>CM057459.1:91267500-91867500 GCA_016271365.2 Neoceratodus forsteri | reverse complement strand
AAACACAGTAGTCTATACTTCCAGGCCTTCAGCATTTAAGGGTCAAGACAAGATTCAGAAAAGGTTTATGGGTTTCAGATTTTCTTTAATACCTCCAAACTGAAACTGAATTAAACTAAAACCAAGCTTACGCTGTTTGTTACAGCATCACAGCGTAAAACTTGTACTAATATATCAGAATAGGATGTAAACAGGGCCTTGCTGGAATGTGTAGACACATATAAGTACTTCAGTTTTTGGTTAGATCCTGCAGAAACGGGAAATAAGCATAATAATAAAAACAATGGTTCAGGTACAGGTTTCCCCACTATTTTATTATGAAGATACTTTGTATGATAATGCCACAAACATGACAGGTTACAGAAACGTGTGGTCCTGCACAATCACCTTGCCAGATTAATCCTTACAGTAGGTGTCTTATGGAAACTCCCCACTTTGACCTTTAAAGAAGGCTAAGGTGGATTTCTGCCCTGATAGAAGGATGGTACACAAACTAATTCTTTCTTACGAGTGTTCTGGTCAAGTAATACTTGTGGAACAGACTTTCTGTAAGGAGAGTAAACTCTCTTTGTGGAGTTTGCACATCTGGGAAATGGTTATCCCAAGGACAAAAACACAAAGGTCTTTGTATTGTTGTAGTCAGTATGTACCCACTCTGTGGAATCAACTTTCTGTAAAACTTTGCTCACTGGATTTGAAACCTGCATCAGCTTGTGTACTAAAACAATGTTTTTTGAATTCAATATAAGTACAGGGAGGATATCACTGTAATGTAGCTTCAGTTTTTACTTAAATGTGTAGTAAACTGTTTAATCTATTATACTTATTGTGACTATTTATGTATGTGTATTTGAAAAGTGTTTATACTGTCATATATTTCCTATTGGTTACCACTGTAAATGAGCTTTGCTCAACGGTTATAACCCTAAATATATGAAATGAAATATGGGAGAATCAAGGACGTTAAGTGGCTACCTGATGAGGAACTCGAAAGAGCACGGATCGCAACATGTGGTCAGTGCCCTTATTCCAAAACACCATCCTCTGCAGTCCTCCCAATATATAGCTTAGTGTACAATGGATTCCGTAAATTGAAGTGGTACATGTTCTACTCCGTGTAATGCTAAGAGCCTCTCTGACCCATATCTCAAAGTCCCAATAAGAAAGTCTGTAGTATTTTTACCAGTACTTTATAATGGATGAGAATGATCATTTCCCATCGGTGCCATTTTGATGCTGACCCCCTTCTGGGGCCACAAATTCTGTCTCATCTTCTCAACCCATCGGCCTGCATCCTTTGTGTCATTATATTGATGGGTCTTTCTGCTGTAAACAATTCTGAGAGGTCAGGTGAATAAAAGTGTACAAGCCCGGTGCCTGGAGATCCAGCCTCACTGCATCAAACTTCTTTCTCTGGCCACTGGTCTGGAATCAGCAGTCGGAAACAAATTCACATCCCTTCTCATGATGTTCAAAGGATATGAGGCTTGGGTGAGATGAAGAAAAGTGTTTCAGATCACAGGTCCAGAGGTCCTCAAACCGACTATTCGTGGTTGATTCATGGTGCAAGGATAAACACTGTAAGCTCTCATTAAAGGGAGGAAATGTTAACATTTTCTGTGAGAGCAAATTTAACAGCAATCCATTCCCTTAAAAGGCCCTGCAAATCAGTTCTCTCCACACTGTCTGGGACTCTTACCATCCTCACGTTACCAGCATGGGTCTCATTTTCTAGGGCTTAAAAGGTGGCATTTGAAGTGGGCATTTTCTTGTGTCAAAGCCAACACTACAGCCATTGTTGTAGTCAAGCACTTGTTATTATCAGAAACAGTGTTGACCATATCTTTTAACTATGAATCATGCGACTCCAGTCTGGCCAGGGTTCACTCAATGTTGGAATCCATAGCTTTTATGGACTCTACCATGACTTTCCAAGGGGGCTCTGTCAACAGACCTTTGAGACTACCAGCTCCTGCACTATCCAAGGCTTCAAAGGCCTTTGTCTGCTGCTGCTGTCCTTGCTGTTTAAAGCCTTTGCCTTGTTGCTGCCTTGGGCAAACCATGTAAATTTTACATTCAGCAAACTCTTCAGAACTTCAGGTACAGCAGTCTGATGGTAGAAATCACAATTCAAAATGGTAAAATATGTTTTAGGATGATTTTCAGGGCTTAGATTGTAGAGCCCATGCAATGCACATCCTGCAAGGGAGATTGCTCACCAGTGTCCTCACCATCCCATAGTATAGACATACCAGTGTATTTTCCTTGGTACCATGGCAGTCCTTTGAATACTAACAAGCATTTGTCAATGCTGAATGTTGCTTGCTTCTATGTGCTGTTTAGGAATTTGGAAGTCATTGGAGTGCAAATATTGAAAATTCATCGAACTTACGAGCGCGGTGTAGGAATTGCGCAATGCATGCTCGTGAAACAGTCATTTTAGGAATTTTTCACCAAATTTTCAACACAGCTATTTTAAGACCTCTGCTCATGAACAGTGTCACTGTAGATTTTCTTACTGTGTCCCATACATTGCGTTACTTTCACCGACTTGCTCCATTATGCGCTTCATGAGAGGAAAATGTTTTAGGCAGGATGTGAAAAATGACAGCTATACTGTCTTACAAGAAGGTGGTAAATGGCAATGTTGGAAATCTGGAGTGAAAATATTGAAAAATTCGCAAACTTACAAGTGTGCATAGGAACTGCGCAACACACGCTCGTTAAACAGTCATTTTAAGGAATATTTTCACCAAATTTTCAACATAGCCATTTTAAGACCTCTGCTAATGAACAGTGTTACTGTGATTTTCTTAATGTGTTCTATACATTGATTTCGCACACCAAATGCGCCATTATGTGCTACATGGGCGGAAACACGTTTTGGGCAGGACGTGAAAATGACAGCTGCACTGCTCATAAGGAGGTATGATAAAATGGCAATGTTGAAAATCTGAGGGAAAATATTGAAAATTCATGAACTTATGAGTGCGAACGAACGCGACGCTTAGAATAGTTACTTTTTGATTTTCACCAAATTTTCAAAATAGGCTTTTTGAGAGCCCACCTTATGAACACTGGCAGTGTCGTTTCATTAATCATTCCAGAAAGGTGATTTCATTAAGTGGCTGCGAAATCATTTCGGGCCCGAGTAACGCCATGACAGTGACATCATTCATGAGAAGGGGTCCCAAAAACCCCATGTTGAAAATTTGGTACAAAAATTCCAAAAAATGCCTGAGATATGCAACAAAGTTGAAAAAACCCTGTCTATTCCATTATACAGCTTACCGGCATTTCCTCAGTTCGTGGTCGGCTTTGAAGAGTGCAGATGTGTTCCCTGTCCACCGAAGATTGTCGCGCCGGACTCGGAGGTAGTATGGGCTGGGGGGGATTGTGGGGAGTCAGGAGTGCGCAGTGGAGTGGGTGCGGGTTGTGGGAGGGGCAGGGAGGAAGCGCTTGAGGGACAGTTTTTTATTTCAGGTTTTTGTTTTTAATGATGACGCTGGGACGTTTGCCACGCCAGGGGTGGGCCCCAGCATGGCACAAGGACGGCTGGTGGGGCATGGAGCCGATGGGGGATTGGGCACCCCATCGCTATAACATGTTTTGCTATGCTGGGGTGGGCTCCCAGTGTGGCACCTGGATGCTGGGGGGAGAGACAGGTGGAGCGATGGGGATTGGGCACCCCGTCAGTGACAACATGGGGGAAGACACTGTAGCCGACAGGGATTGGGCACCCCATTGGTCCGTAACATCATTTTGCCATGCTGGGTGGGCTCCCAGTGTGGCACCTGGATGCTTTGGGCGTGGAGCCGACGGGGATTGGGCACCCCTGCCGGCCGTGCAACTTGGGGGAGGGGAAGGCACATGAGCACGCACGTATGCGTGCGTGCGCGCACGTGTGTGTGTTGGGGGGGAGCTCTGCTCACTCAAGCGGAGCTCTCCCTTTCAACTGTATGCCACTGCATTTTCAGCTTGTCGTAGACAGCAGCAGCAGTGATTGGGGAACTGGGGCCGTGCCTGCAAACACACTGACTGCATTGTAAGAGGGGCTGACACACCTCCGAAAACTTGGATGATGGCACTATGTTTCTTGCACATGCGTGCAAGCAACATAAAAAATGGCTGATAAACATAAGAAAACAGTATTGTTCCATGATGAGTCTTCCAAACAGGTCAAGAAAAAAATCTGACCAGCAGCAACATATGGGGAAACAGGAAGTGTAATGTTTAGTTTGTTTAATTTATTTGTTATGCTGTTTGACTGTTTTATGTTCCTTGGATTTTATATAAAAAGCCCCAAGCCCTGTAGGAGCAGTGTTGTACAAAACAAAATGTGTCTTGCCTTTTCCCTGTTACGTTGCTGCTTTGGCCTCTTCTTTCTCACTCTCTTAACTGATATGTATTTTCTGCCTAAATTATTTATTTATTTATTTATTTATTAGCTTTTGGTAACGGGTAATGCATTAGAGCAACAATCCTGCCTATTTTCAAGCATGACCCAGGAGAGTACAACATACAAACGGGTAAGTACATACAGTTTACAAAATACGGTTTCCAAACAAATACAGGGTAAATACAGTAGTACAGGAGATCACTGAGATATAACATAATCAGGGATAACAATTGTTGACCCAGTAAAGGGTGTAGAATCGTAACAGCAAGGCTAGGGTTTATAGACAGACAACAGAGCAAACACCGTAGAGTAAGAAAAAACAATAAGGAGGACACGGAGACAGAGAGGAATTTGGTACAGACACAGGAATCAAGTGCATGAAGGTGGGAAAAAAGTGCAGATTTAACAGCTGAGTGAGATGAGGAGCCCTTTAGGTAGGCAGGTAGGGAGTTCCAGAATTTAGGGCCAAAATGGGTGAAAGCAAGCTCCCCCATTTTTGTTGAGCAGTGAGGGGCGGAGAGCAGAGACAGGTTCGAGGACCTCGGAGTACGGGACTGGATCAAGGGGGGGAGCATGGCTGCAATACTGTCAGGTGGGGTTCTCTACTCATTGAGTCAGTGAAACAACCCAGAGAGAAGGAACACTGCGATTTAGGGGACAATCAATGCAATGAGGAGTATAGGAGACAGTGGTGAGAAAGGCAAGGGACAGAGAGGGCAAACCTACAGATGTTGTTATAGGAGGTGTCCCATTTATGGAGGATACCCGTGTTTGCATGAGATAGAGTGGGGAGAGCATAAAGTAGCCTAGGAAGCAGTACACCTTGCACCACAGAGGTTCTGGCAGCAGGGGTAAGGGAGTGTCACACTCGGTAGGCTGCACCTAACTTGGCATTCACAGATCTACATACCTCATTTATATGTGCAGAAAAATCTAGCGCAGGATCTAGGGTCACACCAAGGTATCTGAAGGACTCAGTTGTCTTGACTGCAGTCCCATCACCGCTGAGCACATGAAGCTTAGTAGACTCAGTATGAACTTGCCTGGCAGATCCAAAGAGCAAGGCCTGAGTCTTCAGGAAATTGAAAATGAGAGCATTGGAGGAGCCAGTTTGGATCAGTTGGAACGAGAAGGAGAGGTGAGTATTAATTTCAAGGACAGACTGGGAGGCAGAGAAGAGCACCAAGTCATCAGCATACATGATGGAGTGACAGTTTGGAAGAGAGGAGGGGGTATCGTTAGTAAAGATAGAGAAGAGTAAAGGTCCTAGAATGGAACCTTGGGGGATGCCACAGGCAATGGGGGGGGGGGGTGAAAGACGTTTTCCGAAGGAGGTGGATTAGGATCGGTAGGTGAAGTAACTACTAAACCAGGACAGGGTAGGTTCAGAGGCTCCAAGTAAGTAGAGTTTGTTCAGGAGCAAAGGATGATTAACCTAGTCAAACGCCTTGGTGAGGTTGATAAAAATTGCACCAGTGAGGAGTCCTTTGTCCATATTCGATTTGATATTGCTAGTGAGGAGCGTGAGGGCAGTCGTGGTACTATATCCAGCCCTGAAACCGTGTTGAGCAGGAGATTGAATATTAAAGTTTGATAGGTGCGTGGAGATCTGGTGATGAATAGGTTTCTCTAGCATCTTACTGAGGATTGGTAGTACGGCAATGGGCCAGTAATTGGCTAGTACTTTTGGGTCACCTTTCTTGAATATTGGAATAACCTTGGCAACTTTTCAAGCTGTTAATGAGGGAAGGGCATAGTAGCATCACTATTGTAAGGGTATGACACTCACTTTCATTCACAATATTGCTTTGTTTCTCTTGTAACCTCCCTGATATTTACTTACCTTCCCTCAATGTCAGTTCCTATGAAGGTAATATCTGCTGCCAACCTTCATGACTTGTAAAGTGCTTCAGGATACAGTGTGTACAACATGCATTATATTAAACCTAATTGCTTTCTGGAAGATGTCTGAAAATGCTGTTGAAATAGTTTGACAGACAGAGGTGTTGACTTTTCTTGCTCTAGCTGTGTATCTAGCATATGCAGCAAAAAGTGCTGAGTAACATCAGCCCTGAATGATAGCAGCAGCACTATGGGTGATGTTGCTGATTGCATGGCTGGTTGCATTCTGAACACGGAGATGTCTGGCTCTCTGCAGTGGTGATGTGTGCAGCATTCAGCTTGTTCTTCTGGAACTATGGAAGAACTCCTCTTCTTATGGTAATTGTAAACTCCATATGCAATTACCTTACTCTCTAACTTGAATTAAATGGGATTTACATATGAACATATGAATCTGCCAGCAGATAAAGGCCTTGTGGTCTATCGAGTCTGCTCGAGTGTGCAGCTAGCAAGTCTTATGTTATACTGCAGCTGCCTCTCCCTCCCTTCCCCTCCCCTCCCTCTTACCCTATCCCATCCCCCTTTTGAAGCAGTCCACTGTTCTACAGAATACCACTTCTGCAGGCAATGCGTTCCACCCAGACACCACTCTCTCCATAAAAAGGAAAAAAGTGCCTTCTCATTTCCCTCCTGAACCTTCCCCCCTCCAATCTGAGATTGTGACCCCAAGTGTCCACACCCCCCATTAACTTGAATATTCCCTCCGTGCCTGTCTTGTTTATTCCCTTCATGTACTTGAAGGTTTCAATCATATCCCCAATCTCTCCTCTCCTCCAGTGAGTACATGTTCAACTCCCTCAGCCTGCTCACGTACGGTATGTCCCCTAGTCCCCGGATCATCTTTGTTGCCCTGTGGTGCGCCCCCTGCAGTAACATAATGTCCCTCTTCAGGTATGGGCACCAGTACTGCACGTAGTACTCCAGGTGTGGCCTAACCAGTGACCTATACAATGGCAGGATCACCTCCCCTCTCCTTGAAGATATACCCCTGGCAATACAACCCAGCGTTTTGTTGGCCTTTGCAGCTGCCTTCCTGCATTGTGCTGAGTTGTTCATTAAGCCCATTATAATCACCCCAAGATCCTTCTCCTCCTCTGTCACAGCTAGCTGAACCCCCCCACAAGCTGACAGCTCATTATTTTTTTTGCCCCAAAATGTAGCACCTTACACTTTTTGATATTGAACCCCAACTGCCAGGTGTCTGATTAGGTCTTCAATTTTGACAGATCATCCTGCAACCCATGCCACCATCCCAGGTCATCCACTACTGCTCCTGTCTTGGTGTCATCTGCAAACAAACTGATCTTGCCCCTGATGCCCATTGAGATGTCTGATATGAACAACCCAAACAACACCGGTCCCAGCACTGAGCCCTGCAGTACTCTGCTTGTCACTGCCTCAGAGATGAGAGCTCTCCTCCCACCACCACCCTCTGCTGCCTTCCCTGTAACCAGTTTACTACCCATCCCACCATTGTTGCCCCTGTCTACATGTCCAAATGTCCTGGCCATATGTCCACAATTTAGAGCAATGCCAGATGTGCAGCAAGGAATTTATTTGTTTGTTTGTTTGTTTGTTAACTGGATGGGTACATTGATCCCATGGACCATTTTTCAGGCATGACCCAGGCCATAAAGGTGGCACAGACATGATGAAGAGAAAAACAGGTACAAAAGATACAGAGGACAGCAAGCAGTTACAATGCATAGGTGAAACATTAAGTGAAATAAAATAAACAGGACAGAATTGTGCAAAATTGGGTGTAAAGTGACGACAGTACAAGCAATTATAGTACACAGAGTTTAAGTGGCAGTGCAGTACCCAACATATGTTGTTACGGTAAAAACAGCTTCCAGAGTCAAAATGCCAAAAAAGCAACAATTTCCAGAGTCATTGTGGCACTCCTGTTTTCCTTGCAGGGGGTCTGTCAATCATCTGGGGAGCGTATTTACAAATGATGGTAGCAGTAAGGGAAATCTTGTAGTGGGATTTGAATAAGGGGTGTCAGTCCAGGGTTTATAGAGGAGCAGATAGACTGTTTCAAAGATTCAGGGCAGCTGAAGAGCCGGGCTTCTGGCCCATACATGTGGTGACTCATGGGCACTCTAATATTAGGCTACAGGAGGTCTGGAGGCCTCAATGGATGTGCTTTGGCCTGAGATGGTGGGAAGGGGGGACACCTCCTTTTCTCTCATAGATTTGTCAACTAAGCGCCTAGGGTGAAGTCCCAATGGGCGATGGGAGCCATCCAGAGTCTGTAGAGGGAGTAGTGATGTGTGGAGTAAGGTGCCATCAAGGCAAACCTACAGATGCTGTTGTAGGTTGTGTTTAGCCTGTACAGGCTTAAGGATGAGGTCTGTGTGTAGATGGGGCAACAGTAGTCCAGCAGGGGGAGTAAGGAGCCCTGGGCGATGGCGAGTCTGTCTTCTGGGACCATATAATTCTTGAGCTTGTATCCAACTCCTAGTTGCTAGTTCACATGCTGGACGGTGAGTCTGATGTTGTCAGAGAAAGTCAGTGCAGGGTCGAGGCTGACTCCCAGGTATTTGGTGGAAGTCACTAACTCAAGGGGTGAGCCATCAGGAAACTGGATGCAAAAAGAGGTAGTGCCACCAGCCCTACTATCTAGCCTGGGTTTCAGTCCCAATAGCATGGCCTTAGTCTTCTGGGCATTTACCAAGAGACTGCAAGGAACCATTTCAGGGTGGCACCAAAGTTCCTCAAGAGTGTGGATGAAAGTTGGCTGGGGTTTTGGTCTGTGGTATAGGATAACATCATTGGCACACAATGCCAAGTTGCATGTGATGCTATTCTTAAGAAGGAGTTGACAAACAGGGAAAACAGGATAGGTCTGAGTATAGATCATGGTGATCTACAGTATGGACCTCCTGGAAGATGGAGATTGCTTAGCCTGTGCAGACCTCCTGGGTTCGCCCAGACAGGTAGTCATGAAACCAAGCTGTGGATGCAGTGGAGCAGCCAGTGCTGCTTGGCTTACTTAGCAGGATGCTGTGGTCCACCAGGTTGAAGGCCTTGGTGATATTCACAAAGATGGCACCAGTGAGTTTGACTTCATTCCTGCTTCTGAAAATGTGCTTTGTAAAGCAAGCCAGGGCTGTAGTGGTGCTGTGACCCTTTCTAAAGCTGTGTTGCTGGGGACAGAGGAGGTTGTACTTGGACACATGATCTAAGATCTGCTGGTGCACAACCCTGTCAAGGATTTTACCTCGGTGGGAGAGGATGGAGATGGGGCAGTAATTGTCAACCAGTAAGGGGAAAGGGAAAGGGGAAACTATTTAACCAGGAAAGGCACACTAAACTAAAGCTTGTTTTCAGGTGTGACCTGGGAGCACAAAGAAGTTAAGTGACTAGCTCAGGGTCACACTGTATGCAAGAGGGGGCTGGGATTCAAACCCAGGTCTCCGGGTTTGCAGCTCAGAGCCCTAAACCTCTGTGCTATACTGCCTCCTTGTAATCCTTGTAATGTCAACCAGTAGAGGATCGCCAGACTTAAAAATGGGGATGACTCTGGCTTGCTTCCAGATGGGGTTATGGATGAAGAGGTAAGGGAAAGGTTAAAAACTGCGATTAGAAGTTCGGCAATAACGTTGGCTACAAGTTTTGTAATTTGTGACAGAGGCCATCACTATCAGTATTACCCTGATTGGGGAAGATCAAGAGGAGTTTATAGGTTTCTTGAGGGAGATGGCCTTAAGTACAAGGTGGAACACTGAGGTTGTCCATGACCTGGCCAGAAGAACACTGGACTGGATCATATGGGAAACTTAGCAAGGTAGTGAGACAGGTCTACGAATTTGGCGTTGAGGTTTGGCAACACTTGGGTGGGTTGGTTAAGGATCCAGCCTCTGTTACAAGTTTAATGGCAGTCTGTTTAGGCTTGGGTGAGATAAGGGATTTTGGGGTTGCCAAGGTTACAGCATTGGAGGTTTCCAAGGTACTTGGCGTTGTGTGATTTGATTGTTTGTTTGCAGAGGTTATACAGGTGTCTGTACTTGTTCCAGTGGGAGGGGGAGGAGGAAGCTTTGTGTACTGCCTATTTGGCATCTCTCTCCTTTGTCTTCTTAAGGAGGTCCTTGTAGAACCATTTTGTATTACTATCCCGTACTCTCTGGGTGGTTAGTGAGAAGTGCCTGTCATGGACTGCAGTCAGGGCTGCAGTGAGGAAATCTAAGGCTGAGTTAAAGTCCAACATCATGTGCAGGACTGGCCAATTGACTGCTGTAATATCCAAGAACAGGTGAGGGGCATTGTATTTAGAGAGGTCTCTAAAGGTCAAAAATTTGGGGGGAGGGTGGGAGAGTTTGGAGGACCAGATGCAAAAGGTAGAGGAGTGAGCACTGATGGAGTCAGACAGGACTCTAGTATGAAGGAACTTATCCTCTCAATTTGTCAGTATCCAGTCCAGGAGAGAGTGGTTCAAGGATTGGCTGTTTAGGCGGGTAGGGGTGGTAATGAGCTGGATGAGATTGAGTTGTTTCAACAGTTCACAGTGTTCTGTTTGGGTGCTGGTTAGCTAGTTCAGATTAAAGCCTCCCAGCATAATGATCTCTGTGAAGGGGAAGAGGGGACCTATGCCATCCAGCAAGTAGGTCACGCCAGTTGTACCACTTTTAGTGGGATTGTAGCAGTAATCAATGTAAATCTTTTTAGCAGACTAAAAAGAGATTTCTGTAATGAGCCTTTTGCTATCTGAGGTACCAGATGAGGAGGCTAGGGTGGTGCTAAGTGGGTATTTGAAATACAAGAGTACTCCACCACCCATTTTAGGCCCTGGGTGATCCTGCCATAATAGGGTGAAACCATTCTGGCAGCAGTCTGAGTCTGGGGTTGCAGGCTTCAGCCAGATTTTGGTGATGCCTGTGACATCAGTGTTATATAGTGAGACCCATGTATCCAGCTCTGCATATTTGGACATGAGACTGGAAACATTGATATGCACGATTCTTCGACCATGCTTTTTCAACCAAATGGGGTCACTGTGAATAAGTGGGGGAGGTAAATGGGGCTGGGTTGCTTTCAAAGTCCCCTCCTAGAAGTAGTAACAGTATGGGAATCAGATGCCTGGGGCTGCAGGAGGCAGGCAGGGGGAACTCAGAAGGGGTTAGTGAGGTCATGAAAGCCCACTAGGTGACTCTTTTCTCTAGGAGGGCCAGTAGAGTGGGGGCTAGAGCAGACTCCATGTGCCCTAGTGGGACAGGAGCGAGGTCAGGTTGTTGGTGAGGAGACTTGAGAGCATGCTGCTTGGGTCAATAGCCAGACTGTAAGCACAAGACTCAGACATCATTGAGAGTCCAGTTATGAGGGAGTTCATTAGGAGGGTTACCACTAGGAGGTTCATTGTGCCTGGTGAGTGTGACCAGTGCAAGAAGTAGAAACATTCTACATAGTGGGAAATGTCAGGAGTACACCAAACTATGGCCACCTCCTGAGAGGGCACTAGCGGCTTAATATAAGTTAGGAATTACAGAAGGGGCTAGCCTGGATGGAAATAAATCCAATACAACAACTGACTAGAACCCAGCAGCTATAAGCAGTTACCGGCAAACATTAAGTGAGAGACCTGACAAGTGAGCAGATGCTATACTGCAACTAAATCTGAGCAAAAAGTAGTGATTATTTCAAAAACAATATGTAACCAGAACCCAGCATCTATAAATAATTACTAGTAAACATTAAATTGAGAGCCTGAGAATGGGTAGACCCAAAACAGGGTGAGAGTTGGACACTGCAATAAATTTGGTTGAAAAGCAGAAATCTCCACACAATGTTACCAGCACACAGCAGTAATAAGGAAGTACCAGAAAAATTAAGTGAGAGAGCCTGAAAGAGGCAGCCAAAAATAAGGTGCAGGACTGAATATTAAAGTAGGCAGCCCTAAACAGGGTGTTGCAGGACAATAATAAAAACAGGGCAGAAGCAGAACTTATCACAACTAAGTACTTTACCAATACACAGCAATTATTAACAGGTACCAACAAAACTTAAGTGAGAAACCTGAAAATAGGCAGACCCTAAATAGGGGGTTGGCTGGATTACAGACAATCAGGTAATTTATGTAACCATGAAACAAACCCAGTAGTGTGAGTCAGGTAAGTGACTGAAGCTTTACTGTGGAATTTGAGGCAGAGATTAGTTAATGAGAGTACCTGCAATCTTGACTAGTGCACAGAGATTCCAGTAGGTTTGTTGTGAGACTAATGCAGCAGTACAACCAACTGCCAGCAGCCTCTCCTGACTGAATCCCTGGCAGACTCCTGGTCACTGTCCTTTGAGCTTGGTTCTTTGCGCGAAGACCACAGTACAGAACAGATGCTTGGGGTAATGGGTAAAAGAGATAGGTATGACGAGATCTGATCCTGAATTAGTGGGTGGCATGGAGGGCACAGCTACTGGGACTGTTCTTGTCCCCATGGTGGCCTGAGATCCTGTGACTATCAGCTGGAGAGTATGTAGAGGCAGCAGGACCCTCTCAAGTCCAGGGCACAGACAGCAGTTTAGTATGTATTCTGGTAATCCCATCATACTTGATTTTACTATTGTTTGCACAAGCTGTTACTTAAGGCAGCCCCATTTTCCTTATTTTACCCCTGCCCTCCCTATCAATTGGAGCTGCTGCAGTTACAACCTTCTGCCAGCCAATGTGGCAAGCAAGCAGTGGCCTTCACTGCCAATGCTAATTTTACATTATCACACGGAGGCTCCATTCTAACTGCTTATCCTCCTTATTGTACACACCACAGCAGCAAGAAGCTGAACAAGGCCAAAAAGAAGTAGAAAAAACAATGCTGCCAGATCAAAAAAAAAACAAAAAAAACAGTATCCTATGCTCCCTCCCCCACAATCCCTTGCCGCAGGCTATATTGAGAAACAGCTCAACTCCTACTTTCTCTTTTATTGCTGCTTACCACAGGAGCAGGTTGTACACAATGTCTATGGAGCTGCTGCAGCTACAGTCTGCCTCCAGTGGCCGTGGTGAGCAAGAAGCTGCCTTCACTGCCAAGACCAGTGCAACTCCATGACTGGAAGAGAAACAAACAGAGCGGTGCCAAGGATCCAGATGCAAGTGCCAAATTTATTTCTCAATAGGTAGAAAATAAGCAGCAGGACTCCAGCACTTCAAACCTTGAAGGTTCTTCGCTAGAAGCCAGGGACTCAGATGGATCGCCTTGTTTATGTACCTACAATGTATAAAATGAGTAAAATATATGAAGGATGGAAAAAAACTGCACCAGCAGAATTAATCTGAAATAATAAACCTAGCTGTTACACAGTTAATACTACACAGTCATATAAAAAGCAGAAATCTAATGATAAAGATAAAAATGGAAGCAGAAGGAAGAGTTGCAAAATGAAAAGGGAAATTGAAGAACATAGGGTTGAGGCAGTAGGGAGGGTTAGGGGAAGTAGGAAATGGGAGACATGGAAAAGCAGGAGAGCAAAACAGAAAAAAATAGAAAAGAGAATGAAGGAAGGGAAACTATAGAAAATACACAAAGCAAGCACACAACTGGAAGACGTCTTTATATCTAAACAAAATTAAAAAAGGAAAATTCTTGAAATGTGTCTGCCCAGAGACTCAAACATTGCAGTCCAATATTTTAAATGCCTAAACTAGGCTGAAATACTGTAGAGATAAAAAAGGTAGTAAAGTTAAATTATGTGTCATCACAAAGTTATATCAGTAAAAATCATGAACAGTATGATCCATCATTGAGACCATTTGGAATAAAGGATCCTAATGTGCAACTAATTCTTTCCTCCCCTATGTAATGCCTAAACTTTGTTGCCTGACCTTTTATTCCATGGGATTTGCCGAAGACCCATGAAGAGTAACCCAAAAGGATCAGAGTGATGCTTCTCATACCAGTGGCATCCCACAGGTGTGTCACACCATTTGTTTGTTGAATTTTATTGACCCAGTAAGCCCACTGGGCCTAGAAGTCCCTTTTTCAGGGGCGACCGTTGGGGGGAGAGGGGACACAGATCATAAGCAACTTCATTTGAACTAGATTAAGCTATTGGTGGCATTTTAGTGAATAATTTGTTGATGATAGACGGATATGTTCTCATATTCTCATTTTCAATGGGTGACGGTCCTCCCCTATGTAGCGATTGTGCAGTTGCACCATAAAATCATAAGAAGCAAGTGGGGTACATCACACAATGAATGGATATATGTCAAATTTAACGGTATCAGAAGGACTGATATTCTCCATGTTTGACCAGCAGAGGGTGTAAGAATGCCTTGCAAGTCGTAGTGGGGGTTCCAGGACTCTTATGAGAACCCTGATCTCCCAGGTGGCAGTAACACCACCACTGTCACACTAAACACTGCATGCTGTGAAATGTATAAGTACTAAACACATAAGGGTCACATTTAACACATACTCAAGTTAATTTCTGACAAACTGTAGCTTGAACATTAACATATGAAAGGCACCCTTTTGGGTTTCAGCACTGAAACAAAATGTACTGTGGGAGGAGCTGCTGGTTCATTATTAAAATCCAAGAAAATGGCTCCATTGTTGCTGCAGTTGTTCCTGCATCAGTGTTGGTGGTACAATTCAAATCTGAAACAGTTGTATCAGTCTTTCAATTCACTTACTGGTAAGTGGCCAGTAATTTGACTGGGAACACTGCTGCATGTGTAAAATGAAACCCCTGGACCCCCTGTCACAGAAACATCCTTCACACATTTAGTATCACTTATCTCATACATTCATATTTCCAGAACTGCAGGCTGTGTCTCATCTGCTTCTGCATGATATGAACTGGAGCAGTCCTGGCACATTTCCTCCTGCACGGAGAGAGAGAAGTCAAATAATAAGCATGAATGACAAACAATTTTATAATATATACTGTAGCTACACGCAGATGTGCACTATATGGTATTTTAGAACACGTTTTCCCTGTCTCTTTTGCATTATATATTATGTTATTGCCCAAGCACTACTCATCTACAGAACGGCAAGTGTTCTACCCCATAGTGCAATGTGAGTACTTAGTATATATTTGACATGGAAGAATGGAGCGTGTGTAACCATACCTGCTAGGCATATGGATAAACTTACTGAAGATTGACTAGCTTTACCCTTTAACCTTCGGGGGAACTACCCTGGATCCGATGATTTTCTTAGGGATTGATGTGATATTGTGCCTCCACCTGAGGAAACCCCTTATAGTACACTAACCACACAGATTGATGCCCCCACCATGAAATAACAAGAACATATACACAGGTATGGGCAACCATATAACGTGACTGTGTTCCCACTGAGGGGTTGAAATGACATCATATGGACATTGAGAGCAAAGCTCGAGAGGTTCCTGATGTCATCTCAGCTCCTAGATGGAAACACAAGCCTTGTTGTGTATGGTTGATCATAATACTATTTTATATAGTATGTGGTTTCAGTTTTTAAAAAGAAAGACACAGAGCTCTGTTACTTCAATTAGTAAAAAGCTGCTGTGTTGAGAATCCATTTGACAGCAACAGTAACAGACATTAAAGTGCAAAATATCACAGTAAGAACAACTTTTGTGAAATAAACATTCACTGTAAATGGCAGGAGTTTGCTAGTCTTTCCTGACAGTTAATTGCCCTCTGAAAGAAAATGCAGTGTGTGGAAGTAATGAAAGAAATCCCCCGCACTTGCTCACGCTACTCAGGTACTAACTACTTTACTCCATTTTGGAAGTAAAAAGGAAAAAGTTTATTCCATACTTTTAAAAACAATACATATTTAAAACACAGTGCATCTCTGGCATAGGTGCAAGTGAATGAACTCCCTGATGCCGTTTCGCTCCACCTGCAGGAGCTTTATCAAGGAATTACTGTACTGTTATTTCCCCAGACACACTGCTATTCCACGGTAATCTATTTTGCACTTAAAATAAAAGTGTATGGAAGTCTATACACAGTAAGGGCAACCACATACTATAAAACCATTTCACCCACAATATACCCAGGAAAACGGAATAATACAACTGGCACACAGATATACAGTAAGAAAAAAGGGTTGTCAGTCCAACTTCAAAGACTGGACTTGTAAATAACACGCATTTGTCAATGCCGAACGTTCACCTGCCGCATCGTGGCTATTATAGAAGCCTGAGGGAGGGGGGTATTTCAGAGGCGTGAGGACCGGGGAGAGAGACATACCTCTCGACTCTCCCAGATTTTCCAGGACTTCATGAATTTAGACTTCTTTTCCTGCAGTCCCAAATGAACTGCTTCTTTTACTTATTTTTAGAGTGCCAGTGTGTAAGCCTAGCAAGGCCTGTTTAACCCATAAGCTACCAAGAGAATTAGTAAGTTTTGGAATTCTGGACTAATATATCAGCCAGCAACACAGCAAGGGTTAAACTAAGCAGCTAAAAGCAGTCTGGAGGAGACAGCCCCGCATTCCACAGGCTTATCTGTTTCTCTAATGAGACAGAGAGAGAGAGAAAGAGAGATAAAGATACACACACACACACACACACACTGCATTCCAATACCATATATTTCTGTTCAGTCATGACTGGAAATTAAATAACACTGGATCCTTAAAAGCCTGGAAATTAACCTAACACTGGATCCTAAAGAAAATGATTTCTCTAGCAATGCCCATGTTACATTTTAGTTTCAAGTAGGTAAATGAACAGAAAGAAGATGCAAAACATTTGCCTCTGTTTTTTGCTTTATTGTGCTATTTTGTTGTATGCAACTGCATTTGACATTTTAAAAAGCATAAACTAAAGGGACTTTACATATGTTGTAGTGTACTACATCAAGTGACGTACATGCCATGTGATGGCGCAACGCCATGCTGAGTAAAATATGTGTCTCCGATTTTGGTAATTTGTCCCTGATTTGTGGGGGGGTGTCCCTGATTTTGTTCCTAGGAGGGTGAGAGGTATGGAGAGAGAGAGAGAGTGTGGCAGGCTTCAGGAGCTGCCAACAAGTAAAGCCACACAGCGGCTAATACTGAAGCCGGGGGCAGAGGGGCAAAGACCTGGGAGAGTGAGTGCGCAGGCGGCAGGAACCACCTATGTAAAATCTGTAGCTGTAACTCCAGGCAGGTGAATTAGTGTCAACTCTAATGCACATGCCCAGAGTTAGGGCTACAGAAAGAAATGAAGTGCTCTCTCATTGGAGCGGTTCATTTCTTTCAACTACAGAACATGCCACGTCAGCAAGCAGAACTACTGTCATGCCCAGAGTGCCTGGTCATTAGTGTAAACTGCCAAGCCCATTGCAGTTTCAGCTGTAATTGGCTCAGCAGTGGCACACCTCTAAAATGCCATAAGCAGCAAGACATTCCTTGTGCAAGAGCAAGCGAATGTAAAAAGGACTGAATGCATTCAAATAATTTCATGTCAAGTGAACCGGAGGCAGAATAATCCTCCCACTGATTCAGAAATGTTCAGGCAGTCCACCCTGACCTTCACTGATAAACAATGGTATTAATAACATAAAAGTTTCAGCATAGTTTAAAAAGTTAAAGTATAATAGTAAGTTAATCATATAAGACTTCTTGAACTTCTGTGGCAATGTGTATCTGTCCCAAAAGGGGAGATGTGGTGATAGGCAGCATCACCTATCGAGTTTGCTATGTGACCTCTGAGAGAAACTAGCCAGAGGAACTTTCTGTTAATAAAGTAGCTGCCATTTTCCCATCAGCCTGTGTGCAGCGTGCTTCCTAACAGCACACACAACACAGTATATCAAGGGAGGGCTACATACAAAGGAGCCTCCTGATTGGCCACTACATTCATTGGCTTTTTTGTGCCCTTCTCCCTGCATCAACTTTTGGCCCCATTGACATTACTTGTAGGGCTCATGTACACTGAATGGTTACTTTTTTTGTGGTGGTGTTTCTGTACAGTTCAATTCAGTTTCAATGTTATTGTTCAGCTGTTTTGGTCATTACAATTTTGCAGTAAAAAGACACCTAAATTATACAATAAAAAACTAAATGTTGTTGAGAAAATAATACAATGCAACAGGCACAACAGTAAATATCAACAGCTGCTGAATAATGTATCTCCCTAACTGGTCTATTCACGTTGAATTAATGAATATCCCACAGTAGTCCATTTAGTACAACGTAAATTAGATGCTGGTTAATTTCCCTTTGCAATATCACTAGCTTATACAGAACTTATATTTTATGTACCCAATTAAACCCTCATTCACTTACCATTAGGATGGGCAGATATCTGACTCGATAAAATGATCCAGTTGGATATCTAGCATTTTATACTGATTTGTTCCAGTCAGATAATTCTCCATTAAGAAGTTGGATTAATTAATTACTTGAGCACCTGTTAATGGTGTTAGTAGGTGGTGCTAGCCAGAGTGTGAGAAGTGCAGTGAAACAGAGACAGAGACCAAAGAGAAAGATACATGTGGTGATGAGAAAGCTGAGCAAGGGCTGCTGCATTTAAATGGAGTGTCAGAGATCAGAGAGATTCACAGACAAGCAGGGCAAAAGTTGCTGAGACAGCTGAGCGAGAGTGAGTGCTGAATTTCAACTGAGTAGCTGAGCATAATGTCTAACAAAAGTCTGGTATGGACCTATTTTACTGTTGACACAGAAACAGAGTTAAAGGCGAAATGTTGTCTTTGCCATATGCCAACATTTATCAGTGAAAAGTTTTGTCACTTCAGGGAATAAGATAGATCAGACAGGGAGGGGTATTGGGCAGACTAGATGGGCCAAAGGGTCCTTTTCTTCTGGCAAATTTCTATGTTTCTACGTTTCAGGTTTGCTTAATCACTTATGTAACAAACATGAAACTGAATATTCTGAGTTACAAACAGAAAAGTCTAAATCTGAATTGGAAAGGCAGGCAGGCTCCTTGTGTCAGCCACTTGCAAACAAACTTAAGAGGGAGTTTCAAACTATAGAAACCTGCTTAGCTCACACACACCCCTTCCCCAGTGACCACCTGAGAGCAGTTGAAATAACTAATGCAGTGGCAGAGATAATTGCTATAGACGAGCAGCCGTTTTCCATTGATGAGAATGTGGGCTTTAACCCTTGCATGGCTGCGGACTGATATATCAGTCCAGAATTCCTATATGTTCTAATTCTGTCAGCAGCCTAAGGGTTAAAAAGTTGTTGGCAATGCTGGAGCACAGATATTGTTTGCTTTCTCGGGATCACGTTTCAAAAGTCATAATCCCTGAAATGTACACCAAATTAAGGTCCAAGATGAAGGTAGAATTATCCAATGTGGCCTCTTTTGGGTTTACAACTGACAGATGGACCACCGAGTGTCCTACAATATCGTACTTGCCAATAACCGCACACTGGATTGATGACTGCTTCAATAGGCATGCTGTCCTACTTAATCTAAAGCACCTCTCTGACATGCACACCATGGAAAATCTCTCTAAAGAGTTCCTGCATGTACTTGACACCTGGGGAATTGTGGCCACAAAAAGGCACTTGGTAATTAGAGATAATGGACACAACATTGCTAAAGCCATCAAACTTGGTGCTGTGCCCAGTACTGGATGTATTGCTCACACATAGAAACATAGAAACATAGACTTTGATGGCAGATAAGGACTGCTTGGCCCATCTAGTCTGCCCATTTCCCTACCTACAGGATAGGCCGCAGATCCTAGTTAACCAACAGCCTATTTCTTCCTACCCCCAACAAGAATTGCCTTATGTCTGTCCCATGCATTCTTGAATTCTCCCACAGTTTTAGACCCCACAACCACATTGCAATTAATCATACAAGATGCAATACTGAAATAACGCTCTGTAGAGGAATTACTTGTCACAGGGTGGGCAATGGTAGCCCATTTTAAACAATCTGCATCAGCCACAGGAAAGATGACAGAACTGCAACACACACTTCAGGTGCCATTGCATCATTTAATCGAAGATACACACCTCCTGCTTCCAGTCTTTCTCTCTCACCTCCTTCTCTTCCATAGCGTGGACACACATCTCCTGCTTCCAGTCCTTCTCTCTCACCTCCTTCTCTTCCACAGCGCAGCCACACATATCACCTGCTTCCAGTCCTTCTCTCTCACCTCCTTCCCTTCCACAGTGCAGCCACACATCTCCTGCTTCCAGTCCTTCTCTCTCACCTCCTTCTCTTCCACAGCGCAGCCACACATCTCCTGCTTCCAGTCCTTCTCTCTCACCTCCTTCTCTTCTACAGCATGGACACACACCTCCTGCTTCCAGTCCTTCTCTCTCACCTTTTCTCTTTCATAATGCAGCCACACATCTCCTGCTACCAATCCTTCTCTCTCACCTTCTTCTCTTCCACAGTGCAGCCACACATCTCCTGCTTC
Source organism: Neoceratodus forsteri (assembly GCA_016271365.2). NCBI lineage: Eukaryota > Metazoa > Chordata > Ceratodontiformes > Ceratodontidae > Neoceratodus > Neoceratodus forsteri. Next base: position 91,846,873 of record CM057459.1, on the reverse strand, counting down.
CAGTCCTTCTTTCTCACCTTCTTCTCTTCCACAGTGCAGGCACACATCTCCTGCTTCCAGTTCTTCTCTCTCACCACCTTGCCTTCTACAGTGTGGCCACATATCTCCTGCTTTCAGTCCTTCTCTCACCTCCTTCCCTTCCACAGAGCAGCCACACATCTCAACTTCCAGTCCTTCTCTCTCACCTCCTTCCCACAGTGCAGCCACACATCTCCTGCTTCCAGTCCTCTCTCTCACCTCCTTCTCTTCCACAGTGCTAACACACACCTCCTGCTTCCAGTACTTCTCTCTCTCACCTCCTCTCTCTTCCACAGTGCAGCCACACACCTCCTGCTTCCAGTCCTTCTCTCTCACCTCCTTCTCTTCCACAGAGCAGCCACACATCTTCTGCTTTCATTCCTCTCTCACATCCTTCTCTTCCATAGTGCAGCCACACATCTGCTTCCAGTCCTTCTCTCTCACCTCCTTCTCTTTCACAATGCAGCCACACATCTCCTGCTTCCAGCCCTTCTCTCTCACATCCTTCTCTTCCACAGTATAGCCACACATCTGCTTCCAGTCCGTCTCTCTTTCACCTCCTTCTCTGCCTCAGCATGGACACACATCTCCTGCTTCCAGTCTTTCTCTCTCTCTCACCTCCTTCTCTTCCACAGTGCAGTCACACATCTCCTGCTTTCAGTCCTCTCTCACATCCTTCTCTTCTACAGTGCAGCCACACATCTGCTTCCAGTCCTTCTCTCTCTCTCACCTCCTTCTCTTCCTCAGCATGGACACACATCTCCTGTCCTTCTCTCTCACCTCCTTCTCTTCCACAATGCAGCCATACATCTTCTGCTTCTAGTCCTTCTCTCTCACCTCCTTTTCTTCCACAGTACAGCCACACATCTCCTGCTTCCAGTCATTCTCTCTCACCTCCTTCTCTTCCACAGCATGGACACACATCTCCTGCTTTCAGTTCTCTCTCACATCATTCTGTTCCACAGTGTAGTCACACATCTGCTTCCAGTTCTTCTCTCTCTCTCACCTCCTTCTCTTCCTCAGTGCGGACACACATCTCCTGCTTCCAGTCCTTCTCTGTCACTTCCTTCTCTTGCTGCTGTGAGTTTTTGGCAGAGGAGACTCTTGCTTTCAGAGCAAGTAACAGTTGACTAAAACTACAGTATTTCTAACTGATAAATCTCTTCTGTCTCAGCAAGAGTCAGTACCTGTTGGGATTAAGCAAACAGATACTTTATTAGAAGCAGGGCATCTCATTTAAGTAAAAAAAAGAAGAAAGTCACTGTGTGTTTCTCTGTTTGAGGAAGGGGGCTGTATCATATCAACTGAATTCACTGAGGCAGGAGCAGAGGAAGAAGCTAGTTGGAGGTGTGGCTTAGGAGCTTAGGAGTACAAAGCAGCTGTCTCCAATACAGCTTCCTGCTGTGAATTTTTGGCAGAGGAGATGCTTGCTTTCATGGCAAGTAACAGCTAAGTAAAACTACAGCATTTCTAACTAATTGCCCTCCTTCCCACCCCTCCTACCCTAAGCCAGTTCTACTTTTATAGTCACTGGATTTGACTGACAATAGGAACTTCCTGTTTGGCAGTAGGAAGGGAAGGATCACTGAGACACATTAGTTTTATTAACCTTGAAGGAAACTAAAAATAGCTCCCCCCCTGGCTGCTGGAGGTCTGAATCCGAGCAAGGAAGGAGGAGACTACTGAAGAGTACAGGAAGTTCCTGTCCCAGAACAGGAAGGGCGAGTGTTGTAAGTGCACATAGGCAGTAGGAAAGTAGGTGTAAAAATCCATAGAGGAAGGTGACAGCAAGAATACAAAGCAACAGGAGAGGGGACACAAAATAAGTCAAGATGGGAGTGGTACAGTGCAGTGCAATGGCTGTGGGGCGGCAGTGTTCCAGGAGACATTCTGGAGGCTGTGATGCTGCCCTATTTGCAGGCACCTCTCTGGTCTGAGGGAGGAGGTTGCCCATCTCCTGGCTGACCTGGCTAGGATTCGTGAAACCTCTTCCCCAACCCAGGGACCACCAGGGCCACTACTGCTACCTCAGAGGTTGCCAAGAAAGAGGAGCGGTTGAACCAAGGTGGACTCAGGGAGGGAGAGGGTGGTGTAGCAGAGGTGCATCCCTCCAGTTGTACCTCTCTACAATTCATATGCTGTTCTGGCAAAGAGTGGTACTTCTGTGGATGCACCTGCAGTGAAGACCAAGGAGGATGCTGGGAACCTCACAAAGGAGACCACAGGAGGTGGCATGAGACCCCACAGGAAGGAAGCAACTCTGGTGGGGACTCAGTCATTAGAGGGTAGAAGTGGGGAGGAAGGGAAAGAGAGGTAAGATGCCTGCCTGGCGCCACGGCTTGGAGGGACATAAAGTGAATCCTCAGGATCACGGGAGCAGCTGCATGAGAGAGGGAGCTGGATGTCATTGTCCACCTAGGGACAAATGACCTGGCTGAGAATGGGATCAGAGCAGTGCAAGAGGAGTTTGTAGAGTTGGGGAGGGGCCTTAGACAAGTAGCATGTACGGTAACCTTCTCGGAGTTGCTCCCTGTCTATGGCAAGGATACTGATAGGGTACTCCGCACCATGGGATTCAATGAATGGTTGAAAAAATGATGTGGAGCTCTGGGTTTTGACTTTATTGGGGACTGGGGAGCCACCTGGAGGGATGCAGGCCTATGTTGGTGCGATGGTCTGCATCTGTCCGGGGGGGAACCAGGATCCTAGGTGACAGGTTTAAATGCTTCATTGGCAAGCATTTAAACTAGCCAAGGGGGAGGCACTTAAAAGGAGCAGGTAAATCCCCGCCTTCCCCCACAAAACACAGTAGTTAGAGAGGTAAATACCAAGGTAGAGAAGTCAGTAGGGAGGAGGCAGGGGTAAATGCAGAAAAGGCAGTAAGGACAGGGATGGGGCTAAAAGGGTAAGGCCATCAAAAATGGAGGTGATGAGTACCAATGCCCGTAGTCTGTGTACCAAGCTCCCTGAATTAGTGGCCTTGATGGAACAGGGATGCCTGGATATTGTGGCAGTCACTGAAACATGGTGCACAGAGAACCATGACTGGGATGTCAGCATACCAGGATACACAATGTACAGGAGGGACAGGGTGGGTAAAAGAGGAGAAGGAGGCTTTCTATATAAGGAAGGATTAAAGCAACAGAACTAAAGAGTAAACCGGAAGTTGATGAGTCACTATGGGTCACCCTGAAACAGAAATGGCACCACAATCCGCATGGGGGTTGTGTACAGACCCCCATCTCAGGGGGAGGGAATGGACAAGGAGATGATAGAAGGCATCCTTAAAATGGCAGAAAAAGAGGAGATATTGTTGATGCGGGACCTGAATATGCCAGATGTTAACTGGAGCACCATTACTTCAGGCACATCCAAGAGCAGGGTCATTCTTGATGCCCTACAGGGGGCATGCCTCAGACAGCTAGTGTTGGAACCCAGTCAGGAGGGAGCAATCTTAGACCTGGTACTCTCAAATGGGGACGGAGAAAGGATCTCAGATTTAGAAGTGGGTAGCCATCTGGGAACAAGTGACCACCAAATGGTGTGATTTACAATATACACAGCCCTAGAGTCAAGCCATACAAAAACAAGAGTATTGGACTTTAGGAGGGCTGACTTTGGGAAAATGAGAGAGTGCCTCAGAAAAGCACTAGCAAATGGGCAAGAAGGAGGGTTGGGGGAACAATGGGGAATAATCAAAACAGCCATCACAGAGGCAACAAGCCTTTGTGTGAAGCAAATCAACAAAACAAAACAAAGGAAAAAAACACTATGGTTTTCAAAAGAGGTGGAAGGCAAGGTTAAGGAGAAAAGAATAGAATTCAGGAAATATAATGAAACACAGAAGGAGCAGGACAGAGAACTTTATCAGTTAAAGCAGAATGAGGCAGGGAATACAGTCAGAATAGCAAAGGCACAAACTGAGGAAAAGATAGCCAACTCTGTTAAGAAAGGGGATAAATCCTTTTATAGGTACATTAGGGATCAAAGAAAGACCAAGGGAGGGATACAGAGACTTAATAAAGAGGAGGGAATGTAGGCAGAGGGTGACAGTGAAAAAGCAGGGATACTGAATGAATATTTCTGCTCAGTATTCACAACGGAAGAGGAGGGGGAGGTACCTAAACCAAACAAGAGAAACACTCTGGATGGGGGGGGGGGTCAATACTAGTCTATTCACAGAAGAAAGGGTTTTGAAAGAACTCTTGAAACTGAGGGTGGACAAAGCAATGGGGCATGATGGGATTCACCCCAGGATTCTAAAAGAACTAAGGGTAGAACTAGTAACACCACTGATTACTCTCTTTAACAAATCATGGGAGGATGGGGTGGTACCTGAGGACTGAAGGAGGGTGGATGTGATTCCACTTCACAAAAGTGGGAGCAGGGCAGAGGCAGGAAACTACAGACCAGTTAGTTTGACCTCAGTGATAGGGAAAATGATGGAATCACTTCTGAAGGAAAGAATTGTTGAGTACCTAGAGGCCAGTGGAGCACAGGACCAAAGGCAGCATGATTTCACAGCAGAAAGGTCATGCCCGACAAACCTAATAGATTTCTTTGACTTGGTGACCAAAGTAGTAGACCAGGGAGAGGCTGTGGATATGGCCTACCTAGATTTTAGCAAGGCATTTGAGACAGTCTCACACAAAAGGTTAATATACAAGTTAGCCAGCCTTGGAGTGGGTCCCAAGGTGGTAGCCTGGATAAAAAACTGGCTAGACAACAGGATGCAAAAGGTAATAGTAAACTGAGTCCACAGTGAAGAAAGGAGGGTAACTAGTGGGGTACCACAGGGTCTGGTACTGGGACCGGTCCTCTTCAATGTCTTTATAAGTGACATTGGAGAGTACCTGGAAAGAAAAGTATGTCACTTTGCAGATGGCACAAAGATCTGCAACTTGGTTGATACACAAGGTGGGGTGGAAAGGATGAAAAGGGACTTGGCAAGGTTGGAGGAATGGTCAAATATATGGCAGCTCAGATTCAATGCAAAGAAGTGCAAGGTAATGCAACTGGGAAACAAAAACCCAGGGGAAGAGTACATAATGGGGGTTGAGATAATAACTACAACAAAAACTGAAAGAGACCTAGGAGTAATTATAGCAGATGACCAAAGGTGGATAAATAATAATTATAAGTTTTATTTGTGTTTCAGAATAATGATTATTTTTTCCCGTTTGTTCTTACAAGACTTTCTAGAATCTAACATTTTTTTATTATTTTTGTGGTACAAAATATTTATTTTTGTGTGAAAGACAGACTTTATATTTTTGTAGAAATGTTTTATATTTGACATGATTTGTTTTATAAAAAAAACAATATTTTCTTAACAAAAACCTTGGTTCAGTTCGTCTTTTTGCTTTTAAGAGAAGTATTCATGGAAATGTATTACAAACTATTGCTTTAATAATATTAAAACAAGGGTGTTACAGTTGATATTCTATAGTTCAGTGAAAACTTAGTTACAGCCTCATGCTTTTTTTTACTTCAGATAGCTGTAGAGTTGTTCAATATGCTGCTCAATATTTATCATGTTTTCAAACATGTTAAGATTATGATAAAAATACATGACTACGGCACATTATGTTGATGGTAAGTTAGTAACTATGTAAGTAGATTTACACTTGGGCACACGTTGTGCCATAATACAATGCTACAAGGTCGTAAGGAGAGTGTGAACAAAATTGTTGACCACTCATTGTCAAATCAACAAATAGTGACATTTCTTATGCACTACAAGCTGAGAGACACATCACAGTTCAACAAGTGTTGATTGTGAAATACATATTATTTATTATCACTTGTTTTCAGAAAAGGTATCTTAACATGCATGTAGTTGTTTGAACACTATCTAAATGTTAAGCCACTGAAGTTCACTATAGGAAAAATATAGACATCTTGGATCTGTGTTTCAGAAAACATGTCAACAGATTCTATGTTTTATTACAGTAGTAATAGTTAGTGCAAATGACATGAATGTTAAAGAGCAGGTATTTTAAGTGTATTGCAATCCTAAGTACATGTATTGACAAGCAGTAATAGTAATGCATAAGTAGATAGATACCCAACACAAAAATATTATGTGCCTTTGACAATCCAAGTATTGATCTGTGTAACATTTCATTATGTGGGTGTAAACAGTACTTCTGTTTTTCGGTAACACTTACCATTGATATGTTATACATGAAATCAAGTGGTGGACTAACAGCATGGCAAACCTGTGCACTACTGTATGCATAATGCTAATTATTTGCCCGTAGGCACGACAGTATGTGCTCTGAGCAGTGCATTGATATACCTAATCATGTGGTGTGAGTGGAAGGGCAGAAGGGTTGCGTAGCAGCACTGCATGCATGCAGGCAATCATGTGGTGATAGTGTATATCTTGAAGTTCTTGTGCCCTGTAGCACTACATCTATATGACAAATCACATGATGAGACTGTATGGACTGGTGGACCTATATTGCTGTGCATAGTATACATACCAAATTATATGATGAGATCGTGGCAGTCAAAAGGTGAGTAATACCACATTGTATTCATACAGCAATGATGTGCTGGGATTGCACAGTTGTACTGATCAAGTTCTATTTTCTAGTTTGTCTTCTCATTCTCAAAGAAGGGAATTCGCGGCAAAAACTCCATTTAATGCATCAGTTAGGGTTGTTTCACAGCAAATAGTAGAGGATTATTGTGTTAAGGCTGCTAACCCAGGTCTACCTCTCAGCACCAGCACACACACACACATGCAAATATGGGGAGGATCGTGCCACGACCAATGACAGACAACCAGCAGCAGGTGACAGAAATTAAACAATTGTCTAAATGTAATACAAGACATCCCCACCCACCTGACCAGGTACTGCATGCTCAGTGGGATCAACAGCAAAATTGAGGCCATGTACACCAAACGTACACATCCTCGATTGCAGCTGCACACAACGTACCACACTTAGTAGTTGCATGGCCTTACCTACCAATGCCCACACACCACAGCACATGTGGTGGGCCACCCCAGCAATAGTTGAGCAAAACAAAGGAGTTGTATAGGTATAATATCTCTGATTATAACAAGGGTTTGAGAAATGCAGTTTTAATTGACTGTAAACATTGTAACAGCCTTATGTTTTGTTTTATTAACATACATGTAGAGCTCTTAACTATATATATATATATATATATATATATATATATAATAGAGGCAAAAACTCCATTTAATGCATTAGTTGTGGTTGTTCCTATAGCAACAAAGTGAGGAATTCTGCTGTTAGGGTTGAAACCCCAACTCCGAATTCACCCCCACACTACACACACACACACACACACACACACACACACACACACACACACATAAAGTATGGGGGAGGACCAAGTCAACACAACCAATGACAGACATCCAGCAGCAGGTGGACAGAAATAACAAACAATTGTCTAAATGTACTACGAGACATCCCACCACCTGACCAGGTACTGCATGCTCAGTGGAGATCAACAGCAAAACTGAGGCCATGTACACCAAACGTACATTCCCTGATTGCAGCTGCACAACAACGTACCACACTTAGTAGTTGCATGGCCTTTACCTACCGATGCCCCACACTAGACCACACCATATGTGGTGGGGCCACCTGAGCAACAGAGTTCAGCAAAAGCCAAGGGAGTTGTACAGGTATAATATCTCTGGCTAGTTATAAGGGTTTTAGAAATGCAGCTTTCTAATTGACTGTAAACTGTACTGTCCTTGTGTTTAGTTTTTATTAACATAGATGTAGAGCCTAACCATATAGGTGAACATGGTTTAACGTTGTTTAAAAACAGTTTTATTATGATAGCAATAAGCCACTCCCAGTTATTATGTTAGTGGTTTGTTATCACTGTCTAGCGACATGTGGCACTTTACTATGCCTCATTCAACATTAAACCCTACAGGATGATTAACAGACCATTTAATATAACTGTTGGTCATGCCTTGTTGCTTAATTGTTCTAATGAGTAGATCTTTCCCCTGCTAGGCACTGCAGCAGCTTTGCAACACAGTGTCCCACCCAGTTACACCATACACTGTCTAATTACTGGAGAATGGCTGTGAATATGAACTCATGAAGATGAACAGTGTAACTTGATCATTACAGTCATCAAACCTTAGTGGTGATTATAACTGACAGAGTCAGTGATGAGAATAACCTCTGCTGTCCTAGTATACTTACCCCATTGTGAGTTAAATCAATACTAAAAGACATTCTGTTTATATCTACACCATACCTACTTGATTCCTGTTGTACCACAATTAGCATAGTTATCACTTTGGTAGCATCAGTGACAGAAGTGTGGCAAACCCAAACACTAGGCATACAGCCTCAGTATGAAACAACTGTTAAAAAAAATTATACTGTGTCCATAAGTGGCATAGATCACTCATTGCAACAATAGTAAATGTATTACTATTTGAATAAGTTAGTCATCACAGATGCAATGAGATTGTCTTTATGCAGGCACAACTATGCTCTGTGCGCCACAGGAAAATCTATCCTATATACATCTCCGATACAGGTATGTCATTGTTGGCTCAGTAGTGCTATGATATTTGAAGTTGCTTGACTGGATCTATGGATTACACTGTTTCTTACAAAGAATACTTACTGCATCTTTAGTATTGAAACACACTGAAGGTCTGTGTATGTACATCAGCAGTACACTTCATCAGTAAGAATGCATCTGATACTGGCAGTGTTTTAATTTCACAGTGCTGAACAGGCAATGCTTTTCCATACGCTACATCAGCCTCTCTCTTGAGTAAACCATTGCAGTAAATGTACTACTATGTAAATCACTACTAAATTATAACACTACTTTTATCTTGAGCATGCTAGTGTCTGTAGTTAATTTATGTACTTTTCTTAATTAATGTATACTCACTAGTGTTGGGAATCTTTCTACAACTGTCATCATGCACCTTTCAGCATTTGTATTGACTAACGGCACAGTACCAGTTGTGGTGGTGTGTGGGGCATGGTGGTGAGGCCATGCAACTACTAATGTGGGTCGTGTGCAGCTGCAATCAGGGATGTGTGCATTTGTGTAATATGGCCTCAGTTTTGCTGTTGATCTCCACTGAGCATGCAGTACCCGGTCAGGTGGGTGGGGATGTCTCAGTAGTACATTTAGACAATTGTTTGTTATTTCTGTCACCTGCTGCTGGATGTCTGTCATTGGTTGTGTTGACTGGTCCTCCTCATACTTGGAATGTGTGTGTGTGTGTGTGGTGTTGGGGCTGATTCGAGTTAGGTTTTCAACCCTAGGTTGCTTTGCCTCACTTTGTCGCTGTGGAACAACCCTAACTAATGCATTAAATGGATTTTTTGCCTCTAATTACCCTTCTTTTGAGAATGATAGCGAGAAATAGTAGATATAATGTAAGCGGCCGGTTGGGCCTCGCTCCCGCCACATGATGTCTTGTGGCATAGTAACAGGAGCAGCAATGTAAACAGAAATGCTAACAGTGGCACATATGGTAATATACTAGCTAATGAGAACAGAAAGGGTAATGCACACGGTGTGAGATGGGAACGGTCTGCATATCATGTCGTTGTCACATAGTAACATGGTGCCTGCAAACGGAAATGTCAATGGGCATGTTGGACGCAAAGTGAAACAGAAAGAGAAACAGTACTGTAGACAGAAATGGCAAAATAACAGAAACAGCGCTCAATGAAAACACAAAGGATAACGCTTATCTAGGGCCCCATGCTTCTGCATGTAATGTAGCAGTGGGCGAGTGGGACCCAAAGGGCCCCGACTCACCACATGATGTCTTGTGGCATAGTAACAGGAACAGCAACGCAAACAGGCGCTTAACAGTGGTGCACAAGGTAACGCGTAGCGTTTAATGAGAACAGAAAGGGTAACGCAACAAGGTATAGACGGAACGTGTGCCACGTGGAAGTCTTGGTCACATAGTAACATGGTGCCTGTAAATGAAATGTCTGGGAATGGTGACGCAGTGGCAAACAGAAAGAAACAGTGATGTACATACAAATGGCAAAAAAGTAACAGAACGCAAGCGCAATGAAAACGCAGCGATGACGTCGCGGGTGGCATTGGGTGTATTGGATCATCAGCCCTAACTTCACCCATGACATGTGTAAAGCAGCAGAAGTATAGGAGAATGGGTGAGGAGTTAGGACCCAGTCCCAATGCACACCCCAATGCGGTTGGGGGTGGTGGGTGGGGTGCAAGGGGGTTTCAACCCTAACAGCGAATTTCCTCTCTTTTGTTGCTGTGGAACAACCCTAACTAATGCATTAAACAGAGTTTTTTTCTTCTAATTTCCCTTCTTTTTGAGAATGATAACAAGAAATAGTGAATGTAATGCAATGGCGGGAGCACGGGGCCCGGAGGGCCCCGTGCTCCCACCACATGATGTCTTGTGGCATACTAACAGGGACAGCAACGCAAACAGAAATGCTAACAGTGGCACACATGGTAACACAAGCGCGAATGAGAACAGAAAGGGTAACGCACATGGTGGCGTAGACGGAAATGGTCTGCCACTGGATGTCTTCTCACATAGTAACATGGTGCTGCAAACAGAAATGTCAATGGGCATGGTGACGAAGTGAAAACAGAAAGATAAACAGTACTGTGTAGACAGAAAATGGCAAAAATAACAGAAACATCGTTTAAATGAAAACGCGAAGGATAACGCGACATGGTGGGCGCAGACGCCAACGGTAAGTGAAACGGGTAACGGAACTGCAAACGGAAAGGGCAACAGTAACAGTAATGTAAGTGCGACAGGCTGGTTTCTTCCTAAAACCTGCATAGAGAAAGACAGTGAGTACAAATAATGTATGCATAATAATGAGTATCGTGCAGAAAATGAGATCTTGGAATACTAAATATATATATTCAGGAACCGTACAACGAGAAAAAAAATTAAAAGTCATATTATTTACAACTGTCCTGGCTAATTTGAATCTTAGCCCATTATGGAGGAAATTTGAAATTTTCCAACGAAAAGTCCATATCATGTACTGTTTCCAAGATACGGCCCTGAAAGGCGCGGCGACGCTGTGAATGTTATCCTATGGGAAAAAAAAGAAAAGTTTGGAGTGCCATAACTTTGCCTCCTGTAATGTTTTTTTCACCAAACCACTGAAAGGCACATTCAGGGCTGTTGGCTGTCTTCCTCCAAATTTGCAGGAAAAAGACCAAACCGTTATTTTGCAGCAGGGTGCCAAAGATTTCTGTAACTCGTCGGGCGCCGTAATGTTATCCTATGGAAAAATGGTCAACTTTGAGTTGCCATAACTTTCTGCCGTGTAATATTTTTTTTTCAATACAACACTGAAAGGCACATCTATGAGTTGTCGGCTCTGTCTCTCCAAATTTCAGCCCAAAACTCCTAACGGTTCTTTTGCAGCGCAGTACCAAAAGAATCGCTGTCACTGTCCCATAGATGGAAAATTATTGTACGCAATTGTCTGACGACTTTACGTAAAAAGTTCGACACTTTCAGTGAGCAGGAAGCAATTCGTAGAAAGTATTTTTCCAGAAATTTGAAAATCATATTTCTGGGGTGTTTTACCACAAAATAAAAGACATGGCAAAGACATCCTCAGGGTCCGACTAGGTGAATACAAAAAGAATTAGGTTGCTAGAGGTCCCAAATTTAAATGCCACCATTTTCTGATCACCAACTGAAAACAAAATGGCTGATTTGGCAAAGTAACAGGCCCATTTATGTAAAGTAAAATGCATTTGATAAGTGTTGAACTTTTGTTAACTTTCCCATTGGATTTATAATGGGAAACTGTTTTTAATAACTTTTTGAACGCTTAATATTTTTTCATGAAATCTTCAAAGGCACATCAGGGACCCCGCCATACGTTCCTGAAGATTTTGGACTGGTCGCGACAAACTGTAATGTCCTGTACCGGCGCGACCAGTAGAATTCTAGAAAAAGTATAAACGCCACAAGATTGATCACAATTTAATAACTCAAGAGCTGTATATCCGATCAACTACGAAACTTGGCATATCCTAAGGCCTATGTTCTGGATCGCATATTCCAAATTTCAGCCAAATCTGTCAGAAAGTTGCAAAGTTATTAAGGTGCAAATTTTTGGGGTTTAACATAGAAATGGCTCCTCAACCCTAACTAAAGTAGCACTACCGTGCTACCATAATATATATATATATATATATACACATACATCAACCATGTTTTCAGATTTCCAGCCTGGGACACAACAAACGATATTCAGAGAACTAAAACTTGTGATAGTCCCTTTGATAACAGTTGAGCATTTTAATTTTTGTTTGCAAGTTTTCACATTCTAGGCTGGTCTTGGCAAAAAACAAATATCAGTAGCAACATATTTAACAAGCAGGGTTGTTTCATGTTTAAGTAAGTTATGGATTTAGACTACTGTTAACAATGATGTGGTCTAGTACTCACTGGTGGTACTCATCCAGACTTAAAAATGACATCGACATTTAACATTTGAGTTGCAGGAAAAGTGACAGTCCCCAATGGTTCATTCAAAGGGACAAGGTGACTTAATGATGGCTCCAGGGCATTCATGAATAATTGGGACAAGGTAGATGGTACTATTTTAGAAATACATTTTTTTCCACAAAGCTTTTTACCTGCAGGTCAGCATGGTTGGGCTCTCAGCCCTGTCCCCACTTCCTTTCATCTGGCATCCTTCTCTCCCATGCCTTGGGCCACAGATCCCCCATGGATTGCCCACTGTGGCAGATCCAGGAAGGGGAGGGCTGTCCTCCCCCACCTGAGACCCAGTATCCAGATTTGGGCTGGAGACCGGGCGACAGTGTGGAATAGAGATATGTGGTCAGGGCTTCATATAACACGCACCAACCTTTTTCACATTTTCTGTTCCCCTAGACCACACTATGTGCAATGACATAGCGATGAGCTCCACCTCTGCGGAGACGTCCTCAAACTCCTTTGATTGGTCATGTACTGTGTGCCTAAGTGGTGCTACCACCTGGACACCTCCAAGTGGCAGGCAAGCAGCAGGTCACACTACCCACCTCATGGAGGGAGAAGAGCCATCCGTGGGGATGCTCAGTTCTCCCTCCCCGGCCAACCCCTGAATGATCTGTATCCATTTCCAAACATGGGTCACCGGTGTGATAGGAGGTAAGGTGACAGTGCCTCAGCCCTCCTTGCCACTGGGCTGGCCTAGAAATTATTTTTTAAAGTACGCAGTCTTCCAAATTTTCCATCCACTTACTTTTTTGAGTCTGTCAATGGGTATTAGGTAATATTCCTTCTGGATGCAAGATCATTAAGGTGATTTGTTTCTATTCACAAATCCAGTTCTTTGGGTGAACTTAACTGTTGACCCATTTCTTTGTTGTCCATGGTATCAAAGGCTTTGAAATTTCTGGCTAATAAGTGACTCAGTGGACATCTAAGTAAATTTGATATTTAGGATAGGTATCAGCCAGGCTTTTAGAAGATCACAGCACAGCCTCTGCAGTGTTTCATGTTTGTAGTGATATTGCGCTGGCTGGAAATAATGAACAGAAGACTGCTGCTGTATTTACTGACCTTTCAAAGATCTTTGACGCTGTGGACAATCATCATTTGATTGATAGGCTTAGTTTTTTGGGATGTTCTGTGGATACATTGTTGCAGTTTAAAAAACTGTTTATTTTATAGAGTTCAATAAAGACTGTTCCTAAAGTAGTACTCTGGGGTTCAGTCCTGGATTCTCTTCTTTTTCCATTTATATTAATAATTTTCGGGCTGAGTCAAGCTAATAAGTCCTTACATTTAACATACAGTATTAGTTAGATGCTGATGATTCCATCATAGTTTTTTTTAATGACTCAGAATTATTTCTTGGATAACAAATTAGTGCTAAATGTTGAAAAAACCCTAAATGTATACATTTTGGACCAATGATTTCAATGGGGACTGACCCAGCTCATATCATCTTTACTTTTAAGGAAGTCACCTTGTGAGCAGGTCAGGTCCTATATATTTAGCCTGCTGCTTGATAGTAATCTTTCTTGGTGTACATATTAACTCTGCAGTACGAAACTGAATCATGATTTTTTCTCTGTTAGAAACCATAAAATTTGTCAAAAGTCCTAGCGAAGGGGACAGGAATTGATTACTTATGTGCAGCTGTTTGAAATGTCTTATTTTCATAAATTATATTAATACCTCAACGACCCTCTTTAACTGTGTCTGAATAAAAGCTGAAGCTGTCAGTTGTGTTTTGTATTACTTTTCTTTGTATGGACAACATTCTGTACAGTTCCTTTCATGGAACCAAAAATTCGGAGTTTTGGCTATGTCACTTCATGGTTCAGAAATGTGAGCATAAACTTATCAGTACAGTGCCCATGGTTCTGAAACCATGACGTGACATAGTCAAAACTCCAAATTCTTGGTTCCATGAAAGGAACTGCACAGAATGTTGTCCATACAAAGAAAACAATATAAAACACAACTGACAGCTTCAGCTTTTATGCAGACATGTTAAATAGGAATACTTTAGCGATATGAATATAATTTATGAAAATAGCGATATTTCACACAGTGTCACATAAGTAATTAATTCCTGTCCCCTTTAAATGTTATTCAGGCCTAAATTTTGCCCATTATGGACTACAAAGATTGTTTTATCATTCAATCCATCCATACCATAAAGAATCTAGACATTCTATACAATAAAACTGCCAGGTCAGTTTTCTGTTGTCCATATTCCACTCACCATTGTTCAACGTATAGACAGTTAAAATGACTTATCCATCTACAATTCACAGTCAACTGTATTAAGGATCATTGCCCTTCTTACATCTTAAACTGTTTAGACGTGTGTGTTTCCAGACCTGGGTTGCAGTCTTCTAGTGCTTTTTCAATGTGCCTTCCTTGCATTTGGACCATGTTTGGTCCACAGCTGTGGAATGCATGATTAATTCCTTTTAGAAACACACAATGTGACAGCAAAAAACAGACCAGTATGCTCATCTAGTCTGCCCTATTTACCCTGCCTATTACTACACCCATGACCCTATTTGGTTACAGGTGTACCTCCCTCCTCCTTTACATCTGCTTATTATAATTATGTGCCAATCCCATGTGTGTTTGAAGCTCCCCACTGTTTTCTTCCCCACCACCTCTTCTGGCAGGCTATTCCAGGCATCCACCACCCTTTGTGTAAAGAAGTATTTCTTTACATCTCACTTAAACTCTGCCTCTCCAGCTTCACAGCATACCCCTGTGCTCTGGTGCTCCTCCCCCTGTTAAAGAGATTCCCTTCCTGAACCTTGTTTATCACTGTGAGGTACTTATAGGTCTCTGTCATGTCCCTTATCACTCTTCTCTCCTCCAGGGAGTATGTGTTGAGCTCTTGCAACCTCTCCTCATCTGGTTTCTCATAAAACCCCTGTATCATTTTGATAGCCCTTCCATGGAACGCCTCCACTCTGTTGATGTCCTTGCAGAGGTATGGCTTCCAGAACTGAACAGAGTACTCCAGGTGGGGTTTCACAAGTGAGCAATATAGAGTCAATGCAACTTTCCTTCTCCTGCTAGAAATCCCCCCATGCACCCCATCATCTGGCTAGCTTTGCCTCCTGCCATGTTGCACTGCCCTGCCACCTTGAAATCATTGATATGACTACCCTATGGTCCCTCCCTCTCTTTTCTTGGTAACTAGAAGTTTTCCTCCATCTTATACATAGTCCCCAGGTCTCCTTGCCCCAGGTGCATGACTTTGCAATTTTTGGCATTAAAACTCAGCTGCTACTCCCTAGACCACTCCTCTAGTTTCCCCAGATTCCTTTGCTTTCTCTCCACCCCTCTGTGCTTCCAGATTTTTTTTTCATCCATAAAGAGACACACCTTCCCCTCTAGTTTCTCAGCAATGTCACCTATGAAGACATTGAAGTGGACAGGACCTATCACTGATCCCTGTGGTACTCCATGGGTCACTCTCTCATCCCCTGAGTGACTGCTGTTTACTGCCAACCTCTGTCTCCTATCTCTCAACCAGTTAGTTACCCAGCTAACCACCTTCTCCCCCACTCACAGGTTTCTAAGTTTCTTTATCAGCCTCCTGTGTGGTACAGTGTCAAAGGACTTACTGAAGTCCAGATAGGCCACATCCTCTGCCCTCCCATAATACACCTCCCCAGTTGCCCTACCCAGTGAAAGAAATCTATTAACTTTGTTTGACATGACCCCCCCCCATGAAACCATGTCGCAGGTGGTCCTGCAACTCATATGCCTCAAGGTACTCCATTAATCTTTCCTTCAGCAGGGATTCCATTAGTTTCCCCACCACTGATGTGATACTGACTGGTCTGTAATTGCTAGCCTACTCTCTGCTGCCACTCTTGTGCAGAGGGACCACATCAGCTCTCCTCCAGTCCTCTGGAACCACTCCCATCTGTAATGAGGTGCTAAATAGTGTTGCCAGAGGGGTGGCTAGCACATTGCTGAGTTTCCTTAGTACCCTTGGGTGGATGCCATCTGCTCCCTTCGCCTTGTTTTCCTTTAAGGCTTCCAATCCCTGCAGACTGTCTCTGTCTTCCATCCTCACTATACCACCCCTGCCTTCCTTTTTTCGTTCATGTACCTGAAGAAAGTCTTATTCCCTTTTTTGATCTCCTGGGTGACCTTCTCATCAGTGTGAGCCTTTGCTGCCCTTCCTCTCCTTCTTGTCTCCCTTTGTTTATCTAGATACACCTCCCTATCTAGATACATAGATACATAGACAGTGTTGGCAGATAAGGGCCTAAGGCCCACCTAGTCTGCCCATTTGAGTTTGTAACTTCAGTTTATGTTTTCCTAGAACTCTGTTGCACCTTACCCCTGACCTCCAGAATTCCTTTATGTCTATCCCATGCATTCTTAAATCCCATGATTGTTTCAGCCCCCACCACTTCCTCAGGCAGGATGTTCCACTTGTCCACCACCTGTTCTGTGAAGAAATTCTTCCTCACATTTCCTCTGAATCGTCCTCCCTCCAACTTCATCCCATGCCCTCTAGTCCTGGAGCATCTTTTTTGCTTAAAAATAGCATATTCTTGCACCCTGTTCCTCCCTGTAAGATACTTGATAGATACCTCCATTTGGGTCTTCTTGTACTTCCTGAAAGCTGTTTTTTTTCTCCCTTACTACATTAGCCACCTCCTTTGAGAACCACAGTAGTCTCTTTCGCCTCTTACCCTTGCGTACTTCCTTCAAACAGCTTACCATTACCTTAGTTATTCCCTCCTTTATCATTTTCCATGGTAGTTCTCTCCTCAGCTATCTTCCCCTTCAAGATATTTCCTAAAGAAGTCTTCCATTTCTTTAAGATCTGCTCTCCAGTAGTCCAGGATACTTATCCTAGTGTGTTTTTTCTCCTGTCCAATCCGTATGCCAAACCACATTGCACAATGATAGCATGTACCCAGGGGTCTACCAGCTTTAGTGTCTGCAATGCTGTTCCTGTTCATAAGTATCAGATCCAGCAGTGCTCCATCTCTGTTGTAACCAGCTGCCTAAGAAATGCCCCTTGCAAGGAATCTCTGGTGGCCTCATTCCTAGTTGTAGCTGTGGCCAGAACCCTCCAGTCTACATCTTGCAGATTACAGTCCCACAGAATCACTACTATTCTGCCAATGACCTCTCCCCAAACTGTGTCCAATTCCTCCCTATGTTGGTGGTCTGAACACTATGCCCAACATGGATAAAGGCACCAGACCTTGTCTTTAAGCCAACCCAAAGAACCTCCAGCCCCTATGTAGACATTCACTTATGAAGAAATCAACTTCTGCTCAAGTACGCAGGCCCCTTCTTTTGCTAGTTGAAATCCATAAGCCTTGAAGAGCCTCCTGTCCCAGAAACCAGTCAGTAAGATTGTTGCATAAGGTTAGTGCTAGCCTTTCTAGTTGGTGTAACGAATTATTGTCAGCTGCCTGAAGTTAAAATTTTCTTTCATTGTTTACTTTTTTAAATTCTTAGACTTGTCCCACCCTTCCCTTTTCCCTACTACTATCCTTCACCTTTTTATCCTCTCTGAGTCCAACTTCCCTAATTTTTCTCTCAGCTTTAGAGCCACCTCCTGAGCTTCCCCTCCATTCACCCTTGTCCCTACTCCCCTCTACCCCAGACAATTTATTGTTCTTTGGTTTTTCCACTCTGCTGGTCAATTTTCTAGGGGGTTATTGACTGTCTCCAAGGGGTTATTGACTGTCTCCTTCATTTTTCTGCCCCCCCTTGGCTAGTTTAAATGCCCACTGAAGTAGCATTTAAACTTTCCATCCAGGACTGCAGTTCCACTCCCAGAAGGATGGATGGAGGCCATCTCCTTTGTACAGGCCTTTATCTCTCCAAATAGGACCCCCCGTCCCCGATGTAGCCAAATTCCTCTCTGCACCATGCCTTCAACCAGTCTTTGAAGACTGTGGTGCAGTGTTCCCTAGCCTCCCATTGGCTGTACACAGGTAGCTCATCAATGAAGGTCACCATGTGTTCTACCTGCTTGAGGCCCCTTCCCAGCTCCCTAAACCTATCCTGTACCACCACTGCTGTGTCCCTTGCCAGACTGTTTGTCCCAAGATGGACAATGGCATCCAGCTCCCCTCTTGCCCCACCACCCTAGTTATCCTAAGGATCCACTCCACATCCCTTTGAGCCAAGGAGGTAGGCATCTCACCTTTCTCCTTTCCTCCCATGTTGTTTTCCAAACTACCCCCTAATGATTGAGCCGCCCAATCAGGAGTTGCATCCTTTTCTGCTGTGGACCTCTGCTTCCCACCTTGGGGCCTCCCACTGGAGGACCCCCACATCCTCCCTTGCCACTACCCCAGGCATCTCATCTCAGAAGTCCCATCCTGCCAGAGCAGTGACAAAGTTGTGTAGTGGCACTGGCTGAGGAATATGTTCCCTTCTCCCACCACACTCTCCTGGAGCCCACCATAGTCCCACTGACTCCCTTCTTGGCACCTTCTGAGGTAAGTAATGGTGGTGAACTTGGTGGCTCATGGGTGAGGGAAGAGGCCCCTGAATCCTAGACAGCTCAGTCTGGAGTCTAGTGACCTCCTGCTTCAGTTCAGAAGGGTGCACACAGATGGGGCAGCACCAATTAACTTTCCCCTTGCACTTTTAATAGGACTTTACTGCTATTCCATTTTTATTTAGCCTACCTTTTTGTCACCTGACCCTAGATAGGGTTTTTTACATTACCTCTTTGTTTCTCCCTTTTTATGCTTACCCTAGATATGTTTTTTTAAGTCTCCCCTGCTTACTTTTACCCTCTAAAGGTTTTTTTTAAGTTTCTTCTCTGCCACTCCCTTTTTATCCTTACCCAAGATAGTTTTTTAGTTACCTTTTTGTCTCTGTTTACCTTAACCCTCAATAGGGTGTTCTATCAGTACCCTCCTTAATAGGTGCTTAGTGTTTCTGTACTCCTTAACACAGGTAGCAACAAGTATACAGGTATTCTACCTTACCTGACTGGATAGGCAGATTTCTTTGAGTGCCTGCTATTGTCTGTGGATGTCTGCCTGCCTAAGATGCCATTCTTACACCTGTTGCACTCCTGTTCTGTTCCGCTCATGTTCTGTGACATGAACATGAGTGGAACTCATTAGGAGTACTTCCTTTTAACCTCACCTTGGGACATTCTTCAGGCAGGAGTTCCTGGTCTGCACTGCACTTGCTGAATTGGGCAAGACTTACTGTTCAGTCCTGGTTGGTCCTTCCCCAGTCATGTGGCCCTCGTAGTCTGACCTGGAGAGAGAGAGAGAGCAAGTGGGAGAAAGCCTTCCTTGCTGTGTGTAGATAAAACAAGAAAAAATCAACAAGCAAAAACCTGTGCAGCAACTATTACTCATCAGAGAACAGCTTAGTTAGTACGTTTGTTTGCCACCACTCACACAATCCACCGGCACCCCTTCAAAGCCCATCAAGACAAACCCCTGCCTTTGCAGTACAGAAAAAAATACTCTATGTAGTCCAAATAAGCCCCTTTCCAGAAGGAAAAAAATGCAGCCCTTATGGTTTACACAATCGCTCCACAATCAGTCATCCTAAAGACACTTCCCTTTCAAGTGTTTATACTGTCTCCCTGGCAGCTGACTAGTTTCTGATGCTGCTGAGTTTTTCATCAGTTACACAAAGCACTGAGCGCTCCCCTGCTGCTGCACCACAGAGATGCTGCTTAGATTACTTTTACGAATTGCCTGCCTTTTCAGTATCTGTTCCATGAATCAGAATCCCCCCCCCAATGCTGCTACAGTGCCTCCTTGTAGCCTCATGCTGTGCTGGCACTATCCCTGGAACAGTCCTTTATAACTTGTTCACACAGCATGTAAATTCATCACTCCTATCCCCATCAATGAACCTGCAGTTTGTGAAACACTCCCGATGAGCGTTCATGCAACAGGGCTTTTAGGTGTAGCAGAATAGATTTCTGCATTGTGAATAGTCTTCCAGTAGGGTGGGAATTCTACTGAAATGCAGTAGGGGAAATAATCTGGCACCATTGTGAGTGGTCCTCCACACAAAAGAAAGTACGACACGGGTCTGATCCAGGGTGCTAGAACAGGGATGCAAATCCCAAACAATCCACAGAGAACAAAGTTGTAAAGCACTCTAGGCCAAAAAAAAAGCCCAAAACGAATGACTTACAAGGCAGGTATTCATTTTTCAATGCACAACACACATTTCTGCTGGAACAGAGGGTCCACAACACTGTGGCCCAACAATTAGGCCTTTATCAGGGGTGTGTCCAACAACCACAATCATGTACCTGTATAGGTGTACTCTTAAAGTGATATGTACATACAATACCAATAATTTCAGTGAGTCATACTAAAAGAAAGGTAAAATTGAATAATACAAAAATTAAATAGTAACAATGTAATGGAACCAGTCCTGGTAAGGGGAGGGTAAAAAAAAGATGAGAGAGAAGTAAGAAGTGGGAGGTCAAAAGGTAAAGGGAAAGGTCTGGGGGAGGGAAGAAGAAAAAGAAAACCAGGTTTCCAGGTACATAACTTAATAAGGATGATGAAAGTTGAAACAAAGTAATGAAAGCAGCATTAGGAAATAAAGGTCACAGAATAATAGTTTAATAACTATTTGATTTTTTAACTGGGCTGGTGCCTGGGAAAGTCAAATCATTTTTTCAAAAACAGAAAAGTCCAAGGTTAAGCCACAGAGAGTTCATGCCTGTGAGCTCCAAGACCTGAAAAAAACCAAGCAATGCATAATGTTTCAAAACATTCTAATACAGAGACAAACTGACATATATTGACATGACACAGGTTAAAGGATTTTCACAGAAGAATATACATACAAGAAATTAATTGTGCTAACTCCATGGTAGAGAACTCAGGGATTTTTAATGTATGGGGTAAAGTCCACATCTTCATTTAGTCCAAAGGGCTGTACAGTGTCTAAAGATACAATCAATCTACAGTGTTTCTTTTTGATTTAAGCTATTTAGTTTGTCGCCCTCTTTCTCAAGGGGTGGCACTGTTTCTAAGGCCATGAATTTGATACAAGATGAATCAGAGTTGTGAAACTCTGCAAAATGTATACCCAGTGGACTCCTGTCACTCTGATTAATAATTGCCCTGATATGTTCCTGAATCTGGGTCTTTAGGGGTCTCACAGTTCTTCCAACATGATGTTTGTTGCATGTGCACCACATAATACAAACAGCAAACACAGTGCTGCATGAGATCAAGTCCTTAATGGCAATTTTTCTTTGATTGTTATGATGTACATAAACATTGTCTTCTTGGACATATTTGCATACACTATAATGTCCACATTTAAAGAACCCACTCGGTTTTGGGGGTAACCAAGTCTGTGCTCTCAATCCTCTATCTGATTTGAAGTGACCTTTTGTTAATATATCCTTCAAGTTTTTTGCCTTTTTGAAGGTAATCCTAGGATGTTCTCCTACCTCACTCATTAATATTGTGTCAGTTTTAAGCACATGCCAATATTTATAGATAATATTGCCTACTCTACCTGAAATGTCATTAAGTTTTGTAGAGAATGCAATATACTTGTTTGCCCTGGTGTTTCCCAGTTTTGGTCTTAATATCATATTTCTCTCCATTGCTTTTACTTTGTTGAAAGATGAAGTGAGTGTTTCTTCCTTGTACCCACTTTCCCTAAATCTTTGGATCATGTCTTTTGCTTGTGCCTCAAATCCATCATTATGTGAACAGTTTCTTCAAATTCTTATTAGCTGTCCATACGGGATAGATTCCAGAAAATTATTGAGGTGAGTACTAGAGCATGGACGATTGTATTTGTTGCAGTTGGCTTCCTAAAGCCAGCTGTTTCAGCTACACCCTCAGGACTTATTTTTAGTTCAGCGTCCAAAAAAGTTATGCGTTTTTCCTCAAACTGGCTAGTAAACCTAAAACCTTTTGTAAAATTATTGATGTAAGACATGAATAATTCAACTTCTTCTCTGCTTCCATCCCATATGCAGACTATGTCGTCAATAAAGCGATGCCACCACACCACCTTATCAACGAATGTGTTGGACTTTTTATTCCATATGAAATCTTCTTCATACTTACCCACTGCTAAACTGGTGTATGATGGTGCCATAGAGGCATGCATAGCTGTGCCACAGGTCTGTCTATAGAATTGTTTATTGAACAAAAAATAATTGTGCGCCAATCCAAATTCTAATGCTTTTAGTAAGAATTCCTTAGGCACTGGGTCCCCCATAGCGGGTTTTAATGGGTAATATTGTACTGCTTCCAAGTCTACTATATGCTGTGTTGAAGTTTAGAAGCTAACAACATCAATGGTGGCCCGTTTGTACGTGTTTTTTCCAAGTAAAGTTGTTCATTTTTTGAAACCGCTCTTATGTGGGACTTCATTCCTGTCTCATATTATTTAAAAAAAATGATCAAAATACTTCCCCAAGTTGCAGGTTATGGAATCAATTCCTGACACTATCAGGTGAAGGAGTGGATTTTCCTCATTCTTATATACTTTTGGACACCCATAAAATGTCAGAATAATGGGAACATGTGGTTTTATATAGGTTACCTCATCACCTAATAACATACCATTGACATAGGCTTCATCTATCAGTGAGTGGAACAAAAGTAATTATTTAGATGTGGGGTTCCCCACAGTAATTCCTACAATAAGTGTCCATGTCATCCAGTAATTCCATGACCTTATTAGCATAGAAATCTTGACTCATCAATACTATATTTCCCCCTTTTGTCAGATTCCTTAATTACAACCCTAGTCATTTTCTGAAGCTCCTCAAGGGTCTGGACTTCTATATCTGATAAAATCTTGTTTTTACTGAAATGAACACCTTTTTCCTAGTTTGTTGACGTCATTTAACAACAGCTTCTCAAATGTTAATATAGCAGGGGTTTGTACTTGTGGGCCCAGATATTCAAACTGCGCTCAAAAGTAGCGCAACAGCAGGAGCAAGCACAAACCAGTTGCGCAAATGCGCAACAGGTGCGATATTCAAACATGGAGCAGAGCAAATAGCGCAAGCAACCAACGTCTGAATATCGCACATACTGCGCCATCGTGCAACCAGGAAGGAGAGCTGAGTAAAATGTTGCGCTATGGCGCAACCATGGAAGCTCAGCTGAGCATTCCAGAGCTGCTATAGCGCAAGCACAGCCCCCAGAGCAATGGAACTGC
The DNA here is from genome assembly GCA_016271365.2 of Neoceratodus forsteri. NCBI lineage: Eukaryota > Metazoa > Chordata > Ceratodontiformes > Ceratodontidae > Neoceratodus > Neoceratodus forsteri. Next base: position 91,823,166 of record CM057459.1, on the reverse strand, counting down.
ACATCCAGGAGGCAGGCTGGGGCTCACCGCCAGCCATGCCACACATGGGCACAGGAACACACTGCAGAACCCACACCACACCGGCACACCCCAAGCACAGCATCACTGGGGGTCGGATGGATGATCCACGTGCCCATGGGGACAAGCCAACAAAGCATAGCAGAGCCCTGACACCCCAGCACAACCACTGGCAGGCAGAGAGTGCCACACACAGGGGGTTGATAACCACAGTGCACATCAGCCCCCCGTATGCACAGCGCACCCTGCACTGTGATGCCAAGACACCACCCATGTGCAGTGACTGGCACTTCAGGAAACCATGCAGTCCCCCCAGCACTCATCAGCCCCGTGCAACACAGAAGCCTACAAGCCAGACACACCCTGTGCACCCAGCAGTGGGTGGCAGCAGACGGCAAGACCAACCGAAAGGCACTGCCATGCTGGAGATACCTCCCCATGCACACACATGCACACACACACACACACATACCCAGGACCATACCAGCCCAGATGGCATGTACACCTCTGCAACTGAGCACCCATAGCCAGCTGCAAATCAGAGACCAACACAGTATTCATATCAAAATAGAAATGTATATTTAAAGGACTAATCACAAAACCAAGTGAAACTATGTACAAGTGGGGGGACAGGTAAAAGGCAGGGTGTTCAAGGGGAGGAATAACAATTGGAGAGGGAAGGCAGGGTGATAGGGATGGGAGAAGGGAAGGGAATGGCTATGGCCCAGCTGGCTGCTGGTCTCCTGCTGCTGGCCCCTCCTGTGGCTCCTTCCCGATCACCCTGGCACTGTATGGCCTGCAGGACCTCCTGGTTCCGATCTGCAACCTGGCTGAGGTGCCGAAGATCCTGGACATCCTCCTGAGTACCCCGAGGCCAGGAAAATGGGAACACAGTCAATGGCTGAGACTGACCACAACCCTGAACACCACCCAACCTGCAAGCCATATAGCCCAATGTCCGACCTGTGATGGCATGCACCCACCCACAGTGAACATGCACATGGCCATCACAAACAGGCGGCACCAGCTATGTGCTCCACCGCCACACACACCGCTGCCCACGCCAATCACAGTACAAACTAGGCAGGCAAGTGATGTGGCAACGTGGTGCGATGCCAGTTACACAGCTATGTGCCCAGTGCATGCCTGACCACCAGTGATGCATACACAGATGTGCTGTGATACTGCACTGTGATGCAGGTCACCTGTGTCATGCCTACATACATGGATACATAGACAGTGTCGGCAGATAAGGGCCTATGGGACACCCAGTCGGTCCATTTGACCTTTGTACGCTCACTCTGTTGTCCCATAAGTCCATTCCCCTTACCCTGACCTCCAGAATTCGCTATGGCTAACCCATGCATTCACAAATCCCGTGACCAAGTCAGCCCTCACCACCTCCCTCTGGCAGGATGTTCCACTTGTCCACCACCCATTCTGTGAAGAAATACTTCCTCATGTTTCTCTGAATCGCCCCTCCAACTTCATCCCATGCCCTCTAGTCCTGGAACATCCTTTACGCTTAAAAATATTGTTTTCCTGCACTCTGTTCCCCCCTGTAAGATACTTGTATGTCCCCATCATATCCCCACACCCTCCTCCCCTCCAGGGAGTACATGTTCAGTTCCATCAACCTGTCTGCATAGGACCTGTGATGCAATCCATGCACCATCCATGTCGCCCTCCTCTGAACCCTCTCCACCCAGTCCATGTCCATACGAGGTATGGTCTCGAACTGTACACTGTACTCCATGTGGGGACTCACTAGTGTTTTGTATAGTGGAATTATGACCTCCCTTTGGTTGTGTCCCGCATGGCTGGTGGTCTTGCCCCCCCCAGCATGCAATAGCATCCATGAAGTAATGATACTCACACCTCCAGCAGCTGGGCTGACGCTGCTGCTGCTGCTGCTGCTGCTGTTGGGGCACAACACCCCGGCACCAGGGCCCTGGCATGGCCCACGCCACCCTGGTCCTGGTCCTCAATCCGCCTGTGGAGACATATGTTGAGACAAACATCAGTGTGACTCAAAAGCAGAGTGCCCCTGCCCCAGTGAGAGTGCCTGCCCACCAGCCATAACCAACCATCGCACAGCTGCACACACTGACACACCTATGCACAGCCACCCAAGCACACACACACTCCTACAGAGAATATAGGTGCATAGATGGCACATCACCTGGCCTAGGCACCACGCCCGCCTGGCACGCGGAACGCAGCCGCGCCGAGTTCCGTTCTCTGGCGGAGGTCACTGTACCGTGCCGGACTGCTCAGCAGACCGGCCCGCCAGTGACCTCCACCAGGTCAGTGGCCACTTGCTGCCACACGTGGGTCCCAGGCATGGTGAGGGGCCTCACAGGGGGCTCCACCAGGGCTACCAGGTTGGCCACTTCAAGCTGGCTCCAGGACACCGCGCCTCCTCCAGCCATGGCACCAACTTTACAGCAGGCAATAAGGCGCCCGGCGCCTTTAACCCTATGCGGAGTTGTTGTTAATAGACCACCACAGGCTCCAATCACGCTGTTCAAACAGTGTCATTATTTTACATGGCGCTGTCACCGACAGCGCAATAGGGACGGCGGCTATGGCATGCCAACAGCGCCAGGGGCCGAGGGTGGCATAGCATAAGGTCACGGCAATGACGCAGGCGCCGCACAGCGCCATGGGACGATAGGCATCCCGCGTGACTGCCAAGCTGAGCACCAGTGCCACAGTGGACTATCGCAGTAGTGCCACAGCACCATATAGTGCCCAGTGCTGTAGCGCCACTGGCACAATGGTGGCCATGGCCTGAATCACCTATCACGCTCAGCAGGTCTGCAGCACGATAGACGCATGTGTAAGCCGTCTGGGCATGCGCACGCAGTGTGGCACGCAGCCACAAACTCCGCGCCATTGGTCAGCTGACTTTTCCAGATGGCAGAAAGCGCAATACGCCGAGTATTCAGCTGACATATGCAAATCATCCGATCAGCTATTCAAAGGCGCAGTGGCGATTAGCATGTCATTAAAGTTGAGCCAAAACTCATTTGCATCGTTGCGCTATAAAATGCGACTGTGGGTTGTGCTGGCCAGATTTGGTTACTGCAGGTGAGAGGTGAGTTACATGCTGTGATGCCTCAGGACAATGCTCATGGGCGGAGGATGATAAAGGCTGAGGGGGCTGAGCATGAAAAGGGCACTTAGAAAGGGACAATGGGCACCCTTTCTATCAGTATCTGCCATGCAGAGAGGAAGAAGCCCCCCCCGGGCCGGCAGCTATGCTCATGGGGAAATGCTGTCGACTGCACAGTGACAGGTGTCCACTTCCACCCATACAGATCACCATGACTGACCAGAGCCAAGCTGAGGGTGTGGACGGTGGGCAGGAGGAGGCCGAACTTCACCACGGCAGAGACAGAGGCCCCTTCCAGGCCTACCTGGAGGATGAGCCAACATTGAGTGGACGGAGGGCACCCCTCAGGAGTGCAGCTGCATGGGAGGGATAGCTCGGGCTCAACCTGCACGGAAGCCACCAGCCGCGCAGGAATGCAGGAAGAAGATGGGGACTGACCGCAGGAGGCTGAAGGAGAAGGTGGCAGCCTTCAGGGTGGCACGTGCTGGCACTGGTGGGGGCCCACCAGTGGTGTTGCAGCTGACCCCTACAGAGGAGACACTGGTCGCGGCCATGCAGCCGAGTGCCATTGCGGGCGTACCAGGCAGAGGATTCCAGACAGGTGGAAGCCCATCACTGCACGGTATGACATGGTGATGTTGTTGGGGGCTGTTGTTCACATGCACTCACGTGTACTCTCTTTCTGTTACAGATCCTGTTCATCTGCAGGAGATGGTGGTGGTGGTGGGTCCAGACAGTGAGGCAGACCCGCTGGACGGGAGGAGGGAGCATCACCTCCACCACCAGCCTGCAGGCACTGCAGCAGCATGCACGCTGGGCCAACAACCCGTGTCAGTGATACGGTGCAGGGTGCACAGCCTGTGTCACAGCAGTCTGGCACGCAGGTATGCCAGCATGCTGTGCCTATGGCAGTGGCACGCACCTGCACCATTGATGATAGCAGGCCTGCAATGGGCAGTGATAGGTGTGTCCCATGACGGACACATGGCAGGCCAGCACGTGCCCCTGGGCCTTCCTGGTTCACACCTAGGTACCAGCATGCTGGCACAGTCCCAGGCTGTGCCTGTCAGCACCGTGGGCAGCACCGTGGCTGTGCAGGTGTCTGGCACTGTTGTCAGCACGGAGGTGGAACAGGTGGACCTGGGGGCTCAGCAGTTGGAGGGGCGGCAGCAGCAGTTGCACACCAGGTCTGGGGGTACAGTGTCCAGCAGTGGCACATGTCCACAACCCTCTGATCCACCCATACCTGGTCCTGGCGAACAGCGCCCACCCTCAAGGGGTGCTGTGCACCAGGACCGTCCACACCCTGGGGGTCACGATGCCATTGGGGCACAGTACCCATTGGACGCGCACACCCGCCTGCTGCAGGAGTTGGTACAGCTGCAGGGGCAGGTTGCAAGATCCGTGGAGGCACTGTCTGTGTCCGTGGAGTGGCATAGCAGGGAGTGTGCTCGGACCGAGCCGAGCTGGTCCTTATGCGGACGGATGTGACCGCTGCCATTGACAGGCTGACCCAGGCAGTGGTCTCTGTCGCGGGACGACACACACTGTCAGGTGCCCCTGTACCACACACCCCACACAGTGCGCCTTCACCCCCGCCCGGCATCATGCGACACCAGGCCTGTCGACACCGGGTTCTGCTGTGGGCATCCCGAGCACCCCTGGTGCAAGTTTGTTTGGCAGGATGCAGACCCCTGTGCGGGCAAGGTCACGTTCGCACAGTGGGACCCCTGGTGGTGCACCAGCGCCACCCGATGTGGCCCCTGCTCAGCCTGCCAGTGCTGCTGGGACACAGCAGGGCTGCCCATGCATCCGTGGTGGCCGTGGGACAGTGCTACCTGACTGAACTGTCTCCCAGTGCAGGCCCTGTCTGGTGCTGCCCTGTGTGCAATGTGTGTCATGGTGGGCAGTGCACTGCTGGGTGCTCTGCTCACCAAGTTGACACACGGACCACCTGCACACCTCCCAACTGCTGTCCACAGGTGCGTGCATGATGATGCCTGCATTGCACTGTACACCAAGGTGCAGGTGCCCAGGTCCTGACACACGCACGTGACAGTCCAGGTGGTGGGGTGGTTGGTGGTGCTGTGTGTTGGCATGTCATTTCCGCAGTGCTGTGCTGCCGCCCATGTATGCTGCCTGGTGTGTGTGTGTCCATATGAGTGCTCCTCTCTGATGGTGTGTTGATATGCCTGGAACCTTCAACTCCCTGACCTTCATGCACGGTGTGTTCCCCTGTGTGCCTGTGGTTTGCGATGGACAGTGTTGCCTGCACATGTCCCCTGACTTACCTGTGTTGGCGAGTGCTCTTCTGCAATGGTGTCCCGTGCAGCTGGGCCTGCCGTGTCAGTCGGGGTCCCTCCGTCCTAGGGAGGCTGCTCATCACCCATCACCGGCGCCACTGGCGCCCCATTGTTGCTGTCCTCCTCTTGGACCTGTACGGGTTATCCCATGGTCCTTGGCCATGTTGTGCAGGATGCAACAGGCCAGGAATATCCCACAGGCCTTTGGGGGTTGTACTGTAGGGGCTCACCGAGGTGTCCAGGCATCGGAAGCGTGCCTTTGAGCATCCCAAACACCCGCCTATGATGTTACGTGCTTGCATGTGCCTCATTGAAACCTAGCTGTGCTGGGGTCGTGGGGCGGTATGGTGTGAGCAGCCAGGGACGGAGTGGGTATCCGCAGTCACCTGTGTGGAGATAGTGGAGATCAGTGTCATGTCAGGTCCATATTGCCCATATCCTTGTGTGCCACTACCATGGCACCTGTGTCATTCCCACCCTTGCACAGAGTTTGCATTCCATACATGTTGTACTCCCACTAGATGACCCGTGGGGATGTTCCCACTCTCGAATCAATGGCACAGTGCAGACTGGTGCCATATGAAGGCATCATGTGCTCCGCCAGGGTGTGTGGCACAGACATTGATAATGCACCAGTGGCATCACACACACCACCTGGCAGTTGACACTGGAAAAGCCCTTTCGGTTCCGAGACGCCTGGCCGCCGGGGCCAGGTGGTACGAATGGCCACATGGGTGCAGTCTATGGCCCCTAGCATGCCAGGCATATGTGCTACCCTGTGGAACTCCTGCATGTTTGTTGTATCGCCTGTCGGGGTGCTGGGGAATGGATGTACTCCGCAGCATGAGGCAGCAGTGCACTGAGGAATTGGGTGAGGATGCGGACATGGCCGACTGTGTAATGCCTGTGGTGTCCTCTGTTGGCCTCTGGAAGGTGCCCTGGTGAGCAGGCACATGCAGGCTGTCACCTTGGTCTCCACGGACAGAGCATGACTCTGTCGTGAGGGTGCCTGCATCACATCACTGCACAGCTCGCAGAGCCGCCTCAATATTGCCCTGTTCAGGTGGTACCGGCCACAATCTCGACATCTGTGTACAGCTCGCTGATGCGGCACGATACCGCCTGTCGGGGCATACCGCCGATGGGCCCTCCGCGCCACGTCCCCTGCAGCATGGTGTCTCACCCGGTGTCTCACCCTCATTACAGCTTCCATGTGAAGCTGACACTGTCCATCTCCTGGCTTCTGCCCCCGGCTGCTGTTCCTGTGTTACCCCGCTGCCCCACTGCTGCTTCCACTGCACCGGCACCCCCACTGGCCTCTCTGTCCTCCTGGACCCACTGTCCCTCTCTGCCCTTCCAGCTCCTGTCTCTCTCTCTCTCTCTCTCTCTCTCTCCCCAGTTTGCAGCCTGCTAGGTTCTTGCGCCCTTCCTTGAGCCTTTTATTTTGGCTCAAATCCGGTGCCTAGCAACTTCAGCCTCGCCACTCTTGCGCAGTGCGCAAGTGTTCGGATATCGCATTGCGCACTTTATGCATGGACCCGCCCCCTTCGGTTGCACATGCCTTCATTTCCATTGCGCTGTTGCTCAGCATGTTTTCGGTGGCGCAACTAGCCCCTTCTGAATATTGCAGAATGGTGCATTTTTGGAGTTTCGCAAGCGCAACCCTGTTGCGCATGGCGCAACCCTTTTGAATATCTGGGCCGTGGTGTATAAGTGGATTTATGTTTGAAATTACCTGTCCTTTCAAATATGGTAACTTACTCCACATTATTATCACATTCTACTTTGGCATAATGTGTTAGCAAAGTCTCCAATTCTGGAAAATCTAGCAAACAAGTAATTTCGGAAGTCCCTTCATATTGTTCTTCCATTTGATGGGGTAGCTCAACTCCAATGTCCTCAGTGTCAGTTGTCCGTTATATTCTCTGTGAAGCCCATGTTTTGTTTTGTTTTGAAAAAACATTTAAGTTTTAATTTTCAAATAAGTTTATAAATATCTGTTTTGATTTAAAAAAAACACTGAAGTGCAGTAGGGGAAATAATCTGGCACCATTGTGAGTGGTGCCAGCTGTTCACACGCCAGCGCAAAACACCAACACCACTACACCTCTACATGATCCCAAGAAAAGAGGGATCATGGTGAAATGGAAGGCATGCAGACACTGTGACGCAGATTGCATTCACATGACTGAATTGACAATGCTGTAAAACTCTACACCACTCATAGTGGTGCAGAACATGCCATATGAATGAGCCTTCAGACCTCTTTAGCTGAAAAACCCATCTTAGTATGTTAAAAAGGTATGTTTTTGTTTAAACAAATGAGTTTAAATATACACCTTGGTATTCTGCACTTGACTACATCTTGTTTGCCAAGGCTTTTTCATTTGCACATTTATGTTTGAAATATTTTTATTTATTTAAGTTTGTTATAATTATATGATACTTTTTAGTCGTGTTTGTAAATGTTTCTTTTTATGTGCCCTTAGAGCCACATAGTAAATGGGCTAATGCTCATTAGTCACAAATAAAATGAAAATGAAATTATCACCTTACAGCGCTGGAATGAGATAGTGAGTATGTAACAAAAGTTTACTTCAAAAACGCCCTACCATGAGGCTCAGGGGGCTGTACAGGGTACAGACAGTAACAATACAATACTCAGCAATAGCATATAGAAAACACATAAATAAAACAGTGGATTAAAACAGTGTAATACAGCTACTAGGGAACTAAACTGGGATGTAATGAAACTGCTAGGGAACTAAACTGGGATGTAATGAAGCTGCTAGGGAACTAAACTGGGATGTAATGAAGCTGCTAGGGAACTAAACTGGAAGGAACCACTAAGTCCCAAAAGCCTTTTTAAATAAATGTATCTTCAGGCCCCGCTTAAAAGCCTTCAGCGAGGGGGCCTTCCTCAAGGATCTTGGAAGTGAATTCCAGAGCGCAGCTGCTGCTACCACAAATGAGCGACCTTCCAATGTTTTCAGCCTAGCCCTGGGAATTGCAAGAAGGCCCTCCTTTGAGGAATGGAGAGAGCATTGAGAGTGGTGAGGAGTCAGGAGGTTACACGGGTAGCCAGGACCCAGTCTATATAGGGCTGTATAGGTGAGCAAACCCACCCTGAAGGTAATTCTTCACTTCACTGGCAAGCAGTGCAGGTCACACAGGGCTGGGGTCATATGACAGGACCTTGTAAGGACATCAGCAACCTGGCCACTACATTCTGCACTAGCTGCAGTCAATGCAGAACCCCTCCACTAACCCAGAAGTAAAGAGCATTACAGTAGTCAACTATGGATGTTACAAAATCATGCACCAGTGAGGGCAGGTCATCTGGCGGGATTAAGGCTTTAATCCAGATGATATTCCTTGGGCGATAAAAAACACTGCAGACAACAGATGACACCTGAGCTTCTAGTGTCAATCTATAGTCATGCCCAGATTTTTCGCCTTAACAGATGCTGCAAGTGGGGTGGAACCCAGTATCAAGCTGCCCTCCTACAGCAGTCACTGCACTGTGCCAATGACCAGGCTCTATCACCAGCACCTCTGTCTTGTCCAGGTTGAGCTTCAGCCAATTAGAGGTCACCCAGTCCTGGAACTCAGCCAGATATGCATTTTGTACTTCTACCGTGTCATGTGTCATGGGTGAAAATGACATACAGCTGGGTATCATCTGCATAGCAGTGAAACACCACACTGTAATGTCGATCTCTCTCAAGGGCAGCATATATACTGTGAATAGCATGGGGGAGAGGATGGGGCAAACTCTACTCTAATTACCCAAGAAATAATTAGTTGGGTTAAATGAAGTGATTATTTATTTAGTTTTTGGTAATCAGGTGAACACACTAGGCATATGGATATCTATTTTCGGGCACAACCCAGGAGAGATACAAGAAGGTACATATAATAAATGATGAATAACAGGGAATTAGGGGTGTTGCAGTCAGAGATGTAGATAGCAGTAAGGCACATCAATAACCAAAAATGCAGTGCAAAGCAGAAACACAGTCAAGAATGCAGTACAAATCAAATAACACACCTAAGCTGACAGCAGAGCAAATACACTGTAGAACAATCAGTTGGTTTACAGGGCATGACAACTCGGAACAGGAGCAAGTGATCATTTGGAGCAGGTATTTTTTATGAGCAGATCTGAAATGCTGGTAGTCAGTTAAACATTAGGGGTGGGATATTCAAAAGGGTTGCGCCATGCGCAATAGGGTTGCACCTGCGCAAGTCCAAAAGTGCGCCATTCTGCGATATTCAGCAGGAGGCAGTTGCGCCACCAAAAACATGCTGAGCAACAGCGCAATGCAAATGATGGCATGCGCAACTGAAGGGGGTGGATCCATGCATAAAGAGCGCAATGCGATATCCAAAGACTTGCACAACGCGCAACAGCGGACCAGCCGGAAGTTGCTTCTGCGAAAATGAGCCAAAATAAAAAGGCTCAAGGAAGCGAAAAGAACGCCACAGGGATGCCAAGTGGGGAAGAGAGAGAGAGAGAGACAGACAGTGACAGGCCAGGGCAGGCAAGGAAGCAGTGTGGGCCATAGGCTGCAGAGGCCAGCGGGTGCCGTGCAGTGGAAGTAGCAGTCAGGACAGCGGGGGTAACAGAGCAACATCAGCTGGGGGGCACAAGCCAGGGAGATGGACAGTGGCAGCTTCCACATGGAAGCTGTAATGAGTGGGTGAGAATGCAGGTGCCGGGGATGGCCGTGGAGGGGCCCGTCAGTGGTATGCCCCCAACAGGCAGTACCGTGCCCGCATCAGCTTTGAGTTGTACACAGATGTAGAGATCGTGGGCCGGTACCACCTGAACAGGGCAATACTGAGGCAGCTCTGTGAGCTGTGCAGTGATGTGATGCAGGCCTCCTCACGACGGAGTCATGCTCTGTCAGTGTAAACCAAGGTGAGAGCCACGGGCACCTTCCAGAGGCCAACAGGGGACACCACAGGCATCACACAGTCGGCCATGTCACGCATCCTCACCCAATTCCTCAGCGCACTGCTGCCACATGCTGCGGAGCACATCCATTTCCCCAGCACCGCGGCAGAGCGTACAGCAAACATGCAGGCATTCCACAGGGTAGCACGTATGCCTGGCGTGCTAGGGGCCATAGACTGCACCCATGTGGCCATTTACACTACCTGGCCCGTGGGGGCGCATACAGGAATAGAAATGGCTTCCCAGTGTCAACTGCCAGGTGGTGTGTGATGCCGCTGGGTGTATAATCAATGTCTGTGCCACACACCCTGGTGGAGCACATGATGCCTTTATATGGCATCAGTCTGCACTGTGCCATCAATTCGAGAGTGGGGACATCCCCACAGGCCATCTAGTGGGTGAGTACGCATGTAGGAAATGCAAACTCGGGACAAGGGTGGGAATGCCACAGGTGCCATGGTAGTGGCACACAGGGATATGGGCAATATGGACCTGAACATGAGACTGATCTCCACTATCTCCACACAGGTGACAACGGATACCCACTCTGTCCCTGGCTGCTCACACCGTACCGGCGCCCCATGACCCCATCGCAGCAACGCTATAATGAGGCACATGCCGCCACACGCAACATCATTGAGCGGGTGTTTGGGATGCTCAAGGCACGCTTCCGATGCCTAGACACCTCCGGCGGTGCCCTACAGTACAGCCCCTCAAAGGCTTGTGGGAGCTTGTGGGATATTCCTGGCCTGTTGTATCCTGCACAACATGGCCAATGACTGTGGGATAGCCGTACAGGTTGAAGTGGGGGACAGCTATGGGGACGCCAGCGGCGCCGGTGTTGATGGTGATGAGCAGCCCCCCCTTGGACGGTGGGACCCCCGACTGATCCGGCAGGCCCAGCTGCACCGGGACACCATCACGGAGGAGCATTATGCACAACACAGGTAAGTCAAGGGGCCATGTGCAAACAACACTGTCCTGGCGCAACCCACAGGCACACAGAGTAACACACCAGGGGTGCATGATGGCAAGGGGGCTGGAAGGGACCAGGCACACAAACACACCATCAGGGAGGGGCGAACAGTCATATGGACACACACACACACACACACACAAACACACCAGGCACAAAGCATACATGAGCAGGTACACAGCAGAGCAGGAACAGACATGGCAAACACACAGTTCCACAGACCACATCCACCACCTGTACTGTCCAAGCACGTGTGTCAGATGCTGGGCACCCTTGCACCTTGGTGTACAGTACAATGCGGGCTTCATCATGCACACGCACCTGTGGACAGCAGTCAGGATGGTGTGCAGGTGGTCCGTATGTCGGCGTGATGGGCAGGGCACCCACCAGTGCACTGCCCACCATGACGCACAGTGCACACAGGGCAGCAGCAGACAGGGCCCACACTGGGAGACTGGTCAGTCATGTTGCACCATTCCACGGCCACCGCGGATGCGTGGGCAGCCCCGCCATGACACAATCTGAAGATGAACAGGATCTGTAACAGAAAGAGAGGACATGTGAGTGCATGTGAACAACCTTCCCCCCCCAACACCGCCACCATGTCATACCGTGCAGTGATGGGCTTCCACCTGTCTGGAATCCACCTCCTGGTACACCCTCAATAGCACTGCACTGCATTGATGAGGCCAGTCGGTCCTCGCCAGTGCCAGCACATGCCGCCCTGAGGGCTGCCACCTTCTCCTTCACCCTCCTGCGGTCTGTCCCAATCTTCTTTTTGCGTTGGTGGCTTCCATGCAGGTTCACTGCCCGGGCTACCCCCTCCCATGCAGCTGCACGGGCCTGAGGGGTGCCCCGCCATCCACTCAGTAGTGCCTCCTCCTCCAGGTAGGCCTGGAAGAGGGCCTCAGTCTCTGCCGTGGTGAAGTTGGGCCTCCTCCTCCTTCACCCACCATCCTCACCCTCACCTTGGCTCTGCTTGGTCATGGCGATCTGTATGGGTGGAAGTGGACACCTGTCACTGTGCAGTCTACAGTGTGATCCCATGCTCATTATCCAGAACATCCCACAGCATGCAACTCACTTCTCACCTGCAGTAACCAAATCTGGCCAGCGCAACCCACTGTCGCACTTTTATAGCGCAATGCATGCAAATTAGGAGTGGAGCAACTGTAATGAGATGCAAATCGCGCCACTGCGCCTTTGAATGACTGATCGGATGATTTGCATGTGTCGGCTGAATATCGTGCCATTGCGCTTTTTGCAATATGGTTGAGCCGGCTGAGCTAATGGCACAGATCTGTGACTGTGCAGTACACTGCATTGCACATGCCCAGGTAGCTTACGCAGGCGTCTGCCGCGCTGATGATGTGCTGTGCGCGATCGGCAATTCAGGCCATGGCCACCATTGTGCCAGTGGCGCTCACAGCACTGGGCACTATATGGCGCTGTGGCACTACTGTGCACAGTCCACTGTGGCACTGTCACGCAGGTGGTCGGTCAGTGAGGATGCGTAGACGCCAGATGGCGCTGTGTGGCCTTGGCGCGCAGACCCCTGACCTGGTGTCCAACCTTTGCCCCTGGCGGCCGCCGCTGCCATGTGTACGGCCCGATTGCGCTGTCTGGTGACAGCGCTATGTGGACCGACGGCTTGCATTTAACAGTGCGATTGGAACCTATGGTGGTCTACGCAACATTTCCACGTGGGGTTTCCGCGCTGAGGGGCGCCATATTGCCTGCTGTAAAGTTAGAAGAATGGCATGCAGGAGGCCACTCCAATGGAGCCCGGTGGAGGTGGCCAACCTGGTGGCCCTGGTAGAGCCCCACTATGGGGCACTGTATGGGGAGGAGCCCCTCACCATGGCTCAAACCCAGGTCTGGCTGCAAGTGGCCAATGACCTGGTGGGGGTCACTGGGTGGTGCCGGTCTGCCGAGCAGTGCCGGCACAGGTACAGTGACCTCCACAGGAGGGAGCCGGACTTGCATGAGAGGCTACGGTCACGTGCCAGGAGGGGTGTTGTGCCTAGGCCAGGTGGGTGTACCATCTATGCACCTGTATTCTCTGTAGGGGTGTGAGTGTGTTTTGGTGGCTGTGCCTAGGTAATGGCTCTGACATGGTTGGCTGTGTCAGTGTGTGCAGGTGTGAGATGCATGGGTCTGGCTGTGTGGGCAGGCACTCTCACTGGGGCAGGGGGCAGTCTGCTTTGGAGTCACACTGATGTTTTTCTCAACATTTGTCTCCCACAGGCCGGGCAGAGAGGATGCAGGCACGGGATGAGGAGGGCCATGGCAGGGCCCCGGTGGCGGTCGGTGGTGCTGTGAGAGGTGGGCCACAGCAGCAGCAGCCACAGCTGCTTGCAGAGTGTGAGTATCATTATTCATGGATGCTATTGCATGCTGGAGGGGTGGGCATGACCACCAGCCATACACAACACAACCATGCACGACACAGGCGACATTCATCACTGTCCAGTGTCACTGCACGTCTGTGTGTGCGTCACTGGTGGTCCATGCATGCACTGGGCACATGGCTGTGGAACTGGCATCGCACCACATTGCCACGTGACTTGACAGCCTTGTTTGTGCTGTGATGGACATGGGCAGTGTGTGTGTGCAGTGGTGCACATAGCTGGTGCTGCCTGGTTGGGCTGGCCATGTGCATGTTCACTGTGGGTGGGTGCATACCATCACAGGTGCGGGACATTGGGCTATATGGCTTGCAGGTTGGGTGGTGTTCAGGGTTGTGGTCAGTCACAGCCATTGACTGTGTTCCCATTTTCCTAGGCCTCATTGTGCTCTGAAGAATGGAGCAGGCACTGCAACAGCTGACCCGGGTGTCCATGGAAAACAGGACCATCCTCCAGGATATCCAGCGCCATGGCCTACGGAGGAGGCACAGCCAGGCACGACGGCACCAGGCAGCAGAGGACCAGCCTGCTAGGCCTTAGGCCAGCTTCCCCTTCCCACTTCACCCATCCCTCCCACCCTGCCTTCCCTCTCCATGTTGTTCATCCCTACCCTCTGCCCACCCCACCTTGTACCCCCACCCCTTGTAAATAGTTTTGTTGTTGTTCATTTTGTACTTTACAGTTTTCTAATACATATATATTTTGATATGAATACTGTGTTGGTCTCTGATTTGCAGCTGGCTATGGTTGCTCAGTTGCAGTGGTGTGCATGCCATCTGGGGTGGTATGGTCCTGGGTATGTGCGTGTGTGTGTGCGTGTGTGTGTGCATGGGGAGGTGTCTCCAGTGTGGCAGTGACTTTCTGTTCATCTTGCCATCTGCTGCCACCCACTGCTGGGTGCACAGGGTGGGTCTGGCTTGTATGGTTCTCTGCTACACGAGGTTGACGTGTGCCGGGGGGATGCATGGTGTTTCCTGCAGTGCCAGTCACTGCGCATGGGTGGTGTCTTGGGGTCATGGTGCAGGTGTGCTGTGCACGAGGGGCTGATGTGCACTGTGGTTGTCAACCCCTGTGTGGCAGTCTCAGCCTGCCAGTGGTTGTGCTGGGGCATCATGGCCTTGCTGTGCTTTGTTGGCTTGTCCCCATGGGCCAGTAGATCATCCGTCCCACCCCAGTGATGCTGTGCTTGGGGTGTGCAGGTGTCTTGTTGGTTCTGCAGTGTGTTCCTGTGCCCATGTGTGGCATGGCTGGCGGTGGGCCCCAGCCTGCCTCCCTGGTTGTGCAGTTCCATTGCTCTGCTGGGGGGGGTTCTGCTTGTGCTATGGCACCTCTGGACTGCTCAGCTGGGCTGCCCTTGTTGCGCTATGGTGCAACCTTTCTGCTCAGCTTCCCCTTCCTGGTTGCGCTATGGCACAGTTTGTGCGATATTCAGACGTTGGCTGCTTGTGCAATTTGTTCTGCTCCATGTTTGAATATCGCATCTGTTGCGCATATGCACAATTGAATTGTGCTTGCTCCTGCTGTTGCGCACATTTTGGGAGCAGTTTGAATATCTGGGCCAGGATATTTAAAGGTAATGAATTCCAGTATTGTGGGGCATAAGAAGGAAAGGCGTAGATCCATTTTGGCAGAGTATTTAGGCATCTGAACAAGAGTCATTGGATCTCAGATGGGAGGAACAGGAAGAGGGACTATATTGCATACCAATAGAGAGGCAGGAGTTAAAAAGTGAAGCATCTGATCCATGAGGCATTTTCCAGAATGAAAGAACGGGGGATATCCAGCCCAGACCACTGTCAATGAGACGGTAGAAGTTCAGGCAGATTGTTGCTAAGACAAAGCTGCAGATGTTGCTATAAGCCACATCTGACTTAGAAAAGTTGATTTTGCTGAGTTGAACTTGAAGTAGGCTAGGCTTCCATAGATAAGCATGGGCATTAATGTACTGACCCTGCACAAAGGTGAGGCAGTCCTTGCATGTCAAGTTCTGCCTGACCCAGTAGGCTAGTCCAGGTTTGTAGTCGACAGTTTTACACATAGTGCGATATGGCTGCAAAGTTAAGGGATGGGTCTTATGTGACCACCAGATACAAGAACTTGTCAGCCATCCCTAGGAAGGAGCTATCTTGGCAGGAGATAGAAAGACTGGGGACACCCTGGGTGAAATTTGAGCTTAAAGCACAATAATGTCACCTTCATTTTTGTGTAATTCAACACTAGCTTGTTCAGATGAAGCCATGACCGACCCTGCCAAAGTCAAGGATGAGTTGATGCTGTAGGTTCAGCAAACATTGATCACTGCTAAACATAACTAGATTGCCTGCATATAGTAGAGAACTGCTGTGTACACTAATGCAAGGAAGGGTACTGATAAAGAAGATGAACAGCAGTGAACCAAGAATAGATCCCCAGAGAGTAGCAAGAGTAATGCAAGTTAGAGCAGAGACAACACTACAAGTTTTGATCTGCTACTTCCTGTCCTGGAAATCCAGGTCAGGGAGTGGGGGAGACACCAACCCCAGTGAACTTGTTGCAGAGCAGATAGTGGACAAATAAATCAAAGCCTTTAGTCTGTCAAAAAATACAGCTCCTGTCAATATGCCATTATTCATAGCCATACTGATGTCATTTGTGAGCTTGACCAAGGCTGTTCTCTTGTCATGCCCTTTCCTGATCCCATGCTGAGCTGTGGTAACCTTTGTTAATTTTTTAAAAAGTTTTATTGTGTTTTTCCCCTCCTTGCTTCTTGCCACCCCATCTGGATAGCTTTCCCAGTCCAGTCACTTTCCCATCTCCAGGATGCATCCCTGTTCCCCCAGACCTACCCCTTATGATGGGGTTAGAAACACTTGCCTTGCCCCTCCAAAATACTATCCAAGCAGATGCCTAGTCAGTGGTATCAAGCCTATGGGGAGGGGTCCTTCAACCCACCTGGAAAGGGTTTTTTTCTCTGGAATCTTCTGGCCTTGGGACACTGACATGCAATGATGCAGTGTGTCTTGCAATGCCCATGCCCTTCTAGGCCTCCTGACTCTCTTGACACCCAACATCCACTAGATATCAGGTTCATTGCTGAAGGTGCAACCCCTCTCATCTTGTAAGAGGTGTGCAATCCGTTGGACGTTCAAACCTTTCACCTCAGGCTAACCCCTTGTGACTTGAATTCACATTCTGGGTATATCTGAAACATGGCTGAAACCATCCTGTCCTGATACACTGTGTCACATAGATGGCTATTCCCTGTTCAGAAATGATAGACTAGGGAATAAAAAAGGAGGCAGTGCGCTGATTTATATAAAAGACCACCTGGTAAAGGTCAGTTATAGATTCTAGTAGAGAGTCGGGTTATACTCCCAAATGGATATTCATTGAGATCATTGCGAGGTCAGCAAAACAATTCTGCAGGGGCTGTATCTACAACACCCCCCCCCCCCACTGGAGGCATCTATGGGCTCAAATGCATTATTAAAGTTATTGCTAACTAGACCCTTGCTAGGGACCTAGTTATTGTTGGTGATTTCAACCTAAACTGGTTGGATGACAAGTAGGGGGTTTATGCAGAGCTCCTCAAACAAATAAATCTAACTCAGATGATACAATCACACACTTGTTTTAACTCCAAATCCTTTAACCACTCACTCCAAGACTGGTTACTGACAAACAGAAAGGACATGATCATTTCAACAGGGGTGCTGCCAGATTCCATAAGTGACCACTCCCCCATTTATTGCAACTGGTCTAGCTGGAAGAATCATCTTCCACCCAAAGTCATCTTAGAAATTTTCCAAAAGTAAACTTATTGGCTCTCAAAGCTGACTTAAGGGGAATACATTGGTCTAGGCTATGATCTCTTACCAATGTGGATGCTGCACTGGGCTTCCTAATTGCTGCTTTTTCATCAATCCAAGATAAACACTTTCCCCTCATGACGAGGTGCATCAGGGTGGGAGTACAAAATGGATCCCAAGGGATTTGGTGGTCAAGATGAGATTAAGAGATACTGTAGGTCATGGAGTGAATATAAGATTTACCCTACTAAGGTAAACTTGGTCAAACATAGGGAACTTAGTAATCAATGCAAACTTGAGTCAAAATATTTCAAGGCCTCATATTTTAAGGCTCAACAAATAAAGAATCTAGGTGACTCCCATAATTTTTGGTTGTCTGTGAACTCGGCTTTGAAACCTAACCATGAGCTAGGAACTATAAACCTGATTGATGACTCAGGTCTACAAACAAACCATAAAGCTGTGGCAGACATATTCAACGATAAATTTATAAATCTGGAATCTCTCCAATCCCAGTTTCCTCTAGCCTCCCATGTTAGTCATTCTAAATATCAGGGTCTGAAATATAACCATCCACCTTTCTATTTCAGAACCACAATGCCTCTTGGAATTAGTCGACTCCTGCACACTCTACCTCACTCAGGTAGTGCAAGTTGTGATGGGCTCTGCCCCAGGTTCCGAAACTAGTATCCGACTGTACTGCTAAACCTCTTTTATTTATTTTTACCCTCTCGCTATCTCTATCTACATCTACTGTTCCTATGCTCTGGAAAGAGGCCAGAGTGGCTGCTATCTATAAATCTGGTGACCCTATCATACCTGAGAACTACAGGCTGGTTTTGATATTGCCACAGCTGAGTAAGATTCCTGAGAAAGTGGTATTTCATTAAATATCGGAACATCTCATAACATATAACCTACTATCCAAGGACCAACATGGATTTAGGAAAGGCTTTAGCACAACCACAACCATTGCCCAGCTTACAGATTATGTCCTTAGAGAGGCAGACAAAGAAAAACTCACTGGTGCTACAGTATAGTCATGGATCTGTTAAAGGCTTTTGACATGGTGGACCACGACATCTTACTTCAGGTACTGGATTCCTTGGATTTTTCACCAAATACCTCACACTGGATAAAAAGTTACCTCTCAGACTGTACTCAAATGCTCCAAGTAAGAGGAGCAGTATCTGGATCACTTAATGTAAGAACTGGTGTTCCCCAGTGGTCAATACTTGAACCTTTACTTTATTCAATCTTTGTCAACCCTATGCTCCTTGAACCATTGGGATCTCGCAGACTCATGTATGCTGATGACTTAATCATATTGAGCAGCAATAATTCCCTCTCAGATCTGAACCTGACTCTAACCAAAGACTTCTTGACAGCATTTAAGTGGTTTTCACAACAAAGATTGATTGTAAATTCTAAAAGAACAAAAAACATGATATTTGGTTCTCAAAGTAGGCTCAGGAGGCTAGACCAAATCTTACCATCCACACCCTTTCAACGGCTCTTTGATTGAACAGGTAGCAGATTTCAAGTACCTGGAGGTAACTCTTGATCCATCCCTAACATTTGCTACCCACATAGGACAAGCAAGCAAGAAGGTGAATCAAAGACTAGGGGTCTACTATAGACTGAAACATGTACTAACACCTGAAGTGAGGTTAGCAATAGGAAGGGGTACCCTGCTTCCCATTCTAGACTACTGTTCTACCATCTTCTCCAATACCTTTCCCCAACTTATCAACAGATTGAATATAGCTTATAACAATATATGTAGGTTTGTTTCACAAGCCCCCCCCCACTACATTCACCACAGCTCCTTATATAAATTAATTGGGTGGCTCTCCCCTCAGACCCACAGGGATCAGCTATTTGGATCCCTAGTTTTCAAAGCTGCACATGAAGGACCCCATATTGCCACTATCTGAACTACTATCCATCAAAATAAACACGTGTCTACTGAGGTCCTCTGCCAGTCGCTTTCTAGAGTGTCCTAAGCTAGCTACTGTCATGGGGCAGAGATCATGCTCAGCTGCAGCTCCTAAGTTTTGGAACTCCCTCTCCAAAAAGCTTTGATCCCTGGATACCTCCCTGGCCTTCAAAAAGCACCTCAGTAAAGCACTAGTCAAAAGGGCAACATGTAATTGTTAAACCGTTAGTTTGGCATGTGTTTCCCACAGCCCCAGTGAATCCAGGACAATAGCCCTTTAATTCAGTGGACCACTGGGCTCCTTGCATAGGAATGCTGGGGCAGCAGTGGGGCATGATTGGTAAGGTGAGGTAGTGTTGGACTAATGAGAAAATAGGTACTGAGTCAGGCTGGGAGGAAGGTTATCTGTGCCAGTACCACTACACCACCTTCACTGCCAAGTACTGGTTTGTCTCTCTTTCCTCCTTCCCATCTTCTCTCCTCTCCTCTTTCTGCCCGTCTCCTGCTCTCTATGTTCTAAGGACCCATGCACCTTCTCTATACCTCACCCCAGCTCATGTACCAGCCAAGCCACCTTCTCCTACCTGCTCCTCTATCTCTTTTGCCTTTCACTCCCTTTCTCCACTCTCTAAAATACCTACTAAGGCTTTCTCCTCCCCTTCCTTGCACCTGTCACCCCCCTTCCTGATTCCTCAATTCCCTTTCCCACCATAGCCTCCTCACTCCATCTGTCCTTAGGTTCCTACTTATGGAGTTCTTCTGACTCCTGCCTTTAGTCCCCTTTCTTGAGTGGGCAAAATTTCACCCAACCTGATCTACACAATTTTGTACCTACAAGTTTTAGTGTGTGCCTCTTAGTTCTTTTGTAAGCGTTGTATATCTGCTGCTCTGAATTGTTGCCAATTGAATTCTGCAATAGTTTTACCACTACTGCCTTTCTGATGATTGTATTTGCCTGCATGCCTAATTCCTCTCTCCCTTCCCCTGGGTGGTACCTGGAAATTATTATTATTTTTTTTTATTAAGTTTTTGCTGACTGGGTAAGTGCACTAGACAAATCCTGCCTATTTTCAGACACGACCCGGGGAGAGGGATACCGATGAATGCCAACTGACCTTGAACCAGATTAAGCTGTTTGCTGGATTTTTATTGAATGAGAGAAATTTGGCCAGGACACCAGGGAAATTCCCCTTCTCTTTGTCTGCAGAAGGTACTGTTGCACTGCAGGAAGGGATGGAGGACTCCAGTCCAGGTTCGATCACAGTGGAGGAAGGTTGTGTGTCAGAGGCTTCAGATCCAGTGTTTGATGGTACCATGGATATGGATCAAGGAGAAGAAGTACAACAATTGCAAGGGGCAGAGGAAGAACCTACTGAACAAATAGAGGATGAATCTGAGGTAGATGAAGAACAATTACTTCAGGAAAAATGAGCAGATAAGAAAAAAACATTTAACTGAAATGTTACTAGCCGTAGAAAATGATTTTAGACTCCAGAAAATGAAACTTGTTGAAGAACGAACAAAACGGAAAAGATCTTCGGTTAGTCCAATTCAAGATGGACATAAATGATTACCTTTAAATTTATCTCTTGCTGACACCCATCCTCTGGACTGCATGACGAGATGGTAGACTCACAGCCAGATACTGAAGAGGATGTGACTTTTAGCGGCTCCTCCACTGAATGGACTCCAGGAGGAGCACTTCATGGAGCAGGCTGGACTCTCCAAAATGATATTTGGGTTCCCGACGTGGTGATTCCTATTCCAGGAATGAAGGATTCAGAATCTATGGCTGTGATAGACATTCCTGCAGAAATTTCTACAGCACTGTTCCAGGCTATGTCCCCAGTTTTGATCACTGATTCTGTGCATAGTGCAAGAGAGGCTGCTGGACTACATACTGCATTAGATGCCAATACTGTGGTTGATACAGGATAGAGTTCAGAGAAAATGGTGGAATTAATCTCCCCGGTGAGTAGTACACTGTTACAGGGTTCTGCTAAACTAAACAGAAAAGAGACTATAGCTCAAATGAGGGCGAATTTGGATAAATCAGTCACTCAAAGTGATACAAGAAAGGATCAGGGGACAGAAAGGGGTTTTGGGAAGAACCAGGGGAAACAAACGTATACTGGTCTTTTCCGGAAGCCAGCTGAGGCAGCCAAAGGAAGATATTTGGTTCGCTTAAGATACAAAGGTCTTGCTCTGATAGTACCTGATAGACTGTGGGTAGGCAAATCTCTTATTATTTATTCTTTGTGGTTTTCACCTGCTGAAGTGTATGCTTTCATACACGCCCCTGGAGACAAAAGTTACGATGTCAGTTTCTGCACCATGACAGCCTTGGATAAGTTTTGGCGCTTGTATTATGAATTAAAAGAGACAGACATTTGGAAGGATTTCTTGGCAATACCTATTACAAAGCCTACTATTAAAACTTTTACCCTTCTTTTTTGAAATTAAGGTGTCAATATCAGCAATATTCTATTCTGGTTGGTGAAGAGATGTACTGTTTTTGATCATCCTAAACCCATCATAGACGATAATGGATTTTGGACAGGGGGTGGACTATTAGGGTACAGCTACCTCAGAATGAATCTGGCATACAGCACCTACCAAGTTCCTTCTTTTTGGGGAGGGACAGAGGGATTTTGTTTTATGCAGGGCAACCTAAGAGCTGTTTTAAATGTGGTTCTTTAACCCATTTAAGTAGTGATTGTGACCAAATTAAATGCTTTCATTGTGGGGTGTTGGGCCATTCAGCAGCTGGCTGTAAGGCTCCCCCAACATGTAACGTATGTTGTGATACTGACCATTCCTTTGCAGAATGTCCCTGGGCAGAACATAATATAGAAGAGGTTTCTGACCATGATTTTTTTTTGTCCCAGGCCAGGAAACCTTTTAGTCCCCCTGAAACATTTTCAGCAGGGAGGAAGAGGGGAAGAGATAGAGGTGGAGGAGGAAGGAGAGATGTTTCAGAAGGGAGAACTAGAAATCCCTTGCCACCTAGGCATGACCCCTTCTTTGTAACCCCATTGCCTCTCAGAGAGATCGTTTTGGTTATTCCTCAGCCACAGACTCAGAGAGGAGATGAGGAAACTCCTTTTACTACTCCACAGAGCTCCCCAGTACATAGAGGGACAATTCAGGCTTTGGTTGGTGACAAAAACAGAAAGGAGATATTAGGAATCCCAAATGAGATTGAGTCTTCATCTCAAGTTAAAGAGGTTTCAAAGGAACAACTGCAAAGTGGGAATATGCCTTTATCCCCACTCCCTTTAAGTAATAGATTTGGAGTTTTTTCCACATGGGGGGATCAGGTAGATAATGAACAACCAATGGAGACAGGAACAAGTGACTTAGTTCAAGCACCACTAGACAGGGATGATACTTCACCACATGAGAAAATGGATTGTTCTGAGCTGCCAAATTCTCAGAAACCACAGAAGCGGGTAACGCGTTCTAGTGGGAAAATCCTAAAACCTCCCTCTTAGCCATTATGTTTGAAAGTAGCTAGTCTGAATATGAATAGCATATAATCTAATAGGAAAAGACTAGCTACTTATGGGGTATTGCAGCATTTGAACTACGATGCTTATTTTTTACAAGATACAACACTGAATTTTAAGAGTGAAATGGTGAGTGCTTCTAATGATTGGAAATTGGGTATTTCCTATTGGTCCTTGAGACCGGAGGCCTGTTGTAGAATAGGGTTTTGTTTTATGACTTCAAAGATTAAAATTTTATGGATTGTGGATTTAGAGCCAGGTTGGGTTCTTATTTTGGATGTATTAGTGAATTCTGTTTCTTACAGGTTGATTAATATATATGGCCCTCAATCAAAAGCATTACGAGTTACTTTATTGCAGAAAATTCAACCGTTTTTGCATAGAAGTTGACAAGTAATTTTAATATTAATTTGCAAGGTAATATAGTCCCAGGGAAGCAGTTTTGTGATAAAACAATGTTGAAAACTATTATTCGAATAGCAGATTTGAAAGATATTTTCCTGGGTTATAAGAAAGGAGCACAACCCACCTTTTATAAAGGTCAGCTATCCTCATGCATAGATTTTCTTTTTATTAGACAAACTATTCCTTTGGCAAAGGTGGAGACGCTTCCAGTTGAGACGTCTGGTCATAGACTGATTGCATTCCATATATCTATACCCCTCCAAAGAGAAGCAGGTTGGGGTTGTTGGAGTATGAACACTTCCATTTTAAAAGAAGAGAAGGTTATAAATCAAATGCAAACAATAATTTTGGATAAGATCACAACAATTGAATTATATGAAAATATTGGGCTTTGGTGGGAAGATTTTAAATGTTGTATGATTGGTTTCTTTAAAGTTTTGGGTAGTACTAGAGTATGTTCTTCATATGAAGAATATTTGGGATTGCGAATAGAATTTGAGGAATTACTTACTAGACAGTAGGAAGGTAAAGAGGTTCTAACAAATGAGGTTGAATTAGTGAGGAAGAAAATGTTTCAACACCAATATAATCGGTTAACTTCCCTGACAAAAGAACCGTCGTTTGGAGTTCATGGTAGAGCAGCTCAGGTGAATCCTTACCTTGCTAGTCAAGAAAAAAGAGAAAAGAAAGTCATTTCTTCCCTGATTACTTCTTGTGGAAAAGAAGTCTGGAGTAATAAGGATATTATGAAGAGCTTAGAAAGCCACATTAAGCAAGTATTTTGATCCCCAGTGGGAAATGAGGAATTTTCCTCATTGGTATTAAATACTGCACAACCTCCTAAACTAGATTCTGTTTCAACTGACAAGATGCTAGAACTATTTACATTACAGGAGTTGGAAAAAGTGATTTCTAGTTTAAAGATGAATGCCTCTCCAGGGTCAGATGGTTTACTAGGAGAGTTTTATTGATTATTATGATTGTTTATGCCCAGAATTTTGTTGCAATTATTTATTTTTTTTTTTATAAATGACCACTATTTACCCACACAAATGTATGAGGGACTGTTAATTTTTCTCTTTAAATCTGGTGCACATAATAACTTAGATAATTGGAGACTGATAACATTATTGAATGTGGATTTTAAGTTATTTGCAAAGCTTCTGGGGAATCATTTAGCTTTGGTTATGACAGATTTGTTGATCCCTACTCAGTTCTGTTCAGTACCTGAAAGATGCATTACTGATGCTTTACTTCTTTTGAAAGGTTTGATGGAAAAAGATTCAAAGCAGGACAGGAAGGCACAAATTTCTGGTTACATTACCAGTTTAGATCAGGTGAAAGCATTTGACAAGGTTTCCCCATCCTTATCTTTGGGAGTGTCTTAAAATTTATGGGATACCAGTCTTATTTGTTCAAATGGCTTCAATTATGTTATAGTTTAGCATATGTTAGACCATATGAAAATGGTTGGTTGGGTAAGAAAATAGGGATATTTAGGAGTGTGAGACAAGGATGTCCATTAAATCCTTTATTATATGTTTTTTTCAATAGATCCGGTATTACGTATATTGCAAAAATCTCCAAGAATTGTTGGTGTAAATCAGTATGACTATCAAGTTAGTAAAGTTATAGCATATGCAGATGATTTGTGTCTCATTTTGAAGGATGGGAAATCCTTAGTAGTGGCTTATAATTTGATTCAGGAATTGGGTAAAGTTACTGGAGCGTGGCTTAAGCCAAGGAAAACTAAATGTTTACGACTGAATGGATTTCCTGCTATGGCTGAAACTTTAGGGAGCTTTTCAGTAGCCATGTCACCTTGTAAAATTTTAGGGGTTTATTTTGGTGGTGATGATATGGCAAGTTATAATTGGGAGAAAGCGTTACAAGTGGGTAATTTTAAAGTAGCTCAGTGGAATAAGTGGAAAGTTTCCAAAATGAAAAGGGTATACTACATAAAAACTTTTTTGATTCCTGTTTTTTTATTTATTAATATGATCTTTCCATTACCTAAACGATTACAGGCTAAAGTTCTAGGTTGTTTTTTTAGTTGTTTTTGGGGAAGTAGGTTAAACCCAAGCAAAAGGAATGTTTTATATATGGAAATCAGGGAGGGTGGAGTAGGGATGCCAAATCCAATTTATTCTTTTACTGATATTGTTATATACCAGTATTTTACCCCTGATGAAAGGGTGTACACAATTATGGGGATTTGGGGTATGATACACTACAGGGTGTATTGAGAGAATGGCAAGGAAAGGTTTTTCAACATAAAAATAAACGTAAACCTCAGTTAGGAAGCCAATGGGAAGGGGTTTTTGATAAGATTAAAACTTGGGAAATTAGCTATGAATCTGTACTTTGTCTTTCGCAAAAGGCCTTTTATTTTGAAGTTTTACAGTCTTGTTTTGAGGAACATCCTTTTGATGATTTTTCTATATCTTCCCAAAAACAGATTGCTGAATATGTTATAGATGAACGGATACCAGCACATATGTGGAACACTGTTTGGTTAGCTATACATGGTAGAATAAATGTTAAGGGGAATCAAAAACACAAATCCTTACAAGAAAGGAATTGTTCAAGACTTACTTGTATGGCTGTCATTGAAACAATGGACCATTTGCATTTTCGTTGTTTATATGCAGAACAGTTTTGGGATGTGGTCTAGAATCGGTGGAAAGGGGTGCCCTTCATACCACCTATTTCTGACCTTTTGTATTATGGGGTGGTTCCCCCCAAGCTACAGTTTATGTCTCATAGCACTCTTAGATTAATTATGGTACTTTTTTTATATTGGAAGTGGATTAGTAGGTGTCGATTTACATTACAAAAACAAACTATTTCAGCTTTAGAATTATTTTTTATGCTAAATTCAGACATTAAGAGAATAAAACAGGTAGAGAAAACCAGATTAAAGTTGAGGAGCTGGAATCAAAGGTGGAGATATTTTGAATTCATCTAAATATATGAATTTGAGTAGAATTTGTTTCTGGGTGAATAAGAGTATTTCCGCAATTTGGTAAAAGTGGAGGAGTTCTTCCTTCTAATTATGGAGTCTTTAATTATTCATTTAAAAAAATTGTTGGAATAAGTAATTTGATTTATGTTGAGTAATCTCATTTAGTGATTTTAATGCTGTTTTGTGAATGTTTGGATTTGTGAAGTTTATAATAAATTCCACTACTCCTTAAAGTGTGTGTGTGTGTGCGTGTGAGTGTGGGGGGGGGAATTTAGACATTGTTCCTTTTACAATGCTCTGATAAGAATAACCACAATACTTATTTAATTTGTCTGTTATAAGTTTAATATATTAATTTATGAGACTTAACACTGATTGATTTCTGTCTAATAATAATAACATTTCCCCTACTCCTGAAATGGGGAGGGGAAGGGTCAGTTAGGAAGTTCTTTATAAGTTTGAGATTTTTCGTATGAACTAATACTTGTCTTTGTTTTGCAGTTTTCTTTCTTATAGTTTGTGGAATGTATTACTGATCTGTTAATATTTTTATGATGCTGTCTTGGGAAAAAAAATCCCCTACTCTTATAGTGGGGAAAGGGAGGGGCGGTTATATTGCTTTTTTTATGTTCAGGTTTGTTGTGTGAATTAATATTTGTTTTATGGTTTTATTTTTTCTTTTAAGAATATGTATGATGTAATAATGATTTAGATATACTGTAATTTGTTATGATTTCAATAAAAAATTCCCCTACTGTTTTCGATAAGTGCCATGGGATCTTTAAGATCCACCTGAACTACCACCAATCCAGGCAGATGGGACCTCAGTTTAACATCTCATCTGAAAGATGGCACCTCAGAAGTGCAGCACCCCTCTCATGCTGCACTACAGTGTCAGTACTGGGATATTAACCCAAGTGCCACATGTGGGAACTGAACCCACAGCCCTCTGATCTCCCAGCCTCAGAGGTGAGTGTGCTACCTACTGAGCCACTGACACTGCACTGCCTTGGCTCAATATTTATTTGGTTTACTTGGATAGTTTAGACAAAGTAGGCCAAGGGCCCATTTAATTGTCTCCCACTCAAAGTGGGTATCTTATATATAGGTATTTTGCATAAGTACTGCATCTAACACAGTTTTAAAAGCCTCAAAGGATGTTGCATGTAGCAGGTTGTTTGGTAGTGAATTATATAGTCTCACTGTCCTTACTGTATAGAAGTTATATCTCCTAATGGTATTTGCTCTGGATACCATTAATTGCCAATGATGAGATCTAAGGTCATTAGGCCTTGAATTATATTTTAGATCACTCAGTCCCATAAGTTCCTGGTTTTCCAAGATGTTAAACAACAATAAGAGGTGCCTTTCCTGGTTATCAAACTTTTAAATAAATGATTAGAATATGTAGAATAACTGCCCAAGGTTCCATGTCATAAAGGCAACCACGGAAAGGTGATCACCGTTAGGGCAAGTGTACATCACTGAAAATCAGTTTCAGCGATGTACACCCCTGTCACACAGCAAAAGGGCACCAGGGACTTAGGATTTTCTTTTTTTATGTGGGGGGCTTTGCCCCCTGCACCCCTCCATTAAAGGATTCTCAACTCCAGAGCTCCAGAGGGGTGCATGTCAGGGGGGTGTTTGTGTGCAAAACCCTAAAAAAAAATAAAAAATGGGTCTGGACACAACAAAATGTACATGCGACTAGACCGAAACCCAGCACCCTCAGTACCCCAGCCCACAACCCACCCATCACACTGCCAGCTTGGCAGTCCACCACGGAACCATATGCCTCCCCGAAGCATTTCTTGAAATTGCCTTGCCAGTGGAAACATCGCCAGATGCTACGTATTTGCTTTGGGATTTTTTAAAGTACAAATTGTAATTTAAAAAAACCCACAGCTAGCCACCCCCCAACTGGCAGCTGGACTTCCCTCCCTGGTGTCTAGTGGCCCCCACCCATTGTGCCCACACACAAATTAATACAAAAATTAAATATTATATATATATATCTATCTATATATATAGATAGATATATATATGTAAAATCTTCCCTTGTGTCTAGTGCCCCCCACACCAACTGCCACCCACTGGTACATGTCCCATCCTGACCCAACCGACCATATCCTCCTTAATAATAAAAAAATAAATTATTTAATCCCTGGTGTCTAGTGGACCCCCAACCCTGTCAGGTAGTGGCCCCCACCCTGCTCCCCCCAATTCCGACACTGAGTGGGCCACAGGCACAGCCCCCAACTCACTTCCACGGCCAGCAGCCCAATTGAGCTCAATGAATGATTCATTGACAGCTCACGTTTATTGACAGCAGTTTTCTGGGGTGTACAGAAGGACAAGGGGCTTCTCCAATTGCTTGCAGGAGTGACGGGATGGGGGAACGGCAGTGTGGAACTCCAATTCCATTCCCCCCATCCTGCCCCCATCCTGTGGGTGACCGTAGCAGCCCCCTGCGCTTGTCTACCCTCCTGAAAACTGCCACTGATGAATGGGAACTGTCATTGAATAAGCGCATGTTTGTACAAGCATGCACTCATTCACTGAGCTCAGTCAGGCTGCCAGTCATGGAGGTGAGTGGAGGGCTGTGCTGGTGGCCTGCTCAGGGTTTGATTTGGGGAGCGGGATGGGGGCCACTACCTGACAGGGTGGGAGGTCCACTAGACACCAGGGATTAAATAATGTATTTTTTATTATTAAGGAGGATATGGCTGGTCGGGTCAGGATGGGATGGGTACCAGTGAGGGCTATTGGGGGTCAGGGTGGGCCTGCGATTGGTGGTGCGGGGCCACTAGATGCCAGGGAAGATATCTATCTATCTATCTATTTATATATATATATATATATATATATATTTCTTTTTGCATTAATTTGTGTGTGGACTGTGGACACAATGGGCGGCACGGTGGGGGGGGTACGAACAGTGAAACAGTATGATCGGGGAACAGTGGCAGGGCCACTAGTAGACTCCAGGGATTTATATTTGGGGGGCATGGGCAAAGTCTCTGACTGTGTGTAGTGTGGAATTTTGTGGGTGAAATTCCACACTTCACCTTAGATCCTGCACTCTACGATCTGTGGATTTTGCTGATTGTGCTTTGTGGACTGAGCACAATCTGCTAAATGTTCCATGGATCAAAGTTTGTGCACTTCACACATCTCTAGTAGAGAAGAGGCACAGCTAAGGAACTATATGTGAAGTCTGTTAGTAACCAAGATTTCTATGGGGTTGCTCAGATACTCTCCTCTGAGACAAGACTCGTGGTTGGAATGTTGGAGCCATGCCCTGAGGTATGAAGCCTCATAGGATGAAGCTGGAGCCAAATCCTTGAGGAGCAAGCCCAAGTTAGATGAGCCATAGAGGGGTGAAGGTGAGCTGAAGTGAAGGATCGCAGTTACGAGGCAGGTTAAGAAGCTGAGGTACAGTAGTAGTGAGTAGAGGAAGGAGAATGAAAAGGAGGGCAAAGCCTGGGTAAGAAGTAGGATGAGGAGAGTGAAACCATGTAGGGCTACATAGTATGAGTGTTCAGTCCTGAAGAGAGTGCCTGAGCAACTGCTTTGTCAGGCTGATGGATGTGGTAGAGAGGCAAAGTAGCAGGCTGAAAGCCATGACAGAGGGAAAGGCCAAAAATACAATAAGTTGAAGCATGAACACTGCCGAGGCAGACAGCCAACGAGTGTGGTGAGACAGCAGTTAGGCCTAAAAGAGGCAAAACAGGAGGCCAGGGGATGGAGTAGGCCAGAAGAAACTGAAGTGGTGATGGGGGTGCCTATGGCTGAGCATGGAATGAAGAGATGGAAATGAAGTGGGAAAGGCAGACGGGAATGGCAAGGATGGTGGGAGTTTGAGTATGAAGTGTGAAAAGGAGGCAGAGGACAGAGAGGCTATGCCAGGGAGTAAGGGAAAGGGAAGCAGTAGGGAAGCAAGTAGAACAAGGAGCTTGGCTCAGGAAGGGGGTAACAGAATGAAGAGAATGGGAGGTAGGAGCAGCAAGCAGAAGCACATGATGTAGTAGATGGAGAACTGAAGCAAGGATCCCAAAAGCACAAGGAGTGAAGCATGACTGGGACATAGGAACAGCAGGCAGGAGCAAAGGAAGTGGGCAAGAGCCAGCAGGCAGAAAGCAGGAAGAGCAGAATCTGGGGCAGGAAAGAGGCAAAGGCAAGGAGTCAGGATAGCAGCAGAGCATGGCAGCATGCAGCCACAGGAGGCTGCAGAAACAAAGGGCCAGGAAGCCAAAAGGCTAGCAAAGCAGCAATGGAGCCAGGCAGAGCTGACAGACTGGAAGTGGCAGTGAGTTGGTGGCCAGAGGAATGCAGAGAGGGCCACAGCACATGACTTAATGAGAAAGACAGAACCACAGCTCGAGGCAGAAGACTGGAGCAGGATGAGTGCTGCAGAAGCAGCCAGCCTGGACCAGATGCAGCAACAGCCAGACAGGAGCAAAGTGAAATAAAGAGAAACCAAGGAGAGACTGAGCTGCCGCTGTGCAGTGATGGCTAGTAAGGAGAAAAGGCAGGGCAAGTGGGAAAGCCTGCAACTGCATGGCTGCAACAACAAAATGAGCACTCAAGGGATACTTGGGGCATGTGCAGTTTAAATACTGTTCAGTGTGTCACCTGCAGCCCATGGAACCATAGGAAATTTTCCTTTAATTATCCAACTGAGAAAATAAAAAAAATAAAAAATGAAAGAGTTCAGGTTGCAGAACCAAAATATGCATCAGCATGTTTCCTTTGCAAACCAAACTTTTGTAGATTGATTAAAGAATAAGTATGCCCTTTTCTACTTGGACGTGAGGTACAGATGATCAGTCGTCCTGTGTATAGGCTGCAGGTTGGCAGGGTATTCCTGATAATACTAACAACTGCAGCTACCCCTGAGAATGCACATTATAAAGGGCTCCCAATAGTGTGCTTAAACCACCTTTATCCTGTAGCATCAGCTTTTTACAGCATGCCAAAGCTGCACATTAAGCCTCTTGATTTAATAAGATTTGCTCTAGCAAGGCCACAGAACGGTAGTACCAGCTGTTCTTCCTATAATGCTTGTAACTAGACATCTATAATACAGCATTATTCCTGGTCCTCTAAACTGTTTCTCAGCGGAAAAGATTTCTTAAGTGGATATGGTTCAGGGCCTCAAACTACAAAGAGGTCTTAAAGAGTTTAAATGTAGTTGGTATCTAGGGGGCACCTTTGCTTTTTAAAACCTGAAGGACCTCAGTCCAAAATTATATTTGGGGGCATTTATTACCATCCCTATGTACTGCAGCATATGAAGGGAATGCAGTAGAATTTCTCAAGGGCATGGCACTGTCTGATGCATTGCACAACAGACTAAAGTAGTACCACTGAACAGATATCTATTAGTCATTCCTTACAGATCTCTTATAATAATACTGTAGAGATATTCATTCAGTTGACTGGTCTTCTATAATCCAGATCTATCTATCTTTATATATAATGGGCTTTTAGATCATTGTGCCTGTTGTGTTATCAGTACAATCAAAATATGTATATATTTGTTAGTAATCCTTGACCAAGAAAGGCACACTGCGCTGTGATAGCTTGTTTCCAGGGACTTACTGGGGGTTGGGGGTCCTTTGACCTGTTTTATTAACATTCCCTCCAGGAGCATAAATATAAGTCAAAATGTTCTATGTTTATCCTGATTCAAAATGGCCACTGCAGGCTGAGTGAGTTAACAAGGGAAATGTTTGCCACGACACTGGGGACACTGTCCAACACTTCTTCGATAAATGCCATGTAATCCTTAACTTCCACCAAGACAGTGATCAGAGATGGACAGAAATGACCATGGCTTAACATATCACCCAAAGATAGCACCGTAGCTGTGCAGCACCCCTGGGGACCTGGCTACTTGCAAGATCTTCTGTGCCCCTACTGCCCCCTTCGCTCACTTCATTCCACCAACAACTAAGTCATTGCTAGAGGTTCCTGGAGCTCAATTAAAGACCTCTCAGGCCCGTACTTTTGCTTTTGTGGCCCTGACCCTGTGGAATGCTCTACCTCACCAGATCAGAGAGTGCCTGACTGTTGATAGCTTTAAAACTGCACTAAAAACATATTTGTTCAGCCAAGCTTTACCTGACTCAAGTGAAACCCAAGTGTACTGTGATTAGTTATATTATGATTATGTTTTAATGTTTTATCTTTCTTATTTAAGAGCTGTTTATACCGCATGTTACTGTTTTTATGATGTAAAGCACTTTAATCCATCTGAAATTGTGCTTACAAAGTATGAATGGTAGATTGATAATATACTGCACTACAGTGTTAGTTATGGGTATTACCCAAAGTACCTGGTACAGTGCCAGAAGCAAGCATTCTACCTATTGAGCCACTGATACTTACAGTATACATTTGTCTGTTTCAACCAAATTGAGGCCTCACATCCCTTTTTCAACATGATGAACATGATGTCCTGAAACAGTTCCACTAATGTGTTCTCTCCAGATGATGATGAATAAGAACATAAATGAATGCCATGTGATACCTCATTAACCTTGGGAATTTTCAAAATAATGATTTCCCTTCAGACAAAATCAGTGCTCCCGAGTATTCTTTTCAGTTTGATGCACTGAAGGAGTTCCACTCACAAGGCACCTCTTTACAGGATAACCAGTATTAAGTTCCATTATTCCATTATTATGTCCTTTTCAAAGCAAAGACACCCCTAGATAGTAGTCAAATTGATTCCCCAAGTTATCTTTTCAATTTGATGCTCTATCACAGCTCCAATAATTCAAATTAATATATTGGAACCTGGTGTGACATCTTGAGAAAATTTTCCAGTGGAATGCTTCCTATATCTGATACAATTTGATTTCTCCGAAGTCCTCTATATCAGTATGATGACCACGCTAAAGATTTGTCAAACTAGATTTTTATAATAAGATATTCGCTGAAGGAAAATTGCAAGGTGTTACACTTGGGGATGAAAAACAGAAGAGGACCTGCACATTGTGCCAGTTTCCTCATACTGCAGTAGAGGAGGAAAACATACTTGGAGGTCATAATATACTTAAGAAATAAGGTATGATGTGCCATTGGTGGTACTAGATTCCCCCACGGTCAGGGACGTAGTGAGACATACCAAGCAGTGTGCTGCCACTGTCAAGACTGCCATCTGGATGCTGTGGTGTATCAAAAGGGAGGGGGTGCGACCAGGAGGGGAGGAAAATAATTTCTACCCATTTACAAGGTCTTGATCAAGCCGCACCTGGAATATGGCATGAATTTTATGGCTCCTCAATACAAAAAGCACGTTTAGGTAGTCAAGAGGGTGCAATACAGGGCATCAGAATGACCATAGGCAAAAGCTATGGAGATAGGCTGGTGGCCTTTCACGTGTTCACGTTGGAGAGAAAGAGGCTGACAGGGAACATTGTCTCAGTTTTCTGCACACTCAGGGGTATTGACAAGATGAAACAGACAGATGCCTGCTGTGGTGACCTCCAGCAATATATGCAGAAGTGTACTGAAACTCAGAGGTGATAGATTCAGGGGTAACATTAGGAAGCACTTCTCCCAGAGAGGGGTTAACCTACTGCAGAGCCTACCAGTGGAGAGTGGATATAAAGACAGCATAGGCCTCCAGGGTAAGCCTGGACAAATTTCTTCTTAGCAAGGGAATCAGGGGATCCTAAGTACTGGAGTGGGTAGGGAATCCTTTTAAATCAGTACAAGTTAGCACAGCATACTTATTACTTATAACATTATTCTTAACTGCTGATGACACAAGGGTTGGACAGGGCGGACTGAGTCCCTTCCAATGTTAAATTACTTTGTTATTTTGTTACTATTATTTTTCCTGTCAAGATTATTTGCCAGCATCTATGTTTTACTAGGAATATTTCAGGACCCCATTTTCTCCTGGGATATTATTTTAGCAACTTTTTGTTGCTGTGGGGACGCCTGCCCATACGGCCCATACATTACAACTGTTTTGTTATTTATTTGTTTCTACCCCAGGGCAACCTCACTTACAGTAGGTGCTGCATCTAATTTGCCAGAGGGCTCCAGAGAGCAAGATAATTTAGCAGCAGCAATTGTTATAGTACTGTAAATGTCAATAGGTATGACAACATGATTGTCTTCAGCATTCAGTTTACTAAACTCCACTTACTGTTTTGCAAAAAAACTGCTCCTAATTCTATGGGCACTAGCGGCCCCTTTTGACAACCAGTTGTTCATGTGGGCATCAAAATGACATGTGGTTTACATTCCATGTGTGCTCCAATTTGAAGTTACGTAACAGTTTATCTATAAAAGTAATTACATGACACAATAAAGTACACATTCTCCAAACTAGATAATTACAAAGATAAGTGCACAGAGATTTATGTGATAAAGGCAAATTCCTTACTGCGTGGCATACAAACTATGACTCAAAAATCGCCCGATGCAGAAGGGCAACCTCAAGAAACAATGACTGCCGCAAACAGCGATGTTCAACCCCACACCCACTGAATTAATATAATCATCTCCAAGGGGAGTGGACTTACATTAAAAAAAAATTCTACATCCTACTGTGGGACCTGAATGCAGGTCTGCTGGCTCTGTAGGCGGTAGCACTAGCCACTACACCAAATGGCCAGCTCAGCAAGGTTTGGCCACATACCTGCCTATATCCTAGTATAGCAAGTGTAGTTCACTGTTACACTCACTATACAGGATCTTTCACTCTGTTCCAATGGTCTCCCTACACATGAGTGGTATTATTAAGTCGCTCATATTGAGTCGCTCAATAAAACTCACCCATATAGGGTGATACTATGCACAGTCTTAGCAGTGATATGAGCATATACAGCAGGTTAAGAGAAACATGATACATCTGCTAGAGTATAAGGTTAGGATAGGGCCGTGTAAACAGTACTTAAGTAGGATATGATTGGATAAGTAGGGACAGGTTTGTGATTTGTGTAGGAGTTGGGGAATGGAAGTCTTGTGCAGTGCCTAGTAATCAATGTGCAAGGTTGTACTGTAAACAGGTAAAGGATGCAGATTGGAAATGGTCAGGTAATTAATTTCTCTTGCACTGTCTAGCAAGGAGCTTCAGCTTGTTGGCACAGCATGTGCAAATTCTTTTTCCAATACTGACCTCTTGTTCTAATAAAACAGGGTCATTTGCTCAGTTGAGTAACATGCTCACCTTTGGGGCCAGCTGATCAGAAGAATGTGGGCTCTAGACTCATACCAAGTACTAGGGGTAGTATAGCACCCGTATTCAAGATTATGTTTTCTTCAATTTTTTTTAAAATAAAAAACAGGAAAGAGATTTTTATTTAAAACAGATGTCTTGTAACCAACTGAGTGTTCACTCATTTACAAAGCTTTCCTGATAATACCACAGTGTAACTATATTTCAGTATACAAATACACATGCATCACAATACATAAACTGCCAATATTAAAAATCCACAAAAATCACACAAGACTCTACAATTGTCCTTAAACCATGGTTTTTAAACAATTTAGTGATGGTGCTTTTGAGCAAGAGGGAACCAAGCAAGTGCTTCAAGTACCTTAGCATTCATTGGTGTGTGCACCTTGGAGACAGTAAGATACAGCTTGCAAGTTTTTTATAAATTATATCCAATTTCTGTAGGCAGATTTTCCCCATATCAGAATAAACAATGCCACCATAACCTAGCAACAGAAAAATCACGGTTTGCACAATTTGTACTCTAACTTCTTGGGAAAAATATACAAAACATCTGACACTGCACTTCAGTGCACTGCATTGCAGTGCAGTACTGGGGGTGCTACACACTTGAGGTGATATTCTTCAGATGAAATATTAAACTGAGGTCCCTTCTGCCCATCTTTGGTCACTGGTCAGGTCAAAATTAAAAATTCCATGGTGCTTATTGAAGATGAATTGGGATGTTTCCCTTGAGTCATGGCCAATGTTCCCCCTATCAAAAAATATGTCCAAATAACTCATCCCCATGATAAACATGGAAACAAGCTGTCACAGCTCTGTGTGCCTTTCCTAATCAAAAATGGCAAATAAACAAATCACTGTAAATTTCTGTTTATCTTTCATGTTTATTGATAGGGCCACTGGGTTACCATTGGTGTTGTGGTAGCTACCCTTGCCTTGTGGGCTCAGCAAGTTGAGGGGCCTGGGTTTGATAAACTCCTGGTTGGTTGGGGGTTCATATCCAGAGCATAGTGCCTCCAATCAAAGAAAGGTTTAAGTTGGCAGAGTGTAAATATAGTATTACCACCTGAGATGCTATGTCTCCCCACCTTTGCAAAGGATCAACCCACCTGTAAACCAACTCAGTGCAGTTGTAGTCCTCTCAAATCACTTAGAAATAACACACGCTTAGACAGTAATTACAAACAAAATAACAAAGGCCTTATTTAGGATCGTGACCAGGCCCTAAAAGGGAACAAGGGGGAGTAGTAATGAAATAGTATGGTATAGTCCTTGTCTGATTCTTCAGTGCCTGCCTAGGCTCAGCCTACATTAACACAGGTTTGCTCCTTGGTTGCCCTCCTAGATGCAGAGCAAAATAAATGGAAATACTGGGCTGTGCTTCCAGTACCCTACAAGGTTCATCCCATTAAATGGTAGGCCACCTGCAAGCCACACAGTGCACAGTAACTGCTGCTTTGCCCTACTGTACTGGTAGCTACCCTATCTCCTCTGGTACCAGTGTATAACCCTTTATATACTACACTACTTGGAAGCTCCCAGTGCTTCACTGGTTGGTGTAACATTGTACATGGTTGGTTGGTGATGGTGCACTTAAACAAATTAAACAAGTGATGCTGCTTTGTTGCAGACAAACCTAAACATCAAATGCTCTTAAACCCAACTGGTCATTTGTAATTCCCAGCCGGATGGTCTAGTTCATTAAATGAAGATTCAACTACAGTTCATTAAGGTTGTGATGCAGGGCATGCTCTGATTCACTCATGGTTCTTCCAGACAAGGATGTCTCCTTGATCTACAGAGGTGATAGTGCAGTCACAATGAGTTCCTCTCTGGCTGGTTTCATTCTCCTTCCATCTCTCTCTCTCTCTCTCTCAAGGCCTCTTGTGTCAGCTGATGAAATGGTTATTTTCTCTGGTCCCAGTCAGGCCTCTACTGGCCTTCCCATTCAGCAGACAATATTTATTTCACAGAACAGCTAAATCTGTGAAACCCACATTGCATCTGACCAGCACAACACGTCCTGGCATCCAGTCCATAATGTGTTGCAGTGTCCAGCACTGAACAGTGGTACTGACTGAGCAGCTTCCCAGACACTGAGCTATGATCACAGTTAACAGCAGTCTTTTAGCTCACAGCTGCAGCCTTTTAGCTTCAGTTTGCTCTGAGCTAGCATGCTATTATTGCCTCCTTTTGCTTCAGCAGGAGATCTGCCTCTTTCTCACATTCGCTTTGGTAAGCATATGGTCTGTTTCTTCCAGCCACACAGCAGCGCTTAAATGATTTCTCTCAACAGCACAGCACCTCCACTCACTTTCCCACTCAGCTACAGACTCAGAATGGCACAGACAGACTGAGTGTGTTTTGGAACAGCCCTTGCTGTTCACTGGAGAATAGCAGCTCCTGATTTGCTATTAGAGCTGCCACTCAAATTCAAGCTGGCCTGGAGGCCTGTCATTTGACAAGCATTTGGATACTGTTAAAGCACCTGACTTTATGGAATCCACTACAAGTCTATGAGCTCTTGTGGCTCTCTACAGAGCTTTAGAACCTGACTGGCTGCCCAGTCACCATCTGACCCCATTGCCATGCCCTCTTGGGTCAAAGTTGATGAATATGACTTGTGAATTTGCAGTAGAAATGCAAAGGCAAGACTGGACTCAGGTACTCCACAGGAGACAAAAACCAGGCTAGGTTTTTCTTTAATAAATCATTTATTAAAACACCATAAAAACAGTCCACATTTCCCTGCCGAACGTTTTCGAGCCAAACAATCTCTTTATCAAGGCATACTCGTAAAAGACTGATAAACAAACTTCACAACCTAGAAGTGGACACAGAATTCAGGACTCTTACACATAGAACTTATTTTTGTCCAAAAAGTACTACTACAAGGACACTCCAGAAATAGGTGGGGTTAAGTTTCTAGGGTAAAAACTTTCTTCTAAACTTTTGTATTTGTTGTTATTCTTGACATTAAGTCATCCATGACAGCTAAGCCATATCATATCCCACATTTGTACCAGAATTTTGGGGTCACTTAGTTGTTTAACCAAAGCCTTCATATTCTGTGTTGTCCCACCTAGAAACATTACCGGTTCACAAAAACCATTTTTCCAAAATACAAGAATATAACTGCTTTCTTGTAGTTAATGAAAGCTGAAGGGGTCCACAATAAACAAGCAATGTGACATAGTGGCTTGGGGTCTAGTAGTTCTATTGCAAGTTCAGGACCCTGAAGACTCTCCACTGGCTTACTGTGTTCTCCCCATTAAAACATTGCCAATCCAGGACTGTCTGGGTGGCCCAGGCAATCCATGTATCTATGCCATCTTCCCAATCAAAGTAGGCATCACCCATGAGAAAGCTTGTAACCTCTTGTATGCATCAGTCCAATAATATGGTGGCATGTTCAGTGCCCAGCCTTGTCCTCAGGCTGAAGGTATGACTGCAGGGCATAGACAATGACTGGATATAAACTTCAAACAGTCCTTTCATATCTTGGGCATCCTTCCCTTCCATGCTCATGAGAAAATAAAGCTTTATTATCAGATCCCAATGACTCTTAGGGGCCTTGGGTGGAGGGTACTGGCTAGCATGGGCCACTATGGTCCACAGTGAGGTGTCTCCATCAGCAGTCACATGATTGGAAACTTTCAAGGAAACTACTTCCTCACAGCACTCCATAAGCATGTATAGGACTTTCTGGAGAGTATTGGGAGTTCTCACTTTGACAATTACCTTCTTTCAACATTTAATGGTAGTCACAATGCTCCCTGTATAGTCTTTTTGGTTCTTTTGGAGTTCCCAGGAACCAGAATTGCTTGGACAAGATCAAGGTCCTCTCTCTTGCACCAGCTGAGCTACTTTTCTTGATACATACTGAAAACAGAAATTGTACAATTCAACAGTTCTGCCACTTGAAGGGTGGACATTGGTAAACAAAAAAATCCCAGTGGTGCCTCCATTTTGTGCTCCTTTTCCCAAGGATAAGCACAGCCTGGTTAATGGTACATTTTGTCTGGTGCCTTAACACATTAGAGCATATGGCCCAGGAGTCAATTTTAGGTATCTGGGCTCAGATATTTCATATCCAAACTGCAGTGCCACTACCTGATGGACTTTGTCTGACAACAAGATGTTAGGGTACTGCAACCAAAGAAAATAGCAATATTGCAACCCACCCCACCCTTGGATGACAAACAGTAACTGTATGCCATTTGCCCTGTAAGCCCTGCACCACTCACCAGGCTCCTGCCTCTACAACAGAAACAGACTCTGATGGGGAAATGGTGCTCCCCAGGGTCCCCCCATGGGGCAAGCCTTGGGGGACTAGGATGCTGGGTATGTACCTGGGGAAGGTGGGTAATAGTGCCAAGAAGGCTAACCAAATGGGGGCCAGTCAATCAGAAACTGATACACACAGTGATTAAAAAAAAAAGGAAAGGCCACAGATATAAAAAAAAAAGGTGAGAAATTTAGAACTCAGAAAAAGAAGCACTGGTTCACTCCAAAGGTATTTGCAGTATGGAATAATTTTCCACACACTGCGGTCAAAAATATATCTCTAGAAATATTTAAAGGTGAATTAGACCAATATACGGAGGATGCGTAAATGTCAGGTTACAGCTTCTGAAAAGCAGCAGACAATCTTGAAGGGATATAGACAGCTTTTATCTGTATCTTCTATGTTCCCTATGTTCTTATGTAATAATACAATTTGACAAAAATAATCAGTACAGAAAGAAATGAGATTTAATGGAGGGCACAGGAACATAGGAACAGAGATTTGGAAAGGAAATTGGTATAAGACAGGTAATCAAATAACATCAAATAGTCTTAGGTGCTGATTCCACCACCCTCCAAAGATAAATCACTAACACAGTCCCCCAGCTCAGTTCCAAACAACCCCCTGCCTCAGGGGCACCAGGTGACACAAAGACCCAAACAAACCAGGATGTACAGTACTCACCGGTGCGGGACAAGGTGCGGGTCTGGGGTTGCTAGCCACCACAGAAACGTTGACAGCATCAAACAAAAAATTGGATATGCACCCCAGAATCCTGCAGAGTGTCACACTTGCTGGGAAAAATCATTGGAGGCTTACTCCAAGTTACAATCCAAAGTGAGTTTTATTGAATGCTGTGTCACACTAACAAATACTGAACACACTCTACAAAACAGATAGTCAGCCACTGACTGTAAACCAGGTGCCCGGCGCATTGCTCTTTGTCACTGGTTGACTCACTTCGGATTGTGACTTGGAGCAAGCCTCCAATTATTTTTCCCAGCAAGTGTGACACTGCAGGATTCTGGAGTGCAGGTCCAATTTTCTGTTTGGTGCTTGATATAAAGTCCCTTTTGGGAGCTCCCACAGTCTACAGTGTGTGTGCATACTATGAGATGGCAGGTTACAGCTATGGTATGTGAGAGCAGTGCAGTACTGATGGAGTTATCTACTCTATGGATGTAGGTCACAATGGACAGGCCCAACTGCAGCAAATGAAAATTCATATAAAAAATCTCTTAATGGGGAACTGTACTAAACCTACAGTATAAGTAGTTTTCCCCCTGTAGAAGCTGTTTTTCAAATACTAGTTCCAATTATTTTGTCTTCACATCTTTACTGTTTTTTTTAGTAAGCCCAGTGGCTGTTTCTAATTTTCACACTGGTCGTATCATTTTAAAACTTGATGTGATACTGTAGGTTCTGCCTTTGGCAACCACAGAATTCCATAGTAGAACACTGTTGCATTGTCCAACAATGTAAGAGCTTAGTGAGATCATAAAGTCATTATGCAGCTCTAACACACTTTTTTCCATTTGTTTTTGTTGCAATTTCTGTTTCTGCCCCTTCAGACACTGCCCCTAAACTCACTCCAGTCCTCCAAGGCTAACCATTGATCCAGACCTTCCTGGGTTGCCATCCTCCACAGAGCAGCAACTTGCCCCCTGGGTGCGGAGGGGGTGGAGGGGATGTACCCCCAAACTTTTCTTGCCTTGTCAAGAGGCAAACTCTTTCTGGTCAGGCAGGGGAATGCAGTGGCACTGGAAGCCCTGCCCTGTTGGGTGTAGGGCACTTTATCTTGTTTTCAAATCCCAATCTCACAGGAGCAGTTCATGCAACGACTGCAAGGACATACTCATGCAAGTATGACATCGTCTGCAGGCAGCCAGTGCGGCTCCTCCCACCCCTGGTCACACTGCTCCCTACTGTCCCCTGCATCCAGGGGGCAGTATGCTAACTGTCACTTCCCTCCTCAGACTCACGGATTCCATCCTTACAGGCATGGACAAAAGTCACATCACATCTGCCATTTTTATTGACCTAGCTAAGGCTTTCGAAACAGTCTCACATACCCTACTACTGTTGAAACTCTCCAATGCAGGTCTCCCCAGTGCGGCCACAAACTGGTTCAAATCATACCTGGCAGACAGGTCCCAATTGATAAAAATTTGGTGCCTCCACCTCTAACCCCCTCCCTGTTACCATTGGTGTCCCCTAAGGCTCTGTCCTTGGCCCTATTTTATTCTCCATCTTTCTAAACGACCTGCCATCAACCTGCCTGCATACAGCCATTCACATGTAAGCAGACGATACAGTCCTGTACACCTCAGACCACTCACCACTGGAAGTAGCATCCAAACTCCAGCAAGACTTCACCGAAGTTCAGCTCTGGTTTTGCAAAAATCAACTTATTCTAAACGCTAAGAAAACGGTCTCCCTGACTTTCGGCATGAGACAGAGACTCTCCCACCTACCCATCTTCCCCATTTTAAAAACATTTGATAGGACCCCTCTAGAAGTCTGCACCTCCTTCAGATACTTAGGGGTCTGGCTGGACCAACACCTTGACTTTTCTACTCACATCGAAGCAACCCACAAAAAACTGCACCCTAGACTGGGCGCATTATACCAGAACCGTAGTTGCATTCCTCTGCCAGCCCACAAAGAGATACTGCAGAAAATGATCCTCCCTATTTTTGACTACAGGGACGTAGTCTACAGTGCTGCCACTAAATCCACCCTGGCTAGACTGGATTCTCTTTTTGGCTCCTTCTGTCATTTCGCACTGGACTGCCCACCCTCCACCCACCACTGTGACCTCTACAGGTACCTCAACCTACCCTCACTTTTCAATAGGCGCCAGTACCACTGTAACAGACTCACAGCCAAATTCTGGGTCCAGTTACTGCACTCCTACCTCGCCTCTACCGTAATTGCTCAAACACCATCTACATACTCACTCAGAAATTTCGACTCCCGGCTACTACAAATCCCGCACATGGCTACCTCTGCCAGACAGTCAGCTTTTAGAGCCCGACTACCAAAACTATGGAACTCCCTGCCTGCTGAAATCCAGCCCTCCCCCTCCTTTCAGCAACATATCTCCCTACTTA
The DNA here is from genome assembly GCA_016271365.2 of Neoceratodus forsteri. Lineage (NCBI taxonomy): Eukaryota > Metazoa > Chordata > Ceratodontiformes > Ceratodontidae > Neoceratodus > Neoceratodus forsteri. The sequence continues at coordinate 91,780,168 of CM057459.1, read as the reverse complement.
AAGGGCAAGTCCCCACAAGCTGCTCATGTCACCTAGATTCGCACTAGTATGGGCCAGCTTGCCAGTTACACAACTATGTTATTCACCCAAATGCTTAACTGTCCCAATTAGTTGTCAATACCTCTTCTACTAATTAATGCCTGCTGCTTGCTGTGTACATTCTGTTTATATTCCTGTATATACTGTTATATTTTAGTACTTTTGTACCTTTTTGTATATAACCTATGTAAATTTTGGTATTCTGTAATTGTACCTCTGTATTCTTTACTTGTATGTATCATTCCATCCTAAACAACCCCCAGGACACATCTGGAATTGAGCAGTAGTCTGCTCAGTATGCCTTTCCTGGTAAAACTTTTAAATAAATAAATAAAGAAGCAGCAGAGACGAGACTCCTCTGAGATACTCAATCCTGCCCCCACCAGCTGAATCCCCCCCCCCCATGGCTTGGGCTTGTTCCTGATGCTGAGTCATGAGTGGTAGTGCTACCACTGTGCCGATGGGCCAGCTGTCTAACATGATCTTTAGCACTAGTGTGAACATGAGGAACACCAACACAATTTACTCAAATGCCAGTTAAGATGGATCGGTAAAGGAGCGTGAACCAATAGATGAAAAAAACAGAAAATACAGTCTTGCAGGTTAAATGCAAATCTTCTTTGAGAATATCTCCCTCCACAGAGCCACATCTTTGGAACTGTAAGCTGTTGGTGACAGGTACACTCTGAAACTTTCGCCAGCAGATGCTGCTCACATTGATTCATGCCAGCACCACATAGTCAGAAACCCCATGTAGACAGCACCTCTTCTCCTCAGTTCTTTCTCTCTCTCTCTCCACAGCGCATTGGATCCATGAGGACCAATGCCACTTTTTATGGTTGTTCTTTACTTTATTTCTTCCAATTTCATTGTTACATGGCACGATCAGGTAGTGCCAATAAGCAGGAGTGACTTTTTCACCTCTTTTAGTGTGGTACCAAAATCTACAAGAATAGCACACACTGTGTGTGTCTACTGCTTAAGCCTCTTACATCATGTAAAACAGTGTGTTATTTACCAGGGCTTAAACCAGACCATGCAGAGATGCTGTCATAAAGTTCTTGAGACATTTTTGCAGAGAATGGAGGCTTTCCAGCATTCTACACCAGTTCTGGACTGATCTCATTGTCCTGATCATCAGTGTTTTCTCCAATGGCATCCTCTCCTTGATTAGCAGCTAGATTGTGATTGTCCCATTCTGCCTCTTAAAAATTGAAACAAAAGCATCACTAGCCTTCCTTGCTGGAGCACCACCATAACAAGCATACTAAAGAGAAGATAGTTACTTCTCACTTACATTCTCAGTCACCACATCACTTCGGAGATGGGAGTATGACTTTGACCATTTTTGGTGGTCCCCATTTACATCTTTCCTACTATTGTTAAGATGTCTAGGTTGGGGTCTGGCTGTTGATCACTTGCTGACCACGGTGTGCAGCTATATACAGCTGGCACTGTCTCGTCATCTGTGTCATTGACCACGCTGGCTGGTGTTGTTGATGCTCTGGCACTCATGGCTACTGTCTTAGATATATTCTGACACTTACTGCCATCTCTTTTGTCAACAGTACCCCCATTGTGGTTACTTCACCTCCCTTGGTGAATGCTGTCAGTGCTGGCTGCAGGATCCTCTTGGTATTTAGTTCAATCTATGCCTGCTCCCTTCCTACCTTCTAAGCAGCTGGGGGACTCTGTCTGAGGATGATGAGGTAGAATATAATCTTGATCTCATACATGATGAGCAGCATGTTAAGGGTGTGGAAGTTAGCCAGCCCAGTGGCGAAGAGAGCTGAGGTGCCTAGTGCACCTGGGTTTGGGAATGAGCCTAGGTCACCGGGATTCTGCAACGGTGGAGATGACTGAGCATCCAATGGACAGCTCTCATCTTCCAGGGTGGGGAGGCATGCCATCTCGCTCCTGGGCTGCCACCTGGTGGAGGCAGTACCAGAGTATGAGTAATGTAGGAGGGAGAGGCCTCAGTTCTATAGCACATGTGTGCCTCCACATACACACACTTACATGCCACCGTGGCTGGGGACAAGGGAGAAAACAGAAAAAGGGTGGACACTGGCTTAATGAAGCCCTGCCTGCCTGCCCCCATTCCCAAATCGTCACCTGATCACCAACACCCAGTTCTGGATGAGAGTCGCTGAGTGAGGGGAGGATGATCTCACCTTCCTGGCCCCACCACAGGGGGTAATCTGTGGGGGAAATTATGGGGCAAGGTAAGCCGGGAAGGTGAGTGCTGGGCGGGGAAAACAGGGACTGGGCTGAATAGCCTAATGGTTGATGGCCCATTGGAGAAAGGGCTATATGAAAAAAAAGGGCTTGGAAGTTGATCTGGATATGCCTTTAGGTCTTGATACCAGTTCTACTTCATCCTCCTGTAGTGAGGACTGTGTGCTTTACACCCCTTGGTCCCCTTTAGAGGATGCCTCTTTTGGGCTTTACTCAGGTGTATGCAGGAGGTTCTGGGCTTTACAGCTGAAGAGAAGGATTCCATAAAAGAGCCCACTATAAATTCCTTGAGGTCTTCTCCTGCCCCGCTGCTGTTGTTCCTCCTATATATCCTGCTTTGCAGGATGCTGCTATCACTGCCTGGTATAGGCCTGGTAGTCTGCGTGAAGTGCAACATAAGGCTGATAAAATGTACCTTCATCCTTTCACCGAAACATATTATGCCTCTCAGCCTGAGACCGATTTTATGGTTATCATGGCTTCCCATGGTCACTCAATGGATCCTTGTCATATGACTTCCCTACCCCGGACAAGGGTATTATGGGCAAAAGGACCTATGTTTCTGTTTTCTTGGGCTTACGTGTAGCTCATTGTAAAGCATACATGATGAAATATCAAATCAGCTTATGGATGTCCAACTGTGCTATGACTGATAAGCTAATGGATAGTCCCATGAAGGAGAAGGTGTTTGGGACTACTGCTGCAGGCATGGACACAAGAAACATTTGCTCCTCTCAGCTTAGGATACCCCAGATGCTTCTGCCTGTTCAGCAGCCTCAGACATTTCCCTCAGAGGATACTCTTGGTTAAGAGTCATGGGTTTTGCCCCTGATGTACAGCTGACTGCTCTGAATTCCCCTTTTTGTGGTCAGAAATTTATTCTGGAATGATGTAGAGCTTGCTCTTTGGGCTCTACAGTCTTCCTGTATGACACAGCTGTCTTTGAAGTCTCTGACCCTTAGGACTTCAGGGGGCTGTTGTCACAATTTTTATATAAAAAAGTGGTCCTCTTGCTCTTGGTGGCCAGTTTGGGAGCTGATGTCCCTCCTTCCCTTTCCTTTCTGCTCCTGGCTCTTCGGGTGCCCATCCTAAGACTTCTAGGACTGCTAGTGATGACCGGGCTCCAGCAGCACTAGATGATTCATAATTTCTGTTTCTGACATACTGTTGATCTTCCCCTTTTCCTCCTTCTTACTTGGGGAAATCTCTTTGTCTATATTTTGTTTTGGATGGTTGGCCCCTAGGTTGTCAGTGACCTTTTCTTCCTTTGTGGATTATGTCTTCCAAAGCAGGATGACATGCCCTGTATTAATTTTCATTAATCTGAAAGCCCAGTAAGGAGCTTTTCTTTCTTTTTTCACCAGCTACTGGGGATGTGCTGTGGCCACTGTACTTATTATATGGATTGCCCTATTCTCCTTATACCATATGGCCACTGAGAATCTGGGTCTTCTTAAAGGAGAAATAACCGATCGGGACGGATCTGCAGAAAATGCTGGATATCTGATTGAATCATTTTATTAGGTCAGATATCCACCCAGCCCTTTTTAACTATAAAATATATGATGCAAAACTGATTGACAGAGTCCCTTTAAAGACTTATTAATTTGCACATACTTTCATTTGTCTTTGCACATGTAGGACATTTTGTTCTACTGAAGAGAACTATTATTGTTGGATCCCTGCACTATTTAATATAAAAAATGGTTTCCATTTAATAAATTGGACTAGGTCCCAGTGAACTAACTGTGCTGGTGGACTGTATCATGTAAGTGGCATAAACTGTTATATATAACTTTTCCTGCCATCATCGCACCTTTCTGCCTCTTTGTTCCCAGCAAGGAAAATGAGCTTAACAAAAGCTTGGGTTCTGTCTCCAGTATTTCTGACATACTTAGATCATCACATCATTTTCAAGCAAAAATTTATTTCTGACATACTTAGACTCATCCTCAGTGCATTTTTAGTTTTCTCAGATAGTTTTGAAACAGCATTTTATAACAAATTTTGTCATTAATGACTCATGTAATTAAATATATCAGCCACTGACAACTTTTAAAAATCTCTTCTGTTGAGGCTGCCTGTTCAGTATACATACTAGATTCATACTGTAGCTGTGTTAGGATGTTGTTACCACATTTTTGATGGTAAGCAGCATAACACCTCACTCAAATATTTATTTGTTTGTCATAGGGGGCATGGCATGGAAAAGAAAAGAAAAGAAAAGTTTTAAACATTTCAAAGTCGTGTATCTTAGTTCAGAAATAAAAGAAAATAAAAAGAAAAAATGGATCTATTGATACTTTTTGCCCCCCCAAAAAAATTACCCCCCCTAAAAATGGTGACTAACAAATACTGCTGCTTTAAGCTGGTATAATGATGAGTTTGTCTGGCAAATGTAAATTGTTAAAATGCTGTATTGAGTTGGAAATATGAAATGTAATGCCAGGGGGTTGTTTGTATTAAAATGGAGTGAGAATCAAAATTCAATAAAGATATTTTAAAAAAAAAAAAAAGAAAGAAAGAAAGCATTCAGGTTCCTTATTGCTCATCAGACCATACCAGGCAGCAATATAATGTGTTTACCTTAGCTGAGAAAGAATACAAATGGGAGAAATTAAATGAGACGACATCAACAAATATTATAGGAACAGGGGAGTGTATAAATAATGTTTGGAGGAGTAAATGTATCAAAGTGTAGGTTATCTCTCCCACTTGCTGGTCATATTGGTAGCTGGGGCTTTCTGCCAGTGCAAGGGGGAGGAATTCCGAAATGGTTCCATATAAGAGAAGTGTTAACCTGTGCCTCCAACACCTTTGTTCCTTAGGAATCATCATGTGCCTCCCTCATTCGATATGCTCATTTGATAAGCCACATTATGCGTTTATGATTTCAACTGGGTAAAAGTGTTCATGCAACCAGAATTAAACATACACTGCTAAAATACTGTAGAAGGACAGACATCTCAGATGAACAAGCCTAGCTTTAAAGGTTATTTGTTACCACTGGCAGATTATAAAAATATGGAAAACCAGTAGTCATTAAGTAGAACAGTTGCCTAGCTCACAAATCTAGTAGAATGCCAGAGTAAGAAATGAGTTATTAAACATTTAAAACATGACATATAAAAAAAGAGTTATGCGGATTGAAAATAATATAGAGAAATTAATGTACAGGCAAGCAATGAGCAGAAGAATCAGACTTGTTTCGAACAGAATAGGAGGTAAGCAAATAGAGCAGAGCTTTATGAAGAGAGTTTTAAGGGAATGTAGTTCGGGTGGCATGCAGCTTAACACTTTGGTAACATGAGCAGAACAGCTGAGAAGGAGAAAAACAATCCTAAGTTTTCTGTCTTCGAAAAATTAGTCCATTTGTAGAAGATTTTGCAGTCTCTACACTTTTATCAATTTTGCAACACAAAGCAAGAAGTTCTTTTTATTTTAACTAAAGCAGCCCCCTATGTTGTTGTAAATGAAAGTCCCAGTGTCTACACTCAGCTGTTTCCTTCATCCTGCAAAGTCAGCATTGCCTATTATGTTTGCGTAGCATCATACATGTAATATGTGCAAAGCAGTCATCACATATTTGTATTACTTATTTACTCAGGATAGCCCAGCTGACATGCAGCTTCTCCTTTATAGTGGCACAGTGTCCTGTTTCTGCTCTAGCTTTCAGCTGGAAGGATGTATGCATAGGGAGATCAGATGACTCTCCCAAGAACACACTGCTCATTGTGCCAGCAGCTACTGTGTGCTATCCATTTTCATTTTTTGCTCTTATCACTGGGACATATTGCTCCTGGTCTGTTACATAAGGTCTCAGCGGAAACTCAGATTGCATAAACAGGCTTCATGCAGGATTTTAAAAGTTAAATGTTATTTATTGGTTTTAACTGCTGTACTTTGTTGTGTGCTATAGTTAGTGAGCAATGCCTAGTCATACAAGTTTGTTGTTACGCTATAAAATTCAGTAAACTGATTGCAAAAAAGAAAAACAGATTCTGGTCAGAACTGATATGGCTGCAGAGAGCTTTGAGGAGCGTGACCATAGCTGAAGAATGCACTGTTAAGAATGCCAACACCACTCAGAAATGCCATGCACAAAATGGCAGTGCTGATGGAACTGCACATGCAGGATACTCACGCATGCGCAGTCTGATTCAGCACCACCATCTTGTGCATGGCGGCCATCACTTCCCCACTTGTAGAAGAAGAAGAAGTGCCTCCAAAGTGGGTGTGTTTATGCATCCAGTGGAGGGGATGTGCTGCATAAACACAACCACTGAAACTTCTGCAGCACTGTGGAAGCACGCTGGACAGCGATCTGGTCACGTGCTTCCACAGTGCTAGTATCAGATGGTGTTTGCTGGCATAACGACTATGGAGCTCTGCCCATGCAGCCATAAAAAATACAACTCATGGAACACCAAAGTACAGCACGGCTTTTATAGTGACCTATAACCACTTCAGCGGTTAGAGACAGAATAATCACAATGTGACAACTATTGGATGACACTGTTCAGCATTCACCCATGTTAGACCTTCTGGGCACTGGATACAAACAATCTGTTAAACCAAGGCAATATTTGCTTAGTTTCATATTTAAGTTCTGATTATTATATGTCAGGCTCTAAATGTCCCACTATATCACACGGCAATATTAAGCACAGCCCTTTTGTTCACAGAAAGGTATTTTGTAAGTCCTTTGGAATAATGATAATAATAATAGATAGGTAGATGGCCACTGGATGCCATCAGCTACTAACTATAACCAAAGAGCTGGAATAATCAAGGGAAGACAGAGTGAATCTTGATACATTTTACTGAGGTGAAAAAGAGATTCAGATTACCTATCCAAAGCATATATTTATTGTTTTTATTTATTTTTTATTTATTTAAACTTTGGTAACTGGGAAAGGCTCACTGAGCCAAGGCTCGTTTGTAGGTGTGACCTGGGGATAGGAGTACAGGATTTAAAACAAGAGGAGATACATGAATAATTATATAGAGATTACATAAATACAATTGAGTACATGGATAATTACATATAGGTTACATGGAAACAAGTGAGTACAAAAAATCACACGTTTGACAGGGATAGGCTGCATATCATAGAAGAGTATATTTACAAAAGAATCCATATACTAGCCACAGTAGGTTTGGCTTGAAGGGATGAACTTTATACAGGTAGGTACAGTGTAATTAATTACATATAGTACACTGGTATGTAATAAGTAGAGACTAGGAGATTTACTACTTCTGGAAAAAAGAGCCAGACTTCCTACCTTGATGTCCCTTTTGGGGGAAGGAGTGGGAGTTCAGGAAGGTGAGACTGGAAAAGTAAGAAGCAGGAGCAAGTAGGGGTGGAAGCAAATAAATTTGTTGTCTGACAGATTTGTGCGAGGGTGAGTTTCTTAGGAGAGAAGATAGTTGACTCCAGAGGAACGGGAGTCTATACGTGAAGGTGGACTTGCCAACGGTCGAGGATGGTTTGGGCAGAGCGAAGGAGGAGGTATCTTTGGAACGTAGCGCGTAAGGAGATGAGTTTGCTGGAGACAGTCTCTTGGATAGGAAGGCAGGTTACAGGTTAAACCAGAATTTAGATATTAGGGAGACAGAGTGGATATAGCGGCGAAGGGACAGGGGTGCAATACTGAGGGTGGATAAGAGCATATACCGTTGCCACAATGATGGAAATACCACAAAGACCATTACAGTGACAAAACTGGCAGTTTGCTGTAATGGTGCACAGTATTGCCAATACTGCTTTCTCAGTGAATTTCACCACTCCTCGAAACAACTTTGACTTGGAGTTGATAATCTATAATATGGGGGGTGCGGCGGGTAAAGTCCCAGCAAAAAACACTTGATTCCCCTGATGGCACAATGCCAACTGTCAGGATTGTGCTGTTGCTGTAATGCTGATCGACAAAATTCCTGTCAATGTGACTTGGTGGAACTGGATAAGAAAGAGCAAGGGTGGGTTCTGAAGGGGGAGTTTGTGGCAAAATGGCAGAAGGTGTTTAGGAGGGAGTCCAGCCAGGCTAGAGAAGAGGCCAGGGCTGTGCTATATACTATGTCTTTATAACTGAAAATTGGTGTGATAATTTTTTGTCAGTAATTCATGTCTCACAGGTGATGGGAGAGAATCTCTCTTCTGGTATAATATAATTAGATTGGGGCAGAGTTTCGAAGTGATGGGTTCTATGTGGGCTGAGAAGTTTAAATGGGGGCCAAGCCATACACCCAGATATTTATAAGATGCAACAGTGTTTAGTGGAGTCCCATCCAGGGAAGGGATGGCAGGAGGGAGGGGTAGTCTGGAGAGTTTTTGCACAGTCCCGAAGGTCACAGAAACTGTCTTGAAGGTATTTTTATGCTGCCTCTGTTTTGTATTATAAGTTGTTCTCCCACAGTCCCTCCCCCAGGTCACACCTGGAAACAAGTCTCTGCTCAGTGTGCCTTTCCTGGTTACTAACTATTGAATAAATAAATAAATACATTTATGTTTTATTTATTTTAAATTTGCTAACCGGGTAAGGACACTGGGCAAAGCCCTTCTTCCAATCTGACCTGGACAAAAAACAATCCAAGTGTAAAAAACTTTCACATACAAGAGCACATGTAACAATTACATGCATCTAATAAAGGAATAATGCATGACAGGGTGTGTGTCATGCTGGGATGTCTTTATACCTGGGGGTTGGAGTACGAGGGCCGCGGGCAGTGCATCAATACCCCAGGCGTGGCATTATCCCAGCATGACACACACCCTGGAGTGCATTATTCCTATTATACAATAGCTTGTTGTTATATATAGAATAAAAAAGAATGTAAAGAAAGTTTTTATTAGTGTGGAAAAATATGTTTGTTTCTTAAGAGGAGATGCAAAAAAAAGAAAGGTAGCTCCAAACAATCAGTCAAGAGATTCACAGTGAGGCTGAGACTAGAGCTATGGTGTTGTGCTGGGATAACGCCATGGGTCCAGCCTCAGATTGACCAATCACAGTCCAAGATTCTTTCTTGCCATTGTATAATTAAGCAATAAGGCATGACAAGGTGTGATATATCATGGGATCTCGTCACGCCTCGGGTGGTTGGGCACGAGGCCGCGGGCGGTCGTCCTGACGAGAAGTGGCGATATCCTGATATATCACACCCTGAAGTCTGTATTGCTAATATAATTAGGAGTAATAATTTTATAAATAAAGAGTAAAAAAAAACCCTTTAAACCTGTTAAAAAGGTTTTTGGTAGTGTAGGAATACATTTAAAAAAAATAGTTCTAGAAGACAGCAGGTGGCGCTGTTGTAGTTGGAGCTGACATAATAGGTAACAGTATTGTGATGGTGTGACCTGTGAACTCTACAACAGTGTCTTTGTCTGTCTCCACCCCCCCGCCCCGCGGTAGATGATCGCAGTAACGAGAAATTATATTGAAAATGAAGCCAACGAGCAATATCAGTGGATTAGGAAGCAGTGGGTTTGAGAGGACAATTGTGTCTAACGATGCCGTTTTGAATCTGCGTGTACCTGCGATACTTGGGAACCGTCGTCTGGTCAGTGTAGCCTGTGAGCAGCAGCAGGTTGGTTTTATGATGTCTTTCATGTTCGTTTTAATGTTGTTGGTCCTGGAGAGAGCAGGCAGTATCGTTGGTTTAGCGTAACGAGAGTTCGTTTTTTAATTTTTTTAATTTTTTTTTTAAATAGCGGCCGACTACAAGTATGACTTGCTCTGGACTGCCGGAAATTAAGAACACTGCACGGTCAGTGAGGAGGCTGGTGACCGGAGGTTTTCTGAAGCCGTGATGATGTAGCCCGATATCATCACGGCTTCGAAAACCTCTCGGCCAATCATCTTCCTTCATTTACGATCGCCGGTTCATAATGATAAATAAATAATAAATACATAACTATAGTATAGTGTACTGAGTAACTTTAGTATACCATACAATGTGTGCATGCTGGAAGGTACGTAGGTAGGTGATACTTTACTGATGACCTCTAAATAAGCCATTTTCAATTGTTACAAAACATTATGAATATAAGGGGGGGAAACACAGTTTCACAAATGCAGAAAGGAGCTAGAGTTAAAACATGTATATATACAAATTTGTCACTAGTGACAAAAAAAACTGTTGTGCATTGATTTTTAGCATCATATTAATTTTAAAACATTGGAAATGTGTTTAATTGATTATGGGTTACACCAATGTGGTTAGTAATGTGACTCTGGTATGTACAGTAATCACAACCAGTTTATAAATTAACTATACAATACCGAGACACAGTTCAAGGTTAGATATTTCACATGAGAAATTCATGATACTACATATCTTGGTTAACTTGGCAAGATCTTCATTCCATTGCTAACATACATAGGTGAGCTTACTTTACTTTCCATAGAAGTTTTAAATGACAGCACTAAATTGCTAGGCTACTTTTATCATTACGGTCCTTCTCTTAGTTTTTTTTTTGTGCAGTCCACCTTAATCTCAGTCCCCGCCAACCCACTTCTACCTTCTCATACTCCAGGGACTTACCTTATTTCTGGGTCCCTTGATACCCCCAAGATTGCCCTTCAGTGTGGGGTCACTGCACCAGCAGGATGTCCATGGCAATGGGACAAGAGTGCTTGCAAGAGAGCCCACTGGCATTGCCTCCTTGGCTTGCCCCCCAAGGCAGGGTGTGAAACCCTACCGGCCATAGCAGACGATGGGATAGGTTGGGCTCCTGAAAGTGCTGCAGCATGCGAGCGGGTTTAATAGGTGGCAGCCATGATTTTGCTAGTTTGGCCTCCAGGTCAGGGATGTGCAATGATGTTCTGTGTCCATCCCACCCCCACAAAGAATGGTGCCGACACATGGGTACCCCCAGCCTCTGCCAGGGGTCCACGTCGTGTCAGACACTCTACCTCCTCTCCCTCCTGGAGAAGGAGAGCAGTCCTTAGGATGCTTAATCCTTTTCTCCCTGGCTGGCCCACTGATATTGCCAGGTCCATTTCCAAACCTGAGCCATTGGCACTGCAGTCAGGTGCCTTGCCCCTGCGCTGGCAGGCCCTCTTAATTGTTTTTATTAGGAAATTTACCAAATGGAACAATATAACTTTACTAGGTGACCCTAGCATTTTATTTATAATTTTTATATCTATAAGTTTTATGTATTTTTTTATTTGTAATTTTTATAAAGAGACAGTACCGTAGATCATGTGGGTCTACAACAAAAAGGAAGATAGAGATTGGGCAGACTGGGTGGGCCAAGAGGCCCTTATCTGCTATCAGATTCTATGTTTCTGTGTTTTCTGATGAGTCATGGCAAAGTGATAGGAATCTGCCTAGCCAATTATCTCTAGCCTTCTTAAGGCACAGACAGTGCAGCACAACACCCTTAGGCCCAGATATTCAAAGCATAGCACGGTGCGCAAAGCAATAGCGCTGGAATAGCGCAGGAATAGCGTGGAGCCGCCATATTAAAAGGACCATTTAGCGCGCGCTAACAGCAGTAGCGCGGGGCAGAGCCGTAATGTATGCAGGGGCAACAGGAAGGGGTGGCCAGTCAGCGCAAAGGGATGTTAAAGGCCCAGCGCCCGCGCTTAGGACACATAGCGACACATAGCGCTAGCGCTACTTACCGCCTCTATAAAAGGCAGGTCTTAACCCAGGGCAAAACACAGAGGAGGAGAGACCAGAACAGGAAGTGGGAATGTGTGCAGTGCCTGTAGCAGTGATGCTGCCATTGATGTCAGCTGTAGTGGAGGAGGAGGAGGAGGTGGAGAGGGAGCAGGCACAACATGGGCCACAACACAGGCCAAGGAGATGGTATGCTGCAAACAGGTGGTACCGGCCCAGGGTCTCCTTCGAGACACTGCCTGATGACCACATCATTGGCCGGTACAGGATGAACAGGGGAATGTTGAGGCAGCTCTGTGAACTCCTGCATGAGCAGCTGTACTCAAACACCAGATGCAGCCATGCCATGACAGTGGAGGAGAAGGTGACAGCAGCGATGTGCTTCCTCACCACAGGGACGTTCCAAAGACCAACGGGGGACACCATCAGGGTATCGCAGTCTGCCACCTCACGCCTCCTGACCCAGTTCCTAGAGGCTTTCCTGCCACATGCTGGGGAGTTCATAGTATTCCCCAGCATGGCAGCAGAGCACAGAGAAACAATGCAGCAGTTCCATCAGGTTGCGCACCTACCATCCGTACTGGGTGCCATTGACTGCACCCATGTCCCCATCCATGCACCACCTGGTGATGGCAGTGACATGTACGTTAACAGGATGGGGTACCACTCCATCAACTGCCAGGTGGTGTGTGATGTGGCTGGGTGCATCACCAATGTCTATGCACAGTACCCCGGCAGTGCCCACGACACATTCATCTGGCACCAGTCCCAGCTGTGCCAAACATTCGAGGAGGGCAGGATAACCAGTGGTCAACTAATCGGTGAGTAGTAGCATATAAGGCATATACACCAGCATGCATGGGGCAGGCATTGCAGGCCAGGAAAGGGGTGTGGGAGGGCTACACAGGGGTGCAGGACAGCATCCGACAGACTGCCGTATGTCACTAACAGGTATACATCCTTTGACAGGGGACAGTGTCTATCCCCTGTGACCCTGGCTGCTGACACCAGTACTCCGACCAGCTACAGTGGCCGAGGAGATGTACAACGAGGCACATGCCAGCACAAGGAACATCATAGAGAGGGTGTTCGGCATCCTGAAGATGCGATTCCGATGCCTAGACACATCAGGTGGTGCCCTACAGTATACACCTCAGAAGGTATGCCGTATCTTCCTAGCCTATTATATGCTGCACAACATGGCAATGAACCATGGGATACAGGCACCTGAACCTGAGGGACAGTCTGACAGTGAGCCAGAGCCAGCAGTCAGGGGGATAGTCGAGCACCTTGAGAGAAGGGACCCTTGCATGGCATGCAGGGCCATACAGCACAGGGACAACATCATCAGGACACTGCAACAGACAACAGGGTAAGTACAGACGGCACAACAACTTGAAAAGGTACAATTAATAATGACTTTAATGTGCACATGGACACACATGAGTGACAATAACAATACCAACAGTAAACCTACACAGTGGATCTGACAACATGTGTGCATGTGTGAGTTGGGGTTGTGAAGAACACGCGGGCGTGGGCCGTTACACAAATAGTTGTGGTGTTGGTGGGGAATTGTGATGTGTGCCGTGAGGGTAAGTGATGCAACCATGGCAGTGGAGGTGTGTGTGTGCATGTGTGAACGTGCATGTGGGTGTGCCTATGTGGCAAATGTGGGGTGATGAGTGCGCTGTGCCACATAGTCAGCATCGCCATCAATGATGCCTCCCACCACGCATGCAACGTGTGCCACTACCATGGGACACAGACCCTGGTGTGCTCTGTGCAGAGGACAACGCCGATGTGAAAGGTGAGGCAGGAAGAGTCGGCCTCCTGTGCCCCCGGGGATGGTGGAGCCTGACAGGGTGGGTGGACGGCCAAGGTGGAGCTGGGTCACGGATGGGGTGTGTGATGCTGTTGAGCTGGAGCCACTGGCAGCTCTGCGTCCACGGCCTGCCCGCCTGTGTGCCCCTGTGCCGTCTGCACCATGGCCAAGCATCCCATGCTGGCGAACCCCATGCACCCCATGCAGGACATTCCCTATGTCAACCGCCACAGCTGACAGACCAGCAAACCCATGCTCGATGGCACCCACCAGGCAGCCCATCCTGTCCTCCACCCGCTGCTCAGCATGGGCAAAGCCCACTGTGATGGCCTCTCTGATCTGCGCAAGCTCATGGTGCATCTCCCTCCGCATGCCATGAAGGTCCACACATGCCCCCTGCTGGGAGGTGAGAGCAGCCTGCAGGAGTGGGCGGGCACAATGGCCATCCTGTCCCAGGGGCACATTACCCTGAGCTGTAGCTGGCAGAGGTGCCTGCTGCACAGAAGCAACTGGATCCTGGCACATGGCAGGCATGTCCTGCTGCTGGCGACTACAGGTGGTGGTCTGTGGAACGGTATGGGCATAGACACCAATTTGCATTGTACCCTGCACACCCTGTGGTTCTGCACTGTTCCCTACACTGCCCACCACTGTGTACACAGGTACAGCCACACTGGTGATGCTGCATGCACCACTGGTACCCGTCCCACAGCCTGCCAGCAGCCCCTCCCCTGCATCCCCATGCACAGGCACAGCCAGGTGTTGCGCCAAGTCAGACACATCAGTGTCCTCACCACTGGTGATGGTGAACAGTAGGATGTCCCCCTCCACCACCCTCCTCCGACTGTGCTGCATCCTGGTATCCGGTGTATCCCAATACCCCTACTGACCCCTCCCCAGTCAGTAGCTGCCCTTGGCTACGTGTGTGCCACACATGCATGGCATCTGTGCAGCCATCTGTTGCACCATGCCTGGATGTTGAAAGTCGTTCCCCATCGTCCACCTCCACTACCGTTGGGACCTGTCCGCACAATCTTGTCAGCCCCTGTTGTCCTGCAGGCCTGGCAGTCACCGCTGTGGCGACAATAGGGACAGGGTCGGTCACCCATACATAGACACTGTACGCAAACACCACCACCACTACCACATCTACTCCATGCACACCCCAGGACACGTACCCCCTTCACACAGGGCCCGTGACCCCATGCACCCACCAAACCCACAGTGGCCATGCCCACACCAGGCAGCTGTTAGGCAGACCACTGTGCACCCTGTGCAGGACACTCACAGCATGGCTGTGCACCCATTGCAACACAACATAGGGTATACACATGAGAATACTGACCTGTCCTTGGCAGTGCGAGAGGTGTCTCACACCCACCACCCGGCACACCTGCGACCACCACCGTCCTGAGGGTCAATGCCACCACAGCCATGTGTGGCTCCTCCACCCACTGCTGGTATTCAGGTGGTCCACCACCGGTCCTCATCCTGTCCCTCAGTCGCTGGGCCTCCTCCTCCCTTGAGAGTCCAGGGGTCATTCCATCTCTTCAGCACAACCGGTTGTCTGCCACGTCCCCTACAGCATTCACAGCCGCAGTCACCTCCTCCCAGGCTTGGTGCACCACTGCGTCAGTGGCCCTGTGCATGCGGAGCACCTGCTCCCTCTCCTTCACGGCATGCACAAGGGTGTTTAACTCCTCCTGCGAGAACTTGTGTGCACGTATACGCTCCTGGCGCACTGCCGAACCTATGGGATAGTCAATAGGGGACATGTGTCATCAGCCATGTTGGTACTGCATTGCATTATACACAGACATCACAATGCCCCCCCCCCAGTGCCACAGGCCACATGGACATATGGGAGTGCTGCATGTGCATGTACGGTGCACACGCCACCAGAGTCACTCAGCGTCCCGTGTCTGTACAGCGACCCCTGTACACACAGGCACTACCCTCACCCTAACCACCTTGCACTGTATTGTGCCTCGTGTTCACTACAGTGGTTGCATGGACAAGTGCACTAATACGGAACAATGTCAGGGACCCAATGCAATTACCACATGGTGCATGGGCCGGCACAGTTCCGGGACACTCGTCGTCCTGCATGGGTGCCATGGCCTGTCATGCCCACATCCAGGAGTCATGTCAGTGGGCAACTGTTGCAGGACACACCTGCAGGGATTGTGCACAGTGCACTGTCGTTTGGTTGCAGACGTCTGGGGATGTGCACCATCACCCAGCACAGTGCTTGCCTGTGGTCCAACATGGGTCAGACCATTCACCAGAGACTGCATCTCTGTGCTCCTGTCCATGCTGAATCTGTTCTGGGATACTGACATTCAATAGTGTCCTGCAGCAGTCATACACACCTGCCTCACGCTGCTCTTCCTCCTGTTGCATCTGTACACCAGTATGTTGTTTGCGCTTAGATTCCTTATCAGGCTGCAGTACCACAACACAACACCGGCGGTGCACCGCACTCCCTTTTATAGCCCGTCCAGGCAATCAAGCGAGTCAGTCATGCAAATGAGCACATAATGATATGCTAATCACACAGTTTGCCCCATGCATGCACAAGTACCCTCATCTGCATACCCTGTTTGAATATGGCCCTGATTTGCCCTGTGCTAGCACAGCCACGCTGTGCAAATGGCAGCGCAGGGCTATTGGTGTTGCAGTGCTGCGCTATCCAGATAGTGCAGCGCTATGTGCCTTAGCGCAGCCAACACGCATGCTCGAGAGGCCCCCATGTCCACGCTATCACCCAGTCATAGCGCGATGTAGCGCCGCACTGGACAGCATAGCGCGGTGCTATATGCATGCGTGGAACACAACCTCAGGGCCATGCTGGGGTCACGCATGTGCAGTGTGGTTGCTTCCGGGTAGCGCCGCGCTACGTCATGTGATAGCGCGGCGCTGCAGGGATTGTTGAGGTGCATTCCTGGTAGGGCAGGGTGTTTGTGTCCAACAACAGTACAGTGCCACGTCTGAATGTGCAAGACAGTGTGCAGTTGCGCACAGAGACAGGCTCTGGGGGGACGTAGAGTCCGTGAACCTGGTTCAGCTGGTGATGAAATGGCACAGGAGGCTGTTTGGGGAGGTGAGGGAGGGGGACCTCCCACAAATGCAAGTGTGGGAGACGGTGGCTAGGAAGCTCAGTGAGCATACCGGCATATCCCGCAATGCAGAGAAGTGCCGCCACAGGTACACGGACCTGAGGCGCAGGCAGAGGCAGCAGCTAGAGCGATACAGGCACATGGTATGTGATGGCACTGTGCCTGTGCCAGGTGAGTGGTGTTGCATGTGGAGTGTGCATATATGTCATGCTTTGTGTGCGTGTGGGTGTGGGTGTGGTTGTGCAGAGGGGGTGGTGGTGTGAGGGGCTGGCCATAGGTGAGTGGGTGTGTGGGTGTGGGTGTGCAGCGGGGGTGGTGGTGGGGGTGTGTGCTCTGGGTGTGGGTGTGTGTCTGTGTGCACAGCTGTGCACAACGGTGCACTGTGCTGTTGCACACTGTGTACAGGCACAGTGGCATATGTATTCCCCATAGGGGCACGGTGCATGCCGTGACCATTGCTGTGGGTGGAGGGTGGGGTGCATTGAGTTTAGGGTTGCATGTGCATCTTGCTGTGTTTCACGATGTGTATGTTGTGTCATGCTCTAACAACACTTTCACATTTTCCACTGTAGAGTGGATCCAGGCAACCCATGCCCACAGGTGCGACTCAGCCCAGGACACAGGAGGCGGAGGCGAGACAGCCGCAGGCGCCATCACTCCCACAGCATGCGCAGGAGAGCGGCACTGATAGCGGTGGTGTGTTGTGTGAGTACCTGTTACATTGTTCTGTGATGTGTACACTTTCATGACGCTGTGCACCACATCTGGGTGTCCAGCCACTCACTTGTCTGCAAAGGTCACTGGGCCGGTGTGGTGTAGCAGTGTGGTGTGTGGTACAGGTGTGTTTCACACCACAGCTGGGTGCTATCAGCCTTGCCTGGGGGGGAGGTCACATTGCAGTGCTGTGCGGGTGGCAGATGGTGTTGCTTGCTTGGGTGGCAGGTGTTCCGTGGGGACACCATGCTGATGGATGACCTTCCCACCTCTGTGGTGCATCCAT
This sequence comes from Neoceratodus forsteri, assembly GCA_016271365.2. Taxonomy (NCBI): domain Eukaryota; kingdom Metazoa; phylum Chordata; order Ceratodontiformes; family Ceratodontidae; genus Neoceratodus; species Neoceratodus forsteri. Next base: position 91,762,320 of record CM057459.1, on the reverse strand, counting down.
ACCACCACCCACAGGACGTTCACAATTGCACAGGTGGTGGTTGCTTGCTGTGCATGCGGGACAAGACGGAGTATGCCTTGCGGACTTACCTCTCACCCTTCTGGACACCTGCTGTGTAGCACTGCCTGTCACTGTGCTACATACTGCACTGTGCCATTACGTATGTCCATTCATGCGTGTCTCGTTGCGAGGTCACTGTGTTGCTGTTTAGTTGCAGGGTACAGATATCACTGTGCTATTACATTATGTGCATCGTTCCCTGCCAATGTTGACCGTGGCTGTGTAGGTGGTCCTCACTGTGTGGGGGGGGCCTGTTATGTGGGTTGGGGACACTGACATGTACCATGTCTCCATTGGGTGATATGCTTTCAGTGGTATTGCCTGGCGGCATGTGAAGGCCCTTCAGTGACAGCGTCTGTGCCCTGGCTGACTGTTGTCCCCTGGCCTGTGTTGGTCATTGCCAGGACACTGTCATGGTTCATTGATGCTCCCGCATGCATGTCGTTGTTGTTTGTTCTGTGCTCTGCATTGCTGTGCATTTCCATGTGTGGCTGGGCAGCATGTCCCAAAGTGTGGATGCCCTTGTGCATGTCCTTGCATGTCCCTTGCACCCAACTCACCCGGGTTTCCAGCTGTGTGTCTGCTGTGTCTAGCGGTGTGCTGTATCATGGTGGGTGGTGTCATATGTCCCCCAGTGCTGTCAGGATCACTGTCATCATCCATTTTGGGTTCTGTGTTGGTGCCTGTGTTGCCCTGTGCTGCATTGTGGGATGCTGCCATGTTGTTATACCACTGCAGAACTCAACACCGCCAGGGATAGCCCATTGGGACATGCTGTCCATCTTTGTATGGCCAAGGGTTGGCTGCTGGTTGCCTCCTGTGTGGTGTACCATCCTCATGGTCTCACCCTTCCTCTTGTAGGGCCACTACAGGCATCGCTGTGGGCAGCGCATCCCGGAGGAGACAGAGGGAATGGAGGGAGCTGCTCCGCCCGGGACCCAGCAGAGGCAGCCCAGCGAACACAGATCCCGCAACAGGCCATCATAATTACTGAGACCAGGAGGGTGGTGAACATCCTGGAGGCTCGTCTCCTGCTCCTCGGATCATAGTTTTCTCCCTGTTGTTTTTAAGTCAGCCCTCACCACCCCCCTCACTGGACTTGATTCTCCCTTCCTTGCCCATTGTCTTCTGTCCCTGTGTGCGTCCTCCTCCACTTTGCACCCTTGGCCTGTGTCTTCCCGTCCCTCCATCTGTTGTCGTCCTTATGTTTACCTTTGTGTGCCTTTCCCTGCTACTGATGTTGCCAATTTTATCCTGTTGTGGGCATTTGGGGTTGTGTGTTGGGGGGGCTTGGTGGGTATTTTCTAGTTCTGTTTCAGTGTTGTGGGGAGGGTTGTTCAGTGGTGGGTGGGGCATTTTGTACTCTAAGGTTTGTTACTCGTTGTGTTCTGTGTTATATTTGCTGTTGTGCTTCCGTTTGCTTTCCTGTTCATTATTGTTTATTACACTGGTTAATGACATTTTACGGTGTCCTGTGTCATTCTTGGGTGCTGGGGTTCCACATGCTTTGTACTGTTGCTGGTGTTCTCCACATGGGTCTGGGTTGTTGCTGGACTTTCCCGTGGATGTGTGGCATCCTCATGGGTGGGCACTGTGTGCCTGGTGCTATATTCAGTGCTGTCTTGTGTGCTATATTCAGTGCTGTGTTATTCCTGGGCTTTTTTTGCACTGCACTTCTGGGCCTGTTTGCCCGGTTTCCTTTGCTTGCTATATTCAGCGGGGTTTGCCCCGGGCTATTCGTTTTGAATATGGCTGACATTTTGCTCTGGGCTAGGTTTGCATGCCGGGCAGTGTTATTCGCTGCCAGGGGCTAACCTTTGAATATCTGGCCCTTAGTGTCTTCTAGGTGTCCTAGACAATATCTAAAAGTGATATCTGCAATTCCTATGACTTGCTTTACTTACCATTAGGATATTTGAACTGTATGTTTGAAAATGAAATGCTGTAATTGTGTACCGTATTTTCTTTATGAAAAATTTTTAGATAAGGTTCTAATTTGAGAATGTGTCATTATCTCGCTATCAAATGACTAAAACCTGAGTGCCTGATCGCTGCTATAGCAATATGTTTAGCTTGATCAGTCTCTCCTTTATTATCAATTTATCAGTTTGATATTTGTTCCACATTTGGAGGGCCAGTGCTCCGCCTTTTACTTTGTTTTAAGCGTCCATGTCCAGAGACTTAAGTCTGATGTCTTTTTAGACAGATACTTATAATGTGGATGATTGCAGAAGCATGAGCCTGCTGTAAAAATGTCACATTTCACAAGAAGTAATGCAAAATAAAAAAATAAAAAAAGAAAAAAAGAACATAACACGCTCTATGCTGCAACAATATATCGGAAAATAAGTTTGTTTCTGTTGCTTTGAATTTGACAAACTGCATCATTCCTCCCAACAGTCCTCCATGTGAGTTTGCTTGCAGCATGTTACACTGTGTGGGCACTGCCAGAAAAAAAAAAATACAATGCGAACTTCATAACCTTTGCTCTGTATTAATTTGCTGTTAACTATTGTCCTGAAGTGCTTGTTTGTCTGAGCTCTGTCTAAAAATAGTCAGACTGCTGTATCTGTGTGGTAAGCATAAACACAGATTAAATAAATGTATCTTTTTTTCGGGGTGGGGGGGGAGGCATGGTTTTGCCACTATGCTGCTTTGGGAGCACTAACATAAACACAGTTATTTTTCATTTGGCTTGATTTCTTATAATATATAATATGATAACAGGGACAGCCATTGGTGGGTGAGGGGGTGCCACTAGACACCAGGGAAATCATGAATGGGATCAGTGGGTAGGTGTGCCACTAGACACCAGGGAATATATTCATTTATTTACGGGGATGACAATTTGTGGGTGGGTGTGCCACTAGAGAATATTTTTATAAGGGGACAGCGATCGGCAGGTGGGGGGGTGCCACTTGATACCAGGAAAAGTTTTTATTATGAAGGGGACAGTAATTGGAAGGGTGAGGGGTGGCATTAGACACCAAGGCAGCATCACACATTGCCAGGGACAGCAATGGAGTGTTGGGGGGCACCACTAAACACCAAGGAAATGGCAGCTCACAGCTCACACTGCAGCCAGCAGCACAAGTTCAGCTGTGGCTGCAGAAGTCAAGAAAATCTCACTGTTCTCATAGTGAAAGCATGGGGGAAGTGCTCCTCTCACTAAGTTGGGCACCTGTGATTTAGGGTACCTATGAATTTGTGAGAATTAGTTCAGAAATAAACATCAGAATCTAGTTAAACAGGTTGCATTTAGCTGGGTTCTGATCTTTGTTTTTTAAAATCCCATAATTTTATGTATTTCCCACCTTTGTTGGTTCATGGAAAAAATCAACAAGATGGCAGTTGGCACGGCACAAAAAATGATTGGTGCCCTGCCAAGCAAGTGGCACGAAATCAAAAACTGGCATTTGCAGCATCTAATTTTTACTTTCACCGCAGAAGGTTATCTCAAAAACCCTACTGCACATGCAAAGGTCAGAAACCACTAAACGTTAAACCTTTATAAATAGGAACCCTTTAATATTTTTTTTTACCAGGCCCGTCAAAGGCACTACATTAGGACACGACACATGTTCCCTGCAAGCTTGGGATAAAAATTCCATTCCATAGCTGGCCTGGTGGTGCTGAGGGCTGTGACACTGGCACCCTACCTCGCGCTACGCTGATGACCCAGTTTGGGAATGACCTCTTGTCACTGGGGAGCTGGCTGGGGGGTGTTAGAGTGGTATCGAGCTCTGGCTCTCCCCTCCAAGGGTGTGATGCCCAGCTCCGCCTGTAGTCCGCTCCCACTGGATAGAGGTCTGGTGGGCATTGCAGGTGGTTGGAGCAGTGATGCAAGTCTGAGGAGGGTGGAAGGGCTACGGCTCCTGGCGTGTGTGCACCTCCACGCACTTACACATGCATGTGCGCCATGACCCCGGGAGGGAAGGGGAGAAAGTTGAAAATACCAAAAATTATGAATGAAAAAAAAACAAAACAATTCATTCCATGTAGGCTGTAGGGTGGAGAGAAAAAAACCCAATGCAAAATAAATCAGATGAATGCCAATGAAAGTTCCAGTCTTGTTTTATTTTTATATTTTAAACCCACACATGACAATGGGGCAACAGTTTTGTGGCTCCACAAACCACTAGGAGTCATGGAGAATTGGCTGGCTGGAACACTGGGATGCCTGAGAGGCAACAAAAAATAGGATTGATAAGAGAGAGACTTAAGGGGATACAAAGCAATGAATTAGGAAACCAGGAAAGCAAGTAAACCTATACTCAAGTAAAGAAACACAGTGTTTGGGCCTGAAGAAGTGGTGGAGCCACAAAACTGTTGCCCGATTGTCATCTGTGGATTTAAAAAATAAAAATAAAACAAGAATGGAATTTTCATTGGAGTTTCCCCGATTTATTTTGCATTGTTTGGACATTTTTCTTTTTTGGGTGTTAGACTTCAGGAGAGCCGACTTCGGGAGGATGAGGGAAATAGTATAGGGGTATCTGGCCAGGATCCATCCAAATATTTACACTAATCAGAAGCGGGAGGTCATTAAACTGGGAACTGAGGAGGCAACCGTAACATGTACAAGGATCCAGAGTGAGAGGGCTAGGGCCAAGAAGCCTAGCTAGGTGAGCAGGGGGTCATGGAAAAGGTAAGGAAGAAGGCCGCCTTTAGAAGGTACAAAAAACAGGGAGATGGGAGGACAGAGAAGAGTAACTGAAGGAGTCGAGGGAAGTGACTAGGGCAGTCAGGCCAGCTGAGGTGTCCAGGGAACTCAGGCTAGTACAGGGCATCAAAGAGGGGGAAAAGGACTTCTTCAGGTACATCAGGGAGAAAAGGAGTTGTAAGGACCAAATAGTAAGGCTAAAGATGGATGGGGGTGGGTGGAAATGGGCAGAACAGGTAGAAGCATTAAATGAGTACTTCTGATCTGTATTTACTAAAGAGAAAGGGATAGCTGTACCCAAGGAGGGTGGGAGGGTGAGCATGGGGGGGGGAGAGGAGGTGACAGATGGGAAAATCCCAGTGGGCAGAATACTGGAGGGCTTGAGGGCACTGAGGGTGGACAAAGTACTTGGGCCAGATGGTGTACACCCCAGGGAGTTGAAGGAACTGTCAGAAGTCCTGGCAGAACCATTGGCAGTCCTGTTCAATGCCTCACTGTACTCGAAGAGTGTACCTCAGGACTGAAGGATGGCTCATGTGGTACCCCTCCTCAAGAACATCACCAAGGATGAGCCAGGGAACTACGGATCAGTAAGCCTCACATCCATTGTAGGAAAGCTGATGGAGACAATCCTGAAGGAGAGGCTGGTTTCCCTCCTAGAGGCTAATGGGCTGCAGGACAGCAGACAGCATGGGTTTGTCACAAGCAGATCCTGTCACACCAACCTGGGGAGTACTATGACTGGGTAACCAGGCAATTAGACAGGGGCCATGCAGTGGATGTCCTGTACCTGGATTTCAGTAAGGCATTCAATTCAGTGCTGCATGGGAGGCTAGGAAGTAAGCTGGAAGGCAAAGGGGTGGGGCAAAGATGGTGAGATGGGTAGTGAACTGGCTGCAAGGGAGGCAGCAAAGGGTGGACCTCTTTCCCAGGGAGGTGACAAGTGGGGTGCCACAGGGCTCTGTACTGGGGCTGGTGTTTTTTAGGATCTTTACAGTAGACATCTCAATAGGCATCAAGAGTAAGATCAGTCTGGTTGCATATAACACCAAGATAGGAGCAGAAGTGGATGACTTAGAATGGTGGCAGGGGTTACAAGATGATCTGGCAAAATTGGAGGCCTGGTCAAACACTTAGCAGCTGGGTTTAAATGCCAAGAAATGCAAGGTGGTGCATTTTGGTGCAAAAAAACCAAAACAAGGAGGAGCTACCAACTAGGGGGAGGGATTCAACTAGCCAAGACAGAAGAGGAGAAGGATTTGGGAGTGATCATAAAGGGAGTAATGAACAACTCAGAACAGTGTAGACAGGCAGCTGCAAAGGCCAACAGGATGCTGGGCTGTACTGCCAGAGGCATATCCTCCAGGAGGGGGGAGGTGATCCTGCTGCTATACAGGTCACTGGTTAGACCACACCTGGAGTACTGCATGCAGTTCTGGCAACTGTGCTTGAAGAAGGACATTAGGTTACTGGAGGGGGCGCAACGCAGGGCAACAAAAATGATCCAGGGGCTAGGGGACTTACCCTATAAGAGCAGGCTGAGGGAGTTGAACATGTACTCCCTGGAGGAGAGGAGGAATGGGGGGACATGATTGAAACCTTCAAGTACATGAAGGGAATAAATAAGATGGGCATGGAAGGGCTTTTCAAATTGAGGAGAGGGAGGGACACTGAACAGCACAATCTGAGACTGGTAGGGGAAAGGTTCAGGAGGGAAATGAAGAGACACTTTTTTACAGAGAAGGTGGTGTCTGGGTGGAATGCATTGCCAGAGGAAGTGGTATCCTATAGAACAGTGAATTGATTCAAAAGGGAATGGGACAGGGTAAGGAGAAGGTCACTGGAGGGGGGAGGGGAGGGGCAGCTGCAGTATAAGGGTTGCTAGCTGCACAATCGAGAAGAATTGATAAACCATAAGGCCTTTATCTGCTGACAATTTTGTATGTTCATATGTATGCATTTGGATGACCCAAGACTCAAGGGATTTATAAATGTTGAGCAACCTTCACCTAGGTTTTTGATAGTTTGGAGGGGGGAAAAAAGCATGTTAAGTATAGGAAAAAAGTTAGACATTTACAAAACAGACAGGTGGCTCTCAGAAACTGCACAAGCTGCTGTCACAAAAAATTCCACAGATCCATACCTTGCCTCCTAGATAAAACACACAAAATGTCAGCTCATTTCATCAAAAGGAACCAAATACTGTATAATAATGTGCAAAGTTAGGGGTTTAACATTGAACAGGCTACTCAGCCTTAACTATAGGGGTGCTACTGTGCCCTTGTAATATACAGTGTATTGGAGAGGGTTATTAATGATAGAATTCAGTGAATTCCTACCATCGTTATACTATTGTTGTGATGTCAAGAGGTTGTTATACCCTCTTGAGTACATCATAATGATAGCATAACAACATATCACGTATGCCAGTTAATGTGCGAGGAAGCAAAAAGGCTGAAGTCCATGAACAGCTCCTTTATATCAGACTATAATACATCATATTTCCACCATCTGTTATGTATTTGTCGAAATTTTGTTTAAATATATCCTGACTAGCACTTATAATCACATATTCCGGAAGTTTGTCCCACAATTGCGCAACTCTGAGTATAGAAATACTTTCTTTTATTTGTTCTAAATTTTTGAACTGTAACTTGTAATGGATGCCCCCTTGTAACTGAGATTATGTTTTTATACTCTATGTTTAATTCGTTTAGCATGATGGGATCATTCATTATGTCATAAAAGAAAAGAAGATCTCCTCTCTTTCTTCTAGTCTCCAGACTGTATAGGCCTAGATACTCCAATCTGTTGTTTCCTGTTTTGTGCTGTACTCTTTTATTGATTTAGTCTATCTACGTTGGACTTGCTCTCTATTCTGTCCACTTCCCTTCTTGTATATGAACTCCATATCTGACTGCAGTAATCCACTAGCAGTCTGACATAGGACAAATACAGCGGAAGTATAACATCAGTAGTCGGACTCTTTTTTTCTTTTTATTGCTCCATCCATTCAATTAGCAGTAGAAACAACAGTGACACGACGGTCCTTAAAGTTCAATTTGTTATCTATTAACGTGCCTAGGTCTCTTGCTGATGTCCTAGACTGTAGTATAGAATTACTTACTATGTGTTTATTCTTTAAGTTTTTTCTTCCCAAGTGTAAGACACATTTGTCAATGTTTAGTGATATTCCCCATTCCTCAGACCATTTTACTATAGCATCAAGATCCTTCTGTATGGACACACCATGGTCCACAGTGCTACATATGCCTCCAATTTTGACATCATCAGCATACTTGATGATATCATTATAAATATTGTCATCTGCATCAGCTGAGAAGAGCTGAATTACTACTGGGCCCAGCACAGACCCTTGAGGGACACCGCTAGTAACCCTGCCTTCACTTGATAAATACCCTTTTATTGTAACTTTCTGGGATCTATTGTGTAGCCAACTTTGCATCCAATTTATGATATTTTTATCGATGTCTTTTTTTTTAAATTTTTCTTCCACCTCCCAATTAGGGGCAGAATAAAATGTCTTACCATAATCTAGCAGTATCACATCATAGCCGTCTCCCATGTTTAGATGTCTACTGACTCGTCTTTAGGGATGTGTATCTCACGAACTTCCTGCATTTCAAGAAATGGCCATGGCAGTGAGAGCTGGCCCTGAAAGAGAGTGGCACAGAACAAAAAACAGAACAATCACCAAAAAGTACACTCATTAGAATTACTACAGTTAAAACCACATAATGTAAATCATGACAACAAACGTTTGAATGTCTGGGAGCAGAGGGACAGACTGGAGAATGGAGCATGGGGGGTTGTAACTGAGCACTGCTGCCAAACACATTTTTTGAAGAAGTGTTCCGTTATTGTTTATCTGTTTCCCATATACTATAAAAGACAATAGATGGGCAACAGCAAACAACAATGCTGATTTCACTTCTCAAGGTGTCATGACACTGGTAAATGCACCAATTAGGGTTAAGGTGACAAATTAGGGAAATGTGGTGAACTCTAACACTGCACTCCCACTCTGCAGGCAGCAACAGGTAAAACCATTATGGTTTCACCTCTCCTGAGGCTTTACAAATCAGGTGTGAGGTGTACCTTGGGGTTGTCAACCCTAATGCTCACCCATTCTCATATATTCTACACATCTCAGCTTATTTGTTGATGGAATGGGGTGAGTGTTGGGGCAGACAACCCAAGGTACATCCATGCCTGATTTGCAAAGAAAACTATAATGTTTTGTCCTGCTGCTGCCTGTAGAGGTGAGTGAGGTGTTAGGGTTGGGAACCCTAGCACTGCATTTCCCTGCTTTTGTCACATTAACCCTAACTGGCACATTAAACTTTTTTGCAATTAATTTCTTTACTTTTTGAGATAGTATAATCATGTTCTCAGTCGTGCAAGTCCCTTCAGGACCTGCATGAACATATCCATTTGCCTGTGAAAGTGCAAGCCTCTCCAGGTCCCTCACTTCCATCCCTGTGTAGATGCATACATCCATGTTGGTGTGGAAGCACAGGACCCTCTGATCCCTGCACTTCCATTTCTGCCAAAAAGCAGTTTATTTGTTTGGCTGTATGGTTTGTTCATCTTCCAATGTTATCCTATGGGAATTTGCATGTTTTAAATGTTGTGTTTTTTTATATTCCCCCTAAATTGTTAGGGGAATTATGTGTTATTCTTGGGTTACTAATTAAGACCTTTGTTTTGATATATAGATTGTTACTTAACTGTATATGTTGTGGGAGTTATGGCTTGTTGAAGTTGAAATGTGGGGAAAAAAGTCCAAAATCTTTTTTTTATGAAGGGATCCTTTTTCATATGAACGAAAGAGCGATACAAAAAAAGATTCCTTCGTATGAAAAAAGAATAGGAAAAAAACTAAATCAAAAATATTTTTTCATATGAGGGCATCCTTTTTTGTATGAACAAAAAACCCATACCAAAAAGGATTCTTTCATACAAAAATAGAATTGGCAAAAAAAAAGAACAAGTCCAAAATGCCTCCTTCTTTCTGGCCATTCAGATGCTTTAGGCATCGCAGGTAACACTCCTCTGATCCTCCCCAGTCATTCGTTACCCACCTCTATGGAGCCTTGGATATGCCCCTCAGGCAGGATAAGGGTGGAAAGGCACCCCCGAAATTCTACGTTTTGTCAGGCAGGTGCCACAAACCGGTAAGCGATTGAGGCCCAGGGAGCTTCCACAGGCTGTCATCATGGAGGAGCTGGGCCAATTTCCATTGTTTTTCTCCACAGAGGATGTCACATATGTGGACATCAATACGGACACCGCACTCACCCATGTGCATGTGCGCCCATTGATACTAGTGATGTCCTCGGCCCCCCCCCCCATCTGCATGCTGCACTTCCACCCATGGTCACCCAGGTGGCAGTGTTGTTGCAAAGAACAGAAACATCCCTCCACAGAGGAGGTGAACTTCTATCTGGACACCTAAACCTCCTCTTCTCGGCTGGCTCCTGATGAGCCTGTCCCTGAGCTTGGGCCGCCGGCATTCTGAGTGGTAGCACTAGCACTGGGCTGACAGACTGCTAAGTCCAAAATAATTTTTCATATGAGAGTAGCTTTTCTCGCATGAAAGAAAAAAAAAACAGGAAAAAGGATCCCTTCATACAAAAAATGGTCTGCAAAAAAACCAAAATAAAACAAAATCTAAAATCTTTTTTTCATATGAAGTCATCCTTTTTCATATAAAGGAAGACACTGTCTGAAAAAGGATCCCTTCATATGAAAAAGAATTGAAAAAAAAGACTAAGTCCAAAATCTTTTTTCACATGAGGGCATCCTTTTTAGTATGAAGAAAAAAAACATATGATAAAGATCCCTTCATGTGAAAAAAGAATCGGGTGGGGGGGGGGCACTAAGTCCAAAATCTTTTTTTCATATGAGAAGGGCATTTCTTTTTGTATGAATGAAAAAAACATATTCTTTTCTCATATGAAGTGATCCTTTTTCATATGGCAAAATTCCTTTTTCATGTGGTCATAATAAAAAAAAGAAATTGAGTCACAAAGAAGGATTTTGAAATGAAAAAGCAAATTTCAAAGTCATTTTCCCAGGAAGTAAGTGCAGAATCTACCTAATGGGGTCCCAATGAGCAAGATACATGTTTACGCTAACCTCTTCTCCTTTTTTATTTGCAGACACTTCCTAACCACCTGGGCATCTTCCCGGGCATTCCACTATCTGTGGCCATTGCCGCAGGAGCTACTCCCCACCCTCCAAAGGGCTGAAATCAGGTACACCTGCCAATTCCACAATGGACACAGCGTCCCCCACCAGTTCTACCAGATTTACAAATCTGGTGCCTTTTTTTTGCTCTTTGTTGCAATTAAGTCTCCAGCTTAATAGCCTGGGAGCTGCGGGGTCCCTGAAATCCTTAGATTTAACTATTACAGTTCTTCATTTAAACCTAAGTGTTATCCCCCTCTGTAGCATGAATACTTTATATTCTAGTTACTTTGTTTATAACCTACAGTGCGCTCAGAACAAGCTTGCCTCCACTCCAAAACAGCTCCTTTTTTATGGCTCAGTTATCATTAACTCCATTTATAGTGCCCTATTCTTGGAGCCTGCTTTTAGTCCAGTGAGCAGCCTTCTGATCCCAGCCTCCTGCTCCTGGACTAAATCTTTACCTAAAACCTGGGTGGCAGCTCATTGTAAACTAATTTGAAACTGAGGCTGCCATACCCAAATAATTCCTGGGTGGCAATTCACTCATTAAGATGTCTCTCCTAAGAAAGCCTGCAACCCAAGTTCCAATAAAAATTGCCCAGTGGAGCCTCCCTTCTAAAATTCATTCTGGGCAGCAGCTCTAACATTCTAGCCAAAATTCCATCGTAGTTGACCCAATCACAGCCTGCCCTCTTAAAACCATACTGGGCAACTGCTCAAGCTGTAGGCTCCTTCTATTCATTTTTCTAGTCAGCACCCTTACATTCCCTAGCTCTTTCTGGACAGAAACTCCATTGCAGGAGCTTTTTTACAGCTAATCAGTTAATCCAGGTGCCTGAGTCTGTTGTGCCTGCTGCTTCTCTCTGGGATTTTTCGCACCCCCAGCCCTCACTCTTTTAAATAGTCTCCCTCCAGGAACTCCACACTGCTGTATCCCCTAGTCAGATGGTTTTACATTCTTCTGATAGTGTGACCCTCCTTATTAAAGGGACATCACCTAGATCACCTAAGTGAGCTGATTCTCCATTGTCATTGTTGTGATCTTCTCTAACCCGGGGACCTCTCTCTAATTCTACCAGTACCCTTCATTTTATTCACCTGCTACTTAGACTCCAACCCATCATTTTATTCTCCTAGATCACTTAACCACCCTGACTCTCCACTGTCATTGTTGTGATCTTCTCTAACCCGGGGACCTCTCCCTAACTCTACTTGCACCCTTAATTTTACTCACCTACTACTTAGACCCCTACCCATCATTTTATTCTCCTACTATCTAGACCCCGCAACTCTACTCCCCAGAATCTGTGAGCCAACTGGCAATCTAACTTTTGATACTGCCTGAGACTCATTATAGTCTAGAATGATGGCCCATGCTGCCATCTTACTAACTGTAGGTCTAATAATTTTTTCTCTACCTATGCTACAAGGCTCAACTTATGGCTGGATGCTTACAGCTGCCCCCTCTGTCTTAGAAGACTACTACCTATATGCATATGGTTCCTTTACTTCCCCGTTCTCCTCGACCGTACTTCTAGCCATAAACCCTGGGACATGCTCCTTTACACCCACAATTCATCATTTGGCCCTCACTCCTGTTGGCAGCCCACTGTCTCAATTCTCCCCGTTTTTTTTCTGCACAGGGAAAGCTCTTGCTGTGACTCAGCAAGCATAGGAAGAGATGCCATAGCAAACTCATAATGGAATACCTGTGCAGGATAGCACTTCTGCTTTTGCTTTGCTTCTTGCTGGTAATATCCACCCCACCCCAGGACCACCTCAAAAGTCTAGCAACCTTCCCAAGAAACCATGGAATGCTCACAATTGCATCCCTTAACATGATGGATCTGAATGTCTGGATCGCCTGTCACAACCCTGATATCCTTTCAACTGTTGAAACATGGCTCTCCCCAAAAATACCCGATGCATCCATCTTGATACCTGGCTAGTCAGTCTTTCGGCAGGATCGTCTTACTAAAAGAGGAGGTGGTTGTGCAATTTTTCTTCAAAACAGCCTCCAGGGCCTCGTCCTGCCATTGCCCACCTGTGGCGGCAGTGTGCAATCACTTGCCATTAAAGTGATTCTATGCACACATAATAAAACCTTCACTGTTATGTCGGTTTATATCCCACCAAAGCAGGCACCCACAGGCCTGGAGTCACTCCTACAGTGTTTGGATAGTTTAAGTCTTAGCTCTGAAGTCTTACTGCTTGGTGATTTCAGCGTCAGTTGACTTTCCTCGGATTCATGCCCCTTCAAAGATGCCCTCTCTGTCATTCACTTTACCCAGCTTGTCAATTCTCCTATGAGAATAAACTGTAAGACCGGTATGAGTACCCTGTTGGACTGGATACTCACAAACCTCCCTGAGCACACCTCAAACATCTCTGTAATTCTGGATGGAATAATCAACCACTCCCCAGTCTTATTCTTCTGGACTAATAAATTCTCCACTCCCCCTACTAGAACAATCTCCACTAGAGTCCTCTTATGCGGTCACCTAGAACTCTTGAAGTCTGATCTCTGTCAACTTGACTGATCCTCAGTCTACTCCACCAGGAATGTTGATACAGTGCTTGAGCAATTTAGTTGCCAATTCAGAGCTGTGTGACAAGCATGCTCCATTTAAAATGCATAAAATTAAAGGGCATCAGAACCCTTGGATATCACTGGATCTTATCGAGCTCTTAAAAAGCAGGGACCACCTATGGCTCTGGGCTAGGGCCACCAGAGACAAGCTGACTTTCAGTGTTATAAGCAGGCTAGAAACAAATGCACCAGGGCTATTCATACTGCTAAGAATAATTTCTACAAGGATATCCTCTCCCGCTTCTGGAAAGACAGTTGTAAGTTTTGGAGCAACCTTAGTAAGATCACCAGAAAAGCCCCCAAGGCTGCCCCACCATGCTTACCATAAATGGTGAACCCTCCCTAGACCTCAGAGACATAGCCAATACTTTTGATGTTGCATTTACAGATCTGAGTAGCGTCCTCCCTCCCGACTTCTTCAGCCTGACTAGCAAAATTGACTACTTCAGGAATGCTGACCTCCCTCCCTCCTGCCCACCATTTTACTTTAGAAACATCTCAGCCCTCGAAGCCAGGAAATACTTACCCAGGGTGCTTGGGAAGTCCAGATATAGAGAAGATGGCCTTGACCGCAAGTATGTTGCACTCTCAATAGACAGAATCCTGGCACCCCTTACTCATATGATTAATCTATCACTTAGATTCTCCAAATTCCCAAGATTGTGGAAAGCTGCTTCAGTGACCCTGGTGCATAAGAGTGGTGATTGGCATTGCATGAGAACTATCATCCTATCTCCATCCTCCCACTGCTCTTGAAAGCTTTGGAATGAATAGTGGCTGACCAGCTGATCAACTACTTGGAAAACTATCAGCTGCAATGCCCAGAGCAACATGGTTTCAGGAGTGGGCATAGCACTACAATGGCTCTGTTAGAATTTATGAGCTTTATCCATCACTCCCTGGACCAAGGTCTCCTCATTGGTGCAACCTTCATTGATTTGACCAACATTTTTGACAAGGTGAATCATGCCCTCTCGGCCAAACAACTCTCAGCCACTGGTCTTTCTTGAGACACCGTCGAATGGTTCCACAGTTACTTGTATGACCACTCACAGCAGGTGAAGATTGGCAATACCCTGTCCAACACTAGACCCATTCTATCAGTAGTCTCTCAAGGCTCCATTCTGAGACCACTCCTAATTAATGTGTTCCTTAACGTGCTACCCCTCTCCTGCCAGGACCATATCCTGTTGTATGTGGATGATGCTGCCCTGTACACCAGTGTTCCTGATCTTAAAACTCTGGAACAGCGACTCCAGTCCAACTTTGCTGACATCAAAAGGTGGTTCAACAAGCACAAACTTATACTAAACTGCAAAAAGACAAAGCCTCTATTGTTCTCCAGTCCTCAGAACAGGCATAAAACATATCCCCTCTCCATCACCAATGCTATGGGCTTCCCACTGGAGCTTATTCAGCACTTTAAGTATCTGGGGATAATGGTCGACAGGTCCCTATCTTATGCGATGCATATTGACAATATTCATAAGTTTCATAGGTAATTTCAAGTTATTTAGACTTTCGTCCATGATGCTTGCAAAAAATTTTAATTATATCTTCAAAAGGAAATGATCCAATTTAACCTTAAAAGAGTTCATGCTTGTGCTTAATACTACATCTATTGGCAGTGAGTTCCATCCAGACACAAGTCTATTGCTAAACCAATGGTTGCGTTGGAGATTTTGCCATTTTTTAACTTCAAACTGAAAGGGATGTCACCTCGGTTCATATCTGGATTTTCTCCAAGCAAGCCCTAATTCTGATAATAATAAATCATCTTTAATAGCTCTAAAAAGTAAACAATAGTTGCCCCTAGTTCTCCTATACTCCAAGGTATATAAATCCAATTCCCTCAGTCTCTCTGGGTTTGTTGCTCGTCTCTGAATTCTTTCTATTTTGTTTATATCTGTTTTTTTATAAGGGGCCCAAACATGTGCGCAGTACTCCAGATTTGGTCTCACCAGTGCACCATAAAGGGGCATCAGCACCTTCCTATCCCTACTTGATATATGTTTCAAAATACAATTTAATATCTGGTTACCCTTTTTTATTACTTTATTACACTGGGAACTGAATTTTAAGTCTGAACTAATTATTATCCCTAAATCTCTTTGTTCATTTGTATTATTGTGTACTGTATTATTCAGTTGATAGGAATAGTTTATTTTACTTTTTGTTTTAACCAGATTCATGGTTATACATTTATTTTTATTTAGTTCCAGCTTACTTTTTTTGTCCAGTTATATACCTTATTTAATGCTTCCTGTATATCATTTTTGTTTTTTGTGTTATTTGCTATAGCTCCAATTCTGCAGTCATCCACAAATTTTGTTAGCCAAATATCCCTATTTGATATTTTTAAAGAGGTTACATAATTATTAAATAGACATGGTCAGAGAACCGACCCCTGAGGCACCCCACTAGTCACTGCTGCCTACTCTGATTTTTCACCTTGGATCACCACTCTCTGCCTTCTCTCACTCAACCAGGCCTCTATCCAATTTATTATGCTATTATTAAATGCATATTGTTTTAAAGTATTTACCAGTTCCAGATGTGGAAGATTATCAAATGCTTTCAAGAAATCTAAAAAGATAACATTGACATAATTTCCTGTATCCAATGCCTCCCCAACCTTCTCGTAGAATGTTAGAAGATTTGTTTGACAGGAGTGATTTTTGCGAAAGCCATGTTGTACTGGATCCTGTAGGCCATTTTTTTTCCAGATATTTAACTATATCTTCCTTCAAAATAGATTCCATCATTTTCCCCATGACCGATGTCAGGCTAATTGGTCTATAGTTTTTCAATTCCGATTTAGAGCCACCTTTATGTGTAGGAACCACCAATGCCTCACGCCAACCCTGTGGTACTTGTCCCGTATTTAGAGAATTTTGATAAATGTAAGTTATCATCAAGGCTGTTAGTTCATGTCTAGGTATCCTATTCAGACACAGACACTGTCTAACTGCAGAAGCCCTCAGACTTGCTGTTCTTAGCTCTGTGGTCTCACTGATTGACTATGGGCTTGTCCTCTATGGGTCGGCCACAGAAACATCTCTCCATCATATCGCTATAGCTCTCAACAAAGTCTGACAGCTCCTAGCTGGTTCCGCCAGCATGACCCATACCTGTGACCTGTATTCCCAGGCTAATTGGCTCCATCTCAAGGGCAGACTAATGCGACAACTGTGTCTGCTAGCAAAAAAGGTCAGCTTTGGATTGATGCTACCAGGGGTCCAGGGACTCCTTATCCCGTACATCAATCCTTGCCACACCAGAAGTTTGAACAGTAGGTTTTACAAAATCTCACACTGTTGCACCTCCTGGGGCAATGATCCTTCAACCACCGGGCACTGCTCTGGTTCAGCTATCTATATGTCGACATCTCTTTGGATCCCACCCTAGGCTTCTTTAAACAAATGCTCAGACAGCATCTTATTGCTATATTCAGCTGCGATTGCTTCCACTAACTAGTCTTAACTAGTAGTCCTGCACTTCCCCAAAATTCCTCATCCTTCTCCTCACTCTTCTCATTCCTCCTGGTCACCGCCTCAATCTCCACCCTCTCCCCATCTTCTCATGCCCTCCACCTGTGTACCCAGCAGCCAGCATCTTCCTCTCCTCTGCACATTTCACCTGTCCTCCTGAGTGCTCTTCATCTCTCTCTCTCTCCTCCCATCAATTCTGTGTTATCTCCTCCTCCTCCCATTATGTCCTCTCCACCTTCACACTCTACATCCTCATCCCCTCCTCACCTTGACCTGGCCCTCTTTGCTGATATTATTTCTTCCTTCCTTCCTTCCTTCCTTCCTTCCTTCCTTCCTTCCTTCCTTCCTTCCTTCCTTCCTCTCTCCCTCCCTCCTGATGTCTCTACCACTCTGGTCTCCCATCCTACCTGATGTTTGGCCACCCCTTTCTCCTATTGTCCTATTCCTCCCTTTGCATTTCACCTTTCTTCCTCCCCCCTTCTACACCCTGCTCCTTGGCCACCCAAACAACCTGTCCACTCAGGCCGCCCCTTTCTCTCCTATGGTCCTATCTCTCCTTTTGTCTTCCGAATCTAACCCTTGTCTGACTTGGCCTTATGGGCTGCACCTCCCCTGCCTTCCAATGTTTGAGCCCGTGGCATACTGTACATTGTGCAATGCCATGAGTTGTTTTACTTACCTGGACTAATTGTAAATGATACTATATACCCATCATTATGTTTTTAAGTTTTGCATCTAGTCTCATTCAATACTTATCTGTTCTTCTGTATTATTTTCCTTTGACGTGGAACCCATTATGAGAGCTCCTAGCTCACAGGTGTATCCTAAATACCAATAAATAAACAAAAAAAAACATGTTGGTGTGTGCCTGCAGTATGCCAAAAATATTTTGAAAAAAAAAAAAAAGATGGCAGCCATATGAAAAAAGATTTCTTTCTGAAAAAGGATTACCCCATGTGAAAAATTATCCTTTTCTGTATGGACCAAATTCTTTTTTCATTCCAAGCAGCTTTCCAAAAGACTGTACTGAGCATGCTCAGAACCCACATTTTAAAATGTAATAACTTTGCAATAGATTAATATTTTTTCACCAAATGAGTGAAAGGCATCACTATGTCACAAGCCCTTTCTACCCTGAAAATTTCAGATCAAACTTCCAAACTGTCTGGGTGTTAGGTGATGCCACATAAAAAAGCAGAACCCCCTGATTTTTTCACTATTTTTTACTCTGCATATCTCCGAAACCACACATCTGACCAGAACTAAACTCACCACATCAAGAGATCTGCCTCCCAGGACTGTAGATGCAAAATTTCTTGCAAATCCATTGAATGGTTGCAAAGCTATTAAAGTGCAAAGTTTGAGATTTAACATAGAATCTCCTGCTCAATCCTAACTATAGTGATGCTACCATGCCACTACAATACTGTCTCGGTAGTGACAGTATAGTTAGGGTTAACTGACAGTAGCTATATTACATCCCTAAATTTGCACCTTAATAACTTTGGAGGTATTTGATTAAATTGTCCCATATTTGGCATATGTTGTCATGGAGGCAAGGTCTCTGTATGTGGTAAGTTTTGTGAAAGCAATGTATACAGTTTCTGGAAATCTGTGTATGCCATTTTGACATTAATGTCTACATTTTTTCCTCTATGTAATACACATTTTTTTGCTGTCACCAACAGTCTGGATGGGACATCATTTTTTCTGAAATTTACAGGGCAGAAGCTGCCTGTGTCAAGGTACTTGCATGCTCAGTAGGGTTTTTGGATAACCCCCGATAGTGTCATGAGAGCTTTTTGCTTTTGCACCACTTAGTTTTCACAACACAAAAAATGTTCTTTGGGTTGTGACAGCTGCCATCTTGTTTTTCTTTTAACCCCATGGAGCTTAGCCATTTTCCCATTAAAAGTGCCCACTGGCCTAAGCACTTTTGATAATGGCACAGAGACATCTGTACACTGTGCATGCTTGCATTCACAATGCCACATTTTCATAAGTAGTAATACATATGTCATACATCATTTTAATTGGTGGACTATATATTTCACAATGGTAGCACCCAATCACCTAAAATTATGCAAATATGTCATGTCCTGGGGCCAAGATAACAAAATATAAATTGTGCAGTCAAGGTGAAAGAACAGTCCTCCATTGATCCACACGTCTCCTGTGTTATTCTTTTTCAGCTCTCCAATTTACTTCCATTGGTAGTAGTGCTAGTAGTAGCTTGTTATGTTTGACTTATTGTTTTGCACTGCTAATGCTCCATTTCCCACCTCAACATAACATAATTTGTGGTTTTGCCCCTTTCACCTGTCATGGATACCCCTTATCTTAAAGTTACATAATGAAAGACCACCCAAGTCCTATATTTAATTAAAAGCTTATTAGTGACCTTTGTTTCAATATACAGTATGACAGTTTGGTGAATTACATTGTTTCGCTGTAAATAGGGTTCATCAAAGCAATCATGATTTTGTTTTTAAGACTTGATTTTAATTGTGTGAATCATGCCCACTGGCCCATAAGTGATGACAATTTATTCAAAGTGGCTACCATATGAAACAGTACTAGTTGATAGCTCTTCAAGCTCATATCACAATGGTGGACTGGACACGGAGCCTGGCATCAATATGGCCATATACATCACCATTGCCCCTTATCATTTTGATTACGGGTCTTGGCTTACTTATATTTGAGGCCCCTATCACCCATGACACTAAATGATGGATCCTTCAATCCCTACATTTATTTAAAAATAATTAGCAGCCCTTTCTATAAATGTATGGCATTCAGTGAAAATATGTTAGTTGTCCATAAAAAGTGGTCCCAGAAGCCATTATGGCAAATCTCAATTTTTTTTCCTATGAACTTAAAATTTCTAATTTAGGTCACACTTGCCACCAGGTCCTTTTATTCTTTTTCTAAGTGACTCTTATTTGAAATAGTGCTACCTGAGACCTCATTATGCTTGTACTACATTAATGGGGCGGACATGGTGTTTGGCATCAATATGGCAATATGCATCACTATTACTCCTTATTATTTTGATTATTTCCCTTGCCTACATATTTTTGGGGCCCCATCACCCATGACAGTAAATGATGGCCCCATCTACCCCTACATTTATGTAAAACTAGTTAGTAGCATAGGTGGTGGAGCCAGGGTGTCAGGTGTGGCAGGCGACCCCTCACTTTTGTAGTTGAAAGGTCAGACATAAAATTGGGCAGTGCCCTGGGCAGAGGTGTTCTATGCAATTCTGACCCCCCATTTTCTGGTACACTACTCCACCACTGATTAGTAGCCCTTTCCAACAATGTATTGCAGTTGGTGAAAATATGTTAGTTGCCCATGAAAATGGGTCCTGGATGCCATTAGGGGTGAATTTCTAATTGTTTCAATGAATTCAAAATCTTAAGTTTGCATCTCCATTGTTGCCAGGACCTTTTATCCTTTGTCTAAGTAACTATTTTTTGAAGTAGTCCAACATGATACCTCTTTAGATTTGTATCACATTAGTGGGTTGTATATGGCATTTGGCATCAATATGGCCATATATGTCTCTCTCCTGGCCTATCATTTTGATTATAGGTCATATCCTTCCTATCTATCTGTCTATCTATAGTACATGGTTGGCTCTTCCCCTATAGGAACCACTGTTGTGTATTTCCCTGTATACCTCACCAGTTATAGCTGTATACCTCCGAATTACAGCTGTATACCCCCCAATTACAGCTGTATACCTCTGGAGGGATACCTGTATTCCTTCAGAGGTATGTAGCTAGCTCTATACTTCGCAATTAAGGCTGATACTATATACTGTGGGAAAAACTCCCCCCAGTCCTGGAGCACCCCCACCAGGACAGGAGCACTCAAATGCTAAAAACCCAAAACATTTGTATGCATCCCTCCTCTCTCACCTGGAGCTTCCAAAACCTTCAAAAAAAATTAGTTGGAGGCCAGCTGCAGGGAACATGACAGAAACCCATCCCCCCAAATTCTTAGCAACATCCTTTTCCCTCAGAGCTCCAGCTGTCTCATTGAACACCATGTACTCCATGCTGCTGCTGCCATCTGAGACTCCATGTCAACATACGCCACTGGCTTCACAGGCTCTGATGACACACTCCACTCTCAGACCACAAACCATCCTCTCGACTGCCAATACCATGCCTTTCAAATCACCGTTCACAGCTGCAATCCACAAACCCACCAATGAACTAAAGGCTGACTGGCCCAGACACATCTACTTTTATAGGGGACAAGGCAAACAGAAAAGTGACCCCAACCATGACTCACCAGAAAACCAACCCGGCCCCACACAGCAGGTAAAACGAAACCAAAAACTGCCACGTAATATATAAAACAAATGATGGGCATTGTGGCATACAAGGCTATATACCCATCTCAGGGGGCTAATTAGACAATAAAACCACTCACCCTTTGAGCTCATAGCCTTATTATCTAATTACACCCCCTTGGTGGGTATATTTCCTTGTATACCACACATACCCATCATTTATTCTCTTCTCTGTATATATATATATATATATATATATATATATATATATTTATTTACAAACTGGTGTCTGGTCAGTTCTGACTCTCCTTGTTCTGACCCCATGACATGGCACTCCTGTTTAGAAGACATAACAAAGGTGCATTAATTGAGACCACAATCAGTAGGGGTCAAAAAGGTCAATATGCTAACTACACATCATCAGGGTAGAAAAGGTCACAACGCACATTAAACAACACAGCAACATCAGAAAGAAATTTTGCAAATTAAAAAAAAAATGACCCCCCACAGCAACATGGCTCATGAATTGCAAATTGTAAAGCAAGTCTATCCAGCAACTTTGAAAAAAACATAAGTCTTTCCTACTCACAAGCCCGAACCTAAAAAGTCTTAATGCTGCTCACACAGAAACACATTTTAAAGACCTAATAAAAACACAAAATATGTTTCAAAATTGAAATTATGATTCTATACAACAGAAACGCGCACATATACTGTACATCACTAAACCATCATCAAAACTTCTGCAAACATTGCTCTAAAAATTATTAAAATATCTACATACCTAGAAACAAAGGACAGCTCAAACTTTCTGCTTGAATTCCAACTGCCCAGAAGTGCAATAGCCGAGGCTGCCAGGTCTGACTCAGATGACATGGAAAAAACAGGATGCACAGCCCATGTTTCCAGCTTAGCCTTACTGATCACATGTGAAGTCCAGGAAGCTACAAGTCATCAAAGCAACACACTCCTCTACGGTGCAACCACACCCAACTAGAGCAACATATCAACTGCAACCTAACCCTTGCCACATATCTAGTTATGCTAATGTCCTAAAGGAAGCCATTTAAAGATAAAACACTTAATTATAACACTACTACACTGCTATACAACTAACACTACTAAACATTTTCTAAGTGGAATAAGGCAATTCCATGGGGGGGGGGGGTTATACTATGTTAATGTACTGTGTGTTGGCTGAAGTCCCAAGCCCTTTGGGCTCTGGACTCCAGCCCACCACTCGGTACATTAACACAGCATAACCCCCCCCCCGCCATGCCTTATTCCTTACATATATACATTTTATATATATATCTAGTCTCTCCATATTTAAACTAGCAGTATAAGTGAGTAGGTGGAGGAAGTTGATTTTAATCAGTGTTTGAGGCACTTTGA
The DNA here is from genome assembly GCA_016271365.2 of Neoceratodus forsteri. Classification (NCBI taxonomy): domain Eukaryota; kingdom Metazoa; phylum Chordata; order Ceratodontiformes; family Ceratodontidae; genus Neoceratodus; species Neoceratodus forsteri. The sequence goes on along the minus strand of CM057459.1, from coordinate 91,739,599 downwards.
GATGTGTCTTTAAACATGTAACAGGCAGTGTGGGGAACCTAGCTCAGGAAATTAGTCTTAGGGTAAGTAGATTAAGAAAGCCCTGTAAATCAGGTGTGTGACTGGGGGTGGAGTTGCCCAAGACTTAGTGCCTTCTAATGAGAGTACAAAAATACTTCTTTGCCCAACATGTTCCAAAGTGCGAGTCGAAAAGTGCAGGAATGTGACATCTGCCTTAGGCATCTGCAGGTGTTTGCAGATAGTTTGCAGTCCACAGGACAATTTTCAGGAGCAACATCAGGTCAAGATAGGAGACAGCACACTACTGTTTTCTGGTATACTGAAGCAGTCAGCTTCAGGGTAGGTAGATACAGATAGTATGTTAACATCTAGAGGGTAAGGAATAGTAGGCATCTGCATAAGGTAGGTACAGGTAGAAGGGTTAAAAAGGAAATTAAGAGACACCCTATCTAAGGTAGGGTAATGATTAAGGTTCAGGCAATGGGTTAAGTAGTAGTAGACACACAGAACATTCATTCAATCGGCATATAGAGGAAGCAGTAAGGTACAGGGAAGTTTCAAGAGGCACTAAGGTAAAAGAAGGAAAGAGTATGAGAGTGGTGCAGTGCAAGAGGTCTGGAGCTACAGCCTTTCAGGACACATTCTGGAAACTGGGGTGCTACCCCATTTCTACTCACCTCTCTGGGTTGAGGGCAGAGGTTGCTGGATGCTGGGCCAAACTGGCAAGGGTGTAGAGAAACTTCTGTCCCACCCAGGTGTCACCGACTCTGCCGCAGCTCCCCAAGAAGATGCCTAAGCAGAGGCAGATCAGTTGGACCATGGTGGACTCTGGGAGGCTGCGGGTGGTGGTAAGGGTGCACCCACCTCAGCCTGTACAACTACAAAATTCCTTCTGGTGGGTCAGGGCAGCTGGGAGGAGGCACCCATAGCAGTGAGAAGGGAGGAAGTGGCAGTCCTCAGAAGGAGAGGCCTCAAGAAGGGAAGAAAAGGTCCCCAGCCAAGGAAAAAGCAGATGCTAGTGGAGACTCTTTTGTTGGGAGGATAGACTTGAGAGTGTGGGGAAGAAAGAAGAGGGAGTGAGGTTAAGTGCCTGAGAGGTGCTTTGGTTTGGTGGGACAGAGAGCAGATTCAGAGGATCGCTAGAGCAGCCAGAGATGGGAGTGAACTAGATGTCATTGCTCACCTGGGGACAAATGACCTGGCAAGAGACAGTGTAGAGGTAGTGCATGGAAATTTCAGGGAGTTGGGGAGGGGCCTCAAGCTGTTGACATGTATGATGGCTTTTGCCTAGGTGTGACCTGTATACAGCCATGGAGAAGAATGGACACTCTGCACCAGAGCTTTTAACAATTGGTTGAAGGCATGGTGCATAGAGGAGGGCTTCAGCTACACTGGGTACTGGAGGCCAACCTGGGAAGAGGACCAGTCTTTAGTGGGAGGTTTAAATGCTACTTGGATGAGCATTTAAACTGGCCAGGAGGGTGGAGGCTGTAGAACTAAGAGAGGCAACAATTGCCCTACAGAGGATGAAGCAGCAGGGAAGGAGGGCCCGACGGAGAGTAAACTCCCTTAGGGTAGGGGTATAAGAAGACTGGGGTGGGAAAAAGGCAGAGAACAAAGGGGTATAAATCAAGGAAGCAAGAAGGAAGGAGTAAAGGAGACAGGTAATGGAGATGGTAACAAGGGAAGAGGTGGGTCGGGGGAGTGTCAGGGGAACAGCACAGGCAGTAGGGAGGAAGCAGGGCAGGAGGCAGGGAGGGAGGAAGGTACAGACAGCCATGTGTGCCAATACGAGAAGTCTGGGAAATACAATTCTGGACCTGGAGGTCATCATGGTGGAGGCTAACCTGGATCTGGTGGTCATAATGGAGTTTTGGTGCACTGACAGCCACAGCTGGGACATGGCCATACTGGGCTACTGTCTATTCAGGAGAGACAGGGGGAAGGGAGGAGAGGAGGAGTGGCTGTACTCTAGATAAGTGATGGAGTCAAGGCCACAGAAGTACAGTGCAACCCAGAGGAAAAGGAAGGGCTTGAGCTGCTGTGGGTCACCCTGGACACAGACACCTGGGCCACTGTTCATACAGGGGTGATATGCACACCTCCAACACAGGGAGAGGAGTTGGATAAGGTATTTGGGGATGCCATCATCATGATGGCAAGTAAGGGGGAGGTGCCACTAGTTGGTGACTTCAGTCTGCTAGATGTGGATTGCAACCTTCCAACTGCAGATTTGACAAGGAGCAGGGACATTCTTGACTCCCAACAAGGGGCTTTTCTCAGGTAGCTACTCAATGAGCCCACTAGGGATGGAGTAGTGTTGTATCTGGTACCTACAAACAGGGATGGCATTGCTGGCTTGACAGTGGGCTGTCCCCTAGGTACCAGTGATCACTGTACAGTGTGGTTAAACATTAAGAAGGGAACAGAGGCAAATCACATGAGGATGAGGGTCCTAGACTTTAGAAGGGTAGATTTTAAAGAAATTGAATACTGCCTTAGAAACTGCCTCATGGGGTGGATTGCCAGGGAAGGGTAGAGGTAGAATGGGAAACATAATGGAAGGCATAATTAAGGCAACCAGCCTCTGTATGAAGGAAGTGAGTGAAAGCAGAAGGAACAAGTGAGTGTTCTGCTTCACTAGGGAAGCAGCCAAGGTGGTGAAGGAAAAAAGGGTGGCATCAGGAGGTTTAAGGAAATGCAGATGGAGGAAGATGGGAAGGTGTACCAAGTGAGACAGAGGGAAGCAGGAAAGACAGTGAAAGGAGCAAAGGCACAGACTGAGGAAAGGATAGCCAAGGGGGGTAGCTAAACGGGATAAGACTTTCTTCAAGTACATACATGAGAAGAGGAAGGCAAAGGGAGGGATAGTGTGGATAAGGAGGGTGTCAGGAGGGACGGCACAGAAGACAGTCAAGAAAAAGCAGATATTCTGAACGGGTACTTCTGCTCAGTTTTCACAGTGGAGGGACGGGCATGGATCACCAGGGAGCAGCAGGGACAAACGGGGAGGTGGATGGACACAAGTTGATTTTCAGAGAAAGGAGTCCTGAAGGGACTTACAGCTCTGAAAGTGGACAAGGCTATGGACTAGACAGGATAACCCAAGGGTACTAAAGGAACTCAGGGAGGTGCTAGCTGCCCCACTGATGGCCTTATTTAGCAGCTGTTTGGAAACTGGCTTGGTTCTGAAAGACTAGAGGAGAGCAGTCATGGTCACGCTACGTAAGAGTGGCAGCAGGGAGGTTAGCAACTATAGGCTGGTCAGTCTCACCTCAGTGGTGGGGAAATTACTTAAAACACTGTTAAAGGAAAGATTGGTAGAGTATCTTTTTTTCTCAATCTTTTTTCCCTCCAGTCACGGTCTGGTGGGCCTCTCTCAGGCATCCTGCCTGTTCCTGCCCTGCCTGAAGTCCACCTACCTGTGCCTCCTCTCTCCCTCCCTCCTCCTCTGTCCATGATCGGCACCCCAGGCTTAACCCCTCTGGGGTGCAGGGAACATCCTCCGCCCCTCCTCTTTGGGCGCACTTTTTTAGACAGACTCCGATGTGGGGCATAACCAGGGTGGAGGAACCTAGATGGCCAGGCAGGATGGACTCGGCCTTGGGCATGGGGGCAGGTGCCATTGCCTACCCCTCAGACCGGGCTTTTTCCTTGTTCTGGAGATCCCTTCCCTCTCCCATGTGTGTGCATGTCCCTGATGCAAGGCATACATGGCAACCCCTGCCTGCATCAGGGCAGGCAGATTACGTGCTGCTGAGCATGCTACAGCACCCCCGGTCTCCATCAAGAGCCGTTGGCATGCCAGGCAGTCCCCGACCTCCCCCCCCCGGGGAGGAGAGCAGCCCATCAGACACTCAATCCTCACCTGCCCCTGCTGACTCCCAGCGCCCGAGCTTGCTCCCAAACCTGGGTTGCCGGCACAGCGCGAGGTGTGGCATCCAGTGCCTCAACCCTCAGATTGGTAGAGTATCTTGAATCCAATAGACTGCAAGACCACAGGCAGCATGGATTCATGGGGGTGAGGTCATGCCAGACAAATCTGACTGATTTCTTTGACTGGGTGACCAGGTTATTAGATCGGGGAGGGCAGTGGATGTGGCATAGCTGGACTTTACAAAGACCTTCAAAACTGTGCTGCACAGGAAACTGATAAAGAAATTGAGCAGCCTACAGGTGGGATCCAAAGTGGTGAAATAGGTTAAAAACTGGTTAACAGATAGGAGACAGAGGGTGGTGCTTACTAGCATGCACTCTAATGATGGGAGGGTGACCAGTGGGGTGCCACAGGGTTCAATACTTGGAACGGTCCTCTTCAATGTCATTATAAGCTACATTGCAGAAGAACTGGAAGGGAAGGTATGCTTTTTTTTTGCAGAAGACTTTAAAATCTGTAATAGGATGGACACTCAGGAAGGGGGTGGAGAAAATGTATAAGGATCTTGGGAAACTTGAGGAGCGGTCAAGAGCATGGCAGTAGGGGTTCAGTGTCAGAAAATGCAAAATCATATACCTAGGGCATAGGAACCCAGGATCTGAGGGCTGGAAGAACTCGTGAAATTCTGATCTCTTAGTAAATAAGAACCAGAGCATGAGAGGGGTTCTAATTAGTGCTGATTATTTATAAATGTAGCCAAGATGCCATAAGCCAATGGGATACGACCCCTGCCTGTTGACCTGCACACAGATTAAGGGGACTGGGTCCTGCTATGGTGGTATTTGGGGGGGTTATTTCCCAAGAATGAAAATAAAGTGTGCGGTGCCCCCACCCAGAGTAAGTTGCAGTGGGCCAGGTGTGTGACTGGTACAACCCTCTGGGATGCTGTACCTACCCACCTACCCTTCCAACCGCCCCACACACTGGATGCCAAACAGTTTCTCAATATCATATACTACATATACCTTATGGTTGATTCCCACAAAACACCCTTCACACAGCAATTCCTAAGAATAAAACACAGCTTTATTAGGGGGAAGGGCTAGGATCAGGCTACCTGGAAAAGGGGATAACTGTGGAGGAAAGAATGGTTAAAGAATTGGTTCAGAACAAGTAATAACATGTGGGCCCATAGGCCAGACCATCCCAGATGCCCACCTCCACTGGTACCAGTGCTACCCTCTGTCCTGTCTGGGTACCCAGGAGTTACAGGCCTGTTCGGTGCTGTGGGTTGGCCAGTGGTGGGGCCCTAGAAACAATATAACTGGCTGTGGCAATTAAATAAACACTTCCCCTGATTGCCAGGGCAAGCCCTGGGTACTCATAGTCCTGGAGATCTGGAGAGTTCCTGGTGCAGAGGGCTTCCACTAGTCCAAATTCGGGGGACCTCAGTTCAAAGAAGGGCAAAGCAAATGGGCAACAGAAGGTATCCTGAGGACTTGAGCTTGGTTGAAGGTCTAGCTGCTTGTCCCCTTGACTGAAGATCTGGCCGCTTGTCAACTTCAGCCTCCGTTGCAGAGCTACTGTGCAAGGCCGACCAACTACAGGGAAACCTAGAGCTGGGAATGGCTCCCCAGTCTGACTCCCTACCAGGTCACAGGTGCCCTAGCCCCTCAGCATGCACCGGTGGCCCCCTGCAGCCAGCAGACCTCACTGGATGGGGGTTAGCTGGTTCCCCACCTGGCTCTGAAATTAAGCTGGGGACCTCTGGGATTCTCCTCGCCTCTCACACAAGATTCGCTGTGCAGCCAAAACAGTTTCTCCACACTTTCTGCTCAACCAGCCTCTTAGCAGCAGGCTCAATTCCACTCTAAAGCAGCAGTTCCAGTCCTCAACAAGATCTCAACAAGGGCCACAGGTCCCTGAGGTCTACGGTGCCAGTTCTCTCTCTCTCTCTCTCTCTCAAAGTCTCTCTTTCACTCTCTGCTTAAAATCAGTTTCCAGTTTTTCTCTGGCTTACACACAGTTCCTGGGAAATCTCTTCCCCAGCTCAAATTGCTCTCTCAGTCCCAAACTGTTGCAGGATGGCTGACACAAAAGTCTCCAATTAACACAGCAAACTCCAAAATAATGCCTGAAACATTAGAACAAAATCCACAGCTTCTCCCAGTCAGCAAGAACACTTCTCCACTATTTCTCTGACAAACTTTGCTCTTCTCTAAATTAAGCCCTGTGAAAGGCCTTAGACATTTTCTCCTGTAGCACAGAGCTCTCCTGACTTGATCAGAGCCCAGCCACAGACTAACTACACTGCTCAAAGTCTCTGGGATTACTCCTTAGAATCCTGCCCTCTGATTGGTTCATTTTGGTTATCAATCATAAGTATCCATGGTTATTAGCCTGCTCTGATTATTTCATTGGTGAAATTCTCTTGGTGCCTGAAATCAGTTCACTCCTTCTCCCATCAACCTGGGGGGGGGGGTTACATAAATATTTCAAAAAATGTGTTATAATGCATTTTAAGGGGCAAAATCTGTAGTATTCAACATTGTGGGGCAAAGGGACACTTTCAGTCTTAACGTGCATAAAAAATAAAGTAAAATAAAGAAAAATAAAGTAGAACTGCTGAAGTGGAAGGGAGGTAAGTAACCAGAGGAGACACCCTCTAGGAGTGGGAATGTCAACACATGTAGTACACAGCGGTGTGCAGGCAGACAGGGGCATCCAGCACAATGTTTGGTCTCTATCTCTTTCTCTAATCTGCATTTTGCTTTCACATTTTTTTTTGTTGCGGCCTGCCAGGTAGAGGCACGGGTAGCCATACCTTTCAACTGTCCCTGATTATGAGGGATGTCCTTCATTTAACCCCTCAAAATTGCTTTTTACCTTCACCTATCCCTCAGGGAAAGGGTACTGCCCGCACAAAGAAGGTTCTGTAAATTCAGGCTTTAAAGCTGAATTTCAAATTATTCTCAGATGCTAAACAAAAATAAACTTTGTTCAAGTACTAGCAATGTTTTTTTCCCCACAGTGTATCTCCATGCTTGAGGATGTGTCCCTTTTTATGAGGGTCAGTGTGTTCCTCATTGTTTCTCACTTTGAGTGCCCATGTTCCTCATTCCTGTGACAAAAGGTTGAGAGATATGTTATAGCAGATTATATTTGTGCCCTTTATATTTAGCGCTCTACCCCCCCCCACATATTCACTTCCTCTTATTTTCACTAGTGGAACACTAGTTCTGCTATATACATTGATCTACCTAATATTCACTGTCTATTTATTTTCACTTTAATATGGAACCAGCGAATATAGTGAAAATAAAATTACAGTGAATGGCCGCCCGCCGGAGCAGCGGTTGGATTTCTGACTACACACCAGCCAACCGGTTTGGGAACGGTAGGGGAAGATGGATGAGCGCCCCTGATTGCTCTCCATCTCTGGGGAGGGGGACGAATGTCCGTGCACTATGGACCCGTGGTGGCCGGGGATCCGCTGCAACTGGTGTCTGGACGTACAGGGGACGCGTGGTGGACGCAACACATCATTGCACATCCCCACCCCTGAGGAAAAAACAACACCCTTCGGGGGATGCAAAAATCTCCAGCCAGCGCCTCTATGATGCCCTCCTCATCACCTTCTATGGGCTTCCAGGCTGGCTCCTCCGACCCGAACTGACATCCGCAACACCTTGGCAAGCAGGTGCCATGACCCCGCCCTGGGGGGTATGCCAGGGGGCAAATGGGGAGCAATGCTCATTTGGGAGCTGAAGGTGACTAGGGCAGATGTCCCGACGCTGGCGGGACAAAAAGTATAGTAAAAAAAAAAAAAATTACAGTGAATATTTCCTATTATACAGTATGCAGGTAGCCACCACACCTACTGCCTCTCTTTTGCATCACAGCTGCACATTTGCTGTCTATAATCTGTCTCAATTTTAAACCCCTTTTGCTGCCTTCCAATACTTCTCTCTCAATTCACACGGCCGCCTCACACACACATAAGCAGTGGCAGACTGTGGCTTACTGCCTTCCCCCCTTCCCCTTTAACCAGCAGCACTGCCTCATATTTTAATATCCCCCTTTGGCTTGGCACCTCTCTCTCTCTCTCTCTCTCTCTCTCTCTCTCTCTCTCTAGAATGCTGTGCTGCCTGATCGCATTGTGTCATCCCCAACCACTGAGATCTATGTCACATGATAATACTTATTGCTATCTTATCAGATTGGCTGCTGCAAAGTCTCGTGATTGATGCTCCCTGTGAGACTTAGTGGAGTAGCTGACTTGGTGCAATTCATGCCACTTACCCACTCTGATGCCAAGCATCACATTGTCTGCGACTCATCACACACTGTCCATCACCCACCCTGCCATGCAGGAACAGAGCCAGAAGTGCAATCGGGAGGAGTGGGCATCATATACACATGTGCAAGTTGAGAGGCAGCATGTTTTGCATATAACTTGTTCACAGACTCGGAACTGGACTTAACCAACAGAGTCCATATTTATCCGAGTCTGTGGATAAGCCCTGGATTGGGGGGGTGGGGTCTGATTTCTGGCAGAACAATTCACCCACCCCTAATATGAGTACAGGATGGTGGGAAAAGTACTGACAGTCATTGAGCAGGAAAGGGACCTTGGGGTTATCCTATCTGATTACCTCAATGTGGTAGGGCAGTGAGACAAAGTAGTGGGTAGGACCATCGGGATGCTGCAATGAACAGGGAGAGATATGAATGGCATGAATTGCACCAAGTCACTTTGTTCACTTGGGAACTCAAAGCAGCAGGTTGGTTGGACAGAGGTCTGGGTTTATATTCTGTTTTAACTGAAATATTTGAATAGTTTGTAAGTGAAATTAGCTCTATGTGGTAAAAATTATTACCTTGAATTAGAACTGTTACTTGGGCTGTGATATTATAACTTTGGAGGTTTGGGGACAGTTGTTTGTCAGGGTTAATTAGAGGGAAATTTAAATGTGTTTGCCTGGTGTTAGGGGGAGGGGCCATTAGCTGCAATTACCTTGTCTTTAAACAGGAATTACCCTGGCCTCCATTGTTCACTTGGGAACTCAAAGCAGCAGGTTGGTTGGACAGAGGTCTGGGTTTATATTCTGTTTTAACTGAAATATTTGAATAGTTTGTAAGTGAAATTAGCTCTATGTGGTAAAAATTATTACCTTGAATTAGAACTGTTACTTGGGCTGTGATATTATAACTTTGGAGGTTTGGGACAGTTGTTTGTCAGGGTTAATTAGAGGGAAATTTAAATGTGTTGTTTGCCTGGTGTTTGGTAAGAGCCCTCCCATCCACCCTGTTTTGTAGGCTTTCTTAAATACTGAAAACCACTGGGGTTGGGATTGAAAGGCTGAGTATTTTTTTTAGGACTGAAATTAAGCAACAGCAGCTGGGGGCCTGTGACATCATACGGTACCTGATGTCTGCTTACACACACTGTTAGTGGGACCGAACACACACTGGACTGTATATGTTTGTGAGACTTGAACTTTATTGGTGGGCTGAAATTGGATTTGTAAACAACTACAGTCAGTATAGAGAGAACTGTATTCAGGGAAAGGACTGAGAAAAGGTGTGCCATTATAAACAGAGGGGATAAACAGGGTGGCCATATTCCACCATGGCAGGCATCTTCAGAAGGGTTGTGGGCTGTACAGGCTGTGGGATGGCAATAATTCTAAATTGGGCCTGAGAGAGGGAGGCTGCTCACCTGTAGACAGCTATCTTGTATCAGGAGGAGGTATATTGGTTAAGGAGTCAGCTGGGGAGCTGTGGGGGTGTCCAAGGATAAGCGGTGTGGATATGGGCAAGAAGGGTGGGGCTGAGGGGAGGCTGGGGCAACGCCTGAAATTACAGGACTATGTTACAGCAAGCAGGAGGGGATATTAGGGACAGAGGACCCTTAGATAGGGAAGTTGATGCTAAGGGAAAGCGACGGGTGAACATTCTGAATACAAAGATAGTGGAGGGGGAAGAGTCAGAAGGGCTGTAGTGCGGAAGCCTAAACAGCAGACTGTGGAAGGAGCTCCTAAGGTGAACAGAGCAAGAGGGGAAGAAGAGGGCAGTTTAGAGGTGCAGTCGGAAACTCGGTTATTTGATGGAGGCTGACATAGAGTGTCACAATAAATTTGAACTACTAAGCAAACCTAGAGGGGAGGAAGGGTTGGTGGAAATGAGAAAACTTATACAGAGGCTGGGGAGGGAGTCTGATACCCATAGGGCATCACAGACCGGCTATGGAAAGGATAGAAATAGTCCCAGAGGGAGAAGGGAAACATATATGTAAGCAAATGGGGAGATGCAACATATTCCAGACATGAGAGAGGACAGCATGATTGGAGAGAACTGGGAGACAAGGAGGGTGGAGAGAAGCCCCTTCAGCAGGGGGGTCAGTACCAAGGATGGGGCCCTAGCTAAAGGGGACCCACAGAGAGCCTCTGGAGGCAGTGGTACTATTACAAGGGGGGAGGATGGCGGTGTGGGGAAAGGAGAAACCATCAGGGCTAGGATAAATGGTTCGGATAAGAGAGGGTTAAAGGGGACACCTATTCAGAGGGAGTTTGAGTTAAGTGGGCAAAATAGCAAGGGAGGCAGAAAGGGGAGGGTGACAAGGGGGTCTCTAATAAGGCAGGAAGACTCCCACGAAATTGAGATCATGAATAAAGGGGGAAGGGGCTGAGAGGGCATAGTGGAGGTAACCATAAGGATGATGGCGGTGTTAAGGTTCTGTTATTGGGAGACTCAATGATTAGGGGTATCCAGTGGGAGGGACAGGGGGGTGGATGCCATAGCCAGGTGAAGGTAGTGAGTATCTCTGGGCTGACAGTGCACAGAGCAAAGTTCATGGTGTATGAAATGGTTAGGGATTGTGGAGGGAAACCGGATTTCCTGGTGCATTTGGGAACTAATGATCTAGAGGGAAATAGCAATTTGAAAATCCAAGCAAGGTTCCAAGAACTTGCCAGAGTCTGTCAGGATAATGGATGCAACATTTCCTTTTTGGAGATATTGCCAGTACCAAAGGCCTCAGTGGAAAAAAAAATGAAGCTCACAGAGGTTAATGACTGGCTCAGGAAGTGGGGTGAAGAGAGTGGGTTGGGGTGTTAGGGGAACTGGAATGGAGTTTGGGAGGATAAGGGACTCATATGCCAAGGACAGGTTTCATCTTGCCATTAGGAAGAAGAAGTCCTAAACAAGGGATGGCTGACTACATACAAGAAAGGTGGGGTTTAAACTTGTGAGGGGGAAAGGGATAAGGGAGGGCTGACAGAAGCCCTCTCCTCCAGATGAGGGAGTAGCCTTCACGCCCAGAGGGGAGGGGGAAACAGATTGGGGATGGAGGTTTCAGGAGGAGCAGAGGGAGGATGGAGTATAAGGAATCTGGGTGGGTTCACAAGAGAATCAGGGATAAGGGGTGGGGTTGGAAGTAGTAAATGCCAGAGCTTGGGAAACAAGTTGCCAGAGTTCCAGGTCATGCGTGTTCGAGGGGGTGGATGTGGGCGCGTCACGGAAACGTGGGCCAACAAAATCATGACTGGGACCTAAACGTACGAGGGTAAACTATGCTCAGGAAGGATAGAAAGGAGGGCAGAGGGGGTGGAGTGGCTATGTTCATTAGAGATGACATAGAAATTGCTAGGGTAGAAGAGGAAGAGGGAAACATGGAGGTCTTATGGGTCACCTTACGATCCTCAGCAGGAAATAAGGTCAAGCTGGGTGTAGCATATAGGCCCCCCGGGATGAGTGAGGTTCTAGAGGATGGTTTGCTGGACAACATCATTGCCCAGTGTGGACCAAAAGGGAAGGAGTGGTGTTGATGGGGACCTTAATGCATGAAGTACAAACTGGAGAACCATGTCCTCTAAGGTGGCCAAGGAACAGAGAGGCTGCTGGATGGCTTCCAGGATGTGTTCTTAACACAGCATGTGATGGAGCCACAAAGGAGGGGCATGTCCTGGATGTGGTTCTGACAGATGGGGATCTGGTAAGGGACATGGTTGTACAAGACCCCCTGACTGGGAGCGACCACAATACTGTCTGGTTTCAAATAAGCATGAGGGAGGGGTGAGATCTAGGACACTGGCAGTGGACTTCAGGGGCAGACTTCATGGGCATGGGAAATATTCTCAAGGATCACTTGAAGGATTACCTCAATGACAAGTGTGGAAAGGAGATGGGAGGTCATAAACGGGACTTCAAGTGAGGCAGTCAGGATCTGCGCTAAGTTGAAACGTAGGGAGCAAGGTCACATAAACCATGCTGGTGGTCCAGTGAGGTACAGGTAGCAGTCAGAGAAAAGAAGGCGGCCTACAAAAAATATAAAACAACAAGAGGGGATAGGGATAAGGAAATGTACCAGCTTACATCTAGAAAAGTCACCCATATGGTGAGGGGAGCGAAGTCCAGTAAAGAGCAGCGGCTGGCACAGGGGATACATGGAGGGGAAAAGGGGTTCTTCCGGTACATTGGGGAGCGGAGAAAAACTAAGGGCCATCTCAGCAGATTGAGATCAGAAGGAGGGTGGGTGGAAGAGGCGAGGGACCAGGCAGAGGTATTTAACGAGTACTTTGCCTCTGTGTTCACTAGGGAGGGGGATGGGATATCTACAAAGCAAGGCACGAAGGGGATAGAAACATCAGTAAGTGGGATCAGGGGAGCAACAAAATGGAGCAAGAGGGGAGAGAGGTACCCGGGGTGTCACATCTGGGTAAAGATAAAAAGGCCAGTAAGGTGGAGGGGACGGATGATGCTATCTCCACCAAAAGGGTGTGGTTAGCCCTCAAGGGCCTAAAGAAAGACAAATCTCCTGGGCCGGATGGCATTCATCCGAGAGTACTATGGGAATTGGCGGACATACTGGCTGCACCCCTGGCGGAGCTTTTCAGCAGGTCACTTGAGACAGAGAGGGTACCTAGGGATTGGCGAGAGGCACATGTGGTACCAATCCATAAAGGGGGGTCGAGGGAAGTACCAGGTAGCTATAGACCCATCAGTTTGACCTCGTGGTGGAAAATTAATGGAGAGTATACTAAAGGAACGATTGGGGTGTATTTGGAGGAGGTGGAGGTCTGGATAGTCGTCAACATGGGTTTGTGCCAGGTAGATCATGTCAAACTAACCTTGTGGAGTTCTATGAATGGGTAACATCAGAACTGGACAGGGTAAGCCTGTGGATGTATTATTCTTGGACTTCAGCAAGGTGTTTGACTCTGTCCCCCACAATGGTCTGGTGGAGAAACTGATGGGGTTAGGAGTAGGCCCTTTGATGGTCAGATGGATTGAAAACTGGCTAGCTGGACGCACTCAGAGAGTAGTGGTCTGTGGGGAGCTCTCGAACCATAGAGAGGTTGGTAGTGGGGTACCGCAGGGCTCGGTCCTGGGTCCGATCCTGTTTAATGCATACATATCTGACATCAGGGATGGTATAGGGTGTGAAATGAGTCTCTTCGCGGATGACTCCAAGATGGGAGCAGTAGTTGAGGGAGAAGAGGGGAGGTTGGCCCTGCAAGAGGACCTGGACACCCTGGAAAGCTGGACTCACATATGGAAATTAAATTTCAATATCACCAAGTGCAAGGTGTTGCATCTTGGTCGGGGAAACCCTAAACACAGGTACACCCTGGGAGGGGAGGCGCTGGAGGCCTCAATAGGGGAAAAAGACCTAGGGGTCATGGTGGATGCATGTATGAATAACTCTGAGTAGTGCAGGAGAGCGGCTAGCAAGGCAAACAGGCTGTTGGGATGCATCATAAGGGGGATCACCTCTAGGAGCAAGGAAGTGATTCTGCCACTGTACAATGGACTGGTTAGACCACACCTTGAGTACTGTGTACAGTACTGGAGACCACACTTGAAAAGGGACATACAGCTCCTAGAGAGGGTACAGAGGAGGGCAACAAAGATGATAAGAGGGCTAGGGGATTTGACGTATGAGGACAGACTTAAGGAGCTCTGCCTGTTTTCACTGGAGGAGAGGAGAGACAGGGGGGACATGATTGAGGTCTTCAAGTACCTCAAGGGAATAAATAGGGTAAACATGGAGGGGATCTTTAGACTAAAGCAGGGAGGTATCACCAGAGGGCATGGTTTGAAGTTGGAAGGTGGAAGGGTGAGGGGGGAAAAGAGGAGGAGGTTTTTCACTGAGAGGGTGGTGGACTCTTGGAATGCACTGCCTGGTGAGCTAGTTCAGAGATCCACAGTGGAAGGCTTCAAGAGAGGATGGGACAGACACAGAAAGTGGATGTATCAGATGATGGCTTGTCCCAGGGGGGTGAGGATGGATGATATGTGTTTCTGGAGCACAAGGGATGGGAGGGTCTTGGCACCCAACTAAGGATCTAAAGTTCGAGCAGACTCGATAGACTGTAAGGCCTAATCTGCTGGCAAATAGTATGTTAGTATGTTAGTATATGTCTATCAGGAGGAGGGAGGTGGCGTTGCAACTATATCACTCGCTGGTGAGACCCCACCTGGAATATTGTATCCAGTTCTGGAGGCCATACCTCAGAAAAGACATAGACAGGGAGGAGGCAGTCCAGAGTAGGGCAACTAAAATGGTGCAGGGTTGCACTAAAAGCCCTATGAGGAGAAACTGAGGGATCACAACATGTATACCCTGGAAGAGAGGAGAGCAAGAGGGACATAATAGAGACCTACGGGTACCTCACAGGGGAAAACAAGGTACATTAGGGTCTCTTTCAAATGAGAAAGAGTACCAGGACCACAGGCCATGTGATGAATTTGTGTATCCCATTAATGTGCTGGCTGATTATTGCTGCCGTGATGCTGCCAGCAGAATAATGTTGCATATTCCTTGTGCAACTTTGATTTTTTGGTGTTGGGCAATGTGGCCAGTCCTTGGTTCGCCCTTCTTGCCACTGGGGTGTGACCTGGAGTTTGTTATATAAATAAGTGGGGGGTGTGGGGGGTGTAGCCCCCTCAATTGCAGTCACTCCTACTGCTGGACAGCAGATAGTCGGAGTGCGGTGCCTGGTGTAGGCGAAGTGCTGGTGCTGTGCTTCACACCAACAACTTTGTTGTCGGGGCATGGGTGAACCATGAAGCTGGAGGGTGGGGTTAAGAGGGATGTGAGGAAGTACCACATTGCTGAAAGAGTTGCAGACACCTGGAACAGATTGGCAGTGGAAGTGGTGGGGATAAAAATAGTAGAGAGGTTTAAGCATGCCTGGGACAAGCATAGATGAATATTAGTAAATGGGCAATGAGGAGGGAGGGTCATTGGAGACCACTTAGGGTCTATGGATACAGCCTAGGCAGGGAGCATCTTGGCAGACTGGGTGGGCCAAGTGGTCCTTTTCTACTGACAAATTCTATGTTTCTAGTGAAGTTGGCTATTAGCCTCCTTTTCTAAAAATAAGTGTCCCTTTCTTAGGGGTATTTTATGTGCTTCAACTCCCCCCCACACACCATTCACCATTTTTTGCTTTTAAATAAATTTGCTATATCTATAACAATCCAGTAAAGGATGATTTGTTTACTTGTTTTTTTTATAGTTTAGGAGACATGGTACTTGTGGCTGTAAATGCCAGCTATACAGTAGCTTTACCTGTATTGTTCTTACATAAGTGAATTGATGTTGCTGTACCTTTAAAAGCTATGTATGAATGTTGAGTTGTGGTATGCCAAACATGCTTCTTTATGAAACATGAGATATGCAAAGCACTAGGGCTTTTTACATTCACACTGCGCTAGCTTCCTGAGTACATCATTTTTTTGCTTTTTGGTCTTTTTGTCTGTTCCCCTATTTGTGTCAGTGGGGACAGGCAACCATGTGCAAGAATATCTCTGTTAACACCAGTGCTCCACTCCATTGATGTGGATGTTGGGTTGTTGGCTTCCTGCTCACTTCCTGGCAGGGAGCCAATTTACTATTTTTAATAATTGATCCCACATCATGGGTGAAGGACCCAGTTTTGTCCATTATCTGTGGCACTGTGGCTGCTGTTTCACTGTGTTCTTTCTCACCACAGTGGTGGCTGAACCCTCAAGATTAAGTTCCCTGAAGAAGTCATAAGGATTACCTATAAGATCAAGACTCAGGCTTTGATTTGTCCAGACCCCCAGATGTTGGACTAGACCCAGCTTATCATTGGGGTGACTATAAATATGTTTGTTCCAGTATGTGCTTGAGGAGAACAAAAACAAGAAGCATCTGCTCCATTTTTGCTGCTTATGGTGCTCTCCAGCAAGCCCTGAGATTGGGATAGCAACAGAGCCTGGTGCGGCTGGAGGAGCCATGAAGTCACTACTGAGCAGTGTGGGGATATGGATGTGAGCAGAGGTTTGAGCTTACAAACAGGAAACAGACTAGGCAAGTTCATGGGGTAGTGGGAAATATGTTTAGCAGCTGATCATAATCGTGTTCATGTTATGTGTACAATGCCTACACATCCTTCTACAACTTGATCTTCTGATGTTCCTGTATTTAAAAATAGAATAAAAGATAAGAAGGACTGGTTTACCAGGAGAATAATTCCAGGGAAGGATTTATCAAGTGATAAACCTCGAATCTGGAGGGGGAGTGGCATTATCAGTCTCGTTAAACCCCAAGCTGGAATTATTCTTGAAGTGTACAGTCCTTCTCTGTTGTTAGTTGTGCTGTATATAATGTAATCGGTTACCCGATAAGTGGCTTCATAGCAAACATATGGCTTGGTTTTTGAGGCTTCTTGCTTGTAGGATGGTTTACTAGTCCCTGTTAAGTAAGTCTTCATTGAGTGGTTCATGGTGTTTAAACACTGCTTGTTAAGCTTGAGCTGGGGGGCCACAGTAGGTGTCTGAGCAGCGGGAGAACAAAGTGGATTCTCTGCTGGTGATTCAAGCTGGTTCGCTAGTTCAGTTTTGAGGCATCTATCTTCAGGTGAGTGTCTCTTTTTCTGTCAAAATGTGTTTTTGTGGTGAATAACATCAATTCTGTTGAGTTCTGTGTGTGTTTTCTGTGACGTTAAGATGAGTAGCTGCAGTACAAAGTTTTGTCGGGGGCAGGGAGCTGGAATATGCCCTGTTTGTGATATGTGTTGTCATGCATTTTACAATGTTGCTTTTTTAAATCTAAAATATCCCAGCTGAGATGTAACATTTTATTTTTATCTGGGGTCTTGCTTTTTACCCATCTCCTCAGCTGGAAGGACTAAAAGACTAGGAGGGCAAATGAGTTGTGAAAGGTCCCACAGTATAGTACAGTTTTAAAATGTCAGTTGGTGATGTCATAATTGATAATTTGTAGGGTCTGAAAATACTTCATTGGTATTTTGATAACCGTATGCTTGGATTTTTGATAAACCTGTGCTGGGGGTGGATTTTAATGGGGGATGTCATACTTGAGTCATTTATTTTGCTTATGGGGTGGTAAACTAGCACTTTTCTTATGGGGAAAGTTCCGTTCCTAACCATAAAGTTATTAACTATACATCATCTGTATCGTTTTCCTTTTTGAAATTGTGTGAAGACCCTTTAGAAAAAGTGAGACATATATATTAATTATTGGGGTGAGGCAGTCATACATCTTTTGCTATTTTTGAAGTGTATTGAAAAGGTTAAAAACTTCCAAAGAAAGTCAAAGAAATGCAGACACACACACACACTACCGCTGAAGACACACTAACCTTGATGCTTGCTTCTGCCAGAACTCCTGCTAAGACTGCCGTTTCTGCTTCGGACTACATCTCCTGCATAAAAGACAAAGAACCTCTGTGCGCAAACACTGAGGCAAGGGTTACCCCAAAGGGCATTTGGCTGGGAAGCCAAGTTTCAAGAAAATACAAAATCACTCATGCCCCCACAATGCAAAGCAATAAGCATCATGGGCTACATATGAAAATCACCACAAAATATTATGCTGGTTCAATTTTAAGCAGAATTGCATGGTGCCGAAAGGCCTCTCACACAGTTTGCAAAGGGTGCAAACAGATGACATAGGCACGTGTTTCATCCTACCAGGACTCATCAGTATGCCTCGTCTGTTTGACACCCCAGTGGAATGAACCAGCTAATCTAAGACAGTGTGTCTTGGTTATGTTGTGGTGAACCCATTAAAATAAAAAAAACTATTTAAAAGACAAAGAACCTCTGTGCGCAAACACTGAGGCAAGGGTTACCCCAAAGGGCATTCTCCTGCATAGCTGCACACTTCTACAGCCCCATGGACTACTGGTTCCCCTGACAGCTGTAATACCTGCAACATCGGTCCGGTAAGCGAGTGGGTTACCTGGCTGTATGGGCAGTCAGGTGAACAAAGGGGGCAGAGTGTACCAGGACATAAGAAGTGTTTCCTCATTGCGGTTTAAACAACTCACTACCACTGAAGACACACTAACCTTGGTACTTGCTTCTGCCAGAACTCCTGCTAAGACTGCCATTTCTGCTTTGGACTACATCTCCTGCATAGTTGCACACTTCTGGCCCGTGGATTGCCGATTCACCTGACCGTCCTCAATACCAGCATGCTCCGGTCCTGAGTAAGCGAGGGGCTACTAGGCGACAGGCAGTCAGGTGAGCAAAGGGGAGGGTGTACCAGGATAAAGGTGTGTTGCACTAAAGGCTGCTTATGGAGCAGCTGCATGCATGAGTGGTGTGAGTCACCAGCGTGAGTCACCGCGGAGTCTACGTGGAGGCTGTGGGGTTGTATAATACGATCCCTCTGTAATACTACTGTTAGAAAATGGTGTATATATTCTGGTGTTAGGGCTTCTGTATACCTGGGGGGTTTATGTACCTTCTGGATACAGCTAGGGGTGAACAAGGATAGTGGCAGGGGTGTCTATAAGACAACTATAGCTGTAGGTCCAGAGGTCACATTAAGTAAGATTCATTACTTTGATGCAATTTCCTGGGCATTGACGCAAGGTAGGGTACTATAACCCTCATATTTTATGTCAGTTTTGGTAGGTTTTGGCAGATTAGTTTATAAAACAAAAGCACTTAGACACAAGTCGACTTAGGTGAACAGAAATATGTTTTGGTAACTGGTTGTTTGTGCTTTAATTTTGCTAGCGGGTGACGTAGAAGTAAACCCTGGTCTGCAAGTAACAAGCAATTAAACAGACTAGATAACTGATATCAAAATGCATAAGGGATTGAAGGTTGCACATTTAAAAACAAGCATTTGTCAATGCCGAATGTTTGCTTGCTGGCATTGGCAGTGGTAGTGTAGAAGTTACAGAGCTGCGTAATAGGAATGGCAGTGAAGTATTGAACTGAAGCCAACCCAATCACCACCCTGCAGAGAGTGACAGGCATTGGGGTGTGCCTTTGGGTCGTCAGGCATAACGGCCACGACATTTCACCACACCCCACCCTGCAGACACTGACAAGTGTCACGGTGTTCCTTGGGGTCTTTGGCCCTTATGCGCACCCCATTCCATTTGGAAATACGGTGAGATGGGTGCGATATAGGAGAATGGGGTGAACATTGGGGCCGAAGAGTCCAAGGCATACCTTGATGCCTCTCACTGGCTGCAGGGTGTGGAATGGTATGAGCATTACAGGCAAGAATCCCAAGTCACACCCCTGATGCCTGTTATTCTCTACAGGGTTGGGCGTTATGGTTGGAAACCCTAATACCTCAGGCATTCGTTGGTATCTTCACTCCAAATGTTCAACATGGTTTTTTGTGACCCCACCTCATGAACAGGGGGAATATCAGTTTGTTAGCCAAAAGCTGCTTATGCACAGTGACTACGGCATTTAGCACCACAGGTGCAAAAACATTCCGAACAGGATGTAAAAAATGACAGCTGTACTGTTCATGGGGAGGTGTAAAAAATGGCAATGTTGCAAATCTTCAGTAAAAATATTTAAAAAAATGGTGAAGTCACGATACATAGAAACTGTGCAATACACACCCGTAATATAATTAGGTTGGGGATTTTTTTACAGCAGATTGTCAACTCAGGCATTTTGGTGCCTCCAATCATGAACGGTGTCACTGTGGTTTTCTTTATCTGTCCCGAACAATGATTTCCCACAGCGGCCATGCACCTCTGCGCTGAAAGTGTGAAAACACACTTCGCCATGTTGTGAAAAATGACAGCTGTACTGTAAATAAGGAAGTGTGGAAAAATGCCACTGGTGAAAATCTGGACTTAAAATATTACAAGTCATGAACTTACGAGGGTGCGTGGAAACTGCGAATGCTCACTGTGAAAACAGTCATTTTTAGGAATTTTTTCACCAAATTTTCAACATAGCCATTTTAAGACCTCTGCTCATGAACCGTGTCACTGTGATTTTCTTTAATTTGTCCCATACATTGATTTCGCACACCGACTGCGCCATTGCATATGAAAAATGGCAGCTGTACTGTTCATAAGGAAGTGTAATAAAATGGCAATGTTGAAAATCTGGAGTGAAAATATTAAATTCGCAAACTGATGAGCATGCATAGGAACTGCGCAACGCACGCTCTGAAACAGTCATTTTTAAGAATTTTTTCACCAAATTTTCAACATAGCCATTTTAAGACCTCTGCTCATGAACAGTGTCACTGTGATTTTCTTAATTGTCCCTGTACATTGATTTCGCACACCGACTGCGCCATTGTGTGCTACATGGGCGTGAAACATGTTTGAGGCAAGATGTGAAAATGACAGCTGTAGTACTCATAAGAAGGTGTGGTAAATGGAATGTTGAAAATCTGGAGTGAAAATATTGAAAATTTGTGAACTTACGAGCGCGAGGAACTGTACAACGACGCCATAAAACAGTCATTTTTTGAATTTTTTCACTAAATTTTCAACATAGGCATTTTAAGACCTCTGCTCATGAACAGTGTTACTGTGATTTTCTTAATTTGTCCCATACATTGATTTCAAGATACCAACTGCGCCATTGTGCGCCATATGGGCGGAAACACGCTTTGGGGTGAGATGTAAAATGACAGCTGTAGTACCTATAAGAAGGTGTGGTAAAATGGCAATGTTGAAACTCTGGAGTGAAATATTGAATATTAGCGAACTTAGGGCGTCTTGCGTAGGAACTACACAATGCACCTAAGTAAAACAGTCATTTTCAGGAATTTTTCACCAAATTTTCAACATAGCCATTTTAAGACCTCTGCTCATGAACAGTGTCACTGTGGTTTTCTTAATTTGTCCCATACATTGGTTTCACACACCGACTGCGCCATTGCACGCCATATGGGCAGAAACACATTTTGGGTGAGATGTGAAAATGACAGCTGTACTACTCATACGAAGGTGTGGTAAAATGGCAATGTTGAAAATCTGGGTAAAAATATTGAAAATTCGCGAACTTACGGCGTGCATAGGAACTCGCATAGCGCTGCGCTAAATGAAACAGTCGTTTAGATTTTTCCCACAATTTTCAAAATAGGCCTCTTGAGAGCCCACCTTATGAACACTGGCAGTGTCGTTCCATTAATCAGTCCCCAAAGGTGATTTCGTACAGTGACTGCGAAATCACCCTTCGGGCCTGAATAACGCCATGACAGTGACAGCATTCATGAGAAGGGGTCCCAAAAACCCCATGTTGAAAATTTTATGCAAAAATTCTAAAAAATGCCTGAGATATGCAACAAAGTTGAAAAAACCCTATCTAGCCCATTATACAGCTTACCGGCAATTCCTCAGTTCGCGGTCGGCTTTGAAGAGTGCAGACGTGTTCCAGGTCCACCGAAGATCGTCGCGCCGAGGTCTGGAGGTAAGTATGGGGTGAGGGGGGTGGGAGGCAGGGTGTGCAGTGGTGGGTGCGGTTGTGGGGGCAGGAAGACTCATGGGACCGTTTTTTGCTTTACAGGTAAAAAAAAAAAAGACGATGAGGATATTTGCCATGTTGGGGTGGGCCCCAGCATGGCAGAAGGATGGCTGGAGGAGTGGAGCTGACGGGGATTGGGCACCCCCGTCAGTTACGGTATTTGTTGCCACGCTGGGGTGGGCTCCCAGAGGCACCTTATACTGGGGAGAAAGAGTAGCCGATCGGGATTGGGCACCCCATCGGCATAGCATGGGGGAGAGAGAGGAAGTCGAATAGGATTGGGCACCCTGCCGGCTATACGGGAGAGACAGAAGTCAAGGCAGGATTGGGCAACCCCGGCTCGGGTTATACTATCGACTTGCCACACTGGGGTGGGCACCCAACGTGGCATTTGGAAGGCTTTGGGGAGGAGCCAGCACAGCCGATGGGGATTTGGGCACCCCTGCTGGCTACACGGGTGTGCGGGAGGGCAGCACGCAGTATGCGATGCTTCTGTGTGTGTGTGTGTGTGGTGTAGGGGAGCTGCGCATGAGCAGGTGATATCTTATCGCTGCTCACTGAAGCGTAGCTCCCCCCTTTCAACTGTATGCCACTGCATTTTGGAGCTTGTCATAGACAGCTCCAGCATGCATTGGCTTACAGGGGCCGCGTCTGCCAACACACTGACTGAATTGGAAGAGGGGGTGACACACCTCCAAAATCTCGGATGATGGCACTATGTTTCTTGCGCATGCGTGCAAGCAAACATAACAAGAAGTTTGCAGTGTCACTTTAGCGAAGTTGAAGCATGGATTCAAACTGAAGGTCTAGATGTAATAGGTTTGAGTGAGATATGGCTCAAAGTGCAAGTTCGTGTTGAATATATTCAACTAAAGGGACATAATGTCTTCAGATATGACAGGGGTGGGAAAAAGAATGGGGGCTGTGTTTTTCTTTATATAAGAAGCACATACATGGTACAGGAAGTTGAGAAGGGGAATTTTAGTGATACTATTGATTTCTTAAAGATCAAATTGATGTTTGGGGGTATAATGGGTAAACATCTCTTCATAACTTGTTTTTATCGCTGTCCTAAATGCACAGATAATGAGTTTGCATTTTTTCAACATCTAATAGCTAAACACAACAATTTGAGAAAGCATATTATGATAGGAGACCAGAATATGGACTGGTCAAACAGTATGAAACTGAGGTTAGCTGAGAGGTTAGCTTCATTTGGCCTATATCAGTTAATTGACCAACCCACACATTTTAATTATAAAACAAATAAACATACAACACTAGACTGGTTTATAACCAACAGACCACAGAATGTACTGTGTTGGGACGTGCAGGACACTATCTCTGACCATTGTCCAACAGTTGGTGTAAGGCTATTCTCTAAAATAAAAATCCCTTCTAAAATAATTGAGACCAGAAAAATTACAAGAACTGACATTAAAGGCCTCAAAGAGGAATTGGCCTTAATTGATATGAGCCAAATTGAGCAATTAACAGACCCTGAAGAGGTAGCTAACTGGCTAGCACAGAAACTCCAGGTAGCCTTTGAGTCTCATACTCCTGTTACAAAACAAAGAGTTAAAGGCCAGTACTCCCACTGGTTAAAGAAAGATCTGAGGCAACAAATTAAATTAAGGAATACAGTAAGGAAGAAATATTTGAAATCTAGGGATTTGACTGATTTAATCAAATATAAACAAATAAGAAATAAAGTTAAAAAAGAGATTACTCAGGCAAAGTCACATTTTTTTAAGCAACAACAGTTAAAGAGACTAAAGAATCCTAGAACTTTCTGGGCTTCATTTCGTAACATTTGTGCTCCTAAAAACAATCCCCAAATCACTTGTTTGTCTACTGAGGGAGAGGAAACTATAACACAGGAAAAGGAAATTGCAGACTATGTAAATGAATATTTAATATCGGGTCACTGAAGGTATTGACGAGGTAACAAGAAACAGCCAGTGGAGCAGCTGTGTACTATGGGGAATGATCAGCAGTTTAAATTTGGGGCTATCCCTGAGCAGGAAGTTTTGAGATTATTACAGCAATTGGATGACAGAAAGGGTTGTGGACCTGATAAAATTCACCCAGGGCTGTTACAACTGGTGGCAGAAGACATTGTGCCACCACTGACATATCTATTTAACTTATCTCTAGATAAGGGGATTTTACCCCAAATCTGGAAAGTATTGACAGTTGTCCCCATATTTAAGGCAGGGGACAGAACAAAAGTTGTTAACTATAGGCCAATATCTCTGTTACCAGTCATGGGAAAATAGCTGGAAAAGTGTGTGCTTGGACAGCTGATGTCTCACTTGGAGATGTGTGGCATGCTGGCTGAACAACAGCACGGCTTTCGAAGTGGCTTCAGCACTATGATGGCCTTGGTTGGGTTGATGAGCACCGTGCTGGATGCCAGTGATAGGAGGCTGGTGATGGGCGCGGTGTTCGTCGACCTAACCAAGGCATTTGACTCGGTTAGTCATAACACTCCCCCACCACAAGGCTCACCTCTCACCATGCAGACTTCTATCTCCTCCCCGCCTATTGTGGTAGGGGTACTAGCTCTTGCTACAACAGATCAGCTCTTCTATGGTGGCTACTTTCCAGCCCCCAAAAACATCAGATCTACTAGACGGGAGAAAGGCAGGAATTACAAGCTTATAATTAGCGCTCTTAGAAAAATCCTACTTATCCTCCTGCTATGTTCAGGCAACCTAGAACTCAACCCTGGCCCCCAGAAGCTATTGCTTTGCCAGCAGAACTAGCAAATTTAAAAAGGAATAAGCTTCTTGCATATTAACGTATGTAGCCTCCTTAAAAAGATAACCTTAATACAAACCTGGGTAAATCATACCTCTCCTGACATACTTGTGATTTACAAAACTTGGCTTAGACCCAGCACCACTGATAGAGAAGTAAACATACCCAACTATGCCTTGTTCAGAGCTGATAGGCATGCCAGAGGAGGAGGGGTAGCTATCTACGTTAAAGACAAATTTTCTGCCTTCTGCTTATCCTCGGCATCTGTCGCCAGCAAATTCAAATGCCTAATTCTCAAAGTGGAAATTACACAGACTACTGCACTCTGCGTAATAGGATGCTACAAACCACCGTCTGCTGGCCTACAGCTTGTGTCATATCTAAGTGACAAGTTGGGACAGGGACTGCCAGAAATTATTATTTTAGGAGACCTCAACTTTGACTGGCTCTCTAACACAGCTGCCCCCCTTGCATCCTTCTGTGATGAACATGGGCTGACGCAACTTATTACTGAACCAACACGCCCAAACATGAAGAACCCCAGTAAAAGTACACTTTTGGATGTGCTAATGGTGAGCAAACCTCATCTCTTCTCCCACGCTGATGTCTTCTTCTCAGACGCCAGCGACCATTGTTTTAATGCAGGAGTAAGATCCACCAACAACTCAGCACCCATCAGCAAGTTCTCTATGAAGAGATCCAGGCGCAACTTCAATGAACATGCCTACCTAAACGAGCTTAAGTACTCCCCTGAGTGGCAAGATTTCTACCTGGCCAAAACGATCACGTCAGCTTACAATATTGGATACAATATGGAGGCAGTATAGCGCAGTGGTCTAAGGCTCTCAGCTGCAAATTTGGTGACATCCAGCAGACCAGACCTGGGTTTGAATCTCACAGCTTCCACTTGCATACTGTGTGACCCTGAGCAAGTCACTTAACCTCCTTGTGCTCCCAGGTCGCTCCTGTAAAAAAGCTTTCAGCTTAGTGTGCTATACCTGGTTAAACAACTAAATAAAAAAATATGTATCTTCCACAACATTCTATCAAGGGCCCTTAATAAGTATGCTCCCCTGATTAAAGTTCGAACTAGGACCAAAACCTGTAAATGGTTCACCCCTCAGATCAAGTCCTTGCTTCTAGAAAGAGATGAGCTCTGGAAAAAAGTGCACAGACTGAACACTGCAGAGGATTGGAACCAGTTCAGGAGACTATGAAATTTATATACCAAAACAATCAGAGAATCGAAGGCCACCTTCTTCAAATCCGAACTCGACTCTGCCACAAAGAGCCCAATCAAGCTCTGGAACACAATCAATCAGGAGCGCCGACAGCACGGGTGCTCGGGTGCTCAAGCACCCACAAAGTTTAATTGAGCACCTACCTCATTCTTCCCTGCCTGGCCTGCTTCTTGCCTGCTTTGAGCCACATTGAGTCATCGACACTGCAGCAGCTGCCAGCTGGTACGGCTCGCCTCGCTCTCCTCTCCATCTTCGGACCCGACCCGAGTCACCTGACCCAACCCAGAAGCCACAGTACCTGACGACCACCATGGCACGCCCCGAGGCTGCAACATTGAAGTCTCGGAAATCATCGGACGGTCTCGATCAAGACCTGATCCGACCGTCCCGACGATTTCCGAAACGAGAACCCACATGACTGATCAAGGAGATGGTCATGTGATGTGTCTGACTGTCTGTGGATGCAAACGTCAAGGACAAGAAGACTTCGGATGTCAAAGCCAGCCAGCTGAGCCAGGCAAGCTCTGCGTTAGCATGCAACGACACAAGGCGGGGAATCGGGGTCCTCCTCCATATTTGCTAAGCTGCCTGAGCAAGTCGTTTTTTGTGGTCGCTCCGCTCGTCTTTGGACCGCGTGGTGGTGGTCTGTCTGTATCTTGATCCCGACCCGACCCAAACACAGCAGACTACTTCTGGAGGGAGTTGCAGACTTCTTATAGTCTGTCAAATGATCAAATCTGTCTGAAAGTTAAACGTGTGTACTACTACTGAGTGAGGGGGGCGTCTCAAAAATTCCTCTCTCAGTCTCAGTAAAAAAAAATCCTAATCCTGACTGAACTTAGTGTTCTAACAACTTGTCTTGAGGTGCTGCTCATCATTGCAATATGCAGGAGTAAGAAATTACAGCAGAAAACTTCAAACTTGAAGTCCTGGGACTCGGGAGGGAGGGTTTCCTAATGTTATGGAAACTGGCTGGATGTGAAAGGAAAAAAAGTTAGGGACGGGTATAATAAATAACACCGAGTCCTTAACCTGTCTGATAAATATTTTGAGGGTCTGAGGGATTTCCCCAAGACAGTTCTTCGTCAAATCCCAAGATAATTACAGAAATGGTTTAAATTAAAAACCCATATGGTCGACCTGCTCAACTTGAAATTAGCAATTCAAACACCAAAACCAAACAATAGCCATTAGCTAGCTAGGGAACAACAAGGGAGGGGGTACTACCCGCAGCCCTAGTTAAAACAATTTTCAAACTGCTAGAGAGAGGAGGGAGGGGGAGAGCCTCTAGACTAGACAGCACTGTTTTTACTGACTCAGTCAGAGTCACACTGTACTAGTCTCTGGCAAGTGGCAACACTGCAGGACACAGGACAGAATCAGATCACAGACTAAAAACAAAGCAAAGAAAACCTGCATCTTTAAAAAAATTCTGCAGTGGGTTCGGGCTAGGGCCAGGCTGTGTGTGTGTGTCGGTGTGGTGTGGGTGGTGGGTTCAGGTTGTCTTTAGTCTGGAGACTGCACCAGCAAAGTTAGCCAGCCGCAGTAGGGGAGAGTTTCTGGATAGAGAGGAAGGGAGCGTTGCTGGCATAGTGGCATAATTGCTGCTTCAATGAACTGAACAGTCAGTTGGTCATTGTTTGCTGACTGTGACACTAACGTGCTGCAGCCTAGTACTTCTGTCTAGTAGTCGTGACTGTTACCACCAGTGGCAGAGCCTGACCATCCAAAAGTAAAGAAACTCAAGTCAGAGAGGTGTCTTCTGGGCCGTATAGTCCATCCAAGTGACACTAGGCAGTGCTCTGTCCGTGGGTGCTTGTGAAGTCTGTGTGAGAGGGTGAGCAGCTGAGTCTTATCCAGCAGCAGCCAGTCACAGTCCTCCTGTCCAGTCCCTACCAGTGTGTGACTGTCGGAAAGAAAAATTACAAGTAAAATAAAGTCAGAGAGAGTGCTTATTGCACAGCACTGAGGTGTCTTCTGGGCCGTATAGTCCATCCAAGTGACACTAGTCAGTGCTCTGTCCATGGGTGCTTGTGAAGTCTGTGTGAGAGGGTGAGCAGCTGAGTCTTATCCAGCAGCAGCCAGTCACAGTCCTCCTGTCCAGTCCCTACCAGTGTGTGACCGTCCAAAAACCAATAAAAAAATATATATATCAGACTATTAGGATTTAAGAGAGGTCCTTGTGTCAAAAACAAAGTGATGTGAACTGATTGTCTAGTGTTATTCTGACCTCCACTGACTTTAATGTTTTAATCATATTCTGTCCAGACCAGTATCTAACAGTGTAACCTATTCTGACTGAATCAACACAAGAGAAACACACACTGTAAGTCAAAATGGACAAGTTTATTAAAAAATGGGCTAAACAGAGTGAGGCAAGCAGTACAACAGCAGCACCATCAACAAGTGACGTAGCAAGTTGTGAGACTGAAGCTGAGGAAACAGCAGCTGGACCAGCTGCACAAGTTCACATTGCTAGGGATGTGGACGTGGTTGATGTTGATGAGCCATGTAGCAGCAGCAGCACTCTGTCTGTAAAAGAAAAACAAGACAGGAGGAATCATTAGTAGTCGCCAAGAAAAAAGGCAGAACATTTCAAGAAAGGTGGCTTGACCGGTTCAAATGGTTACTGTATGATTCCAATCAAAAAAAAGCATTCTGTTCAGTGTGTAAAGAGGTGAGAGAGAAAAAAATGCTCACATTTTCCACAAAAGCTGATGAAGCATTTACAGTTACTGGTTATAGTGCATGGCATAAGGCAATAGAAAGATTTGAATCCCATGAAAAAAGTGGCTGCCACAGTGAGGCTGTAATGAAAACACATGTTAAGCAAAATGTGTACAGCATTATGTCTGATGCCAGTAGACAGCGAGCAGTAGATGCAAGGATTGCAGTTTTAAAAATGATGACAACTTTAAGATTACTGGCCCGACAGGGGCTTGCTATCAGGGGCCATACAGATGAGAGTTCAAATTACATGCAAGTGCTAAAAGTGCGAGCCACTGATTGTCCACAGTTGCAGCAGTGGCTGTTAAGGGATAGCTACAAGTGGTTGTCTCATGACATAATGAATGAAATGCTGGACATTATGGGACAAGATGTGCAAAACACAATTGTTTCCAAAATCAAAGCAGCTCAGTATTTTGTTGTAATGATGGATGAGACAACGGACATTACTGTTCATGAACAAGTCTCAATATGTTTTCGATTTGTTACTGAGGATTTTGGAATTGAAGAAGCATTTTTAGGATTTCATGAAACACCAGCTGTAGATGCTGCTACACTATTCAGTATCCTTAAAGATGTTTTGTCACGTTTTGACTTGGATATAAATAAATGCCGGGGTCAGTATTATGATGGAGCTGCTACTATGGCTGGTATTCACTCTGGAGTGCAGGCTAGGCTAAATGCTGTTGAGCCTAGGGCCCTTTTCGTACATTGTTTGGCACACTCTTGAACCTTGTAGTACAGGACTGCATCAGCAAATACAAGAATGTCGAGACATACTAAATCAGTTACAGAACTCATAACATTCATCAGAGACTCTCCAAAACGGCTAACTTTTTGAAAGCATACAAAGCGGTATGGAAGACACAAGGCCTGGCTCTTTAAGACCATTTGCTCCAACAAGGTGGACAGTGAGGGCAAATAGTTTAAATTCAATTCTAGAAAACTATTCAGCATTATTGGAATTTCTGGACAGTGTGTCCTCAGAGAATACTCAGGAATGTGGGGCAAAAGCTGGAGGGTTCTTGGCACAGCTATGATCATTTAAAGGATTTTTCTTCTTGAGTCTTCTCTTAAAAATTTTCTCGCACTGTGATAGCATAAACACAGCCCTTCAAGCAACCTCTCTTCAATTTCTAAAAGCTAATTGTATGATTCAAACTCTTCTCGACACTATGCAACAATACAGAGGGCAGTTTGACAACTTCTGGAGTACAGTGGATGGAAGAGCTGAGGAACTGCAGTTAGAAGAACCAGTTCTTCCGCATCAACGCAAAGTTCCTCGTCATATAGATGATGGCTCTCAATCAGTTACTGATGCATCCCCAAAAGACCACTTCAGGAGAATATTTTTCCAAGTGATTGATCAGGTTGTTCTTTCAGTCAAAGATAGATTTCAGACTCCAGCTCAGAAGCTTATGTTAGATGCAGAACGATTTGTGATAGGACAAGGCCCACTAGATTCCATATCTAATTTTTATGGCAATGACTTAGATGCAGGGCGTCTGCAACTACACCATGACATGTTCATTGACATTGCAAAAGCTAGTGGGAAAACTGTTGATCCATTGCAAGATGTGTACTGTGTCATCACAGAAAAACAAGCCATTTGTGATTTACTGCCAGAGTTTATAAAATTTATTCAGATCTTACTGACAGTACCAGTATCAACTTGTGCAGCTGAGCGTTCTTTCTCAGGACTCAGGAGACTGAAACGATCTTAGATCAACAATGTCACAGAGCGCTTAAATAGTGTTGCTCTGCTTCACATTCATCAGGAACACACTGATGCATTAGACATGGACAAAATAGCTGATGAGTTTATTGGAGAGCAACAGTTCATAAGAACACCTTCTATATGGTCAAATAATGTGTAATCATTCATGGCTTTGCCATTTACAGTTATGTTTACTATTGAAAATCATCAGCAACTGTCTCTAGCAACTTCCAATTCTCCTTTTGACCAGGCTAGTCCTAAAAATTGTGATACCATTACACTGACACATACTTCCCTTTCTCCTGGTCGTTTCTGAAATGAGCTCTGCTCATGGTACCTTTCCGGTTATCAACTTTAAAATAAATAAATAACTGCACTGCTAAGTGAATCCTTTGAGCACCTGGTGCATCAAAGAGCCATTCAGGCACCTTCCAAGTTCCATGTCTTCTTGCACCACCTGGAGGTAACAGAGCTTCCAATGGAAGAGTGCCATGGAGCAAGGGTTCTTGATACCCCAGGTGCTGTAAGGTTGCCCTTTGTGATTTAAGATACAGCATCACCACTCCACAGAGTGCAGAAGTGCCCTCTCTGTTGCTTATTTGTGCTGCAAGAAGACATGGAAGTTCCTTGTCTTTACAACACCTGGATAATGCATGAAAGAGCCATTTCAGAACACTCTGCACACTGTGGAGTGGTGACACTGTCTGCAACCTAAAATCACACAAAGACATCCTAACACCAGGGGTATGAAAGGGCCTCCAGCCTTTTTCATGCACCACCTGGAGGCAATCAAAGCCTTCTTCTAAGGCACTTGCACCATGTACCATGTTCAGTGGTGGTGTTGCACGGCTCTATAATTGTAAGGACATCCCAGAGCAGTCAGGTTGGGCATCACAGAGCCCTTATGACTGTTCTCGGCTTGGAGCAAGGTCTTGGATGCCTTCATGTGCTGCAAGAAGACGTAGAGTGCCCTGAGTGCCCTTTCAGCCCCAGGTGCTCTAAGAAACCTTGTGATTTTAGGTTGCAGACAGTGGCACCACTCACAGGGTGCAAAGTGCTCTGGATGGCTCACTGACACCTCCAGGTGCTGCAAGAAGACATGGAAGAGTGCCCTGATACTCTTCCATCATGTCTTCTTGCAGCACCTGGAGGTGTCAGTGAGCTATCCAGGCACCTTTGCACCTTGTGGAGTGGTGCCACTGTCTGCAACCTAAAAATCACAAAGGTTCCTGAGCACCTGGGAGCATGAAAGGGCTCCAGGGCACTTTTCATGTCTTCTGCAGCACATGAAGGCATCCAAGAGCCCTTGCTCAAGCCAGGGAACAGTGCCATAAAGGGCTCTGTGATGCCCTGCAGCCCTGGTGCTCTAAGAATGTCCTTTGCAATTATAGGTACCGTACAGCACCACCACCACTGAACATGGTACAAGAGTGCCTTAGATAGAGGGCTTTTTGTTGCCTCCAGGTGGTGCATGAAGACATAGAGAAGTGCCATGGAAGGCTCATTCATGCCCTCAGGTGCTCTAAGGATGTCCTTTGTGATTTTAGGTTGCAGACATTGCCACCACCCCACAGGGTGCAAGAGTGCCTGGCTGGAGGGCTCTTTGATGCCTCCAGCTGATAAAAGGATGCCCTTTGAGATTTTAGTTTGCATCTACCAGGTGCTAAAAAAAAGACAAGAAAATTCCATGTCTTCTTGCAGCACCATCCTGGAGGCATCAAAGAGTCCTCCAGGGTACTCTTCCATGTCTTATTGCAGTTGCAGCACATGGCTGAGCCTGCCCTGGAGGCTTCAAACAGCCCATGAAGTGCACTCTTCCATGTCTTCTTGGAGAACATGGAGGCATCAAAGAGCCCTCCAAGGCACTCTTACACCCTTTGGAGTGGTAACACTGTCTGTAACCATCACTAAGGACATCCTTAAAAGCATGTGAGGGCATCAAAGAGCCCACCACCCAGGCTCTCTTCCATGGGTCCTTAACTGGAAGCATCTAAGAGCCCCTCAGGATACACTTGCACACTGTTGAGTGGTGGCACTGCATCTGCAACCTAACATCAGTACTCTGATATGCTTGCAAAACTGAGAGCATGAAAGATCCCTCCAGGCAGGCACTCTCTTATTGATCTTAGCACCTGCTCGATCCCTCCAGGCAGGCACTCTCTTATTGATCTTAGCACCTGCTCAGGCATCAAATAGCCCCCATTGGTACCCTGGCATCCTCTACATTGGAGTAGTTGTGATGGTAGCATACTCATTCCAAAATGTATCCAAAAAACCACCAAAATGCACCAGAAAGCATGAAAAACCCTATAGCTTCTGGGGGCCTAGGTGGCCCCCAGACCCCCGGCCTTTTATTTGGACTATGTCTCTGAGCACCCACAAACTTTTTAAAAACCTGGCACCCCTGCAATCAATGATCTGCTAGGCCACTCCCCAGGAAATTCACTCCCGACCAAGATTACCTCTGGCAACTTGACTATAACCGAAAAGATGGATATACTTGACACATTCAATAACCACTTTGCTACTGCAGGCATGGCATTTGATAACTCCCCTACAAACATACTTTGCTCCCAGACTGCCAGCCAACTGCCTGAAACTCTGATAGTTTCCCCGCCTTTCTAGCTTCAACCTGCCCCACTGAAAGAGGTAGAGGACCTCTTGCTTCAGTTGGATACTAGATAAAGTGCTGGGGCCGACACCCTTGACCCTTACTTCCTAAAAATTGCCTACCACATATTAGCAATACCTGTCGCCCATCTTTTTAACTTTTCCCTGTCTCAGGGCACCTTACCACCTATATGGAAGACAGCACATGTCATACCACTGTTCAAATCAGGTGACCCTGGCGATCTCAATAACTACAGGCCAATTTCCCTCCTTCCGGTCCTGTCCAAGCTCCTAGAGAAAATTGTAAATGCACAGCTGAGGACTCACCTTGAGTCTAGGGAACTGCTAAATCCTATGCAGTCCGGATTCAGAGCTAAACATAGCACTATCTCAGCACTCGCCAAAGTTACTAATGACTGGCAGAGTAATCTTGGAAGCAAAAACTTTATTTGTGCTGTTTTCCTTGATCTAAGCAAGGCTTTTGACACCGTCGACCATAGTCTGCTCCTCTCCTCCCTTCAAACCATAGGTGTGTACCCCTACTCTCTGCGTTGGTTTACTGACTATCTTACAGGGCGCCTTCAACAAGTTAAAGCCGAAGGAGGCCTGTCCCCCCTAAAAACTCTGCAAAGAGGGGTACCTCAAGGTTCTATATTAGGGCCCTTACTTTTTGCAATCTACATTAATAACATCGACTACTGTACAAAAGAAGCCAACATCCATCTGTTTGCAGATGATACAGTTCTCTACATGAGTCGCCCAACACCTAAAGCTGCCTGCAATGACCTACAGTCAGAATTCAACCTTTTGCAAAGCCAACTCCTCCAAAAAAAGCTACTCCTTAATGCCAAAAAAACTAAAGCGATGGTCCTCTCCCTTTTATCCATACAGCTAACCCTGTGTCCAGTGGGACAGTTCCCCAAATTACCACAGTTCTAGGTGAAAAACTAGAATTTGTTACAAAATTCAAGTATCTGGGAGTTTGGATAGACCAAAGACTCTCCTTCATTGAACATATCGAGGACTTGCTAAAACAACTTCGACAAAGGCTTGGATTGTTTTTTAGAATCAACCAATTTCTCACCAGAGATGCCAAGAAACAACTGGTCCAATCCATTTTCCTATCATTGGTTGATTACGCTGACTTCCTCTACAGCCAATGCCCCAACTCTTACATGGCTAAACTGGACACACTCTACCATCGAGCACTGAGGTTTATAATGGGACTCCCCTTCGACACACATCACTGCACCCTATATGCGGCAGTGGGGTGGACATCACTAAAGTTCAGGCACCACAGAAGCGCCGCTCTCGACCTATAAAGCCATTCCTAATAAGCTGCCTTACTATATCTCCTGCTGTCTCCTGAGTATAATTGGGAAATACGCATTAAGAAGTTACTCAGCTATTACACTTAAAGTACCCAAAGCAAAATCCCGGCTGGCAGGGCAGCCATAAGCTTCTGCGGTTACCTACCTTATGGAACCATCTCACAAAAAACTCAAATTAAGCACTCTAATCGGTATAAATGCCTTCAAGATGCTTTATTTCCATACAATCAGAGAAGTATGTAACTGCTTCACCCACTCAGACCCAGAACCGGTGTGTGCACTGGTATATAGCCACGCCTAGACCCAATTTTTAGTACTGACCCCCCAGCTTACTCCTCACCAGCCTAATTGTTCTCTCTCTCTCTTATCCCCCTGTCTTATCAACACTAGGCCCATCCATCCCCTTATTCTTCCTTTCTTAACCTCGGATAGGAGCTCACTACCCTGGGTTGTGACATCCTACCATGCCTGTACTTTATAGCATTCAATCCCGGGGCTCACACATATTCCTTTTCTCCATCCACCTTCTCTACATCCCATTTTACCAACTCCTTTCTGTGCACCGTGTCCTTCTAGCCTTTCTCCCCCTACCTCCCTCCCTTCCCCCCTACCTTCACCTCTACCTGATGTATATTTTTTAATTTTTTCTTCCGTTACTTCCTCCTGCAACCTTAGATAACCTGCTTTATCTTCCTATAGACACTTCTATGCATGTAAATACCGTGTAATCTGTACAACATCTGTATAATTCTATGTACATATGAACTTATTTTTCTTCCTCTTTGTAAAGAGTATTATCTGTATTGCCTTGTAAATACCTGTGTTGACCTGTGTATACAATTGTTCATGCTCCACCCAGGTCCATCTTGCAAATGAGCTTCTGCTCAACGATGAACGCCTGGTTAAATAAATAAATAAAGACTTGAAAATATTGTTGCTGAGACTGAAGTCCTGTGGAATGTCTGAGCCCAGTTTAAGATGGTTTAGCAGTTACTTGGATTCTCATAAGCAAAAGGTTAGGACTGGGGGAACTTCTTCAGAATTTAGGCAGGTAAAGGTCGGAGTCCCCCAGGGTTCGGGGCCACTGTTGTTTTTAATTTTTGTTAATGACATATCCAAAGTGTTGAACACAACTGAATGTATTCTGTATGCAGGTGACACAGTTCTCCTCACTTATGGCACCTCTATGACTGAAATCCAAACAGCTCTGCAAGAAGGTTATTCTAAACTAACAGATTGACTCACTTTAAGTAAACTAAAATTAATCGAGACTAAAACAAAGGTTATGATGTTTGGAACATCACAGAGGTTGGCCAGAACTGGAGTAGAATTGTGCATCAAAGGTGGAAACAATGCACTGTTATCCCAAGTAGTTAAATTTAATTACCTGGGTGTCCATTGAGACCCCACATTAAATTTATTGAGACATCTGGACATCAAAGGCAAAAAAATTAACCAAAAGTTAGGTTTCCTGTATAGGAATATAAATGCTCTGACAGATAAGGCTAGGTTACTCATTGCAAGGCAAATACTGTTACCAGTATTAGATTACGGGGCCCCTTTATTTTTCAGACAGGGTAGTTCTTTTTTGATAAAATACCAACTCATACTGAACAATATATGTAGATTTGGTTTAAGGGTACCAGTTAGAAAACACCATTGCCTTTTGTGTAAGAGGATGAATGTCTATTCCCCAGAGCATAGAATCGAGTACAGCACAGCAATGTTTGTCTTTTCAGTATCCCATAGGGGGTCTCCTTGTATCCTCAATGATAGGCTCTCAAAACACTCTGGCGCCTATAAAACCAGGCATAGTGAGTCTGCTTGATGCTATCTCAAACAACAAAGATTGTCTCAGACTGAACAACCATTTGCATGTTATGGCCCACGGTTGTTAAATAAGCTATCACAACTCACTAAAAAAGAAAAATCCATAAAGCATTTTAAAACAATGCTTATATATCATTTTAATCAACTAACTTATTGTTCTTGTGACAGTACTTGAGCTGTGCATATTTTTTATTGTCTTTTTTCTTTTTATTGCATTATTTATCTTGTATAAGTATGTGTTGTTTTGTATCTAATGTCACTGTTTTGTACTTTTATGTCAGGCATGACTGAAAAAGGGCTGTGTCCAGTCATCTTCCTGGTGACAAAAAAAAACTAAAAGTACAGTTACGTAAGAATTTACCATAACAGCAGATCTTTGAGAGGAGCTCTTGCAGCAGATAACACCATTAGGACTATGCTGCCAGGCACTAGGACCCCATGGAAAACTTCTAGCTAGCACTCCAGGCAGGGGACCACCCCCTGACATTGGCTCCTCCCCGACGTCCCCTATGGTATAAAGGGGTGGTCCCCTGGCACCACCTCAGTTCTCCTGCTAGAGACTGGCTGATGAACAGGATGGGGAAATGAGGAGGATCTCTCATTCCTTAGAGAAAAATAGTTAGTCACATAACCCCGAGGTAGGTGGGTGGGAAAACCTCCTGCTGCAAGAGCTCCTCTTGAAGATCTACTGTTATGGTAAGTTCTTACTTAACTGTACTATCTTACTTCGAGGGGGAGCTCTTGCAGCAGGTAACACCATTAAGACTGAATCCCAAGCAGTACAAATAGAGGCCTAGGTCAGAAGGGTGGAGGACTGTAGACAATCCCTAGGCACATTTAGGAGAGGAGTCCCTGGAGGACCGCTAGGCCAAAGCCTGCTCTCCTTCTGGAAGCAATGTTCAAATTGTAGTGCCTGACAAAAGTGTGGACTGAACTCCAAGTAGCAGCTGCACAGAGATCTGCTGCAGAAATGTTCCTGAGGGAAGTAAAGGGCCTAGCAACCACTCTGGTGAAATGACCCTTAACCAGTCCCGGTAAGGATTTTCCATACTTCTGGTAGCAGAAAGTGATACAGTTGACCAGCCACTTGGCCAACGTTTGCATGGTCACAGGAGCTCCCAGCAATCTGTGAGTGAAAGAGACAAACAACTGATCTGTCTTTCAAGAGGAACTAGTATGGTCTACATAGTATTGAAGAATCCTATGTACAGTACATCCAGAGTATGTAACATGGCCTCCCCTCTGCTGGAGTACTCTGGGAAGTAAACTGGTAGTTGGATGTCTTGGTTTAAAATAAACTCAGACACTGCCTTTAGAAGGAACTTAGGGTGTGTATGTGCAGGACTACTCTGTCCCTGTGAAAAGCCATGTAAGGCTCTTTACACATCAGAGCCTGAAGCTTGGAAATCCTTTGAGCTGAAGTTATGGCAACTAAAAACAATGCTTTCCAAGAGAGAGAGAAAGCGAAGCTTGCAACTTGTGGCAGGCTCAAAGGGAGGCAAAGTAAGCTTCTCTAAAACAAAAAGAAGGTTCCAAGGAGGAACAGGGTCCCACCTAGGGAGTTTGATATGCAAGATGCCTCTTAAAAAGGTCTTGCACAAGTCCAGTTGTATCAGAGCTCTCCCATCCTGCAGTTCATGATAAGCTGAATGCGCACTGAGATGCACCTTAACAGATTAGTAGCTGAGACTCTTATGTGACAGAGAAAGAAGGTTCTCCAGCACAGATTCCACCAGACAGTGGAAGGGATCTAGAGAATGGGGGGGGTGACCACAAGCAGAAACGCTTCCTAGTCATGGCATATGTTGCCCTGGTAGACGGTTTTCTCACTGCCACTAGAACCTCTGCCACTCTGGGAGATATTTCAGATCTATCCCTGACTAAGTCTGCAGGAGCCATGCATGCAGGTGCAGAGACTGAAGATCCAAATGTACTAGGGTGCCTTGCTCTTGTGAGAGCAAGTGAGTGGACAGGGGTTATGGAACCGATGATTCCGATGCCACTTGTTGCAACAGCGAGAACCAGTTTGTCAAGACCAGAAGGGTGCTATCAAGATCATGCGAGCACCTTCTGTCTGCAACTTGCGTAGTACCCCCAGGGATGTGGAAAGGGAAGGAAGGTGTACAGAAACATCCCTGTCCAGAAGAGCGACGATGTGTTGTGCCATAAAACACCAGGCCCTGGACCTAGCAAGCAGAAATTGGGCAGTTTGGCGTTGAGTGGGGACGCAAAGCGGTCCAGTTCTGGATGGCCTCATCTTTTGAAAAAGTAATCTGTGACCTCCTGCAGTAGCTCTCATTCATGATTCTGAGAGCAAGAGCAGCTTAGGCTGCCTGCGAGAACATTGTGAATCCCTAGTACATACACTGTTGTGATGTTCAGGTTGTGATCAACTGCCAAATACCAAACTCTCATGGCCTCTCTGCAAAGGGGATAATAATGAGTGCCCCCTTGCTTGTTGAGATAGAAGACTACTAGAGTGTTGTCTGACTGGGCCAGCAGAGGACGAGGCGAGAGTATCCCTTGGAAGGCCTCCAAGGCATTCAGGATAGCTCTCATCTCCAGGACATTTATATGGAGAGCAAGTTATGCCAAGGTCCAAGAGCCTCTCATCTGATGAGATGCCAGATGTGCTCCCCAGCCCATCCCTGAGGAGTCTGTCATCAGGATTTGTTGAGGACTCGGGTTTTGAAAGGGATCCCCTGTCTCTAGTCAAGCCAGGGTGATTCATCACTCTAGGGACCAAAGGTCTGCACTGGAGATTCTGATCGGATGATTGAGGTCATCCGTGCTTTGATCCCATTGCACTCTGAGGTTCCACTGCAAGACCCTCATGTGCAGATGAGTGAGGTAACCATGTGGCCCAAAAGCTGAAGCACCATCCTGGCCGGAACTGGATTGGAAGTCATTATCCTTCAAGTGACCACCCTCAGTCTGTCTTCCCGGTTGTTGCGAAGGAAGGCTTTTCCTTGGACAGTATCCAGGACTGCTCCTATGTATTGCAGTTATTGAAGTCTCTGGGTAGGCCAGGGGCATGACTTGGAAAGATTCAGATTTATGCCCAAGACTTGAAAAAGGCTGAAGGTTTCCTGTTTTGACTGACGTAGCTGGACCTCTAATGATGCTGTTATCAGCCAGTTGTCCAGGCAG
This sequence comes from Neoceratodus forsteri, assembly GCA_016271365.2. Lineage (NCBI taxonomy): Eukaryota > Metazoa > Chordata > Ceratodontiformes > Ceratodontidae > Neoceratodus > Neoceratodus forsteri. The sequence goes on along the minus strand of CM057459.1, from coordinate 91,700,608 downwards.
GGGTAGACATAAAGTTCCTTTCTCCTGAGGTTTACTGCCACTACAGCCAGGCACTTTGTAAAGACTCTCGGTGCCGATGAAAGGCTGAATGGCAGTGCCCTGAACTGGTAGTGCTCTCCTAGGAAGGTGAAGCGGAGGTACTTTCTGTGGGATGGCAGGATTTTTATATGCATATAAGCATCCTGCATGTCTAGGGAGCAGAGCCAGTCCCCTTGGCGGATCATGGGCAACAAGCCAGGCAGTGTCACCATCCTGAACCTTTTGTAGTTGATGTAAGTGTACAGCTGGCTCAGACCTAGGATGGGATGAAGATCTCCCATCTTCTTCAGAACTAGGAAGAAGTGGGAGTAGTAACCCCTGCCTCTTTAGTCTGGGGGTACCATCTGAATCACCTTCTTGTCTAGCAGGGCCATGATTTCTGCCCACAGGAGAGCAGCATGGGATGAGGAGCAGTGGGAGGGGATGGGTAAGCTGTCCAGTGGGATCTGGGTGAACTCCAAAGAGTACCCTCTTTGGATAACCTGGAGTACCCACTGATCTGTGGTGATACTGGACCATCCTGACAGGTAAAGGGAGAATCTCCCTCCTACAGCCTCCCCTGGACCCCCATCGGAGAAGGGAGGGAGGGCCGGCAAGGAGTCATGCTGAGGTGGTGGGGTTAGGCAAGGGGGGGGCTGGCCGACTTGGCATTTTTGGGGCTGTGGGTACCTGAAGGAAGGGGAGGTCCTCTTCTTTTGAATCCCCCTCTTGGTTGCTGGCACCTTCCCTGCTGACCCTGGTTTTTACGAAAGGGGTGGTGCCGAGTAGTGGCCGGTTCCAATTTGTACATTCTATGTACATCAGAGACTGCTTTTCCTGAGTCTTGAAGCCCTGTAATTAGCTTCTCAGCATCCGGGCCAAAGAGAACCAACCATTGAAAGGGTGCATCTAACATAGCATCTTGTAGGTCTTGATGGAACTCTGAGACCCGCAACCAAGTGTGTCTCCTCATGCACACCCCTGTCACAGCCGCTCTGGCAGCTGTGTCTGCTGAGTCATAAGAGCTCCACAGAACATGCTTACCAACATCTAACCTTGACTGGTTCCGACTTGCCTTCTGAGTACAGTTGGTCCTTGACTATGTCTAAGGCCTTATTCCATAATGACTTCTGGTATGTGACCATATGTGCCAAGAAGTTTAGCAACCTGACAGTGCAGGTGGCTGAGGAGTAGACCTTATGGCCCATTTGGTCCAGCAGTTTTGATTCAGGGTCTGGAGGCTGAGAACTCATATGTCTGGGCTGCTGTACCCTGCCATGTGCTGAAGTGAGCACAATGGAGTCCGACTTCAACTGTTCACTCAGATGGGGTTCTCCTTTTGGGGTTTTGTACAGCTGGTTCACTTTCCTGGGTATGGCTGACATAGTGGATGGATGCTTCCAGGCCAGCTTTGTTGCATCCTAGAAGGGTTTGACTAGTGGGGGAATGACCAGAGGTTTGGGGTTGGTTGTCCTGAGGAACTTGTCCAGGTGGTGGCTTTCCGGGTCAAGCTCCTCCGTGTCCCAGTGGTTTAAGGCCTGGATGTGCCTCATCACATCCAGGAAGGATGGATCATCATGAGGAGACCTTGGAGAGTCCCTCTTGTGATCTGGAGATGGCAAGGGCAGCTTGTCCTCTGATGAGTAATAAGAGGAGGCGTCCCCTGCATCTTCCCTGAGGAAGACTGTGGTCATCCCTAGAAGAAGGAACAGATGAAGGGTGACTTTTGCAATCACTGGTAGCTGGCAACCTCAGTCATCATCCCCAATGATGGTCGATCTGGCTCAGGGGTGTCATCTGATCCTCTGGGGTGAAGGCTCTTTTGGCGATGCTGGAGGTGGGAGATCTGTGAGATGAGGGGATGGTTCCCTTGGCCTGGGTAACAAGTCCCCTTTAATGGTGTTCCACCACAAATTGAAAAGTGCCCCTACTTCTGCCAGCAGAATCACAGGTGGCTGCAGTGGTGGGGTAGAAACATTCGAGGGTCCTGGTGTTGGCTCTTGTGGAGCTTTGGGTGCCTTCACCTGGTCCTCAGACTGTTTGCCTTTGGGCATTGGGGCCAAAGTGGCCTTATTCTGTGGGCTGACATCCAGCTCCTTCGGGGGAAGCAAAGGAGGAGGAGTCAGACGACTCTCTATGGGGCCAGGTATCTGATCTGTAGGATTGTCAGATGACTGATCAGACAGCCACTCTTTTGGAGCATATGGCCGCTTTGGAGGGGGTGCCTGATCTGTCTTTGATGCTGAATTGGAGGGTCCAGTGGTCTGATGACCCTCCAAGGTAGATGTCACCCTGTCTTTGGATGGAGGAGGTGTCTGAAGCCTGATGGCCTCCTGCCATCCGGAGGAGTCTCCTGATACCTTGTTCCAGTCAGATGACCCCGAGGACTTTCAGGTGGCAGCATCAGCTTTGCTGTTCAAAGAGGACACCTGTCCTTCTGGCATAGACCCAAGCGATGGCTTCTGGGGCTTAAGAGCAGGGGACACTGGGGCGGATGAACACCCATGGCTGGAAGACTCTTTGCCCTGTGAGTGAGAAGGGGTAGAGGTCTTCTTGGAAGTAACCCTGGTAGCAGCCACTGAACCAGGGGGAATGGATTCTGACCTCCCACTGGAGGTGGAAGATGCAGAGGTCTTGTGCGGGGACCTAGGGTGAGATTCTGATCTGGCTGTCCCTTTGTCTTTATGGTGGTGTTTCCCACCTAATCTCTTCTCTTTGGGGGAGGAGTCCCTGGCTGAAAATGAAGAGCTATGCCCTGAATGAGTCCTCTGCATAGTGGCCACTTGTTACAATAAGTAGGCTTTGAGAGTCTGAGGTGGTGAATGTGTGTTTTGTTATTAAATTTCTGGCAATGTGGGCAATCGTCTGGCTTGTGGTTCGGGACCAAGCAGATCAGGCAGGCTGAGTGGCCATCTCTCATTGGGATCTGCTTGCCACATGTGCACTTCAACTTCTGCCACTGTGCAGATGGAGAAGACATGCGCTAAGATGAAAATTTGGTGAAAAATGGACAAAAAGAAGGATAACTGTGTGAGGTGCAAAGTGGCAGTCCACTGCAATAGAGGTGTTTGTGGAGCTGATACTAGCAGGTCGATGGTGAAAAAAGAACTGAGGTGGTGCTGGGAAACTGCCCCTTTATACCACAGGGACGTCGGGGTGGAGCCGATGTCAGGGGGCGGTTCCCTGCCTGGAGTGCTAGCTAGAAGTTTTCCGTGGGGTCCTAGTGCCTGGCAGCATAGTCCTAATGGTGTTACCTGCTGCAAGAGCTCCCTCTTGATGTAAGATCTTTTATGTGGTCAATTGTATATAGTTAGCTACAACTGTCTGGATGCTAAGAAAGAAAAAAACGTAAACTCAAAACAGAATAATGTGCTGGCACCTTGTGGAAATGAGGAGTAAATACCATACTGCAAGAAGTTTAAAAGATCTCAGAGAATCTAACACAGCCAGTTGGATTTGTTACTCTGCCTATAGGTTGAAAATAAAGAGTTGAAGAAGCGTATTCTGAATGACACAGTGACATACACGGAGAAGTTCAGTGATGTAAGCAAGTCGTTCTGTGAAGCATTACTTGTCAAAGATCCAAAGAAGCGCCTGGGATTCAGGAACGGAAACTGTGATGAGCTGCGGGCACACCCGTTCTTCAAGGACATTAACTGGAGAAAACTGGAAGCTGGTGCGTGAACATTTCCTTTTACAGTTATATGTAAGGGTGTCAATATTTGACTATTTCAAGTAAAAGAGATTCATGTGAGCAGGGTGTTTGTACCAAGTCAGTCAGTTACAGCTAAATTCTATGCTTTCATTGGAGTGGTTCACTTCCTCTCAAACCTTGTTTCCTAATTTTTTTTACTTCTCCCAGATGACATAATCAACATTTTCTCCTGCTATGTTCATCTCTTTTGTATGCTATAGCCCAGCTTTTGCCTTTTTCTCTCTGTCTTTGTTCTTTCCTTTGTGTTGCTCCTGCCATCTTGGATTAAACTGCAAACAATCCTACTTTGCAGTGTGCTGCTTCCTCATCGTACCACTACTCCAAACTCTGTCATGACTTACAACTCAGAGAGCTCTGCACAGGTCACATGGTTGCAAAATAAATTCTGTGCCCTCTCATTCATTTTGAGGTGGTCATTATGAACTGGGTTGAGCACAGAATGTTTCAACTTATATTTGTGCTCCTGGAGGGAATGAGTTTTAAAAGGACATCACCCTATGAATCAAGAGGCTTCATTTGTAAGAAGTAACAGACAGCAGAACAGAGTTCTCACAAGGAAAGTGGTACTTCCAACTACAATATAAATACACTCAGTAAAAGAAAGTCGAGCACTCACCAACCTCTAAACATTTAAGGGCACAGGTCTCAAAATTAGAACATGACTTTTATTTAAGGCATAAATAAAAGCACAGATAGCCTGATGCATTTCGGATGAAACAGCATCCTTTGTCAAAGGCTAAAAATGAATAAAGCATATGGCCATTAAATACTCAATTCAAATTATGTCACACTGATGTCACACCGAAACCAGAATTGTGATTGGTTAAAACATACGAGACCCAACGGAATCCCCAAGGCCCAACCCACACCAGTACACACATCTTAATAAAACTTATTTACATGTATTGAAATCCAACATGTCTTGAATCTTATAATTTAACATATATAAAAGATTAAGAAAAAACTCACATGGAAAAAGGAGGACGGGGGGAAGAAAAACAACTACATATTATGACAACAAGAGGAAACTACTTACTGCTAAGGAAGGGGGGCATATCATAATATAACATGCATAAAACACTAATACATAACATTTATTGCCATATAAGAGAAAATCATCCATCCCTAATAATAATATAGATACAAAGGACCTAGCCATGAAGAGCATGTATGAAGAACACAGCAGTATATAAATAAATCAAGCAGCAAGTTAAAGCCTTAATGTAACCCAGCCATTTCATTTTCTGGTTATTTTTTTCTTTTTTAAAAAATGGCTTCAGCTCAAACCCATGACTTAATCCCAGATCTTTAGATGCATTCAAATGTATTATCCAGAACATTTCTCTGGTTAAAAGTAAATCATTAAAATTCCCACCTCTGAGTCTGATATTCACTTTATCAATTTCTTGAAAAGTAAACACATGTTTCTCTTTGTTCACAAACCTTGCAACATGCACTGCAGTAGCATAGGTAGGATCCCCTCTTAGAATAGCTCATACATGTTCGCCGACACGTGTCTTTAGACATCTTTTTGTTTTACCAATGTAAAATGAACCTCAACTGCATGTTGCTTGGTAAATTATACCTTCAGTGTCACAACTGATAAGTTGGCACACCTCATAGGTGTGACCTGTATTCTGATTTACAAAGTTTTTACCTTGTTTGATATAGGAACATGTTACATTTTTTGCATGGATAACACCCCACCACTGATTTATTTTGCCATGTACTATTCCCATTCCTTCTATCTATAAAATGGCTCTGCACCAGTTTATCACTCAAAGTAGATGATTTCCTAAACGCCATTCATGGCAGTTTTGAGGCAATATCTTTCAAACCTGGGTCACTAGTTAGAATACCCCAATGTTTTTTTACAACCCTTTCCATCTCACCAGAATGTGCTGAGAATGAGGTGATGAAATTGAACCTCCTGTCTCTTTGGTTCGTGTGTATATTATTGCCTCTTTCTGCACAGCCTGTACAGCTTGGGCTTCCTGCTGCAACCTCCCTCTCTATTAATTTTTCCCGCCCATCCGCCCCAACCCCGACCGTTGTTAAATACACCTCCTCCCCCACAGGTCGGTCGTCCCTCGCTAAGCCCCTCCCCTTGCACACTCATCTAATGCACTCCCTTTAAAGGCATCCTCACCAAAAAGACACATTTCCTTTAAAGCCCTGCTCTCTGCTTTCTCTGACTGTGTATTAATTTATTGTCTGGCTCTATCCTCACCAAATTTGAACACTAATACCAACTATCTTCTATATCCCTCCTCCTGCCTCACCTGCTGACCAGTTGACACAATCATGAAAAGCCTGTATCTCCTGACCTCCGTGTCAAGCCTTATTCTCTTGAGTTGCTGCATCAGCCAGATTATTGCCAGGGCCATACGGCATACCTCCTGGAACAGCTCACATTCCCCCCGCCCCATCACCTATGGCCTGAATCTTCTCTTGTGCTCCAGTCCTTTACATCCCATGCCTTCCAAAACAGGATGCTGCACTAATAGAGCTATGGCTTCAAAAATGTCTCCGTATACCTTATGGCTTAACAAACCTAAGTATGCTGTTATCCCCTGCCTCACCTGGGCTTCATTTCTACACCCTCCTGCTGCTTGTCTGCACTGGTGATATTCAGACCAACCCTGAGCCCTCTGGTAATGCTCCAAACCCCCCCATATACATGTCTATACCCCTGATAAAGGGGCTGCGAATTGTACATCTGAACATCTGCAGTATACACCCTAAAATGGTGGAACTGGAAGCCTGGGTCTTGCAGATGGCACCAGATGTTCTGTGCATATCTGATTCTTGGCTCAATCCAGCCATTAAGCAACATGAGGTGTCCTTACCCAGTTACAGCTGTCTCAGAAAGGACAGGATAGGTAAGAGGGGTGGTGGTGTACTCCTGTGTTTCAGATCTAATCTAGATGTCACTGAGCTCCCTGATCCCAGTGGGGGGGGGGAACTCTCAGCTGAATCTCTTTTTGCCCCCCTAACCCTCAGAAATGTAAAAAAACTAATAATCGGGTGTGTTTACGTGCCCCCTAGTCGAGCTACCTCTGGCCTATCCTCAATCCTAGCTTCCCTAACTAATCTCCCTGGACATGACCTCATTCTCTGTGGAGACTTTAACAAAGATTGGCTTCACCCAGATGCAGTAAAATTGCATGCCACGATGGCTGACTCCTGCCTAACTCAACTTATACAGCAACCTACACGAATCAACACTAAGTCTGGCAAACATACATTACTTGACAGGATGGTCACTAACTGCCCACTGAGGATCAGAGCTGTGGGCGTGCTCCCTGACTACATAAGTTATTATTACCCCATTTTGTGTGTGTGGAGAAACAACTGCCCTAACAACCCTCCAAGGATATCACCAGTTCATGACATGTCTAGGTTCGACGTAGACAGCTTTACCACCCCCATCAACAATACTGACTGGCGACCCATTAACTCACTCCCAGATATTAACCATGCCCTAGACTTCTTTATCACAACCTTCACTCAAATAGTTAACCAACATGCCCCTCTGAAAAGTGCAGGTCCAAGGTCATCAAGGCTCCATGGCTCTCCAATGAGATTCGAATGCCCTGTTGCACCGTAATAATGCACGGACAGCCTACAAAAAAGTGAATTTCCCTCAGACTGGCAAGCATATAGACACCCCAGGGACAAATGCAAGCATTCCCTACACAAAGCCAAGTGCTTCCACTTTAAATCCCTTCAAACGGAACACCTCTGCAACCCAAAGAAATTTTGGCAACAAGTAAACTCTTTATTAAAAGGGAATGCTGTTAATACCCCAAGCTCAGTCCATGCCAATGGCTCAGACCCTACTGACTCTACTTCCATTGCCTCTGGCTTCAATTTCTTTTTTACAGATCTGCACAAATTGCCTCTGGCTTTAATTACTTTTTTACAGATCTGCACAAATATACTTCGCTCTTTCATAACACCCCCTCTGCTAACACTGTCCTGCTGTCCTCAACTACCCTTGTGAACCACCCAGAGTTCCACCTAAAACTTGCCACTCTCAAAGAGGTCCAGAAGCTTCTCTCTCAGCTAAATCCTGAGAACTTGTCCAGACATGACTCCCTTGAGGCAAAATTTCTTAAATTGGGTGCCCCTGCCCTTGCTTGCCCAATTAGGGACCTACTCAACTGGTCTTTCATCTCCAACTTGGTACCTGATAAATGGAAGGTGGCAGTGGTAATTCCAGTGCACAAGTGGGGGGGTCCAGTACTGTTGTAGACAACTATAGACCTATATCCCTCCTCTGCCATCTAGCCAAAATACAGGAGCGCATTCTTTATAACCACCTACAGGACTACCTGGAATCTCACAACCTGCTATCCCCTCATCAACACAGTTTCAGAAGGAATCGCAGCACTCTAATGGCCCTGATAAAAGTGATATCAGATATATTTCATGCTATGGACAAGGGTTGTGCCACTGGTGCCCTCTTCGTCGACCTCACTAAAGCATTTGACATGGTTAACCATGATCTCCTGCTCCACCAACTACATGTCTTAGGTCTGGATAAAAGTGCCCTAAATTGGGCAAGAAGCTACCTATCTGGCCACTCCCAAAGAGTTAAATGGGATGGCTCCCTTTCAGAACTATGGTCAATAACCCACGGTGTGCTACAGGGATCCATTCTGGTACCATTATTATTTTCACTCTTCATAAATGATCTCCCACGATTTTGTGGTGGTGCCACGGTACATCTCTATGCAGATGATGCAATTATCTATTGGTCTTCACCAGACTATGACCAAATCAATTGAGAACTTGCCACTGACTTCACCTCCCTTGAGGACTGGTTCAACTGCAAGCAGCTTGTTCTCAATACCAGGAAAACTAAATGCATGCTCTTCTCCCCTCGTTCTACCTCCAAGTCTGCTCCTCTCACTCTTAACATAACATCGGTCATGGGAGATACCTTGGAGACCATCCCATCCTTCAAATACTTGGGATTCACTCTGGACCCATCGCTCTCTTTTAACATTCACATCTCGAGTCTAGTTAAACATATGCAGCAGAAGCTTGGTCTGCTGTACCGCATACGCACGTATCTCATCTCTGCCTCTTGCCTAAAAATTGTCACCTCGTCTCTTACTCCCCTCCTAACATATGGTGCCCCCCTGCTACTCTCTGCTAATACCTCATCTTTCTCCCTCCTCTCCCAGGCTTACCATAGGATTGGTAGGTTCGCCTTGGGGTCTAACTCATGATCACACCACTGTGATGTCCTCTCCTCTCTAGGCTGGTTGCCTTACGAAGCTAAATTGAAACATTTCTACATGTGCTTAGTGTTTAAACTTGTCTACCTCTTTACTCCACTCTGCCTCAGAGATTTGATAAACCTCTGACAGGCACCTCACACCCTACGCTCCTCCTCCCTCCCCCTGCTAATTCCCCCAATCTACGTTTATCCCTCTCCAGGAGATCATTCTCATTTGCTGCTGTCTCTGATTGGAACGCCCTCCATCCCCAAATCCTGACTTGTCCTTCTCCTCCTCTATTCAAGTCCAATCTGCATGCCTTTCTCACAGCCCCTCACTCCTGCTCCTGCTTCCGCTGAAGCTCTAAACCTTCCCTTCCTAGCCTGACCTCTGACCCCTACCACCTCTCCTTTTCTCTCCCCACCCTCCTCATCAGCCCTACTCTTTCTTTCTTTTTCATGCTCAAAATGTGACATCCATTGCCTGTGTATAGTTAAAATCTTAATGTACATAGAACTTAAAGATATGTAGATATGGTGCACATAACTGGCTCTGCATTATTGTATCCACTGCACAATGCATGTCAAATTTGATACTGTAATATACTGACTCCCTGTACAATTGCTATGCTCTACCGTATCATGTATGCCCCCGGGTCGATCTTGAAAAAGGGATTGTAATTGTCTCAGTGGTCCTACCTGGTCACCAAAACTCAAATAAATAAATAAATAAATAATAATCTATTCCTGCTGCTTTCTCCCTACCTGAAGTCATACAGTACTGTTTGTGATGTCACAGTTACTACCATGGCAACAGATAGTTAGTGATGTCACAACAGAGGATTATGAGTTGAAGTAGGGAGTAAGCTATAGAGGCAGATGAACTCTAAAGGAACTCTAAGGGATAAAGATCACATATTCATGCAAATTTCCTTAGTAATAAATAATGGGGAGGAGAAATATATAAAATATAAATGGAATGCAGGCTGAATTGTACCTAATTATTATGCTTTTTTAATGTTTTCTTTGAGGCGTCAGTAGCTCTTTAAAACAACAGAAATACCAAGAAATGGGGGGGGGGGTGTTATGAGCATCACTGGAGGCAAATGGAGGGGCCATAATAGGGCATGGGTTATCTACAGACCCCCTATACAAGGGGAGGAAGTGGATAGGAAAATGGGGAAAGCCATCGGGGAGATGTCCAACAGGGGGAGGTGATACTGATGAGGGATTTCAACACGCCTGATGTGGACTGGAGCATCCCAATGGCATCATCTAATTGGAGTAGGGAGGTCCTAGAGGGGCTGCAGGGGGCATTGCTGAGACAGCTTGTTGATGAACCTACATAGGAGGGGCCACACTGGACCTGGTACTGTCAAACAGAGACAGCGTGACCAGAGTCACAGTGGGGGACCTCCTTGGGGAAAGCAATCACAAAACAGTACACTTTGAGTTAAGAATTGGGCAACAAGCATTCCTCACCAAAACAAAGGTCCTAGATTTCTGGACGGTGGACTTTATAAAAATGGGGGCGGGAGTTAGCAGCACTCTAGCAAGGATACAGAATGGGGAAGGGGTAGAGGAAAGGTGGAAGAATTAGAAGAAGCTGGGAGCCTCTGCATTAGAAAGGTATCGAAGAATAAGAGGAGAAGGAGACCACTTTGGTTCTCACAAAAAGTAACAGAGGCGGTGAGGGCAAAAAGAACAGCTTTCAAGAAATACAAAACAAACAAATGGGGGAACAGGACAGAGAGGTGTACAGGAGCAAAAGAAAAGTGGCAGCAAAAGGGATCAGGGAAGCAAAAGCTCTCACAGAAGAGAACATAGCAAAGTCAGCGAGGAGGGGAGAAAAACATTTTACAGATACATCAGTGAAAGAAGCAAAAATAAGGCAGGAATAATGAGAATGGGGGGGGGGGGAGTCAATGTGTACAGGAGGACCAGAGGAAGGCAGACATACTGAACAAGTATTTCTGCTCAGCATTCACGAAGGAAGGGGAGAGAAATGGTCCACAGATAAAGGAGAAAGTAATGAATGGTGGGGTTGGGGGTGGTCATGAGTCCCTTCACAGAGGACAGGGTACTTAAAAAACTGGAGAAATTAAGAGTGGACAAGGCTATGGGACCTGATGGGATACACCCAAGGACACTAAAAGAACTGAGGAAAGAACTGACTGCACCCCTGGCAGCCCTGTTCACTCTATCCTTGGATACAGGGATAGTACCAGGAGATTGGAGAAGGGCAGATGTGGTGCCAATTCACAAGAGTGGGAGCAGGGAGGAAGCAGGGAACCACAGCTGCCCTTCTCCAATTTCCTGGTACTATCACTATGTGTACCCCTCTTATTGTTTCCTCCCAGTACTGAAATGGAGGACAGTAGGCTTTTAGTCATCATATGGTGTATGAGAGGTGGCAAAAATCACTGTTTTGGGGTGGAGCAGGAGTAAGGCCATAGTTGCAGGGCCAGGACTTCAGGGTCCTGTGCCCCCCCTTCCATTCAGGTAAGTTGCAGTCTGCCCTCTTTTGAGCTAGATGGCTCTACACAGAGGGGAAGCACTGGGATTGTATATAAGGGTACTATACAGAGGCCATAGATGATAGTTCCAGTAGACATAGACTCAAGAGTTTGTGGACCAGCAAATAAGGGCCTGCGCCACTGGTTAATAAGCAAACAATAGAACCCATTGTACCACATTAAGTGTTTTGATAATTTAAAAAGGCAGGTATCTATTAAAATAAAAGAATTGAAATCATTATATTTATAGTAATTGCAGTTCCCTTTTTTTATTCTATAGCCATTATTCTGCTCCTTCACTAAGGGTGCCCCATCTCAGAGCCACCTCCCCATCCCATCTGATGCCTTCTCCATCTTGTATCTCTGTTCATTACAGGTGAAGGAAACCCTCAGGCCCAGCCTCAGTGGAGTAGGTGGTTGGTGCAGAGGAGTCTGACAGAGAACCAGCATCATCATCATGCAGCTCTCCAGGGTTTCCCCCTCGCTTTCCACCCCTCTTGCTTCCTTAGGTTGTTAACACACTATTTCAAAATGTTGCGAGGATGAGCAATTCCAAAATGTGATGAGGAAACACAATTTCAGATTATGCATTCCAGACTTGCATTCCACTCCAGACACTCCAGAATTGTAGTTCTTTCCAAATTTTGAAATTGGGCATCACTGACATAGTTCAAGACTGCAGGTCCTCACTGCACTTTAAAACTGCACATCCTTGTCCCATTCTAAAATTGGGCATCTCTGCCACAGCTACATGACAACTTGTGCTGGTCATGTCACTTCACGACAACTTGCCCCAGACTCTTAACTTGGCATGAATTGGCACCCTGCTGAATTCATCCCTGTACAATTTTCCCCCAGCATAAATATTATAAAACAAACTCATCTGGGGCCGAATCGTGCAGGGTGCCAGTTCATGTCAGAGCTAAGAGTTGTTGCACAGCAAGATGACCGGGATGACTTGATATGTCTCCCTCTGCCACATTTTGAAATTGTGCATACTAGGCCCATTCTGAAATTGCATGTTCATGCCATATTCCAAAAATTTTCTTCAGGGATATGTCCACAAAGCTGTAATGCATTGGATTGTAAGTTGTTGGCATCAGGACCTCACAGTAAGCTGTTGCAGTTATGGGGTCACTCACGCTGATGTGCTTGTGTGAATGTCAGTGTCTCCTATACAACATGGGTGGGCCCCATCCAGTTTAATTCTGTCTCTCGTGCCATTGAGAGAGTGAACATGGCACCAGTGGAAGCTGTATTTCATCACCTTTTTTTATGCTGACGAGAATTTCTTTCTGTTATTGAGATCGTCAGTTTTTCACCACGGGCTTTGCCGAATGCTGATTTACAGGGAAGGCACTACATGTTTGCTGCCTATGCCTACCCCACCACATGAAAAACTGTGTAGCTTGCTGAGGGTTTAACCAGAGATGTAGGTGTATAAGGCACTGGAGCAGGTTTAGAAGAAAACAGACAAACAAATCGGCAGAAATCATCAATGCTGAAGTTACCATTCAAAATGGGGCCTATTTTAATCACCATGTAAATCATGATCACAAACTAAAGCATCACCCAGTCAGATTCTTCTTCATCCATAGAGAGCCACCAGGGTGGGTGGAATCCAAACTACTCATCATCAGCTTTCCAAGAGGGATGGTAAGTCTGCTGCTGGCAGTCTGCCAATAGAACCGGTGGGATTTAGCTCCTGCAAAGTCAGAACCCCAACTTGCTAAAGTCTCTGATCTGACACACAAGGTACCACAGCCTCCTATCTGACCACTGGAACTTCGTCAAATGGGACCAACACATCGACATTGTTGGATGGTGCAGTGGCATCGACAGCCATCATCACCATTCCTGGTTCTGTACTGGCAGAATTTTCTGATTTGATAAGGAGACTGTTGTTAAGGCATCACTGTTGAAAGACCAGGAAGTTCTGCAGCTGCCACCCAAGGTACAGCTGCCTGGGCCTGTATTCCCTCCTAATGCTTCTCCTCATAAGCCTGTGACCACTGAGCCTCTTCCTCTTGATGAGGAGGTGTATAACCCTGACCTCCTGGACATTCAGCATTAATGGATTCTGCTGTATCTTCAGGGTGTGAGGACGCTCATGTACAGGCCTTTTCTCCACCTGAGGATCCCATTTTTCAGGCCTTAATGTATTGAATCTTGGAGACTTTGTACTTCTCACTAGAGGAAGAATATTCTGCTAGAAAGAGCACTAGAAAGGGACATCTAGCTTTCTGCTAGAAAGGGAGATAAGCTCTTTGTCTCCGAGATGGAAGCCTTCCATAGCAAGCTGTAAACACCGTAGAAGTCTGTGAGGACTATTTAGTCTTTTACTCCCTATGACCCTCAATGAGACCATTGTAGAGGCTCCTTTTGCAGGGGCTCTCATGCCTATCCTCTCCATGATCAGGGACTGGGCTATGTACAACAACAGCATCAACAGTAGCAGTAGCTCATGTGGGCCTCCATATAAAGGCCCCAAAGGACATGGTAAAGGGGGAAGTCAGCCAACCTGTCCACCCTATTTCTGGCTTATTAGCTCCACCTCCAGCTTCCACATTAGGGGTTTTGGTGGGGAGCAAGATGTCTTTGTTCGTGCCCAGTGGCAGAACGTGACTACAGACAGATGGTTCCTGGAAATTATCCAGCAATGGATATGTCCCGGGGTTATTATTGCAACCTCTGTTGACCCCTCCAAGGCCTTAAAGCTATTACTCTGTGCACCTAAAGGTCCTGCCAGGTGACCTACTGTATAGACTAGGTTGCTTAGATTTGGAGTCAAAGAATCGGATTTGTCAGATCCTGACCTGATTTTCGGACTTCTGTTTTTTGAAATGGTAGTTCGAAAATCCCAGTTACTAAATTTAAGGCTATATAATGTTTTTAAATACGGATTTAGGAATTAGGATTCCAAATCTGAGCCCAAGTTTGATTTTAAGGGTCTTGTCGAAATCGGAAAGGAACTGGATTCAGAATCAGAAATTACTAAATTTGTAAACTATCCAGCTGGATCAGAATCAGCTATTTCTAAGCATTCCTTGTGCAGACCCTGCTTTAAAAAAAAGACTATCCATGCTGGCCCGGTGGCGCAGAGGGCTGCTGTGCTGGACACCTTACCTTGCGCCACACCGGCGGCCCAGGTATAGGAATGAACTCGGGTCATTGGGAAACTGGCACAGGGGGAGGAGCAGGACTTAGCAGCCAGAAGGCAGCTCTCCTCTCCCAGCATGGTTGCCACCCCCTGTGATCCCGCTGCCACCGAGTGGAGGTCCGGTGGTCAGGATAGGCAGAGGGGGTGACACGTAGTGAGAGGGCACCTTGAAACACATCATGCACATGCCTCCACATGCGCATGCATGGCTGAGGTACAGGGACGGGTTACGGACAGAAAACAGGAAAAATGCTACAAAATATATATATATAAAAAAGAACTATCCAGTCAGTCCTCCTAGCCAAGAAAATTCATGGTTTCTACTCCAGGTTTTTCCTGGTTCCCAAGAAAATAGAAGGCTTCTGTCCCATTCTGCAGCTTAGATGCCTGAATGAGAATATAGCCTACAGACAGTCTGCATGCTGTATCTAGGATCTCTTCTACCTCTCCTGTCACAGGGAGATTGGATATGCACCTTGATATGCAGAACACTTACCTGCACGTCAGAATCAGGCAGTGCCACATGAATACCTGTGCCTCTATCTAGAAGGGCAACACTACCAGTTTTGGGTATGACCTTTTGAATTATCTTTGGCACCATGTGTCAAAGACCAAATTCTTTGCTGTGGTAGCTGCAGTGCTGTATCAGGAGAGACTACATGTTTTCCTGTACCTGGATGACTGGCTCCTGAAGAAGGTGCCAGCAGCTCAGGTGAAGTACACCCTGCAGCACACCAGACAACTGCTGGACAGTTTAGGGGCACTGGTGAATCTGGAAAAGTCTGTTCTTCTGTTCTGGTTCCTTGCTGAAGGATCCAGCACATAGAGACGGTCCTGAATATGGTCCATTCGAAGACCTTTCTGCCCAAAGACTAGGTGTCTGTTTTAATGGCTCAAGTGCTCTTAGTGAGGCACAACAGCAGGTGTCAGCCCAAGCCATGCTCTGCCTCTTGGGTCTCATGGCAGCCTCCATACGTATGGTTCCCCTGGTTCGCCTGCATATGAGGATCTTTTACTGGCTGTTGCAAACTCAGTGGTCTCTGGCTTCTCAGACCCTGGACCATCTGATTTCAGTCTGCTGCCCCCTTCAGGATGCCCTTCTGTGGTGGCAGGATGGGGACTCCTTACTCAGAGGTGCTACTTTTCTGTAGTCCCACCCACAGGTGCTTCTTATCACAGGTGGCTCACTTTGGGTAAGGCACCCATTTAGGCACTCACCAGACCGAGGGGACCTACTTGAACAAAACCTTCCTATAAATATGATGAAAATGAGGGCAGTTCCCTATGGTATCCAGATGCTGGCTACTCAGGTTTAGGGGTATCCCTGTTAGTCCAGTCAGACAATCAGTGTGGTGTATTACCTCAACAAACATGCACTCCTACCCCCATGCCACAAGGCAGCAAGTGTGTAGGAGTGGGCAGCAGCCTATGACATTCACCTGATTGCTGTTCCTGATGTCAGTGCCTCGTTGGCCTTGCAGACATTCTCAGCCAGTCTGTAGTACAGCCCCATGACAGGTAACTGTCAAGATGTGGTTGAACAACTGTTCAACATGCGGGTCAGGCAGAGTTGGACCTTTTTACAACCCCATGCAATCCAAAACTGCTACTTTTCTTCTCACTCTCACCAGGGCATTGCATTTTCTGGCAAAAGATGTCCCTGTGTTGGAAAGGGAGAGTTCTCTATGCAACTCCTCTACCTCTAAAACAGCTGTATTATATATGGAGTAGGTCAGAGTTGGATCTTTTTTTGCATTCCCATAGGTTTTACTTGCTCACTCCAGACTATGGCATTTTGTAGCTAAACATGTGGTCCCACTGCTGAAAAAAAGATTCCTCCATGCCGTTCATCCTCTCCTTTTAATTCAAAAGGTCATTGTAGCCCACCCCCTCCCGACTGTCTAGGGGTATGCTGATGGTCACTGTCCATGGGGAGGGGGTGACCACAGAAGAAACTTCTAAGATTGACTTACATTTGCTAGGTCATCCCAGATGGGGTTTACCTGGGACCCCCACCTCCAATGGTGCAGTGCTAGGAGGAAAAACTGTGGCTAGTAGCATTAACAGTCTGTTAAAGAATGGAGGCAACTCTTTCTTCAAGGTAAACATCAGGATCCCATTGTAACTGAACATGAAGCCACTCCATGGAGCAGTTAATTATACATGAGGGGAGAACACATCGCACCAGACCATTATGGTCACATACTCACAGGAGTGCACAATCTCACAGGAGTCCACAATGTCCCATCACCAAAGTCCATTCCACAGGATGTGATCCAGACAACACTGAATTTTCAGGCAGCTCAGTTAATCTCGAAACAAAAACCAAAATGCTGCAGGACTGCTTCCTCTCACAGTCCCACATACCCACTTGCTCTCATCATCTTGGCTCAGACTGGCCTCTCACCTCAGGGCCACGGCTCCACTGTCCCAAAAGGTCAAAATAATTCTCAGAGCAGTCTACACTAGCCTCTCTCCTTGGGGCTACTATTCCCTCCTCCCAGCTGGCAAAATTCTGATGCTTCTAATGAGCAGCCTCTCACTTCAGGGCAGCTGCCTCCCATCTTGCCTCTGGACACAAAATTCACTATGGGGTGACAGTCTCCATGGAACACAGTGGCTACTCCCCATCTTGTTTGTGACCACTCTACTCTACTCTGCCTCTCATCCCACTCTACCAGCCACCTACAGCCATGTAGTACCATCCTCCCACGGGGTGTTGATTTCATCCTGCATGTCCCCAACCCAGGAGATCCTTGAAGCAGCTGCCGCCACATCCAAAGAAGGAGTTGCTGTCTGCCTGCTTCTCGAAAAAAACTACCATGCTGCTCGAGCAGGGATTTGGCCACTCTTGAACCCATATCAACTCACACTCTCTCTTTCTTATTTCCTGTGCACTCCCTTATATTGCTCATGCACACCCCAAGGTACTCCTGTGCTGCCAGCAGTCCCCCAGGGTGGCAAACTATTAACCCTTACCAGTCCTGGGGCAAAATATCCCAACCACTTATCCCACCTGGTGTACATCCCAATGCACTATAATGATGCCCCTACATTGTGTGTGTGTGTGGGGGGGGGTACATCATGATCAAGCTTAGGCAGGAACCAATCAGCATGATCCTAGTGGCCCCGCTGTGGCCCAGACAGCCTTGTAACCACTGCTGTGGGAGTTGTCAGTAGATGTTCTGTTTCCACTATCTCTCAGACCTGGGCTTCTGTCCCAGACCAGCAACACATTGCTGCCTCTGGACTTCCATGCCTGGCTGCAGAGGCCTTCTGGTTTGGGGATTCAGCAGAAGTCTTTCCTGTTTTGCTAGTGGCCAGAAAACCTTCCACCAGGCAAACCAATTCCCTGAAGTGGAAATGTTTCAGTGTGTTTTGCCAGGCAGACAACCTGGACTGCTTCACTTATCCTGTGCAGCATACACTGGCCCACCTCCTGACACTTTCTCAGTCTGGCCTGCTGTACTCCTCAGGAAAGGTTAACTTATCAGCCATTTTGTTCTTTCATGCTCTTATCTCAAGGCAAGACTGTGGCCCAGCTGGATGTGGTCCACAGATTTCTGAAGGGGTTGTTGCATGCTGACATGTGGCAAGCCTCTCCAGTATGAGACCTGAATCTTGTACTCAGATTGCTGAACAAGGCCCCTTTTGAGCCCCAGACATCTTGGAAGGCCTTATCTCATGGTGCTATTACCTTGGCCAGGCACGTCTTTAACTGCAGGCCTTGGTCTGTGAATCACATTTTCTTAAATTTCACAGGGAGAGAGTGGTCTTTCTTTAAATCCTGGTGAAAATTCCTGCCAAATGTTAAGTCTGATTTCACGCTGAATCAGTTTATTGATTTTCCCATTTTCTTTCCTTCCTTCCTTCCTTCCTTTCAGAATGGGGATGGGGGTGCTGTTGCACTAGTGGGATGTCCATAAGATTCTTCAATACTATTTGGACCATACCAAAGACTGTGCCCAGCCCTCTCAGTTGTATGTCTCTTTTGTCCCTGGCATCATGTGTAAGCCTGTTTCTGAGCAGTGTCTATCCCAATGGATTTCCCCCTGCATCCTGTTCTGCTAGAGTCAGACAGGGCAGATTCCATGGCTCAGTGGCAGGGTACCCGGGTCAGTGTGGCATGGGATCCCTGTGGTGGCACAGGGTACCATTCAGAGTCAGAATGGGTTAGGACCAGCTCTGTGGCCTGTTTCAGGCCTGTATCAGCCTCTGACATTTGCTAGGCTGCAACCTGGTTCAGGATCCATACTTTTACTAAGCATTACAGTTTGGGTCAAATCTCTCATTGGTGGCCTGGGTCCAGCCATGGAATCTTACAAAGCCTGTTCGCCTGAGAGGTAAGTGCTCTGTTTTTGCCAGCCACCCAGTTGGAGTTGACACTGCTTGGTTTTCATGCCACATGTAACAACCCTGGAGCATGGAGTATACAAACGACTGTGTACCAGGATCACCACTGCAATAGTGGGTTCTCAGATCCCTCCCTCAATGGATGTTCAATGATGGCTCTTGGGCTTGAAGGGGTCCCTGAAGATGCCTGAGTACAGTAGGCTACTGGAGCTGATAACAGAGTTGTAAGAGAATGGAGATCCAGCATTAACAGGAACTTCGAAGGAAGAAATCAAATGAGATAGCTGCCAGACTAAGGTAAAGAGCATGTAGCCTATCTCTTAAGAATGGGCCGAGGCTTGCTCTGGATGATACTGTCTAGAAGGGGTACCAGAACTAGAGGTAGGTATGGTACCCAAACGAGTATCTGTATGGGGTAACTATAGTTCTGATAATAGTAGGAGTGGTGCATAAGAGCACCAAGGTGACAGTAAGGGATGGGAGAATCTCACATAAGGGAAAGGGACATAAGACTGTGTTTACCAAAGGCACTTGAATGAAATATGCCCCAAGTACTTTTAGAAAATGGGCTTTTTATTTCCTGGCATCCGATTGACTGGTACCCCTGCCAGGGGGGTACATTAACTTTCAATAGATGCCCAGGAAATAAAAAGTGCCAGCCCAAGTACCCCTTCACCCACACACAAATCCTTGTGTGCACCCTGCTTAATGATTGGCCAAAACCACCAAACTGGATTTCAAATCGCCGCCATTTTTATCTCTTGCTTAGTGAGAAATATTAACCCAACACTCTGTAGTTCAGTCCCAACTGTGAAAGAAAACCACATAAGAACCTTCATTTCGCATATGTATGGTAATTTTTTTAGTTACAATGCTGTCTTTTACCCCCATGCCACATGACTTTCTACATACTTGAGACAGAGCACTGTGCTCGTCTCGCTCCTCCAGCAGTCTGCAACTTTCACTGCCAATGGCTTTTTTTTTGCTTTCGCTAATCGGCAGCCAAGCATGATGACAAACCAAAGAGCCCCCCCTTTCCCTCAGAAGAGGTCACTGCCCACTCACCTCCAGAAGTTCAAAAACGTTAACCCCATCCCCAAAATCAAAAACTGCCTTCCATGTGGCTGTTCACCATGTCTCCACTACCGCTCAACTCACAACCGCCGTAACCGTTGGTGACTGTAGATAAATGAGTAGTGCAGCCTTCCTACCTCAGAGTGAGTGATCTTTCAAAATGCGCTCCCACAGCACAGCCAACCTGCATTCCAGCACATCTGATTTTTTGTGGGTGTGTATGTGTTTAATCGGGAGAACCGCGTTGCCAACATTCACTGTGGACTGCCTCTCTACAGCAACTCACTCTGTGCTCTAGAACCGCATTGCCGAAAGTCAATATGGACTTCAATCATATTACCCAATCGCTGTCCTTGGGTGAATGGCAGTAAGTTGTACAGCCACGGTTTCTAATAACTCCAGTACCCGTTTGTGACTTTTCAGTGCTAATCACTGATGCAAGGGGCAGTCACGATATAAAACAACACTAACTTTCTGACATAGAAAAAGGCACCAAAACAAAATACCTGCTTTTTTCGACACTGTCCTCATCGATAATGCGTTGGGCCACTCGCCAGCTACAGAACTATTCAGCATATTCTGTCCTGCTCGCTGTCCATAGTATGTGTCGGTCACAAAACAATAAATAAATACAACTGTGTACTTGAGGGGGGGGGTTTGTGAAAAAAGCTAAATTAATCAAAAACAGACTGGATCCTTGAAAGAAAGTGATGCATAGCAAGGGGGGTGGGGATTGACAGAGGGTGTAAGTGCATACAACCAGCTTTTTTAACTACAGGGTCTCCAATAGGATAAACCTCCTAAAAAAAAACCTCATAATGCAGATGGAGGAACTATTTTATTACAAAATGTAATTTAAATTAATTGCTTATTAACAATTTTTTATTCAACTCTTTTTTATTACAGAGCCCATTTTCTAAGTGCAATAATACCCTCCAGGGTGGGCAGTATGGGTAATACCGGACCTTCCAGGGTCTATAAGGCCCTCCGCCTGTGGCGTCAGGCCTCATTACGCCCCTGGGCAGTCCGGTATTGCCCAATACCACCCACCGTGTCAGGTATTATTGCTTACATAAACAATAATTCTGAATGCCAATCCCAATTGCACTAGAGATTGATTCTGAACTGCATGATACGAACTATCATCACATAGAGGTTTGCACTGGGCAGGTGGAACTTCTTGACATTCAAATTATGAACACACAAAATAGTCGAGCACTCACCACCACATATAACGAACTACACCAGAACTACACTAGAAAGTGATTTATTGACAAGACACAGGCTGTACCCCCCTGATGCATTTTGGAACAAGAGTTCCTTTATCGATGGCTGAGGTACAAACATATGAAGCACAATAAATAGTCACTGAAGAATGATGTCACGTTGGCTGCGGTACAAACATGCAAAGCACAATAAATAGTCATTGACGAATGATGTCACGTTGGCTGTGGTACAAACATGAAAAAGCAGACTAAATAGTCACTGACGAATGATGTCATGTTGTCTGTGGTACAAACATGAAAAAGCAGAATAAATAGTTACTGAAGAATGATGTCATGTTGGCTGCGGTATAAACATGCAAAGCACAATAAATAGTCACTGAAGAATGATGTCATGTTGGCTGTGGTACAAACATGCAAAAGCGAATAAATAGTCACTGAAGAATGATGTCATGTTGGCTGTGGTACAAACATGAAAAAGCAAAATAAATAGTCACTGAAGAATGATGTCACGTTGGCTGTGTTACAAACATGCAAAAACAGAATAAATAGTCACTGAAGAATGATATCACATTGGCTGCGGTACACAATAAATAGTCACTGAAGACTGATGTCACGGCTGCGGTACAAACCTGCAAAAGTACAATAACTAGCCACTGAAGAATTATGTCCTATTGATGTAATTTGAAAAAGGACTTTTTTAAAATTACATCATGGCTGTCTTCATACATTCACTTTAAACACCTAAAAAGTTCCATTTAGTTCAGAGTGAGGAGCCAAGGAACCAAAATGATTTACCACCTAATCAGTTTACACTTCCAAGTATAACATTTTATTTTGATTTTCACACCACCCAAAATAATTCAGAAGGGGGTGGACCTGGTAAACACAGCAGTGGCACTGCCTCTTGCTGTGGTGGTGAGCTGCTGACTGAAGTCATTAAGGGGACGGTCGATGAAGGAGGATCAAGCATCCTAAGGAATGCCCCCACTCTCTCTGGAAAAAGGGATGCTGCATCCTATTGCTTAGCTGCCACCTGGTGGAGGCCAGGAGGCAGCACATGAGAGCACATAGAAGAGGAGAGGGGTAGCTGACAGATGCCAGGCATGCAAGTGTGAATGGGGTCCATGTGTGCCTGTCTGCTGCACACATTTGCATTTGGGGGAGAGAGACCAGGAGCTAGATGGAAAAGCCTGGTCTGCCATTGCACTGGCACCATCCACACTCCACGGGTACACACATGACTGACATGACAGGCCATCACTGCTATTATGGTCCTTGGTAAGTGGTGGAGAACCAGTTAATCCATGAAAAAGTCAGTGATAGGGCTGAGGGGTGCCGTTGGGTGGGGGGGGAACAGAATTAAAAAATGATGCTGAAAAGGCAAGTGTAACAGCAGGATTTCTTAAACTTAAGGTATGGTTGCACTAATATATTTATTTTTTGGTAACTTTATTGTAAGTGTCCTTAACTACACTGTAACTACTGTACAACTACACTGTAACGGCACTGTAACTACTATGTAGTTATTAACTAGTTTCACATTTGTGTGTTGTGTACTTACACACAATTTGCATGAAGTAACTATAATGCAACTGTACTATAACAAACTGTACAGTTACATGTAACTACTATGTAGTTATTAACTAGTTTCACATTTGTGTGTTGTGTACTTACACACAATTTGCATGAAGTAACTATAATGCAACTGTACTATAACAAACTGTACAGTTACATGTAATTACTATGTAGTTGTTAGCTTGTTTCACATGTGTGTGTCATGTAGTTACACAATATGTATACGTGTGCAACTACTACAGTCTCTCTATTGGCACAAATCATTTCATTCTGACATATGTAACTACACATAAACTAGCTATTGCAAAGTGTAACAGAAAATCTGTTGCGCAACTACCACCGTATCTCTTCTGGCATTATGTAATTTGTTCTTACAAGGGCAACTACATGTGTTATAGCTATTGTAAATTGTAACAGAAAATGTATTGTGTAACTACTGTGTTACTACTTTTTGGCATTGTTAAATTTGTTCTTACAAGTGTAACCACATATAAATGTAGGTCTTGTGCCTTGTCTCAACTGTCTATGTCTGTACGGCAGCTCAGATTCAATGCAAAGAAGTGTAAAGTAATGCACCTGGGAAACAAAAACCCAGGGGGAAGAGTACACAATGGGGGGTGAGATACTAACAACAACAAAAATCGAAAGGGACCTGGGAGTAATTATATCAGATGACCTTAAGGTGGGCAAGCAACGTGAGAAGGCAGTAAGGAGGGCTGGGGGGATACTGGGATGCATAGGTAGAGGCATCAACAATAGAAAACAGGAAGTTGTTATACCTCTGTACAGACAGTTAGTGAGACCACATCTGGAGTATTGCGTGCAGTTCTGGAGACCACATCTCCTCAAAGACATAGACAGAGTGGAGACTGTTCAGAGGAGGGTAACCAAAATGGTGCAGGGTCTGCACCAGAAGACATAAGAAGAGAGACTAAAGCAGCTTAACATGTATACCCTTGAGGAAAGAAGGGAAGGGACATGATAGAAACTTTCAAGACCTCAAGGGAATTAATAAAGTCCAAGAAGGCAGCATCTTTCAGAAAAAGAGATGTGCAAGAACAAGGGAGAACAATTTGAAGATAGAAGGGGGACGGCTCAGAGGTAATGTTAGAAAGTATTTTTTCATGGAGAGGGTTGTGGGTGCATGGAACAGCCTTCCTGAGGAGACTGTGGAGTCAAGAACAGTGGGAGAATTCAAGAATGTATGGGACAGACATAAAGCAATTTTAGTGGGTAGGTAGGTAGGAGGAAGTAGGCTGTTGGTTAAGTAGCATCTGCAGCTTATCCATCAGGTAGGGAAATGGGCAGACTAGGTGGGTCAAGTGGTCCTTATCTGCCATCAAATTCTATGTTTCTATGTTTATCTGACATTTATTTAACATGTAATCACACAGAAAAACTTAAAAGTGTAATCAGAATGGTAAATAAAATATGATCACACTATAACTTCAGTCTGCTACACTTAAATGCACTGACTGGCAACTCTTTAGATGACATGCCATGTCTGCATTCCAGGTTTTCATGAACCTACAGTTTAATAATATGCAGTCTAATATTGTGAATTGATATATAACTGTACACAAAAATATTTAATTTGCATAATTACTAACTGGTGTTGCAACAATATTGTGGTTAAGGAATAATAGTATGTATGGTAGAATATTGTTTTACCTCAATTTTTTATATCAGATAGAATACTGTTGTACCACAGTTCAAAGGTCATGGTACACTGTTCAACCCTTCTGTGGTACAACAGCATTCAAGCTGATTTCAGGAGCGTATGAGCCACACCAACAGAAAAAGCAGGATCAACCTGATCAAAGGAGGTGGCAATAGAAGGAACAGACAGCCGTGTAATCCTGCAGATGCAGGATTAACCAGATAGCACACCACCACAACAACAAAATTGACAGCGAACATCACCACAGCAACAAATCTCACCAGGTCGAGATTCGTCACTGTGGTGATCCACTGTCTGCCGACTCCATGACTCCCAGTGTTTTGCCCCCATCCCAAACCAACTCCAACTCGGAGTTGATTATTTAGAGATGGGGGGGCTGGGGGACGAAGCCCCCCACAGAAAAACACGTTGTTCTGATGGGAACAATGCCGGCTGTCTACATTGTTCCCCTCATTGCACAGAATGTTGACAACATTGTTGTCAATATTCTGCCATGGAACCGGATCAACCAGATATGGTAAAATAATATGCAGGATCAACCAGATATGCTAGCCTATGAAAAAAGAAATAAATGCAGGATCAACCAGATATTTAAATTTACTTACAGAAAACACTTGCTTAGTCCACATACTCTTGCTAAGCAAGAAATACAGCTGCCATTGTTTTTTTCTTCAAAATCCCTCCCAACCCGATTTTCAACCAGTGGGAGTGCACAACACAAATGTAGGGATGTCTGGTCCCTAACAACCTCACCACTGGTCCCAGCAGCCAGATGTAATTCTCAGAAGAAGACACAGATGGCCATGTTTTCTTCTACTTAAAAAAGTAAAAGAAAATCTGCTACAACTACATAAAAATTGATGTCAGGGAAACCATACACCGTAACAAATAGTGGATGGGCAAATCTATGCAGAATCAGTGTGTTTTGTAACTTCAGGGATTTGATTCCCACGGACCTCTTGAGCTTTGCTCTCGAGGTCAAAGGGAATCAGTACCCCTTTGTGGCAGAACACACTAGTTCTGCATGGCTGCCAAGCCGCTATTCCCTGTGTTTTCACAGTTAATGCCTAGGTAACATGTATTTGCAAGTGTGCACACTTACATTTACCAAGTCTCAGTAATGCAGCTATGATGTAAGTTCTCATTCAGAAATCAGTCCCTCATGAACTTACTGCTTACTAAACATGCAATCTAATATCGGACGCTATTCACATTGAGGTCTATGCATCATTGGAACACTGGGTGGTATGCACAAAAGGAGCATACCCGGCGTGTGCAGCTGTGCACTCACCATGGGTGGTTGTGCAGTGGCTGGCATTCACGGTTGCCAGCCACTGTGCACTTCTCATCCATGGCTCCATCACACAGTGGCTAGTGTGTGGGGGCAGATCAGTGGACACTTGCGGGCATCTAATGAGATACCCATTCCAGGTCCATAAGTTGATTCCTTTCTCTGCATGGAGCAGGGGATGCTGGGTGTAACACAGGGTTGAAATGTTCCAAAAGTGAGAAATGTTTTTAAATCAACGGTGCTTGCCCGAGTGGCCATCCCCAGCCCTTCCTGTTGTCCCTGAGGAGTTTTCACAAGTTGCTGCACTCTGGCAAAACATTGCATTGTCCACACATAGGAAAAGATTTCAAAAGTAGCCTTTATTTCATCAAAGGATGAGTGCTGCCACACACAGAAGTCAGAACTACTCACACCAGTGCTTTGCCAGAAAGGCTTCATCAGAGAGTCGCTAACCCCCAACAACGTCGCAACAATTTCCACATGTTGCTGCACTCTAGCAAAGCATTGTACTGTCCACATGTAGGAGACAATTTCAAAAGTAGTCTTTAATTTTTCAAAGGACAACTGCTTCCACGCATACGAGTTGGAACTACTCAACCCGGCGCTTTGCCAGAAAGGCTTCATTAATTGAGGTGCTTCTGGTTCAGTCTGGGACTGTTGTCTTTGAGGGCTGGATTGACATGGTGGGGGTGACAGAACTTGTCTGCATGGCTGGTGGCTGTACCTTGGGGAGGAGTGAAAGACTTATGGCAGGGTCCCCTCTGCCATATCTTGCACCCCTCTCGTCTGGCACTGTATCTTAGTGAATGGCATGGAGTGTGAGCACACACCCTGCACCACCCCAAGACTGGCCCTGCACAGTCCTGCCTGACTGGTCATGGGATTGGGTGCACAAGGGATGCATGATTTGGAGCATGCCGCTGAGGTCCACTGAACTGCCAGTGCACAGCTTTCTGACTTTGAGTCGCCTACACCTCTCAGATGCATGATGTATAGATGATCAGATCATTTTGTGCATAGGCACCAAAGGTGGCAGGGAATGTTTCAAATGTGCATACCCAGGCCTGGTGATCAACAGCAGCCATCCAATCAGATGGACTGTCCATCAGCAGACTGGATCTTGCACTCCATATGGAGTGGGGAATTGTGGGTTATGGTTAGTCTTCCCAGTATTGCTGTCTTCTAGTAAGGGAACCTACTGGTCTGCATATGTTCACCACTGTGCCCCCAGCTCTCATGGTATAATCAGAGGGCTGTGGTAGCTTGGTATGAAGGATGGCACCATGGCTGCCATCCCGTTCAGCCAGTGGGAAAGGCATGTAATGGCTAAGGAAGAGCCCCTTCATTTGTATCAGGTACCACCCACCATCACTCAACACAGCAGATCAGAGATAAAGCATGGCATGTAGCCACGCCCCACCCCAAGCCACCCACTTGGGCAGCAGCAGGACAGGGGTGTGGATGCAGAAGAGGTGTGGGTCAGTCCCACAGAAGCAGCACATTTAAAGTTACACAACACACATTGTGAAACTAGTTAACAACTACATAGTAGTGCAGTTAGTGTAGCTATGCAGTAGTTACAGTGTAGTTAGTGACACTTAAAATTATCCTTCAGAAATAATTCAGTCATAAACTTACTGCAGTATAGTGTAGTGGTTAAAAGCACTGACCTGCAAACCTGGAGAACTGTGTTTGAATCCCATTGCTACCTTTTGTATACTGTGCGACCAAAAAAAAAACAACTAAAAATAAACATACAATTTAATATTGTAAATTGCTATACAATAAAAAAATCATTAATTTACATAATTATTTATTGGTTTGTAACAGTGCTGTAGTTACTAAGGAAAGTGCTGCTTCTGTGGCATTGTTTCCAAAGTTAATGCCTAACTAACTTGTATTTGCAAAGTTAGTATGCAGAAACTGACATTTAAAATAAAGCGTGAGAAGAAGGGTGTAACTACTATACATTTACATTGAATGTCAATGCTGTAGTTCTGATGTATGTTTTCTTTCAGAAATCATTCCCTCATGCACATACTGCTTAATAAACACGCAATCTAATATTGTTAATTGCTGTACAACTATTTTGTTTACTTATACAATAAAATCATTTACATAATTACTTATTGGCTTGTAACAGTGCTGTAGTTACTAAGAAATGTACTGTTTCTGTGGCATTGACCCACACCTCTTCTACACCCACACCCCTGTCCTGCTACTGCCCAGGTAGGTGGCTGGGGTGGGGCATGACTACATACCATGCTTAATCACCGATCTGCTGTGTGGAGTGGTTGTGGGTGGCGACAGATACTCAGGCAGGGAACCTTCCTTAGCCATTACATGCCCTTCCAACTGGCTGAACATTGTGGCTGCCATAGCATCATCCTTCACTTCAAGCTATCCCAACCCTCTGACTATACCATGAGGGCTGGGGGCAAGGCAGAAAACATAGGCAGATCAGTAGGTCCCCTTACTGGAAAATATCAGTAATGGGAGGACTACCCATAATCCACAACTCCCTACTCCACACAGAGTGCAGGATCCAGTCTGCTGGTGGTCAGACCATCTGATTGGATGGCTGCTATTGATCACCAGGCCTGGGAATGCATGATTGACACATTCCTTGCTGCCAGTGTGACTGGGGTCCAATATTAGATTGTATGTTTAGTAAGCTGTAAGTTCATGAGGGAATGACTTCTGAATGAGAACTTACATCACAGCTACAATATTGACATTTGATAAATGCAAGTGTGTGCAACTGTAAATACATGTTACCTAGGCAATAACTGTGAAAACAGTACCGTTATTTCTTAGCCACAATATTGTTATAGCACCAGTTAGTAATTATGCAAATGAAATATTTTTGTGTACAGTTACATATCAGTTCACAGTATAAGACTGCATGTTTCACTGATCTGTAAGTTCATGAAAAACTGGAACACAGACGTGGAACATCATCTAAAGAGTTGCCAGTCAATACATTTAACTGTAGCAGACTGAAGTCACATTGCAGTCATATTTTAGCTACCATTCTGATTACACTTTAATGTTCTTCTGAGTGATTACCTTTTAAATAAATGTCAGATAGGAATAGTTCAAACAGTGCACAAAACTTGCATTTATATGTGGTTTCACTTGCAAGAACAGATTTAATAATGCCAAAAGTAGTAACATAGTAGCTACACAATACATTTTTTGTTACAGTTTGCAATAGCTATTACATGTGTAGTTGCCCTTATAAGAACAAATAACATAATCCAGAGGAAACAGCATGGTAGGTGCACAGTAGATTTTCTGTTACACTTTGCAACAGCTATTACATGTGTCGTTATCTAAAACACAAAATCAGCCACTCCACTACAGCACTGTGCCATACCAAACAAAAGCAAAAAGACAAAACATATGGCACCAGTAGCAGTGTAGAAATGTTAGTGCATATCTGTTTTAAAACTTACTGTGCAATGCAGTTGTAGTGGAAAATAAAGTAACACGTTACCGGCAAGGTAACAGACCCAACCTGGTTTTCCCATGCAGGGACCAGGTTGGGTCTGTTGCCTTGCCGGTAACATGTTACTTTATTTTGCACTACAACTGCACTGCCCTGTAAGTTTTAAAACATTTTTGTAATAACATTTCTAACACTGCTAATGGTACCATATGCTTTGCTTCTTTACATTTGTAGTTACACTTGTCAGAATTAATTGATTTATGTCAAAAGGGAGACAGTAGTAGTTGCACATGTATGCAAATTGTGTAACTACATAACACGCAAATGTGAAACTAGTTAACAATTACATAGTACTTACATGCAACTGCACAGTAGTTACCGTGCAGTCACAGCATAGTTATACAGTGGTTACAGTGAAGTTAAGGACAGTTAAAATAAAGTGTGACCATTTTTTTTTATTTCAATCTTTTGTTAACCAGATAAATTCTCTAGACCAAGGGCCTATTGTCAGGAATGACTCAGGGGAAGGGATGTAAAATGCTTTAGGGCAGCAGGGATTCTCAAAGCTTGTGATCCTAGTCATCAGGTTTACACTTACCATAAAACAATCTGCCACAGAATGTACTGTTTTAAAATGGTTCCCTCTGTGCAAAGGAATGCAGTTCTAGGATTTGCTCATCTCAGGCTATGGGAGGAAATTGCTGTGTATTTAGACTAGCACTTACATTTTCTGAATTGTTTCAATTCTTCAATCAGGGAGTGGAGTACCAGAGCCCCATACAATCTGCACCCTGACTAATTTATCTGTGCTAAATGGTTTGGGCCCCCACAATGACTTACAAATGCTGAGTGAAAACGGGCTGTTGATCTTCATGTTACTCATGGGGTTTTGACATAAGAGAGTTTAGTAACTCTGCAGTTTGACACAGTTGACTATTTTTTGTGACAAGCTCATTGTCAATTTTGCTTTTGTTTTCCTTGACCATTTACAGGTATCCTACCACCTCCTTTTGCTCCAGACTCTAAGACGGTCTATGCTAAAGATATCCAGGATGTAGGTGCGTTCTCCACAGTAAAAGGCATTAATGTTGAAGAGGTAGACAAGGAGTTTTTTGACGAATTTGCTTCAGGCAATATCTCCATTCCATGGCAGGAAGAGATGATTGAGACGGGCATTTTTGGAGAGCTCAACCACTGGGAGACCAATGGGGAATTACCAAATAACTTGAGAAGGGATTCCATCATCGAGCCCCCTCCAACCAAATCTGGAGTTTGTTGTGTTTCTTAAAGGAGATGAGCTACAACTTTGTCCTCCTTAACTGGAGACTGACAACACTGAACACTGAAGCAAGGAGTTATCTGACAAAATATATGAAAATTATGATGTAAACTGAGAAAATAACTTTTATGTTAGTCTGTGAATAGCAACACGTTTTAGAAGAAATGATTTACAGAACCAAAGCAGAAATTTTCCATAAGGAACATCTTAATCACATTTAAATTCTCCATGGGGAATATCTTAATCCCATTTAGGGCTCATCAGAAAGAAAGTTACTCATGTCTGTGTGACTGCTGGGGCAGAGGGATGTGTCAACCCAGTATGAAATAATTGTGCAACAGTTTTCTTTTTGGTTCCATGACTCAAGCGAGAATGACTAACAACATGCACAACTAGGAATCTATACACTGTTCCTTTGACATGACATGGGTACATTTTTGAAAGTGGGGCATTTCTAGCATCATATACCATTAGCTTCTTATAAAATGGCAGAGAACAATGAAGAAATCTGATTGGTTATTTATAGTGCAATATAGGACAATGTTGCACTATAAATAACTAGTCCCAGTAAAACAGAAGCAGCACAGAAGCTGATGGCTCAATGATTCATTTTTTGGCATTCTAATTAGATTCTTACAGAAGTTTTAAGTCACTATTTTTTAGACCACTAAAGATTTCATTTTCAGTCCATCACTTTTCATTGTTCTGTGCCATTTTATCCACTCCCCCCAATGTGACAAACTATAATAATCAACTTTTAAAACATTGGTGAAACACTTATAAATTCCTCCAGCAGCCATTACATTCCAGTTTACAGCAGAACAGCATCTCTCATGCTAAGCGTCATCTTGTTTCCTCACCCAGTTGCAATCTTCCTCATTCCCAGTATCACCGAACTCAAACAGAGCTGTAAAAAAACATTACCAAATGCAGCAGTTACACTCCCACTTCAACGTTTTTTTTTATTTTATTTTGCAGTCACCAGCCCACTTGACTCATAGCAAACATGTCCCTTAGTGGCCACCATATAGTGCTGCTACAAATGTATAGCTGCATGTCAAGCCTTCTCTGTCGTTTCCACTCGCTCACTCAGATATACACACAGCCTTGGAGCAGTATCTCTTAGTATGGTATGTGTTCAAGCATTACTGTAACTAGCTTGTAAGTAGTGCGCTATCCCCAAGGAGCTTGTGTTTTATTTGTCTGCTATAAAACATTGTTTTGCTTATTCCCTAACAAGGGGACCTGGACACCCTGGAAAGCTGAGCTCACACATGGAAATTAAATTTCAATATCACCATGTGCAAGGTGTTACATCTTGGGTGAGGAAACCCTAAACACAGGTACACCCTGGGAGGGGAGGCGCTGGAGGCCTCAACAGGGGAAAAAGACCTAGGGGTCATGGTGGATGCATGTATGAATAACTCTGAGCAGTGCAGGAGAGCGGCTAGCAAGGCAAACAGGATGTTGGGATGCATCATAAGGGGGATCACCTCTAGGAGCAGGGAAGTGATTCTGTCACTGTACAATGGACTGGTTAGACCACACCTTGAGTACTGTGTACAGTACTGGAGACCACACTTGAAGAGGGACATACAGCTCCTGGAGAGGGCACAGAGGAGGGCAACTAAGATGATATGAGGACTAGGGGTTTGACGTATGAGGATAGACTTGAGGAGCTCTGCCTGTTTTCATTGGAGGAGAGGAGAGACAGGGGAAACATGAATGAGGTCTTCTAGTACCTCAAGGGAATAAATAGGGTAAACATGGAGGGGATCTTTAGACTAAAGCAGGGAGGTATCACCAGAGGGCATGGTTTGAAGTTGGAAGGTGGAAGGTGGAAGGGTGAGGAGGGAAGAGGAGGAGGTTTTTCACTGAGAGGGTGGTGGATCCTTGGAGTGGGCTGCCTGGTGAGCTGGTTCAGAGATCCACAGTGGAGGGCTTCAAGAGAGGGTGGGACAGACACAGAAAGCGGATGTATCAGATGATGGCCTGGTCCATGGGGGTGGGGATGGATGATAGGGATTTCTGGAACACAAGAGGGGGGATGGCCTCTGCACCCAACTAGGGATCTGAGGTTCGAGCAGACTCGATAGATCATAAGGCCTAATCTGCTGGTGATTAGTATGTTAGTATGTTATGTTTTCTGTCAGCCTCGATTCTTAATCCAGTCAATGAAACTGAACAAATTAAATTGTCTCACAAAAACATACTACTCAGAGCCAGCTGAGATAACGTCAGAATATGTGCATAAATAGGATAATATGTGGCACACCGCTAGTTATGACAGGGATACTTGCACTAGAAAAATGAAGCCTCACTGACAGCTGTCAAATGTCCATAGTACTTTACAGAAGGCTTGATGGCAATTGAGAGAAAGTGTTCATAAAAGACTCACCAGACTGAAATATGACAACACAATGCTATAATTATGAATGAAACTGGAAATATTTTTAAATGTAAATAATTGTATTCACCTTTAAGTGTCAAGAAATGTTCCATATCAGTGCTGGTAGGAGGGAGGATGATTGACAGTGGGGATAGGCAGAAGGACTATTTTAAGTTAAATACACATGTTCATTTACATTTTTACATGTTTGAAAGTGTGTTGCTGAATTAAAAAATACTTTTAAAAATAAAAGGCAATTTTATAAGTGCAATAAGATACTTCGGGGTTGTGCATTATGGTGTGATAACCACACTTCTAGGGTGACCAGCACTCAGACTTCGGCCTCATGCCTAACTTTGCCACCAAGGAGTATGGGTATCACACCATAATGCACACCCCAGCGTGTCTTAATTCTTACTTGTTCCAGGGACTTTAACAACTCACTAAGTCTGTTTCTTGCAGGCCAGATGCCTATTTTCCTACTGTTTCCTCTCTCTGTTATGCAAGCTTGCAAATTCACTCCTGTCCTATGACTGGAAGGATGGTCAAGAAGCTGCTTTTGCAGTCAATGCTACTGCCACCAGTACTGATGCAAGGTATTAGCCGCTGAGCCAGTTGTCTTTTTTGATCATTTGGCTAAAGAATTTTTTTTTTAATTAGGCACTGTTGGCTAAAGCTTGTTATGCCATGTCAGCAGGTGTCCATTTGAGAATTTTTTTTTTAAATGGCTAAATGACTAAAACAAAAGAAGAGGACGGTTAAAAAAATATAGGTTTATTATTTTAAAACTCGGCTTTGCTGCATATAAAAAAAAGACAGGAGCTCCCTTTTCTGGTTACATTCCAGATAAGATTCCAGAGTACATGTGGTTTGCATCCTGAAACATATTTATTGTGTTTTCAGTGTATATAACCCTTGCACTTCCGTTTACTCGGATTTACAAGTTAGCTAGACAAACTTATGTAACTATCCCAGCACTGGCACAACTTTTCTGACTAATTAGGTCCCAATATATATTAGCACAGTCTGGTTTTCAAAGTAATCCATGATGTGGGTAAATTCATAGGGTGGTGAGTTACCGCTAGGGAGTAGGGCACCCTTCCCTTGGGGCAGTTGCCTCCCCTCCATTCTGCGTCATTCTACCCATTTGTCCCCCTTCCCTCGGCCTATTCTTCAGCAGTGTGTGATTTAGCCAAATGGCTAATTATTGTTGGCTCCTAGAGCTTACACTAACTGCCGCTCTGTGTTTGAGTGGCAGACTGTGTGTCAGTGCTAGTTGGCTTGTAGCCTCATTCCTCTGAAGCTGAGTGTCTAACCATTGTAAGGCATATGTCCACCTGTCCCTAGGTTGTTTTAGCCAGCATATAGATTCAAATCTCCCTTAGAATGTTGCTGTATAGCTAGTTTTAAAGAAATATTAATTGTATTTAGATATAAAAAAAGGAATCTGCCATTTTTGTGCATGCCACAGAAAAGTCAGCATGTTCAAACCAACATAAAACAGTTCTTCCTCATTTGTTTTCTTCTTTCCACCAAAATACCATTTTAAAACAACATAATTACATACATTACAACAACAGGAGTTTTCTAGTTATGTCATACAAGTCTACAGTCATCTCATGCTTGAGAGTTTGCCCCAGAGATAGAATTTGGAAGGTATGCAAAGTCAGACTCTGCACCATGGTCATGCTCTCTCTTGCATTCTTTTATTTTTTTTGTATGCTCCTGTTCTCGCTCTGGCTTGCCTCCTTTCTGCCAGGAGTCCTGTGTCCCACCATCCCTGGGTGCTTACCCCATCCTCACTGTCTGATGGTTTACCCCCTATTGCAGGGCCATCGGGAGAGGAGACCCCTTGTTCTCCAACTTCAAAAGCTACATTGGGTTGAGGAGGTAACCCAGTGGATGGCGTGGTACCTGTGAGTGGCTTCTAGCATCCTCCTACAGCCAGGGTGTTTTTTCCTGTTTTCTGTCCTCCATCCCCCAGGACTCCTTGCAGGACCAGATGCAGGGCACATGGGCATGCAGGAGCATACACCTTGTGAGTGTTGGTGGATGTTCTCCCTTCCTGAGCCCCTTCCATCTGCACCACCACCACCACCACAGGATATCTAGATGGCAGTTGTAGAGTAGAGAGTTTCACCCTCCCTCCTCAGAGGAGATCATCCACTGGGATGTTCAGTCCTCCTCTCCTTGGCCAGTCCCCGACAATCCGAGCTTGTTCCTGTACACAGGTCACCAGCGTTGCAAACAGTACTGTTACTGCTGTACCAATGGGCCAGTGCCCCTCTAGCATTCTAAAGGCACATTTGTTCTTTCTACTGAAGAGTTCCAATGCTTCAGAGTCCTGCTGCAGTCATGAGTGGTTATGTGTTTTTTTTAATGGCAATAGTTAAAAAAAGGAAGAAGCGAAACCGATAAGAATTTGAGGTATCCCCTGAACAGGACTTCGATTCCCCTACAAAGGTTAATAAAGATTTTTCCTACTATGCTGACATCATGTTCCAGATGGTGGACACCTTAAACCTCACATCCACTACAACAGAAGTGGACATAGAGGAGGTAGCATTCATGAATATGCTGGGTCTGACATCTTCAAAAAGAATGTCTCTCCCCATACATAAATCATGGAAAAAGGCCACAGCCAGAGTGCTGCAACAACCCACTTTGCCCTTGTCATAGACAAAAAGATGTAGAAAAGGTATCAGGTGGACAGCCTGGGGTCAGAGTATCTGTAAGCCCACCCTGACCATGAAGGTAGACTGCAAACTGCTGCATGTGAGAAGGCAAAGATCCCTCTGGGGTCCCTTCCTCCAAAGAAGGACTCCAGAAAAATCTGGAACATATGGCAAACAAGCTTATATAATGACCAATGTGTAGCTTATATGGTATACACAGCATAGCATCGACAGACACAGTAGAACACAGGCCTGGCGTGTGAAGAGAATGCCAGTCTGATCAATACTGTGAGAACAATCTCAGGGGCTACCAGATATCCATTTCAGATGGCTGTTGATGCTAATGACACAGCATCTAGAGCCTTGGCTCATTCAATGGCCTTGAGAAGATTCACCTGGATAAAGGTAACTAGCTTGACCCAGGGTACCCAGGTAAATCTAAGGATTTCTGCATAGAGGGATAATCACTCCTTTGTAACAAAACAAAAGCATAAATGAAGAAAGTGGGTGAATAAAAATCCACTTCCTAAAATTTGACAGAAAACAAAAAGGCCTATACTTCTGGTGATGTCACATCCTTGATTGCTGCCTAAACATTTTGCTCCATTTATCCAAATCTGAATCTGCCTCAGTCCTCGATGTAGAAGCTGCAAAACTGTCTAGAAAATGAACAGTGGAGGACTTTTTAATGGCTACCAGACAAAAAGTCAAAGAATTACCTTCCAAACTGCAAACCAGAGCTGAAATGGAGTGTGGTCAGAGCTAGAGTTGATCGTCACCTACATCCAAGTCACAGTACAGCTGAAACAGTTGTGCTTGGAGCTGAAAGCATTTGTCAGATCCTAAAAAGGCTGTAGTCCATGATGGCAGATAGTTGCAGAGACTTGAGTGGTCTAAAAATCAACAGTGGCCTTAGAAGCCTGTATTGGAGAATATGCCATCACTAGCGACCTCCATACTGAAGCACTACTTAGTCTGCATGACCATGAAGTGAAACTTGAGAAGACAACTGAGGACCTTGAAAACTGGCATTGCTAGAATAACATCCGTATTCATGGGGTCACCAAGAAAGCTGAGTCAGGAGACAAGGGACCTGATTTTCAAACCTTTGGTGATGATGCAAGGTGCTCGTATCAAAGAAAATGGACACAAGTGGCTCACTGTGCCACACCTTGCATCATTCCCAGTTTTCAAAGGAGACTTGCAGCAGACAGGGGCTGGGGTGCACCGAAGTGCTTGTGCCATGCTTGTGCTGCTCACCGTGGTGCAACCTGGCATAAGAAGGGCTCGCACCAGAGCCCTTCCGCACCATCCCCCTTATCTCTGATTCTCAAAGTGGTGTGGTCCCCTCCAGGCTTAGACCAGCCTCTAACACCCCTTGTGCCACTCCACCCACAGTGTTCCTGGGGCTGGGTCCCCACAGCTCCTCCCCCCCCCACATTCACCACGGCAGGCCACCTCAGTCAGGAAATAAGACTGTGACAGAATACCTTCAATGTGGGCTATTCCTCATGCTGGCTCCTGTTTACAGGTCAGTAATGTGAATGGGCTGCCTGGGCAGCATGAGGAGCTGTGGTACATGACTAGGTACATGAGGGGGTACAGCTGGGAGGTACAGTATGAGCCAACTGGTGCCACTGTTACACAGTGGATCATATTGACTTACTTGGCACACTCATGTTCGTGGACATGGCAACCCTGACTGTTCTGATCCAGATGGGGCACTGCACAGCTGCCCCAACATTGGATAGGCATCCTACAGAGGGGACAGGTATTCATGACAGTGACTGGCCACATGTCCCTGGGAGTGTGCCACCATGGTGTGCAATATGCCATCTGTGTGAACCATGTGGCACTGTCCTTCCACATCACTGGCACACCTAGTAGGTTGCACCGCTGTCCATGTCAAACCCCTTCTGTGCGCTACTTGTTCAATGCATGGGAGCCGTTGCAGCAGATATGCCTACTTTGACACCAGGACCCCTCCCATACTAAAATTCGGTGCAGGGTCTCTGGCGCACCAGCGATTGACACAAGCTGCTGTGTGTCACAGCTTGTATCGATTTAGTGGCCCCTTTGAAAACCCGATCCAAGTTATTCTGTATTGTAGGACTTATAAAAGAACTACTTGACTTTGACTCTACCTTACCTTGAAAATCATATGACCTCATTGCACTCAGGTTGCACCCCTCTCCCCCTAAAAAAGACCAGACCCTGCTCTTTTATTTTGGCATTCGTGGATTACAGAAATAAGATGGAAGTGCTTAAATGGACTCGGGAGTACTATTTGCTGATACAAGTGTTTTCTTTTATTATTTTGCGTAACACTAGTTAACAGAAAGCAGGCTCTGGTCATTCACAGAGAGCTACACATCAAAGGTATCCAGGCCTGCCTGGAGTACCCAGCCCGACATCATATCTGCACTGATACTGGTTCTGAAGTATAAGAAATGCTGATCAGGGCTGCCCACTTCCTCATGAAACAAGGCATACAAACTGAGGAGACCCTGAGACACATTCACATGCAGGAACTGAACAAACAAAAGTGGCAACATAAGGGGGGGGGATACAAAGTATCAGAAGAGGTCTCACTGGTAAAGAAATCCCTTCTGGGTACAGCTCAAATCCAGGCACTCAGTGGAGACCTCCTAGCCAGCAGTGGATCAGATGGGATACTGGTCAGAGGGCCCACAAGAACAAGGCTCTTAAATTTAACTGTACGATTTTAGTATGACTTTCCTTATTTGGCCACTCACTTTTCTTTCTTTCTAATGGTGGCTTTAACTTGTAGATTATAATTGTCATATCAAATGCAGCATGGAGTAAAGTAGGTAATAAATACTAGGCAGGAGTCTCTGTTTCTGTCTTTTTTTTTTTGCTAAACACTTAGCATTTCCATGATTGCCTTTGCTATTTCCCTCAATTAGGGGCACCTGGTCATGAGAATCTTATGGGGGGCATTTCTATATACTCGATGGCTTCAAATTTGCATGGTGCAGGATTTTATCTGGAAGGTTACCTGAGTGCATGTGCAAGTGTACAGTATATACAGTAGCTGCATACTGGGACAGACTAGTGAACAGCTTTGCTGTCTTTTTTTCCACTCTCAGATCTTATAGCTTAAAATGCACCTTGTAAGGAGGACTACACATATGCCCCTTCAAGGGGATACTAACATGGTTCTGATGTTTCTTTCTCTCTCTTCTTGACAGGGCTTAGTAAACACCTCTGCTACCTCCATTTTTCCCTGGTTTCCCTTGCGTTTTATTGGTACACACTCCTGCCAATGTGAGAGGTGGCTCATAGTCCCAATTCCTAAATCTGTGCTTCCCCTTATGGTAATTCCTGTTGTGGGATATAGAACAGTTTTGCTTCTCGGGCAACCTACTGGGTGGGTGCTGGGGGGGGTGTTCCCTGGGCTTGCTGTCTCCTGGGCAAGTGACGCTATAATGAGCCATATCTCTTAACTCCTCCTGATGACTTCCTAAGAGTGAGAACCAAGATGCAGAACCCCTGATTCAAAGGCTGGAATAGCTTTAATAGACCGGTGCTTTCTGCACTGCTTGATAGAGAGAGGCTCCCATTTTCCACAACTTTCTGCTGTCCTCACTTGGGACCCAGAATAAGGTTGGTCTGTTCGCAGATGATACCAAGATGGGAGCTGTGGTGGATGACATCAGGGGGTGGAAAGGACTGCAGGGAGACCTGACAAAACTACAGGAGTGGTAGAAAACATGGCAGTTGGGGTTCAATGCCAAGAAGTGCAAGGTACTGCACTTCAGAGCTAAGAGCCAGAGGAGGAGCTATCAGCTAGAAAGGGTACAGTTGGGGAGCACAGGGGAGGAAAAGGACCTGGGGGTGAGTATAACAGGGAACAAAAACAAATTGGCTCAGTGTGGGAATGCAGCAGTGAAAGCCAACAGGATGCTGGGCTGTATAGCGAGGGGGATTTCCTCTAGAAGTAGTGAGGTGATCCTTCCCTTGTACAGGTCACTGGTCAGGCCACATCTGGAATACTGCATGCAGTACTGGCGCCCATTCCTGAAGAAGGACATCAGACTGTTGGAGGGGGTGCAGCACAGATCAGCTAAGATGATCCAGGGTTTAGAGGGGAATCCTATGAAGAAAGGCTGAACAGGCTTAACATGTATTCCCTGGAGAAGAGGAGGGATAGGGAAGACATGATCAAGACCTTT
Source organism: Neoceratodus forsteri (assembly GCA_016271365.2). Taxonomy (NCBI): domain Eukaryota; kingdom Metazoa; phylum Chordata; order Ceratodontiformes; family Ceratodontidae; genus Neoceratodus; species Neoceratodus forsteri. The sequence continues at coordinate 91,660,779 of CM057459.1, read as the reverse complement.
AAGTATCTGGAAGGGCTAAACAAGGCTAATACAGGGGAGGTATTCCAGATCAGAAGGGAGAGGATACTAGAGGGCACCAGCTGAGGCTGGAGGGGGAAAATTCAGGCAGAGGGTCACATCGGTTCTTCTCAGGAGGAACTTTCTCCCTAAGGTATTGCATTCTGAGATAGACAAGGAAGGACAGTTTGTTTGTCTACACTGTGTGTACAGAGATATTCCATGCACACTTTTAAATTTATACACTCCTAATTCTACATCTGAGTGCATGCCATTTCTGGAGAAAATGTTATTTGACATGGTTACATCACTAGAACAATTTTATATCCTGGGGATGACTTTAACTCCATATTGTCTGAAGCCTGAAACTGTTGTAGACCAGGTGCAAGAGGGGATATTCAGGCTGGGAGTGTGTTGTCGAGATTAATAAAGGAACTTACCCTTACTGATGCATGGCGTTCCATGCACCCTCAAGAAACTGATTTCAAATGTTACTCTGCCCACCATAAGGCATATTTCGAGAATTGACCACTTCCTAATATTTTTAAATTGGCTATATGTTGTACAGGGCTGTGGAATTAAAAATTTTTTACCATCTCAGATCATTTCCACCTAATTTTAAATATTGAAACCATACTGATTGTCAGAAATTATACTTGGTGCCTGAGTGCAAGCTTTCTTAATTACAAAACTTTCAGATTCCATATTCAATGAGTAATCTCTAACTTTATTACTAAAACACAGTATTCGAGACTCCTCAGCCAACATGCAGCGGAATTATTTGTAGGCAGTCATCCAGGGGGATGTGATTAAATATGCTTCACAAATGCAAAGGGAGAGGGTGCAGAAACACCTTGAGTTAGAGACTGCTAAATTTGACCTAGAGGCTACATATCAAATCGCCCTCAACTATGAGGTTGGGCAGAGGCTGGAGAACTGGAAAGAGGCCCTAAATAAGTTGCTTCAAGTGGAAATTGAGAAAACACCCAGAAATGCCAGACAGTGCTATATGAAGGGGACAAGAGGGCTGGCAGACTGCTGGCCCTGCAGCTCCGAAAGCAGGAGACCAGCAGGACAGTCCTGCAGATTAAGCACACGGGAAGCCCCAGGGGCAGCCTGGAGGATCCATGGATAATCTTAGAGGAGTTTACATGCTTCTACACTCTCTTGTATAAATCATAGGGGTCTCCTGATCCTACTCAGTTCTTTGAAGGGCTCCACCTACCCACTTTGTCAGAGGCTGCTCAGATGGACCTTGACAGACATGTTACAGGAGAGGAGATACGGGCTCACATTAAAATGTTGAAAAATATGAAGCACCCTAGGTCAAATGACCTGCCAGCTGAATGGTAAGATGCCTTCAGGCTGAGTTAGAGTTATTGACTTGAGTCTTCAACCATGTCATAAAGGGCCTGTCCAGTGTCCTGGCAGCAAGCTCAAATATCATCCTGCATAAAGCAGGAGAAGACCTGCTGTAGCGTGGTTCATATCATTCTATCTCCCTCTTGTGTTCCGATATAAAAAATACTCACTGGCATCTTGATAAATCACTTATAATCCCACATCTCCACAATTGCACACTCTGACCAGGCTTGGTTTATCAGAGGCAGATTCATGCAAGACATTAGACAACTCTTGAATATCTTCTCTTCTGAGTGCTGCATTCCAGTGCCACAGCTAGTCATTACAGTAGATGTAGCAAAGGCATTCCACCAGGTGACTTGGCATTTTCTGAGTTATGCGCTGCGATCCTTCCAATTTGACCCCAAATTCTTACAGTCTGTAACAGCATGAAAACCTCCCTTCCTTGTCTAGGGGTACCTGATGTTAAAAGTGGAGGGAGGCCTGACAACACAGATAGTTCTGAAATCTCAGATGGAAAAAAGTTACCTGGGTTCAGACGTCATCTTGTTTGAAGATCAGGCAGAGGGGTGCAAACTCCCTTGGGCAAATTGCAGCTAGAGAAGGGCAACTAGGTGGTTATAGGTTGGAACCACAATTCATTAATTTAGTCCAATGTCCATATTGAGAATGCAGTGAATAGAAAAAATGTTATTCTTCAGAAAACAGTAAAACTTTCACTCCATAGAGCAGTGGAGTACAAACAGCATCGTTTTTGAGGTAGCTGGGGTTCAGTGACACAAGGCCATGGCACATTGCTTAATGATCTGGGCAGATCAGACAAGGATTGTCCTTGAAGCTGGACAAACCTTCTATTTGATAGCAGCAGCACAGATTTCATGCAGGCTCACGTTTCTCTTGAATGTTGCAGATTCCACATCTACTGGCTTTTCACTCTCTCTCACACACTGACTCTTTGATCTCTTGAAGTGTACCGGGCTCTGAGCATCCCAAAGCAACTAAGCACAGGCCCTGGTGATTCCAGTGATGCACTTGTGCTGACCCCCCAAAAACCCTTTGGGCCCACAAATGCTCTGGTCCCGCTGCAGTCCCATCCCGGAAAGGAGAAGGCAGGCTGCTACCACTGCCATCCCTGAAGCATAGGCTCTCACCACTGCACTGTCTTGATAGCAGGACCCCAGCCTAAACTTTCTCTGGATCCTCCACCGACCTGCACAGTGCAATAGTTCATGTTATGATTCCTCCAAGTGCTCCCCAGACTACGGCTCCCACATAATGACGGAGGAGCCTCACAGATGAGGAACTATAGACCATCCTCTTGGCCGAGTGGTGGCTGCCCAGTTTGAATCCAACCGGTCCCTTGGCACTGCCACATCTCCCTCATAGCCTACACCCCTGCACTGGGTTCTGGACAACTTAATACATGCTGCCCACATAAGAATCCTGGCTGAGGGCACCCCGAAATCACAGCTTCCTATTCCTGCTGGTCTCTCCCTCAAAAGGGTGCCAAAACCTCCCATAAATATCCATGTTGGGATTTGTAGCCCCACCCAACCTGCAGGCAGGTCATGACCCCACAGCCCAAAAAGGGAAAAGGGGAGGAGCAAGGACTGAATAATAAGCACCCGTGTTTGGGGGTGTTTACAAGCGTTATACACTTGCCCTGAGGTGAGAGTTAAGCAATAATGCATGAAAGGGTGTGTGTCGTGCTGGGATAATGTCACACCTTGGGTTGTTGGGCATGCGGCTGCAGGCCAAGTGCGTCCAATAGCCGAGAAGTGATGTTATGCCAGCACAACACACACCCTGGAATGCATTATTGCTATTATGCAATGGCTCATTGCTACTAATAAAAGAAAGATTAAAAAAAAAAATTTAAATGTGTATTTTAATTTTATTTTTAGATGTGCAGGTATACCGAATGAAAAAAATAGTCCCCTTCTAATGTTAGTGTGTGGACTGCTGTATTTTCCTGCACCATCCCACCCACCCCCACTCTTCTTCTGTTGTTGTGGGGTAGTGTTTTATTGTCCCAATCTCACTGCCTTACTTGGGACTGGCTAAAATTTATTTGTTCAGTATTTTTGTATTTTTGGTGACTTATAAAAAGGAACAGAACCGCAGAGGAGTTAAGAAACTGCGATGCCACTTCAGGGTTATTTTGGCCGTTATTTGCAGCAATGACAGGTACTTTCTGTAGTGTGCCATATTAAAGGTGAGTGTGATTTTATTGATTTTTTTATTGATTTTTTTTTCAAGGTGGCTATAACCATTGCGGCTGTTTGAGGACACAAGTGCGGTCTGTTTAACGAGAGGGTCTGAGGAAACATGACAATTTGAAAGGGCTCATGCTGCAGCTGATGGGGAAACTGAAATATTTCTAAGACAATAGCTTGTTTTCATGTAAAAGATTTTTTCTGTTTGGGGGAATACTCTGGGTGGAAAGGGGTAGGAGGTTGTTTCAGTGTGTGTAGTGGTCATGGCAAGCAAGTCAGAGTCGGCAATGACGGTGATTTTCAGTGTCTGTGATTGTTGCTGGTGGTCATGGTAAGTGAGTGGAAGACACTGATGGCTGGTTGGGCTACCAAGGGGACACTAATGCAGTGGTCTCTGTGGAGGAATTTTTAAAAGAACCTAACTGATGTGGTCATCTGCATGCTTGGACTAGACCCATGATGTTGTATTGAGATAACGTCACGGGTCCAGTCCCAGAGTGACCAGTCAGAGGCTAGCATTCCTCCTTGCCATTATATAATTAAGTTAACAGGCTCATCTCAAATAGAGTGACACTTGGCAGGGCTGCTCTGTGTCGCCCGTGCTTTTTGCGATCAGCCTTGAACCTTTGGTGCCAGCTGTATGCCACAACTCTATGATTAGAAGTGTTAGGGTGGGACATGAGGAACACAAAGCATCCTTATATGTGGATTACTTAATAATTTTTGTCTCTGATATTGAGTCTTTGGTCCCAGAACTACTGAAAACTTTGGGGTACTTTGGCAGGCTCTTCGTTTATAAACTAAATTATACTAAGTCTGAGACAATGTTGATTAGTCGTTCTTGCTCATTTTCCCTTCACCTGTGCCAAGAAAAAAAAATCAGCTACTTAGCTGTTCAGGTCACCCTGATATATCCTAGCTGTTTAATATTAACTATGGCCCTCTGTATTTGGCAATGCAAGCAGAATAGCAAGATGGAGAGTGTTACCCCTGTCACTGGTAGGAGAAGGTCAGTAATTTTAAGATGAATCTCCTCCCCAGATTCTTCTTTTGTTCCAGACTCTCCATTTGCATGTCCTTGACTCCTTCTGGTACAAAATACAAAGGGTATCTCTCAGTTTGTTTGGGGGGGGGGGCACCGGCCTTGGGTCAACAAAATCAATTTTGACAATCCCATGAGGGAAGGGATGCCTTGCTATACTAGACCAAAGACTTCATTATACGGCTTCACAAACCACGATGTTCATGATTTGGGCAAAGCAAAGATTTGCATCCAGATGGTATGAGACTGAAAACTCTAAAGTGGGGGGAATGCCCTTGTTTGCAATTCTAACTGCCACAAATCTCCCTCAGTTTAAGGCGACTACCACTATCCCTTGGATTGTACGTACCATTAGAATTCTAATCAGTCTCCATAAAAGTGTCGACAAATCCCCACTTGGGTCCGCTGTCTTTGATTCCATATATAGAGGCCTTCACACTGTCAGCCACAGACCTGCAATATGGCACCTGGGAAAAACAGGGGCTGATGTGCTTCTCCCAGTGTATTACAAATAGGAAGGTAAGCAGCTTACAAGATATTTTGCAGCAATTTTCCCTCCCACACCAGGAATTTTTCCAATAATTACAAGTTAAACACTTAATTACATTCCCTTAAAAATACCACCAACAACTTCATCTGGTTCAATTTCAGTTGGTTACCATCTGTATCCCCACTCCCCACCCCCGTCACCCTGATAAATGGACTTCTAGGCCCAGTGGGCTTACCGGGTCAACACAATTCAATAAATAAATAAATTACCACTGGGGAAGACTTATTTTACCTGGGTAGATAGAATAACCCTCAAGAAAATTTCTTGTGCTGGCGGTTTCTCTCAAAACCTGCCTCTGATATGATCAGAAGTTTACAAAATCCTTCTGGGTAAGGGTCACCCCCTCCCCCCGCTTGAGAATATTAAGGTCAAATGGGAGCGGGAAAGTGGTGGTGCCATTTCCCTGGCACAATGGCCTAGGTTTTTATAGATGAGATGGAAGGTCACCTCTTCTGCAATGTGGAGGGAGTTTCGATGGAAGGTTGTGGTGCAATTCTTTTGAACCCCCATGATAACACAGCATTTTGGCACCATCAGAGATGAATCCTGCTGGACACATTGTTGGGGAAAGGGACACACTATGATATTTGTTTGGAATGTTCCAGAGTGCAGCACTATTGGAATATGATGAATAAGGCTATCCAAAATGTTCATGGATGTTTCATTTCAAAATCATTTTCTTCTTTGGTCTTGAGGATCTTTCCTAAACCACCTAGAAATAAACAGATCAGGGGGTTATATCTACAGACCAGTGAAATTCTTTTTATTTTTTATAATTTTTCTTTTTATTTTTCTGGAATTTCTTGTTATTTCTTTTTATTCATTACAAATTTAGTTTTATTTCTTGTTATCACATTTACATTCATAAACTACCTCAACATGACCTTATACACACTAGAAATCACATTCCTAGTATAATACTACATTGTATTAAGCAGCATTATGCTGTGGTCTTTCAAGGTTTTGTGACTGAAACAATTCCGCTGTTGCTTCCTTATGGACCATCTCTGTGGTAACAACGGAGCCTAAACAACAGTTGCTGCAAGCATTTATTTAGTTTTTGCCTGCCAAAAAGCAGTTTTTGTCACTTTATTCATATGTGTTTTTTCATTTTATTCCTTTTATATGCTGAATTTCTTGTTATTTCTTGTTATACCTTGAATTTCTTGTTATTTCTTTTTATGCCTTAATTTCTTGTTATTTCTTGCTATTTCTTATTTAAGAAAAACACGGGTCTCTAGTTATATCACATTCTGATAACTGCTGTGACGTAAAAAGGGAATAATGCTTTGTTGGCTGTCTGAAATTTCCCTGCAGGTTTCCACATGGGAGCAGAAAATTAATGATATCCAAGATATGGAGAGGCTGATGGCAGCAACACAAGTGAGACAAGAGTTTTCATCGTGTTTAAGTACCCATGGGACAGCTACAAATTGAACTTCTCCATTGAGACCTAGCAAATCTAATATTAGTCCAGAGACTTACTGCTCAACCGTACAATTTTCTTTTTCTTTCCCGCAGTGAATCCCCTATGAAAGGCATGTAGTTTCACTGTTATCTCCCACCTAAACGGCTCTCCATGGATTATAGTTCACACACTATGCAAAGGTTCTGCTGCTTTCGCTTTATAACGTGGTCTCTGTGTTATTTATTGTTCTACATGCTGTTTTTATTGCGAAGTCATGCACATTCACTCTAAATCAGTTATTTTATTGAAAGGTAGGTAATGTTATGTTCTACTTCATTTGTTACTGCTTTTCATAATCCCCTATATTTCCAAGTCCTTTTCCTGGATTTTTAATTAAGCTGAGTTACAAAAAAAAAAAAAACTCAATCTGTTAAAGGCGTTATAGAAAGGGAGGTAGGGGTAGGGACTACTATAGAAAGACCTACAAAATGGTGCAGGGTCTGCACCAGAAGACATATGAAGAGAGACTTAAGGAGCTTAATATGTATAGCCTTGAGGAAAGGAGGGGGGGGGGACATGATAGAAACTTTCAAGTACCTCAAGGGAATCAACAAAGTCCAAGAGGGTAGCATCTTTCAGAAAAAGAGGTGTGCAAGAATAAGGGGGCACAATTTGAAGATGAGGGAGCGGCTCAGAGGTAATGTAAGGAAGTATTTTTCACAGAGAGGTTGTGGATGCATGGAATGGCCTTCTGGAGGAGGTTGTGGAGTCAAAAACAGTGGTGGAATTCAAGCATGCATGGGACAGTCATAAAAGGCAATTCTAGGGGTGGGGTAGGGAAAAAAGTGAGGCTGCTGGTTAATTAAGATCTGCAGCTTATCCATTAGGTAGGGAAATGGGCATACTGGGTGGGCCAAGTGGTCCTTATCTGCCATCAAATTCTATGTTTCTACATCCAATATGAATGCCCAGCACAGGGAGGTGCTGGGAGAGGCAGAGGCAGGAGAAGAGGTAGGCAGAAGCCTGCATGAGCTCCTCAGCCACAAGCAAATCCAGACCCCTGACTATTTAGTCCAGGTTGTCATAGACTCATTGCCAGTTGGAGGGCTCTTGGCCCACTAACTGGAGGAATGGCAAGAAATTACAACATACAAGTTGGTCCTGGAGATAGTGGGCCAGAGTTTGACCGTTCAGTTTGTACAATTACCAAGGTTAAACAGACCAAGAGTCTTTCTAGTACACAGTCAAGGACTAAAAGTTTTCCTGGAGCTGAAAGTAACAAAAGTGATGCAGCTGAAAGCAGTGGAAAAAGTACTTATCTGACAACTGGGGAAAGGGTTATTTTAAGACACTTTCTCAGACAAAAGAAAAATGGAGGATGGTGACCTGTTCTGTACCTAAGGTTCCTGAATAGGCACCTGAAAAATAAAAAGTTCAAGGAGGTGGCACTGGGAGCAGTGGCACCATCCCTGCAACAAGGAGATCGTCTGGGGTCCCCGGACCTCAAAAATGACTACTTAATAAGACTCAGTCACAGAAAGTATTGTTGCTTCAGGCTAGGCACTGTCCAGTAGAAGTCTCAGAAATGCCATTTGGCCTAACCTGAACAACAAGAGTGTTTGCAAAATATCTGGCCTTGGTGGCAGCACATGTGTGAAAGAAAGGTGTGGTGGTTCTCCCATACTTGGATGACTGCCACATAAGAGGGAAAACAAAGGAGGAAGCAGGTCACTCCAAAAGCTTGGTAAGGAGTATACTGGAAAACTTGGGATTCCTCCTAAACTTACAACAATCACATAAAAATCCAGTCAAGTACATGAGTTCATAAGAGAAGAGCTGAACACAGTAGAGGGGAGAGGGGAGAGGGGAGAGGGAAGGGCATTTCTGCTAATGCTCAGAGCAGGCACTCTCCTTCAGTGTGCAAAATCATTCTTGCTAGACCACAAAAGGACTGCTTAGGATTTTCTTCAGCTGCTAGGGCACATGGCATCAACAACAGCTTTGTGCCATGGATTTGGCTGCAAATGAGGGCTGTCCACTACCACCTAATAAGTCACAGGCATCAAACAACTGCTTCATTAGAACAGCTAGTACCAATCACTCAACAGCTGATACAGGTGCTGGTGTGGTAGAAAGAAATAAGCAATCTCAGGGAGGATATTTACTCCCTACATATGTCTCCCACAAAAGTCCTTACAACTGATGACTCACTACTAGGCTGGGGAGGACAAATCAGTAAGTGGTGTCTCAGATGCACAGTAACTAGATCAGAAAGTGCTAAATTCAGTTTTAAGATGGTGGGGTGTTCCAGAAATGGATCTGTTAACCTTATAGGAGAACAGAAAGCTGTCCAAGTATAGTTGCAGACCACTCTGTAGAGGGGCACTCCCAGAAGTTGCACTGTCCCTGCTCTGGAAGGGGAGATTTTTTCATGCTTTTCCACTGTTCTCACTGATACAGAGGGCGTTGTTAAAATTGAGAAGGGAGTCAGCAAAAATATCTTGATAGTACCAGACTGGGCAAGGCAGACCTGGTTTTCTCTCATGTTGTCTCTGTCACACTGGATTCCATTCACATGGCCTCTGAGACACAACCTGCTGATGCTGTCACAGGGCTGAGTGACTCATCCAGATCTCACAACACTTTGCCTAAAGACTTGTTTCTTGAAGAGCTACAGTATTGTACCTTAAACCTCTCCAGTCAGGATTTGGAGGCTTTAAAGGTGTCCAGACAACTAGTTATGAGGAAAACGTATTCATCGAAGTTGAAAAGATTTTCACTGTAGTGTGATTCACAGAAAGTCTCTCCACTGGAGGCAGACTGCCTGTGGTTCTGGATTACCTGGTTAATTAACAATCCTTTGGGCTAAGGCCCTCTATTCTGAAAGTGAATTTTGCAGCTATTTTAGCTTATTAATCCACAGGCAAAGAAAAATCACTTGCATCACAGTCAGTGTTCAAAGCAGTTTTCAATGGTCTGAATCTCTTATACGCCCCAGTGAGGAAGCCAGTCCTTCCATGGAACTTGAATTTAGGCCTTGCACAGTTACTAGAGCCTCTCTTTGAGCCTATGGCCTCAGCAGATCTCAAATACATAACTTTAAAAACTGCCCTAATAGCAATGACTTCTGCCAGGAGGGTCAGTAAACTGGAAACCCCTTTAATAGACCTAGATGTCATTATCTGACATAGAGATAAGCAGCACTGAGGACACACAGGAAATGCTTCCCTAAAGTGGTGTCAGAATTCAATTTGAACCAATCAGTTACTTTACCTGTGTTTTTTTTTACAAAGTGTACAAACATAGAGGAGGAGAAGCTCCATAACCTGGACATAAAAGAGTCTTTGAGTGCCTGTCTAGCTATAACAAAAGGAATCAGAACTAATGGCACACAGTTGTTTGTCACTTATGGCGAAGCAGGCAAAGGCAAGCCAGTAGATAAGAAGACTGTCACTCGATTAATAACTTCTTGCATACAATTCTGTTATAAAAAACTTGCAAGTAGCCACTAAAAGGCCTAAGGGAACACTCTACAATGGCTACTTCTCCATCTAAGGCAGCTGTGAAGGGTGTTCCCCTGCAAGAGATTTGTAAAGCAGCTATCTGGTTTTCAGTACACGCCATTACAAGTCATAGCTGCATATTCATCCAATCCAGAAGGGATGCCAGGTTTGGGGCTGCAGCTCTGCAGAACTTATTTTTTTCCTAAAGAGGTTCTAGACTCAGCCTCTCAAGGTACTGCTAGGAGTCTGCAGATGTGTATGACATCACTAGTAAACTCCTGTTGGTAGAAGAAAAAAATTACTCATTGCAGTAACAATGTTTCTTCTACTAGTGTTTCATACAATCCCTATCTTACCTCCACCTCAAGAACCTTAGTGAAACAAGGTTCTGCAAAATAATAAGGTAATAAGTTGTGTTTTCATTGGCTGAACATTTTATTGCTACAAACTTTATAGTTTTCACAATATTTAACGTGGGGTACAATCTGGCAAATTAAGACTACTAAAATAGTTTAGATAGGTGGTCAGTGCTCTCTTTAGCTCTTCAGCAACAAACCTGCCATTAGAATGCTAGAGGGAGAGTGACCACAGTGCAGACTTTACATTTGTATACCTTCCAAATTTTATCTCAGGCACGAGACATTTGCAGACTTGTATGAATCATTAGTAAACCCCTTAGAAGAAACATCAGTACTATGGTGAGTAATTTTTTATTTTGTGTTTAGATGGCATTAAAATTCATTCTGGTTCAAAAAGGCACTATTAGGCCTACACTAATGAGAATGGGTTATGTCCTTTCCAGTGGATAGGATCATCTAACCCTCTGGTGTGGTGCCAGCATGTTTTGCTCCCAGCTGGGAGATCTAAAATTGTGTACCAACCCCAGAGTACCACAAAACCAAAAAAAATGATGTGGCTAATTCAAAACTGATCAATTCTTTAATTTTTCTTTAAAGCAAAGCAAACGGTCAGCTTCAGGATGAGAGCAGTGTGGAGCTGTTACAGCAGAATGTATGAGCAGGAAATCAAAAACAAAAAGGAACTACTCGGCTACATGCAAAGACCCAATGTCCACTCCACTTCTAAGAGACATTAAAAATGTAGTTTATTAAACATAAAGGTTCTGTAGCATCCCCAAAAAACTGTCAATGTTTCACGCTGCTCTAGTGCTTTATCAAGAGCTGCTAGAGCAGTGTGAAACATTGACAGTTTTTTTTTTTTGGGGGGGTGTTACAGAACTTTTATGTTTAATAAACAACATTTTTAATGTCTCCTAGAAGTGGAGTGGACATTGGGTCTTTGCGTGTAGCCAAGCAGTTCCTTTTTGTTTTTAATTTTTATTTACCCAGCCGCAATAAGACAATAAGCAATATTTCATTTCACACCACCACTTTGTCATGCCCCAGTACTATGTTCACATAAACTTATGCTTATTTCTGACAATCAAAAGTCACATGTGAATCCATTTAAGTCCAGGCTCTTTTATGCTAAGGTAGCTGGTTGGTCTGCAGCAAATTTAGTTTACCAGTGCAGTGATAATCATCCATACAGTAAGACACAAGAATTAGTCGTTAGCAGCCAGTCATGCAAAGCATTCATGGCAGTTAGGATATGCAATTCAATGAATTGCATGTGACGTTTGATTTTTTAAAAATGAGCATAAGTTTAAGTGAACATAGTATTTGGGCCTGATGAAGTGATGGTGGCCATGAAACATTGTCCATGATCTTATTTAGTACAGGTAAATAATCAATGAAGAACTGCACCATATTGAAGTGAGCCCCGCCAATTTTTTAATTTCATGGGATTCAATGGTCAGAATTCCTGAGACAATCATCTTCTATCGAGAAAGAAGAGAGAATCAAGGAATGTTTGTAGATTTTTATTTCATCCAAAGAATCCCACTCTGAGGCCTCCTGGGGGCAGAGCATGTCATGCAGTGGAGGTGTTCATCTCCCTGGGAATGATGCAGGAGTGTGGGCTAGCCAGAATTTTTGCTTGTATCCACTGTTGGCAAGCCAAGTAATGGCATTGGCATTGACAATAAAAATAGATGTTCCCTCACACTCTTGGTTGGAGGAATATGTATTTATTTATTAACAAATGATTTGATACCTTTTATTGGACCAACATGGATGTTACAGAAAAGAACAAAATGCTTTAGCTTTCGAACCAACCAGGTCCTTCTTCAGAAGCTTTGTGGCAGTTTTTTCAAATATCCCATACTATTAACACCAGATTATATAGAAAAAGCAGAAATAATTCTCATTGGTTTAACATATACATTTAAAACATAATAGAAGATTACGTCAGAGAAGCTAATTAACACCAGTATGCCTTAAACTGAGGAGCCTCAGAAGGGCAAAGGTTATCAAGAATTCTCTACAGCCAGAGAGTTCTTGTCACATAAATTACAAATGTCTCAGTATGCCAAGAAAGCATTCTAGTGATAAAAAAACCTTGAGTGGCATTCTCCTAATACATGTAAGATGAGCTTACAACTTACATTCCAATTGTCCTGGTATATTAAAGGACAGATAATAAGAGACAAAATCCTGAAATTAGGTATAACTGCAAGTTGAAATCAAGCCTCAAATTAACCTACACATATAAACATGATGCATGAAAGTATCACTTGTAAGTGTAAGTGCAAAAAAAAAAAAATCCTTGTCAAGGACACCCAAGAAAACGAGACCATGAGCCTGATAAATGCAGATTTCAACACAGAGTCTGTGTATAACAAAAATGCACAGAATCAGTCTAAGCAATCTAAATGAAAACCCAAAGGAATTACACCTTTAATGACCCCCCAAGTAAATGAGATATGCATCTTAATATGAGCAGTTGAAAATGTGACAGTGTGAAATCCACCCACTGACAACTAATAGAAGGAAATAAATGCACACTATATGTGAAAACTAAGTGTTCTAGCCACATAACAACTGCCCCATGCCACGCTCCACCCACACATATGTGTACATACACCATACCACACCCCCATACACACACACACACACACTGCACCCACACAACCACAACACACAACAAATATAGCAAACACATTCTGCACACACCACACCACACCACAGCAAACAAACAAAACACACATACACACCATACCCACAACACATAAAACACAACACACCAAACACACACATACATACATCAGTATACACACACACACACACTCAACGCACTCACCACAGTGTTAAGGTGAAAAGTCAACAATGTAGATAACCATAAACTTACAAAATCAAAGGCCCGCTGAAGAACTAAACTGTTTATGTCCATCTTTTAAAGTGAAGGTCTGTGTAAGTTTAAGTGGAATAATGTGTAATGTACCCAACATCAATGTTCAATCCATCTGCCACCATATTGAGAAGTAAAATAAGTCTAATTTCAGAAGCCCGTCTCTGTTGCGTACTGTTGAAATGTCCTTTAAGACCATCACAGACATATCTGAGATTGAGTGGTCATCCTGGGAGAAGTGCCGGCTACTGGTTTCTCAATCATCTTGTGATTAATAGAAAGTCTGTGTAATTCATTCTAGTGCGGAGTTGTTGGCTTGTCTCCCCACATAACCAATGCGAGGACATTTCTTGCATTGGATAAAATAGACCACATTACTTGATGTACATGTATAATTCCCCTGTATCCTGAATAGTCTGTTTTGTGATGTAACCACACAGTCTGAAGTGGAAATGAGGTTACATGTCTTACATGTGCGTTGATGACAGAGCGTGTACCATATGATGTCATGGTATTCTGTTCGATTCAAGTTGACTCCTAATAATCAGGTTGGCTAAATTGGTGGTTGTTTAAAAGATAGTAATGGTAGTTCTTGAAAAATACAGTTAAGGGTTTCATCCTCACTAATTATTGGATGGAGATCCTAGTAATCTTACGTAGGAGTTCAAGGTCAGGATGGTATGTGACTACTAAGGTATTCTGTTGGTAGTCATCCGTTCCTTATATTGCAGTAGCTGTTCTCTTGGGACCTGTGTTGCACGTTCCACTGCTCTGTCAATTTCCCTGGATTAGTGTCCCTGCTCAATAAAGGTGTTTTTCAACATCGTCAGATGTGTGTCTCTGTCTTCCTCATTTGAACAGAGGCGGTGATACCGAAGTGCTTGACTATATATAACAGATTTCTTTGTGTGGCTTGGGTGATTACTTTTCTTGTGTAAGTATCTCTGTCTGTCTGTTGGTTTCCTGTAAAGACAGGTATGTAGGTACCATCATAATAGTGACAGTGGTATCCAGAAAATGTACACTTGTGGCAGAATATTCTAGGAAAGCTTTATAGTTGGGTGGAGGTTATTAAGTTCTTGGTGAAAATCTTTAAGTGTGTCAGTGCCCTCTGTCCAAATTATAAACAAATCATCAATGTAACGGAAATAAGCGAGTGGTTTATGTGTACAGTGCCTTAGAAAATCCTCCTCCAAATTCGCCATAAAAGATTAGCATACTGAGGACCATCCTGGTTCCCATTGCAGTTCCCATAGTTTGAACATAATGTTTACCATTAAAGCTGAAGTTGTTATGTGTCAAAATGAATTCAGTGAGTTTACCCACAACTCCAGGGTCAATGTTGGGGTCCAATTCTTTGTCATGCAGGTATTTGAGGCAGGCTGAAATGCCATCTGTGTGTGGAATATTAGTGTAGAGGAGGTTACATCCATCGTGGCTAAAAGGGTATCAGGTGGTAAGTCCTTAAAACCAGAAAGTTTATGTAGGAAGTGAGTAGTGTCATGTAACTATCCCTTTGTATAACCAGTGGTTTGAAAATAGCTTCTACAAACCTGATATCCCTCTGTCAGGGTGCCAGTACCAGAGACTATGGGTCTACCAGGATTACCAGGCTTATGTATTTTAGGAAGCATGTAGAATGTCCCTAGCTTAGGTTCACTGGGGGCGAGGTCCTTTAGTTTGTCTTGGACATGCTCTGGAAATGTTTTAATTAACTTCTGTAGTTCTGTTTTATATTCTGTAGTTGGGTCACTTCCCAGTGCTTTGTAGTAAGTAAGGTCACTTAGCTGCCGGTTGGCTTCCGTAATGTAATCTTCGATTCAATATCACCACTGCCGAGCCTTTATCAGCTTTTTATGACAATGTTATGGTTTGATTTTAGTGTTTGTATAGCCCTCCGCTCCAATGGAGAGAGGTTGTAGCGGCCTGTTTCTCCTATTAAGAATCTCACCAGTAACTCTCTGGCGAAAGCAATTAATGTATTTGTCCAGTTTCTTGTTACGCCACTTGATGGGGTAAACTCATATGGTTTCTTTTTCTTATCCGTAGTAGTTTTACTGTTTGTGATTTCTTCCTGTCTGTGATGTCTTCTGTGCCATGAAAAATTCCCTGAGTCTCAATCTATGGAGTATTCCTCCATTTCACCACAAAACTGTATTCTGTCCAGTGGTTTAGTTGGGCAGAAATTGAGGCCCTTAGAAAGTACATTTAATTCCCCAGTAGTCAGTGTGTGGGTCGACAAATTAACAACTGAAAGGTGCCCATCTGTGTGGCTTAGTTGTTCAGTCACTCTGTTCTGTTCTTCATGGTTGTTAGGAAGTATGGTAAGTTGAAGGGCATTTAGCTTCCTGTTTTTAATGAGCATGGCTTTTCTTAAGGTTCTTTGGTAGTTCATGTCTATCTCATGCAAGATGTCCGTAATAGGCTCACCAGACATCCTCTCCAGTGTGGTAGCTATTTCATTAAACTGTTTCTTCAAAAATGCTTTTGGCATATGAGCTGTGGATTCTGTGATTTCACTTTCAGAGGTCCCACGACAAAGTTGTTCAGCATATGTAGAATTATCTGTGTTTCTCAGTGGATTCCAAATAGTTAGACCATTAGGGATAATGTTATTCCTTTTGCACTGGGATAAAAAGTAGATGTCACTGTCTAGCTGTGCTAGTTTCTTCCTGATGTTATGCAACTGCCATGTCCTGCGACGAATTTCGGTATCTTCCATGATGCAAAAAAATGTTGTAGGTGCCGTATTGGTCCTTTTAAAAAACAGATCCAGAAACAAATGATTTGATACCTTTTATTGGACCAACATGGATGTTACAGAAAAGAACAAAATGCTTTAGCTTTCGAACCAACAGGTCCTTCTTCAAGCTTTGTGGCAGTTTTTCAAATATCCATACTATTAACACCAGATTATATAGAAAAAGCAGAAATAATTCTCATTGGTTTAACATATACATTTAAAACATAATAGAAGATTACGTCAGAAGCTAATTAACACCAGTATGCCTTAAACTGAGGAGCCTCAGAAGGGCAAAGGTTATCAAGAATTCTCTACAGCCAGAGAGTTCTTGTCACATAAATTTTAAAATGTCTCAGTATGCCAAGAAAGCATTCTAGTGATAAAAAAAACCTTGGAGTGGCATTCTCCCTAATACATGTAAGATGAGCTTACAACTTACATTCCAATTGTCCTGGTATATTAAAGGACAGATAATAAGAGACAAAATCCTGAAATTAGGTATAACTGCAAGTTGAAATCAAGCCTCAAAGTTTAAGGCATACTGGTGTTAATTAGCTTCTCTGACGTAATCTTCTATTATGTTTTAAATGTATATGTTAAACCAATGAGAATTATTTCTGCTTTTTCTATATAATCTGGTGTTAATAGTATGGGATATTTGAAAAAACTGCCACAAAGCTTCTGAAGAAGGACCTGGTTGGTTCGAAAGCTAAAGCATTTTGTTCTTTTCTGTAACATCCATGTTGGTCCAATAAAAGGTATCAAATCATTTGTTTCTGGATCTGTTTTTTAAAAGGACCAATACGGCACCTACAACATTTTTTTGTATTTATTTATTAGTAATTTTTGACCAGGAGTACATTAAGTTAAGATAGCTTATTTCCAGGTGCATCCTGGGGGTGGGTTACGTGGACTTTTTTTTGACAGGGGAAATGATGGCTAGGACACCAGGGAAACTCCCCAACTCTTCTTTGATAAGTGGCATGGTATCTTTAACTTCCACCTGGGCAGAGACCAGAGCTGGGTAGATGGGACCACAGTTTAACTTCTAATTTGAAGGACAGTACCTCAACAGTGGAAAAGGTGCAGTCATTGTGGTTTTCATCCTCAGAATGGGGGACGGAGAAACTAGGGGCAAATAAGTGAACAGAATTAACAAAGTCTCTTGTAGGGCTGGCAGGTACTGATGAATTGGATTCTTTGTTTTACTCTGCAGTACATTGAGCAATGAAGTTGACCACTAGTCCTTAAGGAAGTTTTTTTTTGTCAGCATGATTACTGCCTATTGTAGTGTGATGAAAGAGTTGCTTGGGCTAGGTTCTTATGAGGAGTAGAGCTAACTATATTTATTGGGAACTTTTTCCACTGGGCTAACCCTTTTCAGGTATGTCACCATATTAAGTAGCGGTGGGGCTCACTGAAAAAAGTATTGCAAGAGTCAACATTTGTGTAAATCAAAAGGCGTCATTGTTTAAGCCAGGCTTCACAAAACATGCAAGATACAGAAATAGTTCAGAGTCTGTATAAATTAAGATTGGAGGCAAGAGAGCAGGGAAGAGAGTCAAGTCATTCATTATTGCATTAGCAAAAATGCCATGGCACAGCAAATATGACACACGTACAGACATACCTTCATATATAATGTGTTAACAGAACTATTGCAATTGGAAATCAACCAGCTCATTCTCGAAAATGCAATAACCAAATTAGACTGCACATAATATGAATATGGACAGCAACAAAGCCTACGAGTGGGGAGTAGAGAGGAAAAGGAAAGGGGGAGAAGAAAAGGGGGGAAAATACATATCTGGAAAATAGGAGCAATGGACAGTTTGTACCTTTTATTGGACCACAATAGAAAGGATAACGTATGGTCAACTATCAGTAACAAGCATGTATAGCCATCTGGATGTTGCCATGACAACTGTATAAATTTTGGTTGACATGGCTACCTCGAGATGACAACCACGCTTTGTTGCTGATAGTGGACCATACATTGTCTTTTATAGTGAATGGCCCACATAACCAGCATGATCCTTACTTTTCCAGGTTGTTTTTCCTATCACCATTGCTCGATTTTGGGTCCAGCTCTCACTGCCGTGGCCAGTTCAGGAAGATGGAGGCTCACATAACACATATGCGCAAATGTGTTCCATGTTGTTTATACCATCGATGTGACATACTCACGATGGTGCAACAATATCGTGATGTCACATCGATAGTACAACAACACTGTGAAATGATCAAATTTAGGTAATAATAACATTCTACCATACATTATATGTGTTGTACAAAAGCTTTCCAGGCCACACAGGTTCCATCATTAGATAGCATAGCATTCTGAAGAGAAGAAGCTACATTTATACCAGAGTTGCATTGTTTCAAAATAATTTATGACTGGATAGTGAGACAGAAGGAAGGGTGGGTAGACAGTAGATAGGAAAGAGGTCTGCAACTGGGGAGGGGATGCCTTTGAAGGAAGTGTTAAGATATTTGTATGAGAGTTTGAATATGTGCATAATGTAAAAGATTTCTTGACAGGAACACAGAACATGGTAATTACCAGAGATACACAAATTCAGGGGAGGACACAGTAAAAAAACTGGAGATAAGATGGGCACATAAATAATAAGTGTAGCTGTATAAGGTACCATTCAGTAATACAATTGTAAGAGTTCTCTATAGTGTGTCATAATTCCAATGTCCCAATTGTGCCCATTATATTTAAAGTTAAATTGCTTGATATATTTAAATCATGTGTCCTTCTCTCCTGTGTGTTTTTGAAGTTGCTTCTTAGTATTGGGGCAGACAGGTCAGAGAGGGAGTAGTCTCCGAAAATGTGCTGTTCTACTAGCGAGCTAATAACCTGGTTTAATATTGTGTGTTGGTGACGGTTCATCCTAGTTTTCAGTGGGTGTCTTTTTTTCTTTTGGGAAATGTAAGTCTTGTAAGGAAATAAGGGAAGAGTGGGGAAAGGGGTTTTGTTCTGGCAACCTAGGCAAGTCAACAGCCCTATAAAAAGTTTGCCTCAATGCAACAATCCTTTCAATTACAGATTAAAATGAACCCTTTTTGTTGTTTAACAAAAGTAAAAGCAAGTTTTCAAAATCTTATTGTGACAGTACTCTGATCCAAAACAAGTTTAAAAAGCAAGTATCTATTAAAGCAAGAGGTGTAAAACTATTCTAATTAAAAAAACAGTGCAACAAAACTGGGCAAACAAATTGACCCCACATGTTTTCAATAAATAAGATTCCAGACATCTTCCAATTTTATTTGGTGGGAAAAAAATGTTAGTTATATCAACATTTGAGTATTTTATTAATGTTTACATTTATTTTTTTCTCAAGAAGAAATATGTCTTCCACATTGGTCTTAGAAATGCCATTGCAGACCTGATAGACATTAGGACTGAGACAAATAAAAAATTAAAAACAAACAAAAAAAAGCCACTTATGATGTGCAGCACAGAAGGTACATAGGAAAGGAGATTTGACAGCATCCTAATACAGTATTTTAAGTAATTGTTGTTGAGACTAGCTTTCTGGAAAAACATTTATAATTGCACAGATACTTCAAAACAAATTAATTTTAACTTTAGTGTTTTCTAGTTTTTATTACACTCCTTGTTTTTTGATCATCTAAATATTTCAGATAATGTAGCTCTTTATGTCTTTTAAACAGCAGTTGTCACCAACTGACCACAACTGGCCTTTGTAATATTACAGTCTGTTGTCACAGCAAGCAGTATGATGTCATAAACATATAGAATGAAAGCTTGGAAAGTGGCAGTGTACGAGTAAAATAACTACCCGAGTGTTCAAACATGCTAATAAACCATGAGGCTGAAGGCTGAATGCTCTTATTAACTTGTCTGGCCACGAGCTAGAATTATTTTTCAAGTTTTTACATGTATCACTTTCCTATCTTTTATTTATTAGAATGCAGTTTTTAATTGAAAATTACTTGTTTTTGAGGTTTTTTCTTTTGAGATTTTGTAAACTTTCCATCAGGGCATTGTTAACACTTGTTAAGGAGCCTGCTTGGCATGCTGATTTTGTGGTTCAGTATTTGTGGAGTAACGATTATGTCTACTGTTGTCAATTGTTGCTTGATAACTTTAAGCGCGATAGTAATTTGATATGCACATGACGTGCCTGATGGATGTGCAGGAGACAAACCAAGATGGTGTCTGTATTTGATTTGTCTGGATTTGCTGTCTCACATAGCTTTACAATTTCTGGGTTTGGGAGGGGGGGTGTCCAGGTTAGAATTTATGTTCTGTCCAGACGTGTTTTGTGGGAATCCTAATAGCTGCAGTGAGTTTCTCACTAGTTTTAACAGTGCTTTGTACTGGAGCAATTGAGCTAAAGCTCAGGAACAGAGTGATGCCATTTTTCTTTCTGTAATAGCCTCCCAAATTACCACTTGGCTGTACCGGGGCCCTCGGGGCCCATTTTACCTCACCTTCTGAGGGGGCTGGCCTGGGTTCACTAATGGGTGCTCTACACTGGAGTAAATTGACATGGTGCCTCCACCTGGGGTAGTGATATGGGGTACCTGGCAGATAAAGCACAAGGTTACCCCCCCAAGGAATAAGTTGTAGTTCCCTTCCACACATGATGACCTTTTCCCCACAGAGCAATAATACACTCCCCCACAATAACCTTGAACACCAGGACACCACACATACAATGAACTGACCTCCTATCTATTATAGGGGAGTGGTAAAAAGGGAAAATGTCAATGGTTCAACAGTTGTCCTCACACAGTCTCAGTACCACCCCACAGGTGTACCTGGCTTTCCCCCCAATGGCTATGAGTATGGAAACAGTTGGTTGCAGTGGGTACCTCACTATGTTGCTGGTAACCAACCAGAGGATTCAGGGTAGGTGCACCTTGGAGTTGGGATACAGTGCATGAACTACAAAACTTTGAAAGGTCCCAACTAAGATTCCAAATAAGCAAACAATAAATCTCAGTCTTCTGCCTGAGATTATCCTGTAGATTACTAAGTCCTGCCCAGAACTTCACCCCCTCTAGAACTATCTAACTAACTGGATTGTGGCAAAATTCCACAGTGCCACCGCCCAGGGGTACGTACAGTTTCTGACTGTTTTGGGGGGCTTTGAGAAAGGACACAGATTAGTGGTACCACACTTGTTACAGCAGACAGTCTCTCTATGCACCTCAGCCACCTGGGGAAATGTAGCAGGTGCTAGACCTTTTGCCTATGGCAGGCCTTCTGTCACCTTTGCCCCATGGTTCTTTAATCATCTTTGCCCCACGGGCCTTTTGTTGTCTTCACCCCATGGACTTTTTGCCAAATCAGGGTACCTAGCAGGTTTGAAGTCACTCTGGATGTCCAGTGACACACACAGCATCCACTGATGCAAAACACAGATGGACTTTTACACAGTCTCTGACCCAGCCCAAATACTTGTCCTCCTAGCTGGAAATCCATTCAAACAGTCTAGTGCTTAATGGTTGCAAAGGTACAGAACAGCAGTTCAGCTCTCTCCTCAGAAAAACAGGTCCAAAGGTCAGTCTGTGCCCTGCTGGCTGAAATGAGCTTGCAGGCATTTTGCCTAAATCTTTGGGGTTTGGGAGGGCCTAAATGCCCTCAGGCAAACCTTCAGGCTGGTGTAGCCCCCATCATACAGTCGCCTCACTCCCAACAGTCTCTGCTGGACTCTCTCCCCCACAATAGGGCACAGCCTCTTTTATATCACTCCCCAAACTTCCCACCTGATTGGGAAGCCCTTTCCCAGGCTCTAGATGCTACCCTTTTACCCCTTCTCAATGGCCCCTGCTGCAGAGAGAACTACTGGGGGCCACCATTATTGTTTACATACTGCTACCTTAATTTAGCAGCCTCCTGATTTATTTATAAATCCTTTCAGGGGCTGTTTCCCATATGCCCTGGCCCTGCTTGCCCTGATGGGGCCAGGGAACTCTCTATTTTCTTTGCTAGGAGCCCTGTTTGGCTGTCAGGGCTCTAGAACCAAGATGCACCTGTTTTACACCCTTCCGATGATGGCTCAGGGAGCCATGGCTCCATTAAGACTTTGCCGCGCATGCACAGCTACAGCATGCATAGCTGTATTTGTTTACAAGCGTGGTCTAGCCCTAGGCTACTCCCCAACCAGGCAGAACATTTCCCTGGCACCCAGAGGTGCAAACAGTCCAATGGACCTCGACCCCGCTTGCGACATGGGGCAGAGGAACATAAAAATCTGGCCGCGGCAGCTGCAATGATTGGGGAAGGAACCTTGCCCAAGACTCCAAAGGAATGCCTGACTACAGACCCCCAGTCCCAATTCACAGTCCAGGGGACCAGGGACAGAAACCAGATAACAGAGTGATGGACCATAGCCCACTAACAGGTAAGCCCCAGATTTTGGTGACGTGGAGGGTGGCTTACTTTTTGGTTCTTGATTTTTAATTCTTGCATCTTGTGTGTTTTAAATCAAGTGCTGTGATGGTAACACGGGCCAGCTTCACTATGAAGTTTGATTGGGGTGAGCTAGAATTTAAATTGTTTGTGATATGTGTGGTCATGCTTTTGCAGTGTGTTCTTTTTTAATCTGTGATAGCCCTACTGAGATGCAAGAATTTATTTGCATGGACTCCTGCTTTACACATATTTTCTCATCTAAATGGACTGCAGCACTGGAAGGTCAAGTGAGTTGTGAAATGTCAAACAGGGAGCATTTGGCAGGGTATTGCACATGTATAACTGGATGAACTTAAAAGTAGGAGCAACGCCCTATCTAGTGTAAGTGTTCAAACTGTGCTGTGCCTAGCAATTTAGGGTAGATGTTCAAGGGGAAAAACAAACAACAGAAGAGCAAAAACTAGGAACACCCTATCAGGAGAAAGGTATGTATTGGAGGAGGGGAGAGTGACCAGCGGGGTGCCTCAGGGATCAGTACTGGGACCAGTCCTCTTTAATATTTTTATTGGTGACATTGCAGAGGAGATGGAGGGGAAGGTGTGCCTATTTGTGGATGACACCAAAATCTGCAATAGGATGGACACTCGTGGTGGGGGGGGGGTGTGGAAAGGATGAGCAGAGACCTGAGAAAACTTGAAGTGGTCAAGGGTATGGCAGCTGGGTTTCAGTGCAAAAAAGTGCAAAATAATGCACTTGGGGCACAGAAACCCAGTGGTAGAGTACACAATGGGGGGAGTGTTACTGATGACCACCAACCAGGAGAGAGACCTCTGGGCAATAATCTCTGATGACCTAAATGTGGCCAGGTAGTGCAACAAGGCAGTTGCAAGGGCTAGTGGGATGCTGGAGTGCATAGGGAGAGGTATCACCAGCTGAAGGAGGGAGGTGGTACTGCCTCTGTGCAGATTGCTGTTAACACCACCTAGAATACTGTGTACAGTTCTGGAAGCCGTATCTCTTGAAAGGACATAGAAACATAGAAACATAGAAGTTGACGGCAGATAAGGCCCGCAAGGCATATCCAGTCTGCCCATTTCTTTTTCAACCTTATAAATGTGCCATCGGTCTTTGCTCTGTCAGTGGCCTATCTATTCATAGTCATTTGTATTGCTCCCTTATGCCTATCCCATGCCTGTTTGAAGCCATGCACTGTATTCATAGCCACCACTTCTTGTGGTAAGCCATTCCATGCATCCACCACTCCTTCTGTGAAAAGAATTTCCTCACATTCCCCTTAATCGGCCCCTCTAATCTCATGCTGTGTCCTCTTGTCCTGCTACTTTTCTTATATTTAAACATGTTAGACTCTTTCACCT
This sequence comes from Neoceratodus forsteri, assembly GCA_016271365.2. Lineage (NCBI taxonomy): Eukaryota > Metazoa > Chordata > Ceratodontiformes > Ceratodontidae > Neoceratodus > Neoceratodus forsteri. Next base: position 91,636,936 of record CM057459.1, on the reverse strand, counting down.
TGTTTGCCCTTAAGGTGTTTGAATGCCTCGATCATATCACCTCTCTCCCTCCTTTGCTCAAGGGTATACATATTGAGCTGTGTTAATCTGTCCTGATATGTCTTCTGATGCAGTCCCTGCACCATTTTCGTTGCCCTTCTCTGGACTGCCTCAATTTGGTTAATGTCCTTGTGAAGGTGTGGCCTCCAAATACTGCATGCAGTACTCCAGATGGGGCCTAACCAGTGTCTTGTAAAGAGGGATTATTACCTCCCTCTTATGACTTGTGATACCCCTACTAATATACCCTGTCACCTCCCTAGCCTTATCTACTGCTTTAGAGGTTTGCCTGGATGATTTCAGGTCATCAGTGATGATGATGCCCAAGTCTTTTTCTTCCTTTGTGACTGCTAGCAACTCCCCTCCCAGCCTATAGGTGGCTTCAAGGTATCTCTTCCCTATGTGCATGATTTTGCACTTCTTTGCATTAAATCCCAGTTGCCACTCTTCTAACCATTTTGCTAGTTTATTCAGATCTCTTCTCATTCTGCCCACCCCATCTGGATCATCTATTCTGTTGCAGATCTTGGTGTCATCTGCAAACAGACAAGCCTTACCCTCTAGTTCATCTGCAAGGTCACTAATAAAGATGTTGAAGAGGACTGGCCCCAGGACTGATCCCTGAGGTACCCCACTTGTGACTTGCATCTCTTCTGACTGTATGCCATTTAACACCACCCCGAGCCTACCCAGCTTATTTATCAATCTTCTATGTGGAACAGTGTCAAAAGCTTTGCTGAAGTCAAGGTAGGCGACATCAACTGCTCCCCCTTGGTCCACCACTCTGGTTACCCAGTCAAAGAAATCTATGAGATTAGTTTGACAGGACCTTCCTTTTGTAAACCCATGATGTCTTGGATCCTGTGCCCCAATGGATTCCAGGTGTTGCACTATCCTTTCCTTAAGGAGTGCCTCCATAATCTTGCCCACTACTGAGGTAAGACTGACTGGTCTGTAGTTCCCCGCCTCCTGCCTGCTACCATTCTTGTGGAGCGGGATCACTTGAGCCCTTCTCCAGTCTTCTGGGACATCTCCTGCACTCAGAGACTCACTAAACAGTTCTGCTAATGGCTCTGCTAGTTCCACCTTTAGCTCCTTAAGTACCCTGGGATGTATGCCATCAAGTCCCATTGCCTTATCCACCCTGAGCTTAGCAAGCTCTTGTAGGACCCTTTCTTTTTGAAGGAGTAGTGCTCACCTCCCTCCCCTGTGTCCATGATGCTTGAGCTGTGGGCCTGCCCTACCTTCTCTTCAGTAAATACTGAGCAAAAGTATCTATTTAGGATAGATGCCTTTACAGGGTCCTCCTCCTCCATGCTCCCTTTTCTCCATTAAGCTTAGCAATACCCCTCTGGACTTTCTCCTTTCACTAATGTATCTATAGAAAGTCTTGTCACCTTCTTTACTGTTCGTGCTAGTGTTTCCTCAGTTTGGGACTTTGCCTGCCTTACTGCCTTCCCTGCTTCCCTTAGGGCAGTTTGGTATGCCTCCCTATCTACATCCCGCTGTGTTCCCTTATATTTCCTGAAGGCCAGCCTTTTGGCTCTGACCTTTTCTGCTACTGTATTTGAGAACCAAAGTGGTTTCCTTCTTCTTTTGCACTTCCTTTTCTAATACAATGGGATGTTGCTTCAAGTATTGCATCCTTAATGCTTGCCCTCTTTGCCTGTACCCCCTCACCTGTGTTTCTTTTTGCCAGGGCTAGCTTAACTCTGTTGGGCATCTTATCAAAGTCAGCTCCTCTGAAGTCCCATGTTTTTGCCTTGAAATGGGATGATTTAGATGTAGTAGCCAAATTGAACCATACCATGTGATGGTCACTGGCCCCCAGGTGACCTTCTACCTGGAGATCTGTGATCCCTTCCCTGTTAGTCAGTACTAGATCTAGGATAGCCCTGTCTCTTGTGGGTTGCTGTACCAGTTGTTTGAGGCTCTCCCCCTGCAGAGAATCCACTATGTGTCTAGTTCTGGCAGATGTTCCTGCTGGTGTTGACCAATCTGTATCCGGCATGTTGAAGTCTCCCATTATCAGAACCTCCCTTCAGCTGTCATGTTTTGTATATCTTCCAACAGTAATGTGTCTATGTCCTCCCCTGGTCTGGGGGCCTGTAGACAACCCCAGTTCTTATGGCTGTCCCATTTCCTGTTTCCAGGGTGACCCACAGTTCTTCTGGCTCCTTATGTATTCTGAATTTCTGTAGCTTTGATATTTTCATTGACATACAGGGCCACTCCTCCCCCCCTTTCTGCACATCGGTCTCTTCTGAACAATACATAGCCAGGTACTGAAGTCTCCCAAGTGTGGTTACTGGTAAACCACGTCTCACTAATTGCTACCATGTCCAGTTTAGTCTCTGACATTATTGCCTGCAGGTCTGGGATCTTATTTCCCAGGCTGTGAGCATTTGTGTACATGATTTTCCATTGGACAGATTTTGGCGTGTTAGTTGTTGGGTGAGGTTTGGCATTACCCCTGTGCGTCGTATGGGGAGACAAACCTTTTTCTTACCTGGCGATGCAAATGAACTGCAAACATGCTGAATCCCTGTTTGACCACTAGCTGAGGGGAGGGTGTTCTTCCCATTCGGACGTGGGTGCTGCACCTCCCCATTTGCTAGTTTAAATATTCTGCAAGACGTCAAACTTCTGCCCCAATGCACTGACTCCCTCCTTAGTCAGATGTAGCCCATCAAATTTAAAGAACTTTCGCTCCCAGAACTGTTGCCAGTTCCCTACAAATCTGTGTCCTTTTTCCTGGCACCAGCCCTTGAGCCACGTGTTTAGCTCCCTTATCTCCCCTTCTCTGACCTTCTGTCCATCTGCTCCCCTCTCCCAGACTGGCAGGATCTCAGAAAAGGAGATACCGGACAAAATAGATGATAGTTTGTCACCCAGCCTGGTAAGGTGTTCCATGGTCTCCACAACTGACTGGCTGGTGAGATCATTAGTCCCTATGTGTATTAGGACATCAATGTTTTCTCCTGCTTTGTGAACAATTTTAGCAATGAGGTCAGTGTCTCTCCATGCTGATGTACCTGGGAGACATCTGACCATTACCCCTGGCTGGAGATGGGTATCAACTCCCGAATCATGGAGTCTCCTATGATCAGAAGTTTTTAGATTTCCTTTTGCTTTTTTGTTTTGGTTCCTGATTTGGGTGAGTTTTGTTGTGCTAGCTCCTGTGCTGCAGTGTCCTGCTCTGCAGTGTCTTCTGCCTCTTTGTTTGATTTCAGAGATAGAGGCAGATACCTGTTTGTAGTGTTTATATGGTTTTTGGAGGTAATATGTTGGAGAGCAGAGAGTGATGGGGCACCCAATTTGCCCCTCCTCACCACCTGCCAACCTCCTGGACCAACTACCCTCTGCAGTCGAGGTTTTTCTGTTGGATGCTGGGGAAATGGCGGGTGGTTCTTATAATGTATTTCCTCTTGAATATGAAATTTGAGGTGTGCAATCTCTGCCCATGCTGCCCAGAGCTGAGCCCTAAGATCTCCAAAGGCCCAGCATGTAGAACAGTGTCCTAAATCCCGTAAGACTGTCCTTCTGAAAATTGTTCCACAGTACCTGCAGTTAATGATATCCATTCCAGATAAGTTGCTGGGTTTATAACCTAGTCAGAGTAATTAGAAGGAAAAATGCAAGTAATGGTTTGATTGTGTTTTGTTTAACTTGTTATAACAAGTTAAATTACTAGTGCCCCTGTTAATGAGCTAACTTGTGGAGGCCCCACTGATCCGCCCTTCCTGCTCTGCCACAGGAAATGTCACAACTGTGGTACCCTATAAAGGAGTGTAGTGTGGGGTGGTTGGGGAAGGGGTGGGTGGCTGGGCCCTTCCCTGCTGAAAAGAAGAACCACAGGACGAAGAACAAGGAGGTAAGGCAGAAACAATCAGTCAACAACAAATGCAGTAACCCTGAAAGCTTATCCTAATGTTAGATAAAACTCTAAAACCTGTAAAGCACCACCTGTAATAATTTCAGAGAAGATATACCCTGTAAGAAACACTTTGCTACAGAGAAAAATAAAGCAGTAACAGAAGGTATACCTTGCAAAAGACAATTTGAATCAAAAGATTACAGCCTTAATCTGTTAGCACACACCTGTAGGCACACCTTGTAATAATGCAGAAGAAGGTATACCAGCAACAACAATTTGAATCAGAGAAAAGAGAGGAGATGTTCCAGAGGAGGGCAACTAAAATTGTGTGGACACTGCATCAAAAGCACTACTAGGAGAGACTAAAGGACCTCAGTATGTACACACTGGAAGAGAGGACAGAGAGGGAGGATATGACAGAGACCTTTAAATGCTTCACAGGGGTAAATAAGGCACATGAAGAAAGTATTTTTTAGGAAAAAAAGAAGCACAAGAACAAGGGGACCTGCTATGAAGCTGAAGAGGTAGATTCTGAAGTGATGTAAGGAAGTACGTCTTCACAGAAACAGTGGTGGATTCCTGGAACAGCCTATTAGCCAAGATGATGGGAGCAAAAACAGTGGTGGGGTTCAAGAATACATGGGATAAGCATAAGGAATTCTCAGTGGAAAGGGATGGGGGAAGGAGAATGAGCTGGAGATCAAATAGGGTCTACAGTGATACCTTAGGTAGGGAAAATGGGAAGACTGGTGGAGGGGGGAGAGCAAGCAGTCCTTATCTGTCTACAGAGTCTACATTTCTATGTTTCATAAAACTTTAAGTTGATTAATTAAAAGTCATAAATCTTTCAGTTTATGTAATTAAAAGTCATTAACCAAAGATCCAATTTATAGGGTGTTTTTAATTGACAATCTCATAGTATTTCAATTATTGTCTGTTGCAGGGTGGTAAGCTTGCAGTTTTTCTATGGGGGAAGGCTTGACCATGTATTGTAAATGTACTATTGGGACACTCGAATGCGTTTTATACAGCCTGTTTCAATAGGCAACATAAATGTATAATAAACTCTGGAAAGGAAAACTGGAAATTCAGAAAATCTATTCTTTAGTAAATTGTACTAGTTGAAATATTGTGTTTATGAAAGTACACACTGAAGTGCAGAACTGCTGTTTAAACAGCATCAGCAGCTCCACGTTCTGAGTTATGACTACATTATCCGAGGCTGTAAAATCCAAGGCAACAAAAATTTATGAAGCAGACTTTATTAGGCAATTTCATTTAGGTACTGAGGGATATGTATTTGTCCATGACTGCTGTTCCTTTTATATAACCATTACTCAAAGGAATTCAGTGGTGTTCTGTTCACTGCTCCCTTTTAATGAACTGTTACACAGAGTGATTCAGTACTGTTCTGGGTTCTGCTCACTTTTGCAGAACCATTACATAGGAGTATTCAGTTCTGTTCGCTGCTCACTTTTACAGAACCGCCACACAAAGGGATTCAGTTCCATTCTTTGCTTCCTTTTAAGGAACTGTTACACAAAGTGACTCAGTTTTGTTCTGTTAAAAACAATTACTTCCACCTTCCCTTTATAATTGCCATGTTGATGCCGCCCAACTTTGGAGTCGAGTCATAGCTGATTTTTTCATTGCACGTTAGACAATAAAATGGGCAAACAGTATTGGAAAATCTGAAATGGGAAATGTAATTGCGGATAGTTCTATAGTTTCAACTCAACTGCTATGGGAAGCAGTATAGCACAGTGGTTAAGAGGACTGAGCTGCAAACCTGGAGAACTGGATTTGAATCCCACAGGCACCACCTTCATGCTGTGTGACTGTTAGCAAGTCATTTAACTTCCCTGTGCTCCCAGAATGCACCTGGAAACAAACCTCAGCTTAGCGTGTCCTTTCTGGTCAAAAATGGAAAAATAAAATAAAACTGCTGACCCCTAACAAAATCAGTACAAGGGGCTCAAAATGATACAATACGTGAACATTCTGGAAACCCCACTGTAGATTTATACTTCTATTCCTCATTTCTCTATTATTGCAAAAAGGGAAGGGGGAGCACTACCATAGGCAAAAAATATAAAAAAAAACCCCAAAAAACCACAAGCAGCTCCCCTCCCCCCCAAAAGCCCTTTGTCTACATTTTACAGCCTTAATCTAAATAAATGTGCTACTGGAGTTCACTACTACAGTACTTCAGGTATGCACAAGGTTTATTCCAGTGCACACCTTAATCCCAACTCTAAAAAGGATACTCAATCACTTGCCAGAAACTTCTAGTACCCAGGGATTCAAAAAACACAAATACCACAGTGGGATCTGGAAAGAGATTCAGAAATAAAAACCCCTTTGAACCTTTTCTGCTGTAAGTGCAGTTCATTTTAAAATTGACAGAAAAAGGTTTGTACAATCATAAAATAGCACAAATAATGTACATAACACACACGATAATGGTACATTATAGATGGAATTTTTTGTATGTATTTTAAAGGGACTTACGTATTTAAAAATGATTTCATTTTCTCTTAAGTTATGCGTATATCTGTGTGCACTACGCATATGCAATTGTAGCAGATAAAGTAACATGTACTATACCAAGACTTGGGAGATGTGTACATCATACTGAATAACAGACAGAAGTTCTACTCTACAAGAGGGAGAAAGATAATTACAGAATGTGTACAACTATACATGCAGTTTACAGTTTAGTTATTTAGTGCAAAACGTGCAGTATTACCTGCTGCAACAGCTGGTTGATTTGTAATTAAAATGCAAGTGAAGCAATGCTAATATGTACAGTATGTATCTAGATTTACAAGTTATGACCTGCTTCTCGCAAGATTGCTGTCATAGGGACACAATGACTATTATTTTTTTTAGAAGTGGGATCCTTAGTGTTAGTAAGCGCTTGCTTCAAAACTAAAGTAATATTTGAAGAAATAAATATTCAGGGCTTGGTGTTTTCAGAAATTGTTCTGAAGTAGCCCGTACAGTTGCATTTTGGTACATTTATTATATATATCTTCATGTGCTCAGTGGTTTGCAGGTGAAAATGTGCATTGATGTGCTGTACCATGGGCTGTTATTGAAGCTAAGAACACCTAACATGCTGTGTGTGATGTAGTTTAGTGCAATGATTTAGAACAAGTTTCCTGGGATTGTAAATTTGTGGAAAGTGATAATAAAGAATATGAACTCTGGCGTTCTGTTGAACACATAACTGCTATTAGCTAAGGTTTTTTATCTGCTTTTTTCTTGTACTTTGCAAATACAAACTACATGGGATAGCAGACAGTCATAAAACACACCTCCTTGCTCAGTTTAACATCCTTTAAATTGCCTAATATGCTAAGAATTTTCCAAATGACAATGATATCTTAAGCTACCCCTCAATCAAAGTTACAATTTAAAAAAAAGGGAAAAAATTCTGGACCCTGTTTTTTTTATTATAGTGTAGCTAACTAAGATAGCCCTGCTGAGAAGTAGTATTCCATTTACACTGAAGTACTTAAACACACTTCCTGGGCTGGTTTTTCAGCCTGTCCGAGAACTAAGTCCCATGACTCAGACATCGCTGCAGGAAAAAAAATCTCCCCACCTGCCAAGCTTTGCATTTTTAGCCAGCACAGCTGTGGAGGAGGTTATGCCTGGTCCCACTGGGTGTAGTATTTTCCCATAGGTGCACCAAAAAGAAAAGAAAATGGCTACAAACCTGCTGCAAATTGTGGAACTGGCCATAAACCAGCTCCATCTTTGAAAATACCATGCCTGTGGGAAAAGCTGCGGCCCCATAAATGGCGACCCACATGTGCAATTTTATTTCTGCAGCTGCAGGACTGACAGGGCTCTGAAAATCTAACCACCTACAGACAACTTAAATGTTTGGGTATCCACTCTCCTCCCCAGCATAAATTGCTTCAGATAGGATCTTGAACTAATAGTACAATTTTGATGAAGAACTGTTTGTATTAATTTTCTTTTCAGATATTTTGTTACAATTAAGCATTTGTACTAATTTTGACTTAATGAAAAAAAGTGACAGGGTGAAGACTTTATGAATTCAGCTTTATTTACATGGTGTTGCTGTCAAAGGATTTTAAATGTCCCTTTAGGGCCTGACCTTTTCAATCATTTGGTGAGGGATGGGGATCTCCTTCCATGAAGCTCCCTTTCCTCATGTAGCCCATGCCAATCAGATACTCACATGTACCCTTTGTTCATCTTGAAAGGTTTTTGGGGGTAGTGCTCTGGAAAACCATCATCTACTGTAGATCCTTATGAGAGATACTTACCTGTAAAAATAAAATTGGGTGACCAAAATCTTTACCATGACTAATGTGTATAACCTTAATGTGGAAGATCAGTCTTCTTCACAACTTTTTTCTAGAGCTATCTCAATCCCCTGTCTACCCCCACAGCACGTAATTTTAACCTGATTCTTCACCCTTTGGACAGATCTTTAGGATCTTGGGAACACAAGACTAGATCAGTATGAATAATTAAAAATTGATGTCATATCTTAGCCTAACAAACCCCTTCAAAACATCATTTTTCAAAGTCAAAGAAATTCTCTTAATTGCTTTTTCTTTTTTGCCCACTCTGTTTATGCCACTGTACACCAGCCATGCTCCTTCTTGTTCTGGCCTCCTAAGCCATGCCACCCAACTTCTCGTGGTCCTTCTTCAACTCCAGATTCTCCATGGATTTTCCCCAGTGGCAGGGGCAGCAGGGCTCCCCAAAGGGCCACATAACTGGTGTGGGACTTGTAGAAGACTAGAAATTCATCCTGCTACTGGTCAGGGAATTATCTTACTTGTTCTGTCCAGTGGGGTTACCAGCATGCTACAGTGTGCAAGCTATGCTTGCAAGCTTGCATAATGCATCATCAGCAAGCCTCCCCCACTCTGTAAACTGCTCATTATACGCCGGCACCAGTAGTGACCCAGGTGGCAGTATAGCATTAGAGCCATGGGTGGAAACAATGGTAGAACTCACAAGATAAAAAATACTCATGAAGCATTGTATGTAAAGTCTCCTAACAAAAGTTTATCACACACAGAGAGCACAGCACAAAGCCCTGGTGCTTTATGTCATAGATATGACGCTTTGTCAAGAGACATGGCTACTGCTCACCAAGCCTCAAATTTAAAGCTTGTCTCTTAAAGATACAGACCAACAATTAATCATTGGTAACAAAATACAGTGAGGCAGCAGAGATATCTGTAGCTAATAGGATTAGACACACAACTCAAAGTTCCAGTATAATGTATGATATACCCCTTTTACATTCACCCAATGGTAAGAGGAGTTAAAATTAAAATAATGCTGGCTGAAACCATTAAAAGGCAGAAGTAAACAAGAGATAAAAGAACAGAATAGATTGTGGGTGGGGGGTAGAAAGGAGAAAAAATGAAGGGAAAATAGAAAGAATGATAAGATGAAGAATGATAGATGGAGAGGAAGGGTTGTTTGAGAAAAAGTAAGCATACAGATGAGTTGCAGAAGATACTATGCAAAACTCATAGGAGCCCAAGGTAAGCAACAGCAAAACAAGGGAACAATGTAAAAATTATACACTGATAAAAAAATATTGAAATAACAGGAAAATCCTGTGACTAATAATTAAATTGTCCAACTCCCCAATTGCTGTTGTGTCATTCAGAAAGCAAATCAAAAACTGATAAAAGAGTCACTGTGCATTCCATAGTCACTGACTCCTGGACAAGAAAACAATGTTAAATAAATGGCAAAATATCAAGAGAGTCATTTAATCCTGATGGTTGTGAAGCTCTCAGGCTGTAAATCCATTTGAATTCACTTTGGAGTAGCCTCCTCTGTCTATCTCCACCACAGGAATGTGGTGCAACATGCTCCAACCCCTTGAACCTAAGCTAGTCTGAATCATTGCTGTGGCACTGGACATAATGCAAGCCCATAGGGGTGTTTGGGGTGACTTTTTCTACTGAACATACATGTTCTTGTGTTCTTTCTTTTAAAGCATGAGTTGTGCACCCAATATAATATTGTTGAGCATGGGCAAACAAGAACATGTATGACAAATGACATTGTGCAGGAGATGAACTGCATCAGAGCCAGCTGCCCACCTTTCCTCATGGAGGACAGCAGCCTCTGGGCCACTCAGTCCTCCTCCCCAGGTCCACTCCCAGGGATTCAAGCTCATTCCTGAACTTTGGTCACTGGCATCATGAGCAGTAATGCTACCACTGTGTTTATGGGCTGGCCTTATCGTTTTTTTCTAACTTACACAACTCAAGCTCAAGAGCAAATTTTTGCCTGGGCTTGGAAATGCACTGTACTTTACAACGTTCACATTATACTGTAGATTATGACAGAATTCAGATATCTGATCATGCCTTGATGTCATTTTCCTTGTGGAAAGCAAGTCTTAGACCCAGTGATAAAATACGGAGATTTGACTCTGGGTTACTTAAGGAGCAGGGTCTTATTAATGTAATCTGCACCTCTCAGGGATGCAGCAGCATCGCAAAACCTATCCCAACTAGTGACCACTGCCACTAGACTCAACCTGAGGACCAGCACTACCACCCTCCTAGATCTGGTGCTAACCAGTGCACCCCACAAAGCAACCCAGGTCCGGGTAGTACCCAGTGCCCTGAGTGATCATTCCCCGGTGCTTTGTCACTGGTCGTATATTGCTAAAAAGGCCCCTCCCAAAATTATCTTCCAATGCCACCTCAAGCCAGGCAAACTCAGGTCCCTTAAACAATGTCTCGCAACTAGTGACTGGTCCCCCATCTCAGCCGCTGGGGACATTGACTCTGCCTTTGAGCACTTCATCACCACCTTCAACTCTGCCTGTGACCGGTACGTGCACCTAAGTAAACAGGTCATCAAAGGGGTAGATACACCATGGATGTCACAAGCCCTATTAGACCAAATGCGAGATTGTGACAACCTGTGGCAAATTGCCCTGGAAACTGGGAAGCCTATTGATAGGCAGCATTACCAAGAGGTGCAACATAAATGCACTTGGAATATTTGCAAGGCCAAAGTGGAATTCTACCGAGCTTCACTCACTGTCTCATGGGGCTCAGGGCGCAACTTCTGGGACTACCTTAAGGAGCTCAGTGGCAAAGCTTCCACTGCACCCCCATCCCAACTCTGGGCCAATGGGTCTATCACCATAGACCTTGCCCTGATTGCAAACACATTTAATGCCTCCTTCTCCGACCTTAGTAGTGTCCTCCCCCAATTTCTTCTCCCCCATCCCCAGCTCCCTCTGTCTCCCCCCTCTGCCCCCATGTTTTGCTTTAAAATGGTCTTGCAGTGTGAAGTCGCCCCACTTCTTCTCAAGGCCCTCAGCAAATCACGTTTTAGTAGCGACATACTTAATCTCAAGCTGCTTAGACTCACTTTTAATGAAGTTCTCCTCCCACTCACCATGCTCCTGATCCATTCACTATCAGTGGGCCAGTTTCCCTCTAAATGGAAATCTTCACTGGGCCAGTTTCCCTCTAAATGGAAATCTGCTCTCATCACACCCATCCTTAAGAGTGGAGACCTCACCCAGCCTGGGAAATACCGTCCCATCTCAATCTTGCCCCTCTTCTCCAAAGCCCTGGAGAAAATTGTAGCCACCCATCTTACAGACTACTTATCCAAATATAGCCTCCTGTGTCCCAAGCGGCATGGCTTCTGCCACAATCACAGTACTACCACGGAGCTCCTGGAGTTTACTAACACCCTCAACACATCTCTTGACTCAGGCCACATTGCTGGCGCCGTTTTTATAGACCTCTCCAAGGCGTTTGATACGGTGCACCACACACTTCTTCTGGACTCCCTCACACAGATAGGCCTGTCTCCTGAGACCACTGGCTGGTTTGCCAGCTATCTGTCCAAGAGAACCCAGACAGTCAGACTTGCCCAAACATGGTCCTCTCCATCACAGGTCAACTCCGGGGTCCTGCAGGGCTCCATTCTGGGACCTCTACTATTCTCCCTGTTCCTCAACTCCCTGCCCAAGGATTGTTCAGGGAAACTACTCCTGTATGCAGACAATGCCATCCTCTACAGCTCCCACACTGACCCCACCGCTCTTCGAAATGCCCTCCAAAAATTATTCTCAGAAGCTGAATTCTGGTTCGTTCGGCATGGGCTAGTCCTAAACTACAAAAAAACAAAATCTATGGTGTTTGTCCTTGCCCAAAACAAGAACTATGGGCTACCCCTGCTTTTTCTGAACTCACAAAATAGCCTCCTTGAGCAGGTCACTTCATTCGAATATCTGGGTATCACCCTTGACTCGGGGCTCACCTACCATGATCACATCTGAAAACTGTGCACCGCTGTCAATGTACACATTGGTCTGCTTCACCGGTACAAGCACTGCCTCCCCCCCAGAAGCTCTACACCTAGCTGTATCGGCCTCTATACTATCTCTCATAGACTATGGTATCATAATTTATGGAGCAGCCGACAACACACACCTCAACAAAATTAGGATGGCCCTTAATAAGGCCTGTAGGCTAGCCACTGGCTGTGACAGGTTCACCATACCTGCACCCTTTACTCCTCCACCAACTGGCTAAACTTTGACTGGAGGCTCAAATATCAGATCTGTCTCTTCACTAAAAAAATAACTGCAGGGCTACTCCCTCATGCTCTCACCCCCCTACTCCAAGCACCCTTGTCTACCCGCCATACTCAGCAAGCTGCAACAACCCACTTCCGGGTACCCCATTGCAAGACCTCCTTGGGTCAAAGAACATTTAGGTACCTGGCCCCTGGCTGGCTTAACTCCCTCCCTAACTCCCTCCTCACAGAACCTAAGCTTGGCTGGTTCAAGTCCCACCTTCAAGACCTAATCTCTCAAGCATCAGTCTGTGACTGTCCTTGATTTTCAAGCCCTCCTGTCTCCCACCTGACTATGGACCTCTCTGGTCCTGCCACCTCAGAGCGTGCTTATATTTGACAATGGGCTCCTCCAGTCCAGCCCAAAATTGCTAATAACCACCAGAGCATGGCTGTGCCACTGTCCTGTAGTGTATGTACTCTGTCAACTGTTACCTTCTGTACTCTGTTCCTATTCTTGCAACTCTCTGTACCATTGTATTAATAGCTGCAATGTTGTGTTACTCGTAACCATGTTTGATACTGTACTGGACGTAGTACTTGCTCCTTTGTTACCTCTGTGTCACACTGTTTCCATTGCATTTGATGAACTGTTTCCATTGTATTTAATGATTCTGTATTCAATTGACATGGAACCTTTGTAAAGGAGTCTTTGACTCAAAGATATGTTTTCCGATATTCATCAATAAATAATGGAAAAACAAATTAAAAGATTTTCTATTCTTCTATTTTTTCCCGGGCTGTTTCCCAAACACTGTTTGGGATGTACTCAAAGCATATATATGGAAAATTATCATCTCTTATGAATTTAACAGGAGAAAACAATACACTTCTGAGAGAACTAGCAGGAACTCCAGAAGGCTGAATCTAATCACATGATCTCTGGATCCGAACAGGACCAACATATAATACTTGGCATGGGGACAGATACAACCAAATTGTGGAGTTCTAGGCCCAAGGTGATATGCTCAGGGCTAGGTCAAAGTACTATTACCTTCTTGGGGAGAAACCAGACAAACTACTCAGTTCCCAAATCAAATGTGAGAATGCAAAAGGCACTATGAATGTACTGTAATCAGTAAGGAACTGGGGGATAACCCTAGGGATATTACTAATGTCCTCAAGAGGTTTTATAGCACATTATGTACACCAGAGTTTAAAGCAGGGCAAGATGACACAGATGCCTTTTATTAGACTTCAGTCTTCAGTGCTTTAAGAAATCCCTTGAGCAGGGCTTTTCAGAGGAAGAAATATCAGAAAGTATCTAGAATCTCACAGCTGGCAATGCCCCCCCTGGACCAGATGGCTTCCCCTCTAAATTCTTCAAATAATTACTCCATCCTTAACCCCATCCTATCAACCTTGTTTAATCAGTGTGCTTCTGTTTGTGAGTTAACCCCTCTGTCAATGAGGCTTTTATAACACTCATTTCAAAAAATAACATGCCCCCTGACAACTGCAGCCCCTGCCATCTCAACGCATTACCGAGCACCAGTTGTAAGATATTTGCAAAAATGTTTGCAAAATGCCTTGATAAAAATAATTCACAAGAGTAATTACCAACATCAAACAGCCTCCATCCCGGGGAGGAGGTGGGCTCACAATATTAGAAAAATCCTGAACATAATGATTGGACTAATCTGCACAGTCCCATTAGCCCAAAGTAGAACAAATCCATTGCCTTTTGGTCTCATTCACCCACCCACTAAAGAGGATCTAACAGGGATGCCTGCTATCCCTTTACTTTTTACTCTTTTTAATGAATTTTTGGTTCTTGCTATCTGACAGAGTGAATATATTTCTGCTTACAAAGATAATATAATTATCTATCTGGACACCAAAAATTCAATATGATTTCTATTCCATATAATTGCTACATTTACTGCAATAGCCAGTTATGAAATAAACTGGGCAAAATCTGATAACCTGTCTTTAGATCCTAACTGTAACAATATAGACCTGATTTACTGCGAACATTTTTGTTAGCTTGGCATATAGATGGCTAAAAGAATGAAAAAACATTTCAATTAAGCAATAAGGCACAACAGTGCGTGTGTGTTATTGTGTAATAATGTCATGCCTCGGGTAGTTGAAGCATGAGGCAGAGTGTGTTCAACACCCAAGAAGTGACATTATTACACAATAACACACACCCAGGAGTATCTTATTGCTATTATACAATAGCTCATTTTGGTTTAAGAAGAATAAAATGGGAAGATTTGTTTTTTAAAAATATATATGTATATTTTTTACTTTTTGTTAGGGAGGTATACTTTTAGGGGAAAAAAGTCCATAGTTTCTGTGTTGTCCAGCAGGTGGCACTGCCTGTAAATAGTTGTCCTGTACTGCCTTGTATGTGTCTTCTTATGTGCAGTAAGATTGGGTGATAGTAGAGTTGGGACCTGTAGCAGACCGGGGGAAAAGAGGCTGTCCGCATCCTCATTTTTGGTAAATATTGAAATTGGACTGTACAAAAAGGTGAGGGACACGAGAGAAATTGGAGGCGGAGGATTGCCACTGAGCAACTGTGAAGTATGGCACTGAAGCATGCATGCACTGTTACAGTGGCACTGTGGAGTGGGGAATGGAAAAGCTGTTTGGAGCTGTGGCTTTTTTATACTTTATGGAAATAAATGTAATGCCATGAAGGGTATACAGTAGTTTTCCAAGTGCCTGAAAGTAGTTTCTATGCCACATTTTTTTTCTACAGGTTGAGAGGTTTCTCTGAAGTGCCTGAATGGCAGTTACAGTTGGCATGGTTCAGTGAAGCCACTCGCTTTGGTGAAAAAAATGGGCATGAAAATTAAATTTATTTTGTGTCCTGCAGTGTTGTGTTTTTTTTGTGACTGCTTCATTTATTGATGGATTTGCTGTAGGGGGGGATGAGGACATTGTTGGGGGGGGGGGCTGAAGTCCTTTACAGCAGTGGCTCAGAGCAGCAGTAACTTGTGGAGAGAATGCATGATTCGTGACTCTGTCATGCGGTCATGTGTATACCTAGACCTCATACCATTTCCAGGCACCCACTGACCAATCAGAGAGTAATACATTTTCTTGCCATTGTATAATGTAAACTTTTTCACTCTACTGACTAATATATACGAAGATAAATAGTACAAAAGATCTGGAGAAATTGGTATCACATCCTTTGACTTTGATGAGGAAAGTCAATGTCCTGAAAAGGAGTCCGTTGCCAAGATTTTTATTTTTGTTTCAAACTCTCTCCATCAAAATTGGCAAATACATAGAAACATAGAAACATAGAATTTGATGGCAGATAAGGACCGCTTGGCCCACCCAGTCTGCCCATTTCCCTACCTACTGGATAAGCTGCAGATCCTAGTTAACCAGAAGCCTACTTCTTCCTACCCCCAACCCCCAGAACTGCCTTATGACTATCCCATGCATGCTTGAATTCACACTGATTTTGACTCCACAACCTCCTCGGGCCGTTTCAGCCATCCACAACCCTCTCTGTGAAAAATACTTCCTTAAATTACCTCTGAGCGCCCCCTCTATCTTCAAATTGTGCCCCCTTGTTCTTGCACACTTTTTTTTGAAAGATGCTACCCTCTTGGACTTTGTTGATTCCCTTGAGGTACTTGAAAGTTTCTATCATGTCCCCCCCTCCCTCCTTTCCTTGAGGCTATACATATTAAGCTCCTTAAGTCTCTCTTCATATGTCTTCTGGTGCAGACCCTGCACCATTTTAGTTGCCCTCCTCTGGACAACTTCCATCCTGTCTATGTCTTGTGGAGATTGGGTCTCCAGAACTGCACACAGTACTCCAGATGGGGTCTCACCAGCTGTCTGTACAGAGGGATAATAACTTCCTGTTTTCTACTGGTGATGCCTCTCCCTATGCATCCCAGTATCCCCCACCCTCCTTGCTGCCCTCACATTGCTTGCCCATCTTTAGGTTATCTGATATGACTACCCCAGGTCCCTCTCCATTTTGTTGTTGTTAGTATCTCACCCCCATTGTGTACTCTTCCCTGGGTTTTGTTTCCCAGGTGCATTACCTTGCACTTCTTAGCATTGAATCTAAGCTGCCATACATTTGACCATTCCTCTAACCTTGCCAAGTCCCTTCTCATCCTTTCCACCCACCCTGTGCATCAACTCTGTTGCAGATCTTAGTGTCATCTGCAAAGAGACATACTTTTCCTTCCAGTCCTTCTGCAATGTCGCTTATAAAGACATTGAAGAGGACCGGTCCTAATACTGAACCCTGCGGTACCCCACTAGTAACCCTCCTTTCTTCTGAGTGGACTCTATTTACTATTACTCTCTGTGTCCTATTCTTCAGCCAATTCTTTACCCAGGCTGTCATCTTGGGAACCACTCCCAGGCTGGCTAACTTGTGTATTAATCTTTTGTGTGGGACTGTGTCAAATGCCTTGCTAAAGTCTAGGTAGGCCATGTCACAGCCCTCCTGATCTACTACTTTGGTTACCCAGTCAAAGAAATCTATCAGATTAGTCTGGCATGATTCCGCTGTGAATCCATGCTGCCTGAGGGTCCTGTGCCCTCTGGCCTCTAGATACTCGACAATTCTTTCCTTTAGAAGTGATTCCATCATTTTCCTATCACTGAGGTTAAACTAACAGATCTATAGTTTCCTGCTTCTGCCTTGCTCCCACTTTTGTGAAGGGAATCACATCTGCCCTCCCCAGTCCTCGGTACCACCCCATCCTCCCATGATTTGTTAAAAGGGTAGTCAGTGGTGTCACTAGTTCTACCCTTAGTTCTTTTAGAATTCTGGGATGAATCCCATCAGGCCCCATTGCTTTGTCCACCTTCAGTTTTAAGAGTTCTTTCAGAACCCTTTCTTCTGTAAATGGGCGGTATCAACTTCTGTATCCAGTGTGTTACTACTGTTTGTTTTATGTACCTCCCCTCTTCCTTTGTAAATACTGAGCAAAAATATTTGTTTAGTATCTGCCTTTCACAGTCTCCCTCTGCCCACCCTCCTCCCTTTATTAAGCCTCACTATCCCTCCCTTGGTCTTCCTTCCTCCTGATGTACCTATAAAAGGTTTTATCCCCTTCTTAACTGAGTTGGCTATCTTTCCTTGGTTTGGGCCTTTGCTGTTCTGACTGCCTTCCCAGCCTCCTTTGCTTTAACTGGTACAGTTCTCTGTCCTGCTCCTTCTGGATTCCTTGTACTTCCTGAATGCTTTCTTTTCTCTTGAACCTTCACTGCCACTTCCTTTGAGAACCATAGTGGTTTCTTACATCTCTTGTTTTGTTTATTGCTTCCACAAAGGCTTGTTACCTCTGTGATGGCAGTTTTATTATTCCCCATTGTTCTTCCACCCCTCCTTCCTGCCCATTTGCTAGTGCATTCCTTAGGCACTCACCCATTTGGCAAAGCCAGCCCTCCTAAAGTCCAGTACTTTTGTCTTTGTAGGCTTGACTCTATTGCTGTGTTTATTGTGAACCATACTGTTCGATGGTCGCTAGTTCCCAGATGGCTACCCACTGCTACATCTGTAATCCTCTCTCCATCTCCATTTGAGAGAATCAAGTCTAATATTGCTCCCTCTCGAGTGGGCTCCAGTACTAGTTGTCTAAGGCATGCCCCCTGTAGGTCATCTAGAATAACTGCACTCTTCAAAGTGGCAGCTGCAACTGCACTCCAGTTAACATCTGGCATATTCAGATCACCCATCAGCAATATCTCCCCTTTTTCTGCCATTCTAAGTATACTTTCTATCATTTCCCTGTCCATTTCCTCCCCTGAGAAAGTCTGTACCTAACCCTATGCGTATTGTGGTGCCATTGCCTGTCTCCAAATTTACCCACAGTGCTTCTTCTCCTCCTGTTTACCCTTTTGTTCTGTTGCTTTTATTCCTTCTCTTATGTAAAGAACTACTCCTCCTCCTCTTTTCCCTCCCTGTCCCTCCTGTAGACAGTGTATCCTGGTATGTTTATGTCCCAGTCATGGTTTGTGTGTACCATGTTTCTGTGACTGCCACGATATCCAGATGTTCCTCCTCCATCAAGGCCACTAATTCAGGAGCTTGTTACCCAGACTACAGGCATTAGTACTCATTGCTCTCCATTTTTTGATGGCTTTACCTTCTGTTGCAGCATCCCCCACTGACCGTTCTACCTCAGTCTTTTTCTCATTTAGTACCCTGTTTTGTAGGGAGAGGCTGGGATTTTCCTGCTGCTTGTCAGTGCCTCCCCCTTTGACTAGTTTAAAAGCTTGCCAATGAAGCATTTAAACTGATTGCTCAAAAGACATGTTCCCTTTCTGGATAGATGCAGACCATCCTGCCAGTATAGGCTGGTGTCCCTCCAGGTGGAACCCCAGTCCCCAATGAAGCCAAACCCCAAACCATTCATTAAACTGCATGGTGCCAATTGCCCTCGCCTCCCCCATGCTTTTGACATCTTTAAAGATATTAGGAAATTTTTTTTATGGCAAAACGAGACACACAGAATCAACTTGGAGATGTATTGTCACCAGAAAGCGTGCACTGGCCTCCCTAACCTACTGCAGTATTATTATACTGCCAAATTAGACCATGTATACCATTGGTTTCACCAAAATGACACAATACTCCCTTGGATAGATATAGAAATGAATGCTTTTCCCTTTGAGGATGTGAGAAGCACCCTGACCATTAATCCACATAGTAGCAAAGAATATAAAAAGTCCTCTCCATTTGTCAAAACCTGGCCCCCAATTCCAGCCCCTCCAGTGAGCCTTTATAGCCTACCTCAAGGTGACATACTGTATTTTATTAGACAAAACATATGTAATTTGAAGGCAATTACAAATAAAATAATAGATACCTTAGTGTGCATTACAAGGGAATAATTCAATTGAGAGTTTCTGGGGACATAGGGAAACTCGAGAGCAAAGCTCGAGAGGTCCTCATGTCCCCAGAACTTTCAGATAAGTTACTCCTTGAAATGCCTACTAAACATGATATTTTTTTAATATACAGATCCCTTTTTTAAAAATATTTTGTGATGGGCGCCTCGCGTTTCAGAGCCGCACTGTCTCGCTCCATTTCCCCCCTCCCCCGTATGCACAGTATACAGAAATTGGCAGGCAGTCCTACCTTTTCTTTTTTGGTACCCCAGGATCAACCAGATAATTCCATTTTTGTACAGGAATACAAAGGAGAAATGTTGATAGCACCTGAGGCTGCAGACATGGCCACCATGTTTGTTTAAAGTGTTCTGCCTTCCCACAGACAGAAACCGGCCCATCATGCACCGCATTGAGGATGTTGCTGTTTGTTTGACAGTGAGAGTAGAGCATGGTGGAGGAGAGTCCTGTGCTTGTGCTCTGTAGTTTTAGTGATAGTATCATTTAGGGCTCTGAACCATAGTATTACGAGCTCTGAATTATACTATTATCAGGGTGCATTGATGGTATTATCACTTTTGGAGCAGTGATATTGCCACAAGTTTTTTGTATGCTTTTTTATAGTATTATTTTCAATATCCAGGTATTAAATAGAGAATAATGTATGGTTCCATGTGTATTACCAGTCAGTAATACCATCGAGGTTCTGGACATGTAGGAACCTTGAGAGTGAAGCTTGAGAGGTTCCTACATGTCCAGAACCACAAGATGGTATTGCTGACCGGTAATACACACGGAACCATACTTTATTTTTTTTAATATATGGATCCGAGTGTGTTTTGGGGTCTTTTCAGACAGGCGGTTCACCAGTTCAGTTAAGGAATGTGGGTCATGGCGAACTGCTGCACTGTCTCGCGTTGTGTCTTCAGCTGACTGCTCATTCCTGATAGTTGCCAGCACCTGCCTCTTTTTTTCAAAAAAATTAGATCTTACCTGCTCTTCACCAGTGGAATGGCAGGATCAACCAAATATTTTAATTTGCTGATTGAGGAAAAGAAAATAACACCGGAGAACCAAGTTCGCCTTCGCTAAGAGACAGTACGACTGCCATGTTTTTTAAAATGTTCTGCCCGCCCACAGAGGAAAAGCGGCCAATGAGGAGGCACGCTTAGGACGTGGAGCAGAACATATACTTTCTGAAGCTTGCAACAATCGTATTATCAGCACAAAACTATATTATTAAAAGTGATTGACAATACTATTACCAGTGATTGACGATAGTATTACTACTAAACCTTTGAGGGTATTACCGGATTTTTTTTTGTATGCTTTACAGACCTATTAAATTGAACATCCATATATTAAATTATCTTCACTAACAGTTGTAATGACTGAGTCTGTGGCAAAAATATATACTTTAATAAGGGACAGTAGAAGTGTAGAACTCTGTAAGCTAAGGAAAGCTTGGCAAAAAGAGCTGGACGTGCAGACTGGATGGCATTACTACCATCTCCTCAGGCTTTTGCCAAAACTAAGAAATTTATCCTAATTCAGTTTAATATTTTACTTACACTAGGTCTTGCTATACTCCTGCCAAACCAACTTGTTAATTTCACCTAAACGGAATGCAATTTGGGAGCATTTTAAGTTGTCTTTGTTATTTGCTGCGCTCCGTTAACCTTGTTTTTGTTTGCTAAAACTCGGTAATTTCACCTAAACGGAATGCAATTTGTGAGCATTTTAACTTGTCTTTGTTATTGTGCACCAAAAACAGAATGCTAGGCTTCCCTCCAGTGGTGCGAAATCTGTACTAAATGTTTAGTACTGTTGGTGTGGGTCAAATTACTGGGCACATGTAATCTGCACCGTAACTTGTATTTCTGCAAAATCAGTCTCCAGCTGCCATCTTCACCTGCCTGACTAGCTGAAGCGTCCCTCTCCCCTTCCCTGATTTGTCCCCTGCTGTGCATTCCGCCCTCCCTCTTACCTTAATTTATACCTGTGCTCTTTTTCTCCTCAGTGGACCCGGCAGTCGTGAGGGCTCAGCTCGTAGCCCTCCCCCAGCAAAGGACACCTCTCCTCCCCGAGGACTCATTTGGCCAGTGGACCCGGCGGTCGTGAGGGCTCAGCCCGTAGCCCTCCCCCAGCAAAGGACACCTCTCCTCCTCGAGGACTCATTTGGCCAGGTAATCTCCTGCACAAGCAAGCCATCTCAGCTGACCTGAGGTCTTCTTGGCACCAAATTTGAACCTGCTGGAGCCTCCCCCGTCGGTGCAAGAGCTCTAGCCCCGCCGAATGCTACACGTTCGGCTCCCCACCACCCCCACCACCACCCTTGGTTGGCTGTCTGTTTTATAGGCTGCAGGGAGCCACGTGGTGCCAAAAATAACCTATCAGCCCTTTTTACCATCTGCGGGTTATTTCCTCTCACCACTAGTGGCTGCTCTATCTAGCCTAGCTCACTTCTCCCATTTGTAACCCACCTACTTACATAGCTGAGCCACTTATAATCCACCCCCTTGATCTACCTAGCTCCTTGTGCCACGCACCTAAAAGGTAGACACCCACAGAGAGTGGCTGACCTCTCCATAATTGGACAAAAACCCCTAAGACAAAACCCCTAATTCCTCAGCCTGAAAACGGCCGACCCCTCCCTTCAAAATTGGACAAACCCCCTAATCTCCAGCCAGTCTCTGTCATTTTCTCCCACTATCCTGTCCCACTGCGCTCTCTTCCTCAGCCCTTACTTATCTTTCCTCTGAGCTCGCTGGACCCACCCAGGGACATGGCCTCTCCACCCTGTCCCCTACCCTCCCCTTTCAATTCCTCCTCCTGGCTCTCCTCAAAAGGGCTAAAAATTGCACACCTGAACATGCGTAGCCTCCTACGCAACCTAACTGAGCTCACTGCTTGGGTTGCCCACTACAAGCCTGACATCCTGGGACTCTCTGAAACCTGGCTTAATCCCCACATACCCGATGCCCAGTGCACCCTCCCGGGCTACAACCACATCAGGCGAGACAGACCAGGCAAGAAGAGAGGTGGCGGGGTGATTCTTTATTACAAGGTGCACCTAAACTTGTCCCCCATTGACCACTCATCTTCCATCCCTCCTGCATGCATGTTTCTGCATGCTCTCCTCCTGCTGGTCCACACAAAGAAAATTCACCTAGTGTGCACCTACATCTCCCCCAAGGATGGTCTGACTGGTCTCTCCTCCCTGCTTGGCTGCATCTGCCCTACAGTGGGTCCCAATGAAACCCTACTAATAGGTGACTTCAATTTGAACAGGTTGGGCACCAACCGCCACTTGTACGAGCCTCTGCTCTCGGGGCTTGCACTCACCCAAGTTATAATTAAACCGACCAGGCTCACTGTGCGGGGGAACTCAGGATCCCTTATTGACTGGATTCTGTCCAACCGGCCTGCCAATATCAGTCCTCTGGAACCCACCCGGATGCCGTCTCTGACCACTCCCCTACCTACTGTGTCTGGGGCATCTCTCAGCCAAAAGTCCCTAGCAAATTGATTGAACTGAGGGACTACTCCAAATTTAATACCCATGACTTCCTGTCCGACCTCCACGCTATTGACTGGACAGGGGTCACTACCGCCAATGACCCCTCACGGGCCTTGGATCTACTCCTCTCAAAGCTTATCCCCCTTCAGAACAAACATGCCCCCCTCACTAGGAGAAGGGTTCGGGGCACCATCACCAAATGGCTAAATGGGGGCCTAGTCTCCCTCTTGAAGGCCAGGGACCAGTGTTGGACGACCTATAAGGCCTCCCAAAATAACCATGATCTGATGACATACAGGCACCTCAGAAACTCCTGCAAAAGAGCCATCCGCTCTGCAAAAAGCGAGTTCTGTAAAGCAGCCTTACTCTCCTCCAGCAGCAACCTGAGGAGTTTCTGGCAAAACATTAAAAACACTATTGGGGGTCAGCTAAGGCACAGGTCTCTGACCTACTAGTTGGTGGAGTCAGCTGCAATAACCCGCACACCATTGCAAACACCTTCAACTCCCTGTTTTCCGAACTGCCCCTCCCCCCCCAGCCCCTCCCTTCTACCCCTTGGTGCCCCCCTCCGGTCTCCTCCTCGGCCCCTCTTCCAACTGAGACATGTTTCTCCTAAGGAGACCCAGATGCTTCTCTTGGGCCTCTCCCCTCACACTGGTGCTGGCACGACTGCCTCGAACCGAAACTACTCAGACTGGGGGCCCACCTCCTTGCCAGGCCTGTCTCGCACTTATTCAACACCTGCATTAACACTGGGATCATTCCTGACCTGTGGAAAGTGGCCAAGGTTATTCCTGTCTTCAAACAAGGAAATCCCAAAGATCCTGGCAACTACCATCCCATTGCCATTCTGTCCGCCACAAGTAAACTCCTCAAGAAAGCCATTGCCTCCCAGCTCTCCCAATACATCCAGGACTACAACATCCTCTCTCCTGCCCAGCACGGCTTCAGGAAAGGGCATAACACGTCCACCACCCTTGCTGTAGTCACTTCTCTGATCAAGGCAAGTGCTGACCAAGGCAACCACACTGGAGCCATTTTTGTGGACCTCTCAAAAGCATTTGACAGGGTTGATCACACCCTCCTTGGCTCCAAACTCCTATCCCTTGGGTTCTCCCCCTCCGCCCATGCCTGGTTCCTAAACTACCTCTCCAACCATCAGCAATTCACCTACTTCAATCGGACATCCTCCAACCTCTCACCCGTCCGCTGCGGGGTCCCTCAAGGATCCATCCTCAGTCCAACCCTATTCTCGCTATTTATCAATGACCTTCTGTCCGTCACTGCCCATGGCCACACCACCTTGTATGCCGATGATCTCGTCCTCCTGGCCAGCTCCCGGGACATCTCCGCAATAAACTCACATCTGAACTTTGACTTCGAACGTATTCAAACTTGGCTGGGTGACCACAGGCTCACCCTCAATCTCAACAAAACCCAATCCATGCTGTTTGGATCCTTAAACAAAATAAAATCCTGCCCTGCCCCTCTGCTGATCCATGGGGTCGACGGCTCTCCCCTAGAGACAGTAACCTCCGCTAAGTACCTGGGTGTCACCTTAGATCCTCAGTTGGACCTCACCTCTCACATTCGCAATGTTTGCAAGGCCACTAATTGTAAGCTTGGTTTAGCCTAATAACTGCCTTACCCCTGCCGCTCGCTTGGCCCTAGCTGGGGGGGGGTCCTCCTCCCATCACTCTGTTATGGACTTGTAACATTTGCACCTGTTCCCAAATCCAGCCTCTCAAAATGGGACACAGCCTACAACAATGTCTGCCACTGCGCGCTTTCTGCCCCTCCCCTCACCCATCGTTGTGACCTATACAGCCGCCTGGAGCGGCTTCCCCCAAAGAAGCATCACTCCTTCGTTCTAGGTAACTTCATTGACAACATCATCCATTCTAGCACCCCCCCAGCTCTGGCCCTTCCCCTTAAACCTGGTGCCACATCCTACCACCTGCGATCTACATCAACTCAGGAATGCCTGGTTCCTAGAACACGCACCCTTGCGGGGGACCGAGCCTTCCACACCTACTCCCCCAAACTCTGGAACTCGCTACCCGAGCTCACTTGGTCCTCCTCCTCCCACCCAAGCTTTAAAGCCTCCATCTGGAACTTCCTGAAACCTTCCTCCCCCTGCTTCTGCTCAACGTAGTCCTACTCCCCTGCCCCTCCCCACCCTCCAACCTGACTGGACGGTGTGGGCCTCAGCGTGACTTGCACTTCTCCTTCTGAATCTGGCCATGATTCCTGGACTTACCACCTGCCTGAGGCACCCCCCCCTTTTCTGCAGGCACCTTCCTTATCTCTGTTCCCCCTGTTCACCACCAAGATTTATCCTGTCTGTCCCATCCTACTCTAATGCACCATGCCAACCTTGTCCTAGAGTCAGCCTTGAACTGCCTGTTATTTTAGTTATGTTTCTTGTCTCCTCAATCGTACATGTATGAATTTTGTGCCAACTTTGTCCTACAGCTAGCCCTGTAACTGCCTGTGTATTTCTTATATACTCTTCTCTGTTCCTCAGCTGCTCGATGTATGCCTACCTTGCTCTAGAGCCAGCACTGAATTGCCTGTTATCTTTCTATGTATTCCTTATGCTCCCTCTGTTGTTTATGCACAAAGTATTTACTTGTAACTACCTTCCTATGTATTCCTAATGCTTCCTCAATTGTTCCTGTATGAAGTTTTACCTGTAACTCTCCCGGGTCGCACCTGAAAATAGGCACATGGCTGTCTAATGTGCCTACCCGGTTAACAAAAACAAATAAATAAATAAATTTATTGTACTGATTGCACCTTGTTTTATTACCTACTGTCCCTCACCCCCCAAGGATACATCTGGAAATGAGCTGTTACCAGCTCGGTATGTCTCTCCTGGTAAACACTTGAAATAACTAACTGAATACATGAATAAGTGTAATAATTCTATATCAGATAGATACCAGAGGTGTAGTACCTTAAAGAATCACTTAACCTACCTGTTGGCAACCTGTCCCTTACTGGAAGAATTTTGAAGAAAACTACCCCTAGTAGCGGGTCTCATAGTGGGGGTGCACTTCTCATTTGATCCAGCGAATAATATCATCTTACGTTTGATCCTCTCCAAAAATGTGAGAACGGATCCAACTATAACTTTGTTGGTCCATTTAGAACTCTTGCCTGCCTATAAAGCTATTTTACTGCATTGGAAAGACCCTTTCACCACATCTTTCACCCAAGTTGCTTTACATGATGTTCAAACAGAGAAAAACCCATTATAGCATGAAGGATGAATACCACCGACCAAATAAAATGTGGACTCACTTAATTATATGGGGGCCTATTCACAAAGGTGCAGAGTGGGCTATGCATCACACAACACTGGCATGTAGCCAACTCCACATCTGCCTGGCCCCTGTGCATATTGACAATGCATATATGCCCCCCCAATGCACCTGATCCACCAGCTGATCACGGAGCTCTGCATGGGTGCGGGCCTGGGGGTGGTGCGGGGGGTATGCCAGCACTCCTCACATTCACTATGGTGTGGAGTGCTGTGCGTGGGGGGCTGCTGGCTATGCCTTTGCAGGGCAGCCATAAGCCATTAGGGACAGTTACATGCCCCCTTGGGGATGCAGTCACTGGTCATGGCAGACACAGCGGGGGCATCAGCCCCCCCCAATAGGGATGCCCCTGCCATTGGGGCACACTGGGAGGTCGGGCAGCCAGTCGGGGTACCCCCCCTAAACTTCACGGTCAGTGCTCTGCACACCGACTGACAACATGGCACCACATGGGTGCAAGGGATCCAATGTGGAACCCTGCCAGGGCAACTGATTGGCTGCCCACCTGAATCCACTCCTCCACACCTGCCTGCCCTCCGCAGACCTGCATTCTGGGGGGCGGGGCCGAGTCTGGGAGCTGGACGGGGGCCAGTGTATGTGAATGCGGCCCCAGTGCTAATCTTCCAAGAGTATGGAGCAGTGCACCCGCATACGCGCCTTTGGGGTGCACATTGGTGAATAGGCCCCATTGGGCCCTATGCTCTATGCCTACATGCCACATAACCTGGGCACATAGGCATAGATACATGAAAATGCCACATGACGGGGTTCCATGGACCTCCCCACAGCATTCATGACCGGTGTGGAGGACACTTACATGCCCGATACCCTGGCCGTGCAGAGAGCAATATGCCATGGGATGCACCAGGCGTGTGCCAGCACTATGCGCCATTCTCTAAGGGGTGTAGTGCTAGCCACAGAGGTGTGGAGGAGGGCACGGGCTACAGCAGGGGGGACTCTGCCATAAATTCCCATATACACACACAGTCCCCCACCCAGTCCTGATGAAGTGCCCCCTTCCCTGACCAATAGACCCCTGCACCCATCCACGAATGGCTGCCCAGTGCCACCTACCCCAGCACACAGCTGTGTCCCATCCCCTGGACTGCACCCCCCCATGACACACAGAGAGGCACCGCTCCAGGTACTGCAGACTCCCACCCCAACTCCCATCCAGTAAAGCACCCCAGACCACCCCTGGCCCCCAATTCCAGCCCCTCCAGTGAGCCTTGGTGTGCAGTGCCCCCCTGTGGCACTGACGCACCCATACTGGCCCATAAGTGCCGCAGCTTAGGTCTGCAAGTGACACAGCCCTCCACACATCTCCTCAGCTGCCGGCTGTCTGAGTGATACTGGGAGCATGCTGCCATATATAGGTGGTGCACTCCCAGCACCACTTGGATGGCTGGCAGCCAAGGAGGTGTGTGGAGGGCTGTTTCACTGACTGTCCTGAGCTGCGGCACCAACAGGCAGCTATGGGAGATGGTGGTGGTGGGGTGTTGTCGGTGCGCATGGGGGTGGGGTCCAATGTACACCACTGGAGGGGCTGGGATTGGGGGATGGGGATGGTCAGAATGTACTGGGGACTGTGTGCACATCGGGGGCATTCTCGAGGTGGCATGTCTATACCTGTACAGTGCCACACAGGGCTATATGCAGATGGGTCAAGGTTGTGTGCAGGGGGAAGAGCATTTATGGGGCTGTGCCCCTATGTCTGTATGTTTGGGGGGTGTATTCCTGCCCTGGGGATGGGACAGACATGTGTGTGGGGGTGGGTGCGTCTGCCTATCCATCCCTGGGGCATGTCTGCGCAGGTCCGAGTACTCGCAATAGCTACCCATGCACCTGGCCCATGCCTACTGCACTGGTGATCCACTGAGGGACCCAGGACAGACATCCAATTAGATGCCCGCCTGGGTCTGCTACTCCGCCCTGGCCACCCTGCATGGGCCTGCGTGCTGGGGTGTGGAGCCATGGACAGGTGCCCTGTGGGTGTCTGCAGTTGTGAATACTGTGTACCCTGTGCCTGTCCAATGCTGCAGAGCTACATGGGTTGGATACATGTTTCTGGCACATATTTTCCAACCGTTACTGGATAGTGCCCATTTTGAATGAAGATAGACTGATCCACTAGTATTCTACTCATTTAGCCAGTAGGACAGTAAACTCTTCTCTGCTCAATACATCTCCTGATTTGGGGAACTAGTTAAGATGGAGCAGATTTCCAACCTCTGTAGGGGTAATAATAATCTGATTTTCTCAGATCAATGGTTGGGTTTTGTCTGAGGGTTGAGCTCAGCTGCCCCACCCCCTCCAAATTCTGAATATTGTATTTATCATCTGATTTATCTCCCTCATTTAATAAAAGCATTTTAAACAATACTGAAATGAGTTCTGGCATCCAGTCAAAAAAAACAAACTTAAATCACTTTTCAGTGAAAACAATCCATTAACAACTAGAGAACATATTTATTACATTCAGAATGACATTAAATAAATAACATGTCCAAACCTTCTAAATCTGGAATGAATGCAGAATGGCTAGGGTCTCCTATAAAATGCATTTGTTTAATGGACAAACCTGTAACCAGCAAACCAGAGGCATTGCCAGCATGAGTAAACATTGGGGGCCTGGGCCCGAAACAAAAGGCCAGGGGTCTGGGGGCCGCCTATGCCCCCAGAAGCTGTAGAACTTTTGGTGCTCTCTCATGCAAATTAACACATTTTCTGCTACTTCAGCCTTGTTTTCTCCCCCATTCCTTTTCCATTATTTTGTGTCTTTTTTTTGGTTGGCTTGTCACTTGACAGGCAAAAACTGCATGTTGCAGATTAAAAGTCATAGAATCAATAGCATATTTTGTAAATATCAGTAGAACTGGGCTAAATCTACTGATATTTAAGAAGTATGCTGGGCACGGAGGAGGGCTGGGCAATCTGGCATCCAATTTCATAAGGGTCATACCAAGAACAAAGTATGCTCAGCACGGAGGAGGGCTGGGCATGAGCAATGGCATCTAATTTCATAAGGGTCACACCACCCACTATTATTCTTAAATTAATCTTGACTTTCTAATCTTGATGATCTCTGAGTAAGATAGACAGTCCTCCCTCTCCCCTTCCCCAGTCAGTCAGCTGTGTGCTGTGCTGCAGACTAGTGCACTGCTGAGCTGGCTCTACTCTCCTTAAGGGCCCCTACCCCACCGCAAATAAATGCAAACATGCAGCCACTTTGACTTTGCCATGGTGGGCCATTATCATTATGTCATGTTTCTCCATTGACTCACCTCGCACAGTAACAGCAGGTACTGCAGGCAGGCATGATTGTGGCATCCAATTCTGTCTCTCTGTCTCCTTCTCAGCTAGCTGTCCTCTGGCTCTGCTCCACCGAGTCTCTCCAGCAGTCCTTGGCTCTCTGATCCCACCTCCAAGAAGTCCCTCCCAAGTGCAAGACTCCAAGTCCCCCCTGATGTGTCCTGTGACTGTCCTGGCTCCCTGGACCCTCCCACCCGTGACGCCGACCCAACCGATTGAATTTGTGAGTGCCGCAGCACCACTTAATCCCCTCTGTCTCTTAGAGTGACTGCGACTCACTGACAAGACAATGGCAGCATTTTATTTTTTCCTGATCAGCCTTCAGGCTTCAACGGTACTTGCTCCCGCTCCCCCTTTGAGTCTGTAATCAGTGCCGTGCAGCGTGCGGCATGCACCATCACCAGGGCAACCACACAGACTCTTCACCAATCAGAAAAACAGTCTGAGAGAACTAGGAGCTGTGATGGTTGCCATGACGACAACAGGGATGAAATGAGTGAGCAAGCCAAGCAAGTGATGGGCAATGAGTCTGGGCTAGCTACTACCACTGGCAAATAAATATTAGTTTAAGCTGCAGCCTGCTGCTTATTGTGTGGCTGTCTGTGTGCTTAGCAATTCAGGCAGGTTGGGCCGGAGTGCCGCGGGTGGGCTGGGCTGCAGTGAGTGAAATGCAATGTTGTTTTTTTTAATTTTTACTTTTGCTTGCTTGGCAGTGGCAGTGCAAAACACAGGAACACCACCAACAAAAAACATTCAGAGCCCCAGACAAAATGTTCAGGGCTCCAGCCCCGGAGGCCCAGCCCTAGCAACACCTCTGCAGAAAACCAGTTCCATAATGGGAAAACACAGGTAAGTCAAGTGACACTCGGTCAAAGTCAAAGTCAAATTAATTTATAAAAGCCCCTTTCCAAGGAGATCAATGTGCTGTACATATTCATAAGGCACACAAAACTATAAAATCAGCAGACATAAAATCAGTTGTTAATAATTTAAATAATACTGTATTATAAAACTAACCCATCATCAGAGCTTCCCCAGGAATGCTAAAGTAAAGAGATGGGTCTTAAGGGCTGCTTTAAAGCTTGGGATGGTCAGGCACTCTCTTACCTGATGAGGTAGAATATTCCACAGGGTAGGGGCCACATATACAAACAAATGGGCCCCAGATGTCTTCAGCTGCTCCTTGGGAATCTCTAGCAATCCCTCGTCGGTGGAGCAAAGTGGGCAGGAGGGGCAGTACAGATGAAGGAGATCTTGCAGGTAGCGAAGTCCATGTTCATGTAGGGCTTTATAGGTCAGGAAGCCAACCTTGAAGGTGATCCACCACTGTACTGGCAGCCAGTGAGTCCGCAGAGCACAGGCATAATGTAGCAGGTTCTAGAGGTATCAGTCACCAGCCTGGGCACCGCATTCTGCACTAGCTGCAAGCGGCAGATATCAACCCCTGGTAACACAAAGTGCAGGGCACTGCAGTAGTCAAGGCGGGAGGTCACGAAGGCATGGATCAATGTTGAAAGATCATCGGGAGGAACTAGGTGTTTCACCCAGGCAATGTTCTGCAGATGGTAAAATTAGGTCTTGACAACGGCTGATGCCTGTGACTTCGGGGTCAAACCGTCGTCAAAAATAATGCCCAGGTTACACAACCGGTCTGAGGTAGCCAGCTGAACACTCCCAAGCCAAAGCCCAGAGGGCTGACCAGCTGGAAACCCCCCCAGTGGTCTGGGTCCACCACCAACACTTCAGTTTTAGCCGGGTTTAACCTCAGCCAGCTGGCACTCATCCAGTCCTAGATCTCAGAGAGGCAGTTGTTAAACACCGAGACTACATCACCCCATTTGGGCACAAAGGACATGTACAGCAGTGAAAACTCAGACTGTACCACCTAACAATGTCTGCTAATGGCAGCATATACACTGCAAACAACATGGGCAACAATATGGAGCCCTGTGGAATCCCGCAGGATAGGGGGAGAGCATCAGAGGAATAAATCCCAGTGACCACTATCTGAGTCCTACCCTCAAGGAATGATCAAAACCACCTGAGGACTGTGCCTGACAGCCCACAGATGAACTGCAGGCACTCTGAAAGCACACCATGGTCCACAGTGTCAAATGCTGCAGAGAGATCAAGAAGGACCAAGCTGGAATGAGACCTCCAATCTCTCACTATTAGGAGATCATTTAGCACCCAAACAAGGGCCATCTTGGTGCTATGCCTCTTCCTAAATCCAGACTGGAGAGAATCATAGATATCGTGGATTGAAAGATGATCGTCCAGCTGCAGCATAACCACCTTCTCAATAACCTTGCCCACAAAAGGCAGGTTAGAGACAGGTCTGTAGATAGTCAGACATCCAGGTCAAGAGAGGGTTTGTTCAGGAGTGGTCACACAACCACCTCCTTAAGGGGATCAGCAAAGATCCCCCTCTCCAATGAACTCCAGACTACCTTGGCTAGGACTGGGCCGATTTCCTCAACACAACCCACAAGGAGTCATGTTGGGCCCAAGTCCAAACTACAGCTCATGATGTCCATAAATTCCAGCTGGCTGAAGTCGGACCAAGCAAACCGGGTGCTCACAACCTCCTGCTGACCTCCGCAAAACCCCGTACAGGGGGCTGGGCCAATGCCAGACCTGATGGTGGCAACCTTATCTGTGAAAAACTGAGCAAACTCATCACACTTCTCTTGTGAAAAGGCTCCCCCAGGCTGAAGACAGATTGGATTGCACAATCTGTCAACAGTCCGGAAGAGTTGAGCTAGTCGATTTTGCACAACAGCAATCTCCCTGGATAGGAATTCTGCCTTCTTATGGGTGATTGACGATTGCTGGACTGTATAATGGTCCATCAACCTAAGCCTGTCAACCTCCAAGCCCAATTTCCACCAGGCCCTCTCTAACCTTTGACCACTCTCCTCAACTCCTTCAAGGTCCCACCAAGCCATGAGGACCTTGGGCAAAGAGTGAGGGGGTGAACACGAACAGCAGCAATGGAATCCAGGGCCTCTGTCACTGCCTTGTTATAGGCAAGTACAAGATCCCCTGGATCCATGCATTCACTCGACAAGCTTGATAGGTCCAGCACTGCCATTATGCCCTCTGGGGTCAGATCCTGTAAAGGGCGGTACTGGACCATCTCCATAGGGGCAGACCTACTAGGGGGGCTGTGAAATTGAACCCTATGGTGTGATGGTCAGACCATGCTACTGGCTCCACCACCACGTTGGAGATCTCCATCCACAGGAGGAACACCAGGTCCAATGAGTGACCATGAATGTGGGTTGTGGAGGTAACAACCTGTGTGAGGTCCCATGAGGTTATTAGCTGGAGGAAGTGCTGATCAAAACATGAGAGTTCATCATCGAACCAGGCATTGAAATCCCCCAGAATCAACCATCTGGGGGATCCCAATACCACATCGACAATGAAGTCCAAGACTTCCTGCAGGAATTCTTTCCCATCTCCTGGTAGATGGTAGATGAGAAGTATCCTGCACTTCACACCTGCACCAATGATACACTCAAAAGATCTGGTGGACCCAACTGATACATCCACAAGGTTCAGTTCCGATCTAAAACAAAGGGCAACACCCCCTTCCCTATGATCCATCCTCGGGCGGTGTATCACCAAGTACCCATCTGGAACTGCTGAGGCCAATATTGGGCCCATATTTTTGTCCAGCTAGGTCTCGGTGATGCACGTCGGGTCTGATGTCCCAACAAGCTCTGCTATTATAACAGTTTTGTTTTTAATGGACCTGGTGTTGCATAACACTGCCCGAGTAGGATGAGCAGTCGAGGAAGACCACGCCACCTGCCTGCAGCCAGCAGAGCCCTTGGGTATGGGAATCAGGCAGGAAAGATCCATGCCCTGACCCCATTTCACCCAAGGGCGTCTCCTTGCCCTCACTTCCCCATCCACCCACCCCTCTCCGTTCCCTCACCCCTTCCCCTCTTCCATCTCCTTATTGTCCCCGAGAAGGAAATCAAACAGACAAAGTAATGGCAAAAAACACTCACGGTTTATTGGCAAAGTAAAAGCATGGCACTTGAAATCCCCCTGATGAAGGGTCCCATTCAGATCCAAAGCATCAGGGCTTTCAAATGCCATGCTTTTACTTTGCCAATAAATCACGAATGATTTTGCCATTACTTTGGCTGTTCAATTTTTTTTTCCTGACCGAGTGCCACTTATCTGTGTTTTATCATATGAACATACAAAAATAGCCAGCAGATTAGGCCCTGAGGTCTATCTTGTCTGCTCAAGAACATCTTACAGCACAGTTACTGCTGCTGGCCCCCTCCCCATTTCCCCTCTCCCTCAAGGTTCCCCACCCTGAGTTCTCATCCTTGGATACATCCTTTCTCACCTGTACCATGCCCATGTAGCTATCTCAATCCTTCTTAAAACTACCCACTCATTACCTTGAAACCACCTCCTCAGGTAGTGTGTTCCAAGGTGCCACCACCCTTTCCATGAAGTAATGCTTCCTCTGTTCTCTTCTGTACTTTCCTCCCACCAGTTTTGGTTATGCCCCCTTGTGGTTCCTTCCTTCTGAACAAACCCTCCATGTTGACTCTGTTGATGCCTGTCATGTATTTAAAGGTCTCGATCATATATTCCCTTTGTTCCTTCTGTCCTCCAGTGAGTACATATTCAGTTAACTAAGTCTCTCCTCATAGGACTTCTCTCTTAAACCCTGGATCATCCTAGATGCCCTCCTCTGGACCCTCTGCAGGAGCATGACATCCTTTTCTAAGTAATGTTGCCAGAACTGCACACAGTTTTTCAAGTGTGGCCTCACTAAAGATTTGTACAGTGGCAGGACAACCTACTCCCTCCATGAACTGATACACCTAGCGATACACCCCAGCATTCTGTTTGCCTTTGCCGCTGCTTTCCTGCACTGTTCCGAGTGATTCGTGCTTCCATTGATCACCACATCCAGATCTTTTTCTTCCTCTAAGACTGTCAATTTTCCCCCTCAAATGGTAGTTGTACTCTGCATTTTTTGGCCCCCAAATGTAGTACCCTACACTTATGAGCGTTAAAACCCAGCTGCCATTTATCTGACCACTGTTCCAGTCTTTCCAGGTCTTCCTGGAGAGTCACCCTCCCCTCATCACTGTCCACCACTGCTCCTAGCTTGGAGTCATAGGCAAACAGGCTCAGTTTGCACCTAACTCCTTCCGCTATGAAAGTATTGAATAACAATGGCCCCAGCACAGATCCTTGAGGGACCCTGCTAATGGCCTTCCAGGTGTTGAAAGCTTCCCCCTACCACCACCCGCTGTTGCCTATTGCTCAGCCTATTCCCAATCTACTTCACCATTTTTACCTCCACCCCAGGTACCTCAGCTTGCCCAACAATCTCCCATGCGGCACCAAATCGAATGCCTTGCTGAAGTCCAGGTACAGGACATCAGCAAACTGTCCTCCATCCAGAGACCTTGTTACAATATCATAAAATTCTACCAGGTTCATTTGACAAGCTCTCCCCTGTACGAATCCATGTTGATGTGGATCATGAAGGCTGTTTGTGTCCAGGAACCCCACCAGTCTTTCCTTCAATATGGTCTTCAGTAGTTTCCCCACTACTGACATCAAGCTGACAGGCCTGCAATTTTCTGGCTCATCAATTGGTCTGGTCTAATAGAGGGGCACTGCGTGTGCCATCCTCCAGTCCATTGGCACACATCCTGATAGTAGGGAGGAATTGAATAATTCCATCAGAGGTGCTGCCAGGATATCCACCAGTTCCTTCAGAATTCTTGGGTGGATTCTGTCCGGGCCCAGAGTCTTGTCTGTCCTCAAGGACCTGAGGCCCTCCCACACCCTCTTCATTAGGATCTCTTCATCTGTTAGTGCCTCCCATCCCCTATCCCAGCCTTACCTCCCCCCCTGTGGAATTGGCCAGTCCTTTTCCCTTGTGAAGACTGAGCAGAAGTACTCATTTAGAACCGCTGCCTGCTCAACTCCCACTTCTGCCCACCCACCTTCCTTTCTTAACCTGGTGATTTTATCCCTACGCTTCCTTCTCTCCCTGATGTATCTAAAAATTCCTACTCTCCCTCCCTGATTCCCTGTGCCAACCTAAGCTCTTTGGCTGCCTTGGCTGTCCTTACCACCCTGCTAACCTGCCTCAATTTCTTATAATACTCCTCCCTGTCTCCCTCCCCCACAGGTTCTCTTAAGCTTTTGGAAGGCAAGCTTTTTTCTCTTTCCCTCTCCTGCACTTCCTGGGTTTCCAAGATCTTGTCTTCTTGCATTGGGACTTTGTGCAGGTTTTTATGGCCTCCAAGATGCCCGACTTCAGTATTGCCCACCTGCTTTCCATGTCCATGTCTGGACTTATCCACTCTAATTGCCACTCAAGGATGGCTTCCATCCTCCTGAAATTGGCTCCTTTAAAATCCATTGCCATCATTCATGTCTAACTTTCTTCCCTCCCTAGGTCCAAGGAGAACCATACAGTAGAGTGGTTGCTCCTTGCTAGTGGTTCCTCTACTGCCAAGTCTTTTACCTGGTCACCATTTCTTAGAACCAGGTCCAAGATGCTTCCACCTCTGGTTGGATCTATCACCAGCTGTGCCAGAAATGCATCTTGGAAAGCATCCAGTATCCTCTGTTCCTTAGCAGTTGTTGATGTCATAGTGCACCAGTCCACCCCAGGCAGGTTGAAGTCTCGCACCACCACCATCCTTCTCCTGCGCCTGCCCCATTAGGTAATTAGGTTGTCCACTAGCTCCCTGTCATGCTCCTCAGACTGTGTTGGTGGCCTATATACTACCCCCAGATTGACCCTCCTGCCCTTAGTATCTTTTAAATTGACCCACATCAAGTCCACATTCACATCCTCTTCCTTCTCCCTGCTGCACTTTATCCTCTCCCTTACAAATAATGCCACACATCCCCCCTTGCCAGTTTTCCTTTCTCTCCTAAACATTTTGTACCCCGGTAGTGTTAGTTCCCGGTCGTGGTGCTGAGTGGCCCAAGCTTCAGTGATAGCGGCCACATCCACCACCCCCCGCCAGTAATGACTGTAACTCCGGTAACTTGTTCCCCAAGATCCTGGCATTGGTGGAGGCCACCTTCCAACCTGCTCTCCTATCGCTCTTACCCTTCCCTTTCCCCTTATTACCCCTCTGCGAGATCATCTCATTCTCCAAATTTACAATTTGGGGGAGAGGCACTGGCCCTCCCAAAATTTGCCTTCCTACTTGACACACAAATCTTAGCTGCCCCCACCCCGCTAGTTTAAGTCATACTCACTAGCAATAAACTCCCACAGCTTCTTTCTTAGAACTCCCTTTCCCTCCTGACTCATATGTAGTCTGTCTCTGGTGAACAGGTCCCTGTCATCCTATGTTTCCCCCATCCTCCCACCAGTCCAAACCCCATAGCAGGACACCATTCTCACAATTACTCAAAAAAAGGAGGCAGTATAGCGCAGTTAAGGGAGGCAGTATAGCGCAGTGGTCTAAGGCTCTGAGCTGCAAATTTGGTGACATCCAGCAGACCTGACCTGGGTTTGAATCCCACAGCTTCCACTTGCATACTGTGTGACCCTGAGCAAGTCACTTAACCTCCTTGTGCTCCCAGGTCGCTCCTGTAAAAAAGCTTTCAGCTTAGTGTGTGATACCTGGTTAAACAACTAAATATAAAAAAAAAAAAATCGGTTATCATCTGCTTTCTGTCCGTGCTTGCCCTCGGCACTGGCAAAACTTTGGAAAAAGCCACAGTTTTTCCTTCAGCTTTACATATTCTGGCCAACTCCCTGAATCTTGCTTGTACCCCCTTCTCACTATTGCCGTCCAAGTCATTTGTGCCGAGGTGCTCCACTATGTGGGGGTTTCCCTCCTGCTTCCTCACTACCGAGTGGACTATGTGCTTGGCCCTGTGTGCTGTCATGCTAGGCATGCACTCAACCCACATAGGGTTCCTCTCCCCTACCCTCCCCCATTTGATACCCTTAATTATGGAATCCCCCAGTATGATAACCATGCTACCTTTCTTTGCCATCTCACTATATTTTTTCCTCCCTTTCTCCCTCCTTATCATGTTCAACCTTCTTCCTCCCCCAACTGTTCTCCTCCTCACTTCAGGTTCCTCATTTCCTGATCTCCCCCCTGGAACAATGCCCTTTCTCTTTACAGAGGTGTATTGCATTTTACTCCTACCACCAATTTCAATACTTTCCTTTAACTCCCTTCCATTTACCCCTTCCCCACACCCAGTACTGCCACTCCCCCTTGGTCCTCCCTGCATTTCTATGTCATTTCCTCCCTCGTCTCTCTCCTTCCCATTTTTTACCCTCATTTCATGACATCCATGCGCTGGTTCACTCCCATGGGCCCCAATTTACCTTCTCTGTCCCCACCTTTGTCTACTCTCTCCCTCACCCTTCCCCTCAGGTCTATCCTTATCTCCCCCTCCCAACTCCCCCCTCCCCCTTCCCCACTGTTCTTATCCTCAGTGTCCTCTGTCTCTACATGATGTCCTGTGTCCTTTAAATATTGTAAAGGTGTATACCCATTTGTTACGTTAACACTGCCTTCATTCACAAACTTGTTATCCAGCCTAGCCCTATCATTGCTCAATTCTGTTGCTCCCTGTGAAGCACCCCTCTTCTCCCCCCTCTTCCTGCTCACCTCCTGCCATCCCCTGCTCTTCCAACAGTCTGATCTGTTTCTCACCCCTCTTGTCTCCCCTTCATACCTCGTGTTTGTCCAATCATCTCCCCTCCAACTATTTGCAAAACTCGTGCCATATCCCCCTCCCTTACCTCCTCCTGTGCCTTGCCTGTCCACCTCCCTCCTGAACTTAAAAATGTCATTTTCCAGGTGCATCAATCTCATACATATATACACATCATGTGCTTTTGTTTATGAGTCAGTACAGGCTGAAGCATTCTGTGCAGGCAGTTGTCTGCGTTTTCTATCCAGTTCCATGGTAGAACTGAAATCCTTCATCAGTTCCTTAAAGGACACCTAAACCATCTTTTTACGCATTTTGGTTTTTAAAAAAAAAAAAAGACTCCATAGGCTTGCAAAGGATAGGCTGTTGTTTACATTTATACTGAAACTGCTTTTATCAAAGTAGGATAAATGCAGTTTCGTAGCATTTGAAAACTGTAAACAGAAACATAGAAACATAGAATTTGACGGCAGATAAGGACCGCTTAACCCGCCCAGTCTGCCCATTTCCCTCTCCTGATTCAAAACTCCTGCTCTAAGACTCCTAAAATGGCTGCCTTGATGATGTCATTCAAGGATAGCTATGCAGATGTATGCTAGCAGTACTAACTGTATTCAAATGTGAATAACTTTAAAATGAAAAATTATAGCATGGTACTGTCAGCACACAATTTGTTCAGCACAAAAATATATACAAAATGAGTGGTGTTTCATTTATAGATACCTTTTAGTTTTGTTTATAATTAGCAGAAAAATAGCAGACAATTCAATTTGTTTTTCACTTTTTCAGCAAACAAATCTGAATAACTTTAAAGCAAAAATGATTGTATGGTACTGTGATCACAAAATTAATTCATAAAATATTTACAAAATGAGTGGTGTTTCATGTATATCTACCTTTTAGTGTTTTTTATAATTAGTGAAAAAACAGAAGAAAATTCAATTTTTTCATTTTTTCTACAAATCAATGCAAATAAGTTTAAAACAAAAAAATGGTAGCATGGTACTGTGAGCACAAAATTTATTCAGTACAAAAATATTTGCAAAATGATAGTGTTTCATTTATAGATACCTTTTAGATTTTTTGTAATAGCAACAAATGGCAGGAATTCTCTTTTTTTCCACTTTTTAAGAGGTATTGTATGGCATAAATGGAACATGCTACCCCCTACTAGAAATATTGTTGACATTTGTTTTGTTTTCATGCCAATTGACCTAATGACATCACTCATGGCTTCACCACTTGTGATATCATTGGGTCAATCAGCACTTGAAGAAAAAAATATCAACAATATTCCCAGTAGGGGGTTAACATATCCCTTATATATTATTTGCAAAAAAGACTCCATTAATGCATCAGTTTGAGTTGCTATTAAAGTGACAAAAAGTATGGAAATGTGATGTTAGGTTTTTAATGCTAACTTTGCATCACCCCCCCAAACAGACAAAGCAACACAAGCAACCACAGACATCTATCATCAGATAAAACAAACAGCTCTTTCTACATGACACAAGACATCCATCATCATGGTCCAGTGCTTCTGTAGCCATGGATATATGTGCGCACTTGTACACCACCTGAGAAGTGCAGTCAAAAATTGCCATAGGATCACATTGTAAATTTTAAGTAAGGAATAAAACATAACAAGATGTGCAGAAATGCTGAATCACGTCACACCCCAGGTGGGTTGTGAGGCATGAGGTGCAGCCAAGGGGCTTCAAACACCTGGGAAGTGCAGTATATGATTCCTATAGGATCACATTGTAAATTATAAGTAAGCAATAACAAAAGGCAGTGTGTGTGGCAATGCTAAATTGCTGCATGCCCTAGGTGGGTTGTGAGGTACAAGGTACAGCTGAGTGCCTTCAACCACCTGGGAAGTGCGATATAAAATTCCCATAGGATCACATTGTAAATTGTTAATAAACAATAACACATGACAGGGTGTGTGGCAATGCTAAATTACTGCATGCTCCAGGTGGGTTGTGAGACATGAGGTGCAGCTGAGTGCCATCAACCAACTGGGAAATGTAGAAATCTTCACTCAGATGCCAAAAGGTACCTATGCTGCCATGGAAGCACATGCTAAGGATGTGGGAGAGTTGGCAGGTGGCTACTCTGAGGAACACTAGACCCCTGGCTTCTTTACCTGGAAACAAAAGTAACATTCCAACTTAAATGGCAAACAGCTGAATGACACAAAATGAAACCAGAAAAGGGGAAACAGCAGCAGAGCAAGATGTAGCTCTGGGTAGTATGGAGAAGGCAGTTTTCACATGTACTGACTAAATGCAAGGAAGAAAAGGAAGTGTCAGTGGGTGGCTTTGTGAGAAATGCAGTGTGCCCTAGATCACTTTGCCTGATAACATAAAGTGGGACTACAATAATCTGTGGTTTACACTGTCACCACGAGGCAGCATTGACAGAAATGGAGAAGATAGAAATGGAAACATTATGTGTACAACACTTTTGCACCCCTCCCCCATTCAGAAGGTGGGAGGTGGGAGCTATTTGAAAAGCAAATTGCAGTTTAGTTAATTGAGGAGAGGGATCCTCAGACTGTTTCTGACACCCATACATAACAAACTAGAAACAGGAAGTGGAGAGTATACGCACATGAGCAAGTGCCATAGCTACATTACACTTATGAAATAGGAATCATCAAGGTGAGGCAGCGTTATTATGTGT
Source organism: Neoceratodus forsteri (assembly GCA_016271365.2). Classification (NCBI taxonomy): domain Eukaryota; kingdom Metazoa; phylum Chordata; order Ceratodontiformes; family Ceratodontidae; genus Neoceratodus; species Neoceratodus forsteri. The sequence continues at coordinate 91,596,018 of CM057459.1, read as the reverse complement.
CTCACCAGGGGCCACATGGAAATATCAGTCAGACTAAGACAGCTCATAAACAGTGTTGGGATATGGTCATGAAACACTGGGGAAATGACTAATGCTGTGATGGGGCAGAATCCTATAACTATGTAGGCTTGGGCAGATTATATGGGGCTAGGGGGCCGGCAGTGCATCAGAAACTGCTTATCAGTTCTGTCCTGTAGCAGGTGTGACTTGTACAGGAGCTTGGTTGCCAGAAACAATCTGAGGATCCCTCTGTTGTTGATCTTACCTGATGATGGATGTCTATGGTTGCTTGTGTTGCCGTGCCCCCTTTGGCTGCTTGGGGGGATAATAAAGAGTTAGTGTTGAAAACCTTAGCATTATATTTCCATACTTTCTTCACTTTAACAGCAACCCAAACTGATGCATTAACAGACTTTTTTGCAAAGAATAAATAAGGGATATGCTACCTCCCAGAAATATTGCTGATATTTTTTGTTCGCGTTCCAATTGACCCAATGACATCATGAGTAGTGATGCCATAAGTGATGTCATCAGGTCAATTGGCATGAGAACAAAACATATCAACAATATTTCCAGTAGGAGGATAACATATTCAATTTATGCCGCACCCTCAAAAAAGTGAAAACAAATTGAATTTTCTGCCATTTTTTTGCTGATCATAAAAAAAATCTAAAAAGTATTTATAAATGAAACACCACTCATTTTGCCGATATTTTTGTGCTGAACAAATTTTGTGCTCACAGTACCATGCTATCATATTTTATTTTAAAGATTTTCGCATTTGTTTGTTGAAACAGTGAAAAATATTTAATTTTCTGCTGCTGTTTCATTAATTATAAAAAACTAAAGGGTAGATATAAATGAAACACCACTCATTTTGTAGATATTTTTGTGCTGAATGAATTTCATACTCACAGTACCATGTTATCTTTTTTCGTTTTAAAGTTATTCACATTTGTTTGTTGAAAAAGTGAAACAATATTGAATTTTCTGCTGTATTTTTCGCTAATTATAAAAAAAAAAAACTAAAGGGTCTCTGTAACTGAAACACCGCTCATTTTGTAGATATTTTTGTGCTGAACAAATTTTGTGCTGATAGTACCGTGCTATCATTTTCCATTTTAAAGATATTTACTTTTGAATACAGTTAGTACTGCTAGTATAGATCTACAGAGCTGGGCATCTGTCACTTGAATGACATAATCAAGGCAGCCATTTTAGGATTTTTAGAGCAGGATTTTTGAATCAGGAGAGGGGTTGTTTACAATTTTCAAATGCTTTGAAATTGCATTTGTTCTACTTTAATAAATGCAGTTGCAATATAAATGTAAACAACAACCTTGCCTTTACAAGCCAATGGAGTCATTACAATAAAAACACACAAAATGTGTAAAAAATATAGTTTGGGTGTCCTTTAAATAGTAAACTATCAGAAATGGATCACATACTTCTCTGTTTATGCACTGTGTTGCCTCGGTCATTACAACAGAATGTCACAGATACAGTATGTGGGAATGACTACTTCAGCAATAATGACCGAGAAGCCAGTTATTTCCAAGGGATTAATGACTGGTTGAGGGGATGTGTGGCCTTTGGCTGCACCTCAGGTGACCTTCCTTCAGCCAGACATTAATCCAAGGAAATGACAGACTTTGAGGTTGTTACTGTAATTATAAATCTAATTGTAATAACAACTTGTCATTTATTTTAGTTTTATTTAGGTTTTTACTGTGTGGTATGAGCTGAGCATGCCACACAACTTCAGTTTTTAGCTGGACTGGTAAGTTCTAAAATGTTAGTGACCGATCCAATAGCCAATCAGGAGCCTCGCTAGGCTCATGAATAATTAGACTTATAATGTACTGTACTTTAACAAGGAAATTCAGGAATAGCCATGTATACATAGACTTACTACAACTAAAATGCAATCTATTACACTGTGTTATGATGTAATGAATGATGAGCATCCAAAATAAAAAAAAAATAAAAAAAAAATAAAACACACAGTTGTAATAAAGATGATACAGCTAATAACTGCCAAAGATGATTCAGGGCAGCAGAAGAGTAGCTAGCAGGCAAGGCTGCAGAACCTCAACATGTACTTAATAGAGAATAGGATAGGGGCACCTTGAGACATATAAATATTTGCAAAGATTCAACAGGATGCCTATAAGTAACTTATTCAAATTATTGGGTCTTGCAGACACTAAGGATCACAACCTGAGACTGGTGGCAGTGGGGGGCTTAAAGGGATGCAAGGTCTTCTTTAGTGAAATGATGGTGGATAGATGAAACAGACTACCAGAGGAAGTAGTGAATACAGTCTCCATCTCAAGTTTAATGAAACAGTATTTCAGCTTCGGCTATAGAGGGAATGCCAGGAACAAAGGTAATCCCCAGTGTGCTACTATTCAGTCAGAGAGTACATCAGACTTGGTATATATTTAGTACAGGATAGACTAGATGGATAAACGTTCTTATCTGCCCTTAACTAACTATCTATCTATGTAATACTGTGGACAACAAACAGCAGTAGAAACATATCTGTTTTTTTTACCTTGTTTTTCTATAGTACACACAAATGTGTGCATACACATCTGTATACAGCTCCAGTGATGATAAACTGGTTGACATATGGTAAGTATGGCTATCTTCTAACACTTTCACAGGCATAGCCTGAAAGCAAGGAAGTTAAGGTGCTGCTGGAAGGAAGAATAAAATGTGAGTTGCAATTAAAGGTATATGATTAAAGTGTAGGAAGTTAAAAATCGCACAGTTCATCACAAAAAAAAAAAAACATGGCTCACGTGAAACCAAAATCCATGATTTGGAGCTGATGGTTAAATTTTCTTCCTTGGTTTTGGTATCTGCCTATTGTTCTGGGGATCAACCCCCATGGAGGATGACATGCTGCTGGAGCGGAATCAGAGAGCTCTGCCCACGAGTTATGATTCCACAATCAGTGCTCCATGCTGATTTCTTCCTTGCATCAATGACACAGGTAAAAGTTATCAAGAATGTTGTCTGGCGTCATTTAAAACTTTTTTTAGTGGTCAAGAAAGACAACCACATGGAGCACCACAAGTTTTTTGCTACATGGACGGAGACACAACTGAAGGCCGTAAAATATGAGTTTATTGTTTCTTTTTCTAAAAGCTAACAGAAAAGGGAGGAATAAACCCAGGTATAGTGCCTAATGAACATCTATACATTAGTAGTTAGAAAAACAAAGTTCGATGTACTTACACAACTGAATGAAATAATATGAGATGATGCTTGTGTAACTTGAGTTGCCTTGTGGCTTTCCACCTCTCTGTCTGTGGGATATACCACCCTACAAGGTTATGATGCAAGGAACCCTAGAGGAAGGTTCCCCCCTATAGGTGCTGGGAATGAATGAGTCGGCTGAAGGTAGGTTAGGAAGAAGCCCACGGGGAAGAGAGATGAACCGCTGGAGGAGGAGGGGTGGATGGTGGGCAACGAAAAAGAATCCTGGCAAGCCCAGGATGTTGTGACGCTTTTAAGCTTGATGGGTGAGTGACATTTGTTGCTCTGTCCATCGAACCACAGGCTTAAAGCCCTCCCATTCGATGTGCTTACGCAACTGAATGAGATAATATGAGATGATGCTTGTGTAACTTGATTTGCTTTGTGGCTTTCTGCCTCTCTATCCGTGGGATATTCCACCCTGTAGGGTTACGATGCAAGAAACCCTAGAGGAGGGTCCCCCCACCCACAGGTACTGGGAATGAATGAGTTGGCTAAAGGTAGGTTAGGAAGAAACCCAAAAAGAATACCCAAAGATGTCAAGCTTTGAAGAAGCGAGGATGATGAATGAATTCTGTGCTATGAAGGGCCAACAATCCTGAGGAGAGAGGGGAAAGCCGGGCCACCATCTGTCTCCATCCAACAACAGAACCTAAGTAACTAATGAGAAAAAGTACTAACTCTAACTAATATTATGCCCATAGGCATGGAGGAGAGGAAAAACCCCCTTTGAGGAGGAAACCTCTTGGGATCCAAGGCCTGGGTCGCCTCCCCTCCAGGCTGATGACGTTTGATTTGAGTATGTATATCTTTAAAAAGAAAGGGTTCAGTAACTAAAGGAAAATGAGTAGGGAGGATGATGATGGACTAGGGAAGATCCCTAAAATAAAGCACAGATCAAAGATGGAACATGAGGCTGCGCGCAGATCGAATATGAACTAGAGGCAACAATGAATACTGATGGATATGATCACCACAGGAGGTCGGAAGGTCGATGAACTAGCATGAGATCTCATAATAGGTATGATCGATTGAGTTAGGCGAGGAAGTAGACATTGAGGTCGAGAAGGCATGATTATGAGATGTGAACAATTAGATCCTGTTGTTGTAGTCAATGAGAAGCATCAGAGTCAATGATGGAATGTTCGAGGGAACGATGAAACTAGATAAACATTGCTGGACCCAAGGAGGGTATGCTTGAGTAGTCAATGAGAGATAGTAGATTGGGGAGCAAGGATGGGAGGGAGTAAATCCATGTATGAGTCAGAGCAGCAAGGGGTATTCAGATGTGCTCAAGAGGATATTCCAGATGTGCCGATGAGGAGACAAATAATACTGCAGACTGGATTGATGGAGCAGTGCACTTGATTGACCGATGCAAGTGAGCAGACACTGAGGTTGAAGAGGCATGCATTTTGTGCGATGTAAACGATTAGACCCTGAGGTTGTAGTCGATGAGACAGTACAGAATTGAATGATAGGAATGTTAGAGTAAGCGATGTAAACAGGTAAGCTTTGAGGTAATGCTGAGTGAATGATGATTGGATTTATGAACTCGATATGACTGGAGTTAAGAACTCTACATATATGGCAGGATGGCCGTGGTGGCTAGGCGTTATAGGAGTTTAGATAGGTGTGCCCAAAAAGAAAAATCAACATTAGTCCACGAATGGATTGAGTCATGAAGAGCCAGTACAGAAGCAGAAGAAGAGGAGGCAGGAAGGAACATAAAATGATCCTAACAGAGGTATTGAGTGCCACTGAGTGACTCAAATCATGCTACTCCTTGAAAAGAGGCAGACTCCGAAGCCAAGAAGGCATGACAAGAACCAAAGGGTATGTGAATTAGAAGGCAAACACAGGCTGGTGATCATGGGGAGACAAAGCAGAGGAGGAACGATGAGGAGGGAAGCCAGGAGTGGAAAGAATCCATGAAGGGCAGAATTAGAATAACGATAGGTGGAGGAAGGTAACAGGAATGGACAAGGAATGATGAGGGATCGATTCCATGAAAGCAGGTACTGGAAGTGAGATGGGAAAGGATAAAAGACAATAGGGTAGTATAGGACCCAGCCTGTACGGGAGGAGAACTTCACGGGGTGAGTCGGGGTAGGCGATGTAAAGTCCATGATAGATATGGCCAGACAGAGCAAGAGAATAGCACAGACAAGGCAGTGAACCATGCCAAGGCATACTGAGAGAGGGATTGGATTAGATGAGCAGGTCAAGACCAGGTATTACGGATCTGAGGGGGCTAATAAGTTGAAAGATCTCAGATGAAGGAATCGATGACGGATGACACAGAGCAAGTAGACTCCATGAAGGAGGAAAGCTTCACAAGGGGGCATGAAGGTGAGCTGGACAAGGGGGCACAAAGGGCCGTTCGATGGAAGGTCAGATGGAGTCAGCCACGGATGGCCCAAGGACAGGAACGGCAGCACAAACAAACAGAGAAAGCGTAGCACGAGGAGAAAGAAGCCATGACCAGATGGAATCCTGGATGGCAGAGAGTGCTGAGAGTACCGAGGACAGGGAACAGCAGAAGGGCATGCTGAAGTAGGATTGGTCGATGGGGAACTTGAGGTAGGAAAGAACAAAGGTCAGAGGCGAGTGAAGTAGATTAGGAGGGTATGACCAAGTCGAATGGCTGCTTAGGGAACAAGAGCCATATAAAATACTGGATGTATACAAATTAGTAAACTCAGTAAAGAGAAGGGTGAGGAGAAACACAATCAAAAGGTCTGAAAAAACACAAGGAATAGACAGGGTGAAGTATACATACCCGATGAAGCTGGGGCATGCAAGCGGAACTACAGGGTGGAGTCTCAAAGTTGGGGGGGGGGAGAGAAGGCGAAACATCGGAAGCACCATATACACAGAGGGCAACAAACAGCATGAGGAGCAGTCCACTTGATGAGAGACAGGAGACCAGGAAGGGTGAGACTTTCAGGGCAGAAGTAGACAGATTCCCTAGGGAGACTAGTACCGAGGATAACACAGAAGGACCAGCTGGTAGCATTGAATAGATAAACCTTGAAGGAAGAAGGAGCGAACAAGGGGAGGTAGATGGGAATGATTCAGTGAAAATGATGATTGGAGTAGGACAGCATCAGTTCAAATGGGCCAATCAGGAAAAAGGAGACTATACATGAATGGGAATGATGGTGGAGAGCAGTCAGCTGGCCCATAGCAAAGGGCTACGGACAAGAAGGAAAGGCCTGGAGCAGAGAGAGACGAATCGAGGTGACTAAGGAAGACGAATACGTATGATAATGAGCACTGCATGAACATAGTAGGTAAATTAGGGAGCATTGGACTTAATGGGAGGTGGCCCAAAGAAATAACGAATGCAGGCCAGAATGAGACAGCCGAGGCATATTGATGGAGCAGAGGAAAATATGAGCAGATTGAGATAACATATTGGGGACCAGCACAGCCATGACTGAATATCGACGCGATCTGAGGTAGCATGGATATGAGGTGGCATAGGAGCCATGACAGGCATACCTAAAAAGAAATATCGAATGCAGGCCATGATGAGAATGAGACCCCGAAGGTGGCAATAGGGCGAGGTGGATGAGGAATGACAGGAGATCAGCGGCTAGGGCGAGCAGGAATAGATGGAGAATGAAGATTCTGGGGCAGTAAAGAGCTAGAGAATAGCAGTGATGGTCCAGGGTTTGCAGACACAGGTTGGCAGGGTAGGAAGGTCGATGGAATAGCATATGACCCAAAGAGAGCAATTGAGCGATGTGAGTGGCAATGAAAAGGGAAAGCCAGGGAGAGAAGGGGTGGGACTGACGACTGATAGAAGGCAGGAATGGAGGGTCAATGAGAGAAGAAAGGTAAGGAAGACTGGAGTCAGGAGCCCGATACAAGTGGCAGGAGGGCCGTTGATCGATGAGGTGGCGTATGATTTGTGATAGGTATGCCTAAAATAAAAATCGAGTGCAGGCCAGACAGAAGCAGCAGAGACGAGCAGATCGAGTGACTGAAGCAGAGGAGCAGGTCGAGGCGAAGAAGGCAAGAATCCTTAGTTGTTGTTTTTGTTGGCTGTTATTATTAGTTTATAGTCGAGCCGCTTGGATGTACACTGGAAAACAGCAATACCTGGATGCAAAGTCTTGATCAGAAATGCGACACCCTCAGGGCAAAATGTATTTCCCACAGAAGGACCAGCAAAACCTCGAAATGGAGGTGGAAAATAGATTGTTGAAGCCAACAAAAGCAGGACAAATCTGGAAACTTTAGGTGCACTTTATAAACAAAGGCAGCAGGGGAAATGAAGGAAGGGGGAAACTTGCTCCATGAAATAGATAAGCTGGAAAAATCAAAAGATAAGAACCAGATTTGACATATGGCATGGCTTAGAGGTAATCTAATGTACTGTATGAAAAATGACCTCCTTTCCGCCTCAAAGACAGCACAAGAGAAGATAAACTGAATGTGACTTTCCTGAGAATCAGTCTTGTCAGACTACAGTGTGTGCCATGGTAAGCTAGCCTCGAAAGAGCTGAAACTAAAAGTGTGGCCATGGGTGCAGGTAGCCTGGCTACCCATGGCGGAGTTGAGTCTAGTACAAACCTGCGAGGTACAAAAGAAAATAATCAAACAAACAAAAGAAAAATAATGACCAGAACAAGAAAGATGTAAGCAGTTCTACATTAAAATAGACTGACTCATTGGAAAGATGGAAGAGAGAGAGAGACAGACAGAGACAGAGATCTATGTGATCTGCATTGAAGTGGACCAATTAAAGCAGAACACCATTAAAGTTAGCCACAGGATTGCTGAGACATTATCAGTCTGTCGGCTGACGCTGCAGGGACTAATAGTAGAGATGTGGTGGGCTTCCACAGCAGAACTGAAGCTTTGGAAAAGTCTCTCTGTGGAAAGTATCTGAGAGTTATCGGACTGCAAAGTACATTGGATACAGATGTGCACTCACTGCATGACCTAAGAAAAGCTCTGGGTATTGAAAGCTTACAGCATTGTCAGGAGAACAAAGCCATATACTTCACGAGCAGTTCAGTATGCCACACGAATTAGCCACTATGATTGTTACACAGCGCTATAATCCAAACACTGTTAGTAACCCCAGCTCCACAGAGGGGTACCGACGGCTGAAATAATGGCAGAGCCACCTTAGGACACACAAAATGACAAAGCAGTTAACTAAGGAGAGAAAAAATGGTATGAATCACAAACCAGAGGAGGCCCACTATTCCGAGACATGTTCAGCAGTAAAATGAGAAAGCGCACCACATACAGGCCATCTGCCAAGATTAGTGAAGGAGAGCGCCAAGAGTGTCAGAGCTGAGTTGTCTGCAAGTTAGGCACAGAAATACAATGGTAGCATGAATGGAGGAGAAACGAAGAGCAGGAGTAGACCAGGATGCAGCACAGGACGGGGCCCCGAAGGACACCGTGTCAGGCGACGGGTTGGAGCCTAGCTGGGTGGGGGACAGCACTCCTCTGAAGTGCTGGCACAGAACAGAGTGATGAGAGGGAAAGGAATGCCCAAACAGAAAGAAACTGGATGGAGGATGGGCAGAGAAGCGGTAGGCAGAAGGGAGGGAGAGAGAGAGAGAGAGAGAAGTGGGCTGAAGGGGGGGGTGAGGGATGGAGAGCGCCGCGAAGCCAGCGGCAAGAGAGGAGGAGGCGTGGGGTAAGAGAGGAAGGGAGCAAAGGCAGAAGTAAACGATGGCAGGAGAATGAGCACAAACAACGAGGAACAGGCACCGACAGCCAGAGCACTTGAGGTAAGGGGAATGCGAGGAGGAGAGATAGAGAGCTGCAGCACAAGTGGCAACAAAACGAGGGGGTGGCAGAAGAAAACAAGCATAGCAAAGGCCAGGAAAAGCAGAGAGCAGACAAGCCACGGCACTCCTGAGGTCAAAATGCTCGAAGCAAATCCAATGTGAAATACAAAACGGAAGCAAGCTACGTAGGTTTCAATGGAAGGAGAGGTTGAAAGCAGCGCAGCAAGGAGGGAGGGCTGAGGCATGGGACAGCCAACAGAGCCTCCAGCTGCAATGAAAAAGAATCCTAGCAAGCCCAGGATGTTGTGACGCTTTTAAGTTCGATGGGTGAGTGACGTTTGTTGCTCTGTCCATTGAACCACGGGTTTAAAGCCCTCCCATTGTAAGCAGTGAAATCCTACATAGAAACATAGAAACAGAGTTTGACGGCAGATAAGGACCGCTTGGCCCACCCAGACTGCCCATTTCCCTACCTAATGAATAAGCTGCAGATCCTAGTTAACCAACAGCCTACTTCCTCCTACCTCAACCCCTAGAATTGCCTTATGTCTGTCCCATGCATTCTTGAATTCCACCACTGTTTTTGACTCCACAACCTCCTCAGAAAGGCGGTTCCATGCATCCACAACCCTCTCCATGAAAAAATACTTCCTCACAGTACCTCTGAGCCAGTCCCCCCTCTATCTTCAAATTGTGCCCCCTTGTTCTTGCACACCTCTTTTTCTGAAAGATGCTACCCTCTTGGACTTTGTTGGTTCCCTTGAAGTACTTGAAAGTTTCTACGATGTCCCCCCCCCCTCCTTTCCTCAAGGCTATGCATATTAAGCTCCTTTAGTCTCTCTTCATATGTCTTCTGGTGCAGACCCTGCACCATTTTAGTTGCCCTCCTCTGGACTGCCTCCATCCTGTCTATGTCTTTGTGGAGACTGGGTCTCCAGAACTGCACACAGTACTCCATATGGGGTTTCACCAGCTGCTTGTACAGAGGGAAAACAACTTCCTGTTTTCCACTAGTGATGCCTCTCCCTATGCATCCCAGTATCCTCCCAGCCCCCCTTACTGCCATCTCACATTGCTTGCCCACCTTTAGGTCATCTGATATGACTACTCCCAGGTCCCTTTCCATTTTTGTTGTTGTTGTTAGTATGTCACCCCCCATTGTGTACTCTTCCCCTTGGTTTTTGTTTCCCAGGTGCATTACTTTGCACTTCTAAGCATCGAATCTAAGCTGCCATACATTTGACCATTTCTCCAACCTTGCCAAGTCCCTTCTCATCATTTCCACCCCACCTTGTGTATCAATCCTGTTGCAGATCTTTGTGTCGTCTGCAAAGAGACATACTTTTCCTTCTTCTCCCTCTGCAATGTCGCTTATGAAGACATTGAAGAGGACTGGTCCTAGAACTGAACCATATGGTACTCCACTAGTAACCCCCCTTTCTTCAAAGTGGACTCCGTTTACTATTACCCTCTGTATCCTGTTCTCCAGCCAATTCTTTACCTAGGCTACCATCTTGGGACCCACTCCAAGGCTGGCTAACTTGCATATTAATCTTTTGTGTGGGACTGTGTCAAATGCCTTGCTAAAGTCTAGGTAGGCCATGTCCACAGCCCCTCCCTGATCTACTACTTTGGCCACCCAGTCAAAGAAATCTATTAGAGTCATCTGACGTGGCCATCCCACTGTGAATCCATGCTGCCCTGGGTCCTGTGCCCTCTGGCCTCTAGGTACTCAACAATTCTTTCCTTCAGAAGTGATTCCATCATTTTTACTATCACTGAGGTTAAACTAACAGGTCTGTAGTTTCCTGCTTCTTCCCTGCTCCCACTTTTGTGAAGTGGAATAACATCTGCCCTCCTCCAGTCCTCAGGTACCACCCCATTCTCCCATGATTTGTTAAAGAGGGTAGTCAGTGGTGTCACTAATTCTACTCTTAGTTCTTTAGAATTTGGGATGAATCCATCAGGACCCATTGCTCTGTCCACCTCAGTTTTAAGAGTTCTTTCAGAACTCTTTCTTCTGTGAATGGGCTGGTATCATCCCCTATCCAGAGTGTTTCTATTGTTTGGTTTAGGTACTCTCCTCTTCATTTGTGAATACTGGGCAAAATATTTATTTAGTATCTCTGTCTTTTACAGTCCTCTCTGACCACCCCTCTCTTTATTAAGCCTCACTATCCCTCCCTTGGTCTTCCTTCGCTCCCTGATGTACCTATAAAAGGTTTTATCCCCCTTCTTAACTGAGTTGGCTATCTTTTCCTCGGTTTGGGCCTTTGCTGTTCTGACTGCCTTCCCTGCTTTATTTTGCTTTGACTGATACAGTTCTCTGTCCTGCTTCTTCTGTGATTCCTTGTACTTCCTGAATGCTTTCTTTTTCTCCCTAACCTTCCCTGCCACCTCCCCTTCATTTCAATTTCACTGCTTGGAAGTGCTACGCCAGCAAACAATTATTAAGTCACTGTAGTCCATCCAATAAGCACCTTATGTAGGCAGTGAAATGAAAATATGCTCGCCTCTCACACCCGCACTGGCTAAGGCACTGTGCAAAATAATGTTTACAACACAAGCATGTTGTTAAAAAACAAAGGCATGGAACAAAATGTGCTCCTACAGCTTTGCTTTAGTTCTACTGTATAACTTCTAACCCATATGTTTTTGTCTCCAAAATGTTTTGCAAGTAAATTGGCTTGGTTGCAGAGACCTCTGCAAAGTACTGTCTCCCCACAGTTTCCCCAATCCATGAGCACTGATTTTCACATAGACAATGCATGTACACAGATGAATTTGACCTGGAAATGAAAGGTTATTCATACTTGTCACTGTGATGCTTGCATAACCCATAGCTCCCAGTACCCCCATTTTGGAAATAAAAATGTGGTTTACTCTGGCATACAGGCCAAGCTAACCATCTTTGACTTATTTCCTTCCAATGCTTTTGCAGGATAAGCATATGAAAGCAAGGAAGAGTAGGTGTTGCTAAAGGGGAGAGTGAAATGCTCACAACGTGATTAAGGGCCTAAGACCAATAAAAATTAAATTGCAACTACATGTTTTCTAATTAAATAATGTACAGTACTGTCAAAGTTCAGAAGAAGTAAAAAAAGCTTTTATAAAAATACATATATTTTAATTAATATACTTTATTGAATTTTTGCAGAATACATACAGAACAGGACAAAAATTGATCAGCTGACAACTTGTTTTCTGTGTGTTTTTTCCTGCTGTTTGAAGGAGGATGAACTACAGGGAAGTATTTGCTCCTGCTGTTTGATTTTGTTGTTGGAATAGCTTGTACTAAGAGGGTGATATGTGCTGGGGAGTTTAATCAGTGCTGTTTGGGATTTGAGCAGTTACTGAGAGTGCAGTTCTGTACTGTGGGAGTTACACAGGAAACTGCAAACAGATTTAGCCTTGTGGGAGGAAGGTTGGGGAAGGGGAAACTAGCTAGGAGTCATTCTAGCTAATTGATTCAGTTTGGATATGTAGCCTGAAGGAGGATGAACTACAGGGAAGTGTTTGTTCCTGTCTGAGGGAAGGGGCTGAGGTGCACTTTTGTGCAAGATGCTGATTGACTCTCTTGGGAGTCGGGGTAGGCCTATACCACCCTCCCCATCCCTCCCATCCTGAACGCATCCACATTTATTGGTGGTGATGCCAGATTGGATTGGTGGATAGCACAACCAGGTGCATCCACTAACATGTCCTAATCGACCCTGAGATCCAGAGAGGACAAAAAAAATCTGTTACATTTGATAGAGATAGAGATAGAGATCAGCGAGGAAGAGGGGGGTTGCACAAATATCATGGATCAACCTAGAAGTTGGGAAGAACCTAGGGGATGGGGCAGACAACCTACAGCTAGAGGCGCAGGGGTGAGTCGGACAGCTGATAGAGATAAGGGGAGGGTGTTATGCTGCAACAGCTGTGGGACAGCTATCTTTTTGGGGGTGGCATGGAGAGCAGGGGGGTGCTTGGTGTGCAGGCAGTTTGAGCAGCTTAGGGACGAGATTAGTTGGTTAAGGAAAAAGATAAGGAAAGGGATGGGGCAGTGTGGGGGAACCATCCAGGACCTGGGGGCATGTAGGAGTGCCCCAGAGGTTGGCAGATATAACAGACCGAAGGGTGAGAAGGGGGGTGGGGAGAATGGGCCAATATTGCCACCTCCTTAGGAATCTAGGGGTACAGAACCAGGGGGCTGGAAGAGGATCAGGAATAGGAGTAGTGATGGTCCAAGAGCCGGCAGCAAATGGAAGTCTTGGAACAGTTTGCCAGGGGTAGCTCAGGGCAGAGTACGAGTGTCGAACAATAGGTTCTCAGTGCTGACTACAATGGAAGATAAGGTGGGGGAAGAACTCATGGATGGGGTAGGAAGAATGGGGGATACTGTCATTCCAGAGGGCAGCAGTATGGCAGATGGAGGGGAAAGGGATATGATGGGTAATAAAAAGAGGAAAATGGGGAGGAGGGCAGGTGGGGAAGGACTAAAGTGGTGGAGAGGGAAAGGAAGCAAGGGTTAAGTGGTGATGGGAATGAGGAGGCTCAAGCGGGGAGTTCATTGGGGAGTGGAGAGCGGGTCAGCTAAGGGCAGCAGTGGGGGCGACAGGATGAGGGTAGGGGCTGGAGAGGCAGCAGGTGGGGCAGGGGGAGTTGGGGATATGCAGGATGTAGTAAAGATTCAGAACAGGGGCCAGGAATATGGGACGAGGCAGGGGCTACAACAGAGAAAAGGGTGTGGGGTCTTAGTACTGAGAGGCTCAATACTAAAAGTGGTGAGATATATAGATAGATAAATCATTTATTAAGTGCCCATTTCTGCAGACTCTGAGATGGGGGAGTAAAGGGGGAATGGCATAGTCGCATATGGGTGGAGCGCATACCAGGAATGACAGCAGGTAGGGGGCAGTTTATTCTTAAGTGCGCAAAGAGCAGGAGGGAGAAACCTCATATCGTGGTGCACTTGGGCACGGATGATCTGGAGGGGAACACAGTCAAGGAGCTACAAGGGAGATTCTTGGAGCTGGGGAAGTTGTGTGAGGAAGCAGGGAGCTTGGTGGCTTTCCCGGAAGTACTCCCAGTATTGAGAGCAAGTGCTGCAAGAAAATTGAGAATAGAGGAGTTCAATACTTGGCTGGGAGCCTGGTGTCAGACCAAAGGGTATGGGCTGGTGGCAGGATGGGGAAGAACTTGGGATAGCAGCACCCTGTATGCCCGGGACAGGTTACACTTGAGCAAGGAGGGCTTGGGGGTATTAAAATGGAGACTGGGGGAGTATATAGCAACCAGAGTTTGATTTAAACTAGGTGTGGGGGGGAGGCAACTGTGCAGAATTCAAATAAAGCCTCCAGGTAGGGGAGTCAAACAGGCTTACATACAAGTAGGGATGGAATAAGGGAGGGTACATACAGTATTGATAATGATAGTGTTCAAAGGGGGAAGGGTGGGAAGGGCACATACTGGAGGGTAGTCTCCTTGAATGCAAGGAGCCTGGGAAACAAAATGACCGAGTTGCAGGCTCTCATGGCAGAGGGTGAGGGGGACATAACTCCATGAACGAAACATGGGAGACCCAATAGCAAGACTGGGACCTGGTGATCCTGGGGTACAGAATATACACAGCGTAGGGAAGAAGGGAAAGGGGTGGCAGTCTATGTGAGGAGGGATAAGTGTGCCAGGGAGAATGGGGAGGAAGGTAGAACACAGGCTATGGATACAATTCCAGGATTCAAGAAGCAGGACCCTTAGGATGGGGGGTGGTGTATAGGCCACCATCTTCGGCAGAGGACTTGGACAGAGAACTAGAGGAGCAGATCAAGAGGGTCAGTGGGAAGGGTAACACCATGATCATGGGGGATTTCAATCTGCCAGGGGTGGATTGGAGAACCCCAGCCACCTCGAGCACAAGGGATCAAGTCTTACTTGAGGCTTTTCAGGACAGCTTCTTGGTACAGATGGTAAATGAGCCAACCAGGTTAGGCAGTACTCTGGACCTCATGCTGTCTAACGGGGAGTCTCGTGAAGCTGGGGGTGGAGGATCTGCTGGCAGGCAGTGACCGCCACACAGTGTGGTTCTCACTCAGATGGGCAAGCAGGCTGTGGGAACAGGGACCAGGGTGTTGGACTGCAGGTGAGCTGACTTTGGGAGGATGGGGGAGATAGTGGCAGGGCACCTAGCCACAATCCACCTGCACATGGATACTGGCCAGAAATGGGAAGTCATCAAGCTAGGACTCACAGAGGCCACTAAATTCTGTATCAAGACACAAAGCAAAAAAGCTGGGCCAGTAAACCTAGTTGGTTGAGCGGGAGATGTTGGAAAAGGTGAGGGTAAAAAGGGCAGCCTTCAGGAGATTCAAGAGATCCAGGTGGGGGGAGAATAGGAGGAGTACCCGAAGAAATCTAGAGAGGGGACCTGAGCAGTCAGGGTAGCCAAGGCTTCCAGAGAGCTTAGGCTGGCACCTGGCATCAAGGATGGGGAAAAGGACTTCTTCAGGTACATGACAGAGAGAGAGAGAAGACTCTACGAAGATCAGCTAGTAAGGATCAGGAAGGATGGGGGGTGAGCAGAGAAAGGGTCAGAGCAGGCAGAAGCACTAAATGACTACTGTATTTTCTAAGGAAAAGGATGGGTCAATGCCTCAGGGGGATAGGGAAGGTAGGCACAGGCGGAGGGGGTAACAGATGGGGAAATCACAGTGGCCAGGGTACTAGAAGGTTTAAGGGAACTGAGGGTGGATAAGGCACCAGGACCAGATGACATATACCCCTGGGAACTGAAGGAACTGGCGGTGATCCTGGCAGAACTATTGGCAGACTTGCTCAATACCTCTCTAGAAACAGGGTGCATACCCCAGGACTGGAGGATGGCTCACATGGTGCCCCTCCACAAAAGCTGACCTAAGGATAAACCGGACAATTATTGACCAGTAAGCCTTGCATCCATTGTGGGAAAGTTAATGGAGACGATTCTTAAAGAGAGGTTCTAGAAGGTAATGGTCTCCAGGATGGGAAGCAACATGGGTTTGTCTCTGGCAGATCCTGCCAGACCAACCTGGCTGACTATTATAACTGGGTGACTAGGGAACTGGACAAGGGTCATGTGGTGGATGTCCTGTATCTGAATTTCAGCAAGGCATTCGATTTGTTACCACATGGGAGTCTGATTAGCAAGTTGGGATACCAGAGAGCAGAGATCAAGATGGTGAATTGGATCAAGAATTGGCTGCAAGGGAGGCAACAGAGGGTGGTGGTGGGAGGGGAACTTTCAACTCCAAGGGCTGTAATGAGTGGAGCGCCAAAGGGCTCATTTCTGGGCCCAGTGTTGTTTGGCATTTTCATAGCCAACATCGTGCATGGCATTAAGAACAAGATTAGTCTTTTTGCAGATGACACCAAGATTGGTATGGTGGTGGATGACACAATAGGGTAGCAGGGGCTGCAGGATGATCTGACAAAAAATGGGGACTGGTTAGACACAAGGCAGCTAGAGTTCAGTGCTAAGAAGTGCAAAGTCATGCAGCTGGGAGCAAGGAACCCAAGGAGGTGTTATCAATTGGGAGGGGTGCAGATAGCTGCTACAGAGGAGGAGAAGGATGTTGGGGTGATAATAATGGAGCAAATAAACCACCCAGCACAGTGCAGAAAGGCAGCAGCTAAAGCCAACAAGATGCTGGGGTGTACTGCTAGAGGAGTCCTGCCTCTGTACAGATCATTGGTGAGGCTGCACCTGGAGTATTGCATGCAGTATTGGTGCCCATACTTTAAGAAAGATGATAGATTACTGGAGGGGGTTCAGCGCAGAGCAACAAGGATGATCATGGGATTGGAAGACAAACCCTATGAGGGGAGGTTGAGGGAGCTTAACATGTACTCCCTGGAGGAGAGGAGGGATGGGGAGATATGACTGAGACATTTAAATACATGAATGATATAAACAAGACTGGTACAGAGGGGATTTTTAAGTTGAGGGGAGGGACACAAGGGGGCATGGTCTGAGACTGGAGGGAGGAAGATTCAGGAGAGAAATGAGGAGGCACTTTTTCATTGAAAGGGTGGTGTCTATGTGGAATGCGCTGCTCGAAGAGGTGGTGTCCTGTAAGTCAGTGGACAGTTTTTAAAGGGGGTGGAACAAAGTGAGGGGTAGGGTCACTGTGACAGAGGGAGGGGAGGTAGGGGCAGCTGCAGTATCAGGGATTACTAGCTGCACACTCAAGCAGATTTGATAGACCCTATGGCCTGTATCTGCTGGCAGTTTCGTATGTTCATAACTTATAGTGAGCAGTACACAAACAGAAATCATACAGACAATATACAAAAAGAAAACAAACATCTCCCACCTCCCCACCCTCCCAACTCAGGACTTTGATAGCATAGCAGGAGAGAGTTACATACAAAAGATGCAGCATTAAGACTTGAATACTACATTTTATGTTTGTTTATGTTCTTGCCATTTGCAGTCTCAATGTTATGTGTCATAACTCTCCTGTATAACCTTAACTGTTTTTATTTTTGTGTTCTATCATATAAATTTTCAATAAGGCATATTGAATTAAAAAAAAAAGACTTGTATACATCACAGGGTCATTGTAAGATGATATGACAAGATCCACACTGGGCACTGTTAGGATAAATTCATAATCCCCAGCAAGGCATAAAGTGACTCCCACCTGTTTTTACAGGCATAATACTGATACCTTGTAGAGGCTAAAATTTTCTCCACACAGAGAGTTTGCAAAATTTCAGTGTGCCCCTCCAAAAAAATGGGCGTCTCTTGATCACTCCAATGCCTTAAAATAAATCTCTTGATTGCTACAGTAATCAGTGTAAAATGATATTTCCTATCTAAACCATCATGTAATGTTATGTATCAGAACAAAAGATAAATTAATATTGATACAGTCTGTCGACATAAAAAATAGTATCGCTAGGAAGTGTTTGCCGTTTTTGTTGCAACTAAGAAACATGTATCGATACTAAGTCCAAAAAATGACTTAAGATAGTATTGATACATATAGAATAGTACTGACACGTACAAGCTGTATTGAGAGGACTGATTCTTAATGAACTAACTCTAAGCTTTAATTTAAAAAATAGTCTCTAGCCCTAACGGTTCTAAAGGCAGACCTTTCAAAAGATGATTTCCTAGGAATTGAATAACTTTGGAACCATTAGTGTTAGAAACACCATTTTTTTAAATGAAAGCTTGACGTAAGCTGATATATTGGCAGAGTATAAGGTGTTGCTGCATCTTCCACTTATCAATATACTGTATACAAACAAAACTGTTTTACAATCCTGTTATATTTAACAACATATATTGATATGTGTAGACATGATGTATAGCCAGAAGGAACTGGGGAGTCAGAAACTGCCCCCCCTCACAGGCTGAAGCAGAGAATAAGGAGAACCTGAGGGGAGAGGAATCCTCCAGGGTGCAAATTAATAAAGGATGCATGGTGGTAGGGATAAAGGAATGAGAACATTAAAAAGGGGACAGGAGGGAGGGCAAAAAGGAAAAAAGGGTGGCAACAAGCAGAGTGGAAACAAAATCTGGAAAGCCATGTGTGCAAATGCTACAAGTCTAAGAAATAAGATTTAGGACCTAGAGGTCATCATGGCAGAGGCCGACCTGGATTTTGTATCCATTACCAAGTCATGATGGGCTGAAAACTATCACCGGGACATGGCCATACCAGTCTATACTCTGTTCAGGAAGTACCAGGTGGAATGGAAGGGAGAGAGTGTGGTGCTTATACGCGAGGCAAAACATAAAAGTGACGGAGATACAGGGACTACAGAGGGAGGCAGAGGTACTGTGGGTCACCCTGGAGATGGGGAATGCAGCTGCTATTCAAACTAGAGTGATCTACAGACCTCCAGCACAGGGGGAGGAATTAGATAAAGTACTGATGGAAGCCATTGGCAAGATGGCAGAAAAGGCAAAGGTGCTACTGGTGGGGAGACTTCAACTTGCCAGATGTAGACTGGAACCTCCCAGCAGCAGCTTCAGCTAGAAGCAGGAACATCCCGGACTCTCTGCAGGGAATGTTCCTCAGGCAACTAGTCAGTGAACCCACTCATGATGGAGCAAAACTGGGCATGGTACTCACTAACAGGGACAGTGTTGCAGATGTCAAGGTGGGAGGACACTTGGGCACTAGTGATCACCTTAGGGTGTGGTTCAGTACAAGATCGGATGCAGAACTGAACCACACACTAGCGAGGGTCCTCAGAAAGGCAGATTTTATAAAGATGGGTAAATGCCTTGGAGTGACCTGGCCGGGGAGGGAGTGGCCTGAGTGGGGTGGAGAAACAGTGGGCGAAGATAAAAGGGAGCATAATAAAGGTAACAAACCTCTACGTCAAACAAGTGAGCAAAAGCAAGAAGAAAAAGAGACTGCTATGGTTCACAAAAGAAGTGGCTGAAAAGATGAAGGCTAAAAGGGCAGCATTCAGAAAGTTTAAGGAAATGCAAAGGGAGGAGGATAGGAAGATGTATCAGGGGAAGCAGAGAGAAGCAGGGAAAGAAGTAAGGAGTGCAAATTGAAGAGAGAATAGACCAGGAGGTAACGAAAGGGGATAAGATATTTTTTAGGTAAGTAAATGAAAAGAGGAAGACCAGGGGTGGGATTGTAAGGTTAAAAAGGGAAGGGGGGGCCTGTGCAGATTGGGACCAGGAAAAGACAGACATCCTGAACAAATACTTTTGTTTAGTGTTCACAGAGGAAAAAGAAGGAGAGGTGCAACAAAAGAGTAACACAAGCTTTGGAGAGAGGGAGGTGGACACTAATCCTTTTTTGGAAGCAAGAGTCCTGAAGGGGCTTGCTAATCTGAAGGTGGACAAAGCAATGGGACCAGATGGGGTCCACCTAAGGGCATTGAGGGAGCTCAGGAAAACACTGACTGCACCTTTGACAGTTCTATTTAACAGCTTACTGGAAACAGGAGTGGTTCCAGAGGACTAGACGAGGGAGGATGTAGTCCCACTACACAAAAGTGGTAGCAGGGAGGAAGCTGTCAATTATTGGCCAGTCAACTTGACACTGGTGGTGGGAAAGTTAATGGAATCACTGCTGAAAGAAAGGAGTGTGGAATATCTTGAATCCAGTTAGTTACAAAACCCGAGGCAGCATGGTTTCACAGGGGGGAGGTCATGTCAAACAAATCTGATAGATTTCTTTGACTGGGTGACAAAGGATTTAGATCAGGGTAGAGAGGTGTATGTGGCCCACCTAGATTTCAGTAAGGCTTTCAACACCGTTCCACATAGCAGACTGGTAAGCAAGCTGGGTAGCTTAGGAGTGGGTCCAAAGGTGGTAAACTGGATAAGAAGTTGGATAGGGGATCGGCGACAGAGCATGGAGGTGTACAGAGTTTCCACTGAGGAAGGGAAGTGGGCCAGTGGGGTGCCTGACTGTTCCTCTTTAATGTCTTTATAAGTGACATTGCAGAGGAGCTGGAAGGGAAGGTCTGCCTCTTTGTAATGACACCACGGGCCTGATTTTCAAAGGCTGATGCAGGGCATGCATCCAGCCCTGCGTCAAACCATTTTTTGGTGCAGCTGCGTCAAACACCTTTGCCACAACTGCACCAGATTTTAGTACATTTTGCGCAGTTGCGACACTTTACCTGATTTAAGGCAGCTTGTGCCAGATATTTAGTGCAAGATCCAAAAAAAGGGTGCCCGGGATTTCCACAAGGTAGATCAGAAAAAGTTGTCAATCAGCATAGGGGACAGAAAATCCTGATCGCCAGTCGGGAGAATGCGGCAGGCCCTGTGTGCCATATGTTAGGCACACCAGACCTTGTGGCATTCTCTGCCCATTGAAAATGGGCCCCATATCTGCAAGAGAGAGGACACTCGGGGGGGGGGTGAAAAGTATGAGGAGAGACTGAGAAAACTAGAGGAGTGGTCAGAGGTATGGTAGCTGGTTTTCAATGTGTAAAACTGTAAAATAATGCACTTAGGGCACAGAAATCCAAGTGTGGAGTACAAAATGGATAGAGTGGTATTGACGACCACCAAGCAAGAAAGAGATCTGGGGATAATCATGTCAGATGATCTAAACGTGGTCAGACAGTGCAACAAGACAGTGGGGAGGGCTAGTGGGATGCTGGGGTGCTTAGGGAAAGGTATCACCAACAGAAAGAGGGAGGTGGTGCCTCTGTATAGATCACTGATAAGACCCCACCTAGAGTACTGTGACCACATCTCCAGAAGAACATAGACACTGTGGAGGTGGTCCAGAGGACAGCAACTAAAATGGTGCAGAGTCTGTATTGAAAACTCTACAAGGGGAGACTGCAGGACTGCCATATGTACACCCTGGAAGAGAGAAGGGAGAGGGGGGATATGATAGGGACCTTTAAAAAACCCACAGGGGTAAATATGGTACAGGAGGGAAGTATTTTTCAGAAGAAAAGGTGCCCAAGCACAAGGGGACATGCTATGAAGCTGGCGGGGGAGATTCAGGAGAGATGTGACAAAGTACTTATTCACAGAAAGAGTGGTGGATTCCTGGAACAACTTTCCCGCAGAGGTGGTGGGGGTAACAGCAGTGGTTGGGTTCAAAAATGCGTGGGACAAGCATGAGGGAATCATAGTGGAAAGGAAGTGGGGAGGGAGGAAGAGCTGTAGATAGGGCATGGTCTGCAGTAATAGTGTAGGTAGGGAGAAATGGGCAGGCTGGATGGGCCAAGTGGTCGTTTCCTGACATCAGAGTCTATGTTTTTATGTTTCTAGAAGAGAACTGTATCATTTTGATCTGTTCATGTTTCTCAGACTCGGATCTTTCATTCAGAACAAACCCTTACGTTTCTAAGTGTAACCCCCTTACAAATTGGGGTCCCCGAAAAGTCTTCCTTGAGCTTGCCTAAATGCTCACTGCCAGGCTGGTGTCCTGCGTTTTAGCACTTTAAATGTATTGCCAGAGAGTGCCTGTATAGCCTCTGTGTACTGTCCCTTTAAGAGCTGCCTGGATTGTAGTCATAATTAATCTGAGAGGAAACTGTTAGAAGATGTACTTGTTTGCTGATTTTTTGTTACAGTAGTAATAATATTGCAGTTTGTTCTAACCTGCCTTCTTTGCAGCATGGACAGTTCCGTTTGTTTCCATCATCTTGGTCCTGGACTGCAGAATGAGCCAATCAGTACATTTGGGACTCTAAAATGGAGCCTACCTACAGGGGTTTGGTGGTGCCAAAACTTGTAGGAATTGTAGTTTTGGGCTTTTGGCGCCTAAAATAACCTGGAGGGGGAGCCCTTGTTGTGACTGACAGACAGATTAGCCAACCAAACCTTTTGGATCTTGGGGAAAGTCCCACACTGCTTGGCGTTTCAGCTAGATCTGAGTTGGGAAGTGCAGAAGTAACAGCTTGAGATAGTTCGAGCAGCAATCCATAGTGGATTCACGCGGGAGAACTGTGGAAAGGCCTGAGTTTGGCCTGCATGCCTGAACTTGTGCTTTTTTCGGACTAAATCCAAATTTGGAGATCGAATTAAGCCACTGAATTGTGACCAGGCTTTAACCTGAAGAAGACTGAAGATTTGCTGAATGCGTTTGGCCTGTCAGGACTTCCAGCTGCCTCTGAACTCCCGGATTGTACAGAGGCTCTGTAATTGTGACCAGAGAGCCATTTGCCTAGTACAGTGGAATTTCCTTACATGTAAATGTGCTTATCGTGGGTCGTGATTTGGTTCCCCACTGTGTGCCAACTGTGTTTTGCTTGCTGGAGGCTGTATCCAGCTCCATGGACCGAATCTATATCCATTTCCATTTGCCTGTGCCCTGCTACACAGGCCCAGCCAGAATACCTGCTATGCAGAGAAAGTTATCAACGAGAGACCGGCCTGGGGAGCAGCCCCCTGCTCATCGCCTTGAACAGGAACGACACCTCGGTGATTCGTGTGGGCCCTGCTTCTCCAGGCACTCCAGCTCAACAGCCTCCAGTTTCGATTTCGTCCTGCCCATGTCCAGTATTGGGTATCATGAGTAAACATCAGGTAGCTCCCTGCAACAACAGCTAAATTTAAAAGTGTTGTCATCTGATTGTCTTATTGCCTTTTCTTTCACGAAATGAGCCCTCCGGCTCTGGATTACAAATAGTGTGTGTTGTGCATGTTGCTTTCTTCCATCACAGGGCCCCAACCAGCTGCAACGTTCCTGGCTAGCCCACCATTTTCCTACCTGTGTATCCAGAGTGTGTGACTGTGTAGGGACTCTGAACTGCATGCATAACTGTCTGATTAATATAGCTTTTAAGCAAATCAACCTGATTACACCCCTCCCTTGTCCAAGTCCCCTGAATAAATCAGATTTAACTTTGTTTGCATTTAACCTGACTGTGGTTCCAGTTGTGCCAAAAGTATTGTACTGTTGCTATTTGCAGTGCTTAACCTTGTTTTGCAGGGGGTTCCCAGGGTCAAGCTAGAGGAACCAGCCCTGGTGGTAAGTGCAAACAGTGTGGGTAATCGCCTGGTGAACAAGGGTCATTGTGAAAGTAATTATTGTATATTGTTCAGGCCACTAGAAGGAAAGAGGGGTTACAGTGTCCCGGAGAGCTGTGCCCAGGTTAGCTTGACCACTCACAACCCTGACCTCCGGGTGGAGGCACCCGCTTGATTACCCAGGCCCCTTAACCTGCTACTAGCCAAGCAGGAGGGTAGTAACCCCTGGGATAACACCACCTAGGGGTTACATCTTGGAGGCTCACCGCTGGGATTTTGTGCCTTCTAGTGGCCAAAAATTATGAATTATTGTTAAAGATTAATGGCTACCCCAGTAGAAATGACTGTACACCAGTTGGTGGGGTGGTGTACTGGACAGGAGATTGACCCCCAAAATGCTCTGCTTATACTGGATATTCCCCTGGGTAGCAGTAAGGACACTGTTTAGGGAGCACTCTCCAAAGTTGAATGTTTAAAAAACCCTGTGGTGGTGGGTCGACAGGCTGATTTGATTGCCTAAACTTTCATAGCCTTGGCAGAGTGTAGCGATCCACTGGACCATTCAAAGGTGCTCCAGACCGTCACTCCAGAAGGGTTCCCAGACACCTTTAGGGTGATAACCAAAGACAGCAAGGATCTCTTAGAGGATGAGCCCCCAACGTTATCTGAGTCTTTTGAGGAAAAGTTTGCCAAGTTGTTACTGGAGGAGGGCAAAACTGTGGAGGAGTTAAAAAAATTATTCCAGCCACCTGGGAGTGTCACCTCCCCACTGCCCACACCCGCCCATCACCTGTTCTTTCACCAACTTCTGTACCTGCCTCTGAGCCAGCAAGTAGTCATGGCTCTTACCGCAAGCTCAAGGTATTCTCTGGCATCTGCCCTACTCCTAATGGGGAAGTCAACCTGGAGACCAGGATAGACTCTGCTACTCTTGCGGTACAAGACTGGCAATGCTCAGAGGCCGAAAAAAGGGCCCACCTGGGGGAAAGCCTCCAGGGACCCACCCTACGTACTTTTTGCTCCTGAGGTCCTCTGACTCCTGACACCAAAGCCCAAGAGTACATAGTCGCCCTTGAAAATGTGTTTGGGGCACCACTAGTGTTGAGGCCTTGAAATGGAAACTTAAAGATATTAGACAACAGCTGGGGGAATTGTTATCTGTCTACATGGATCGATTAGAGGGAATCCTACAAACCGTTTTTCAGAAGGAGGCTGGGCCTCTAGTGAAGTGGACTGGGTAAGACTGGATCATATACTCTGCTCTGCCTGGCACTCCAGCTGGGTGTTACTCAAATTGCAAGTGCATCAAAGGAAATCTGGTCCCTTGCCCTTCCATGTGTTGATGAAGGAGGTACGGGAAGTTGAGGAGGAGGAAGGCTTTTTGGAGCCCTGTGCAGTCGTAGCTGCTGCAACCCCTGCTCCAGGCACGGGGTCAGTTGCTGATGGCCTGGAATCACTGTAATCACATGACAGAATCTGAGAACTAAATGTCAGCCCCAGGGGCCCAGCCAGAGAGGGACTGCTATGGATGCTCCACCATGGGATGAACTGTTGAGGGAGTTCAGAGAAACAAAAAACAGCCTCTTTATGAAGGCCACTCCTGCGAGTACAGGCCCCGATCCTTATCCGACTGCATTGGCTATGGGGGTTGGGGTGCATACCCAGGCAGCTCCTGCTGACAGCAGCTAAAAAATTGATGTCTTGACTATGGAAGTGAGAGAATTGACGAGATGTCTCCAAACGCTTGCCACACCACAGACAGAGGCGGAACCAAGGTTTTCTGTTGGTAGTACTCTTGCCTCAGCTCCCAATGTGATGTCTCGGCCACACCAGACCCCAGAAAGCATATTTTGCCATAACTGTGGGAAGGATGGGCACATGAAGAGAGAATGCCGGTCCCTAAAAGACCTAGATAAAGTTGTATACAGACTTTAAGGGGAGCTTCAGAAAGCAGGACCATGACTGAGGAGCACCGGAAATGAGCGCAGTGCAGGATTGAGAAATCCTAAATCAAATTTCTTTGTGGCTAAATCATCTGTCCAGGCCTCTGCTACTGCCTCTCCAGACTGGTCCAGAATAGTGGGCCTTTCCATGGAGACTTCCGTGACTGTCAATGGTATCCAGTGTTCGGTTGTGCCTGGTAGAGGTCGCAAGTGACCATTGTATTCCAGGACTGGTATGACAAACACTTATCTGATGTGCCACTACAATCTCTGGAACGTTTGCACATGTGGGGCCTGAGCGACAAGTCTTATCCCTACCTAGGATATGTCCGGCTCTGGTTGTCTTTCCCTGTGAGTGTAACTGGTATAGATGAACAAGTAAAGACACTAGCCCTGGTGTGCCCTCCTACAGGATAGTATGATGGGATTCCCTTGCTCATTGGAACCAATGCTCACATGTTTGGAAGACTGGTGCAGTTGTGTCATGAAAAACAAGGGAAACAGACTGGGTGGGCACTGAGAATCCCAGCCCTGATAAAGAGAGCCTATGTTATGCAAAAATGGACTACCAAAGCCGACAGAGATGAGCCGGTGGGGACAGTGAAGAAGAAAGATTCTGATTCTCTGGTACTCCCTCCCAATGCTCAGTACACCATTCAGGGAGAGGTTCGCATTAGAAAGGAAGTGAAAAATAAAATATTATTGTGGGATGCACCGGGTGATGGAAAGCTGCCAGAGGGATTATTGGTTAAACCCAACATTTTGCCTGCCGTGCCCATGCCTGTGCACGACTAGTGATGGTCCAGATTCAGAAAGTGTCAGATCAGGAGGTCCGGTTGAACAGAGGGTGCATCCTAGCTACAGTACACTGTGCAGACACTGCTGTATTACCCAGCAACAAGAACTCTGGTGAAAAGGAAAGAGTGACCCGGACTTATTCTACTTTGGTGATTACCCATTGCCAGCTCAATGGAATGCTAGAATTACCAAGAAACTCGCCCAGAGAGATCAAGTGTTTTCATTAAAAGAATGGGACATGGGGTATCTCCAGGATGCAGAGCATCACATGTGCCTGCATGATGACTGGCCATTTTGAGAGAGATCCCAATGCTTCACCCCAGCGGACATAGATGAAGTTAGGAGTCACCTGCAGGAAATGCTCGCTGCTGGCGTTATACAAGAATCAAGGAGCCCATATGCCTCTCCCATTGTGGTTGAGTGTAAGAAGAATGGGTCCTTGAGGACGTGTGTGGATTATTGAACCCTGAACCGGCGGACCATCCCAGATCAGTACACCATGTCCCGTATACAAGATGCCCTGGATTGCTTGAATGGGAGCAAATGGTTCTTGGTATTGGATCTTCGCAGCAGATATTACCAGATTCCGATGGCCTCAGAGGGCCATAAGAAAACAGCCTTCATCTGTCCTTTGGGGTTCTATGAATTCCTGAGAATGCCACAGAGGATTTCAGGCACCCTGGCCACCTTTCAGCGACTGATGGAATGTGCGGTGGGAGATATGAACTTGCTTCAATGTCTAGTGTACCTAGATGATGCCATTGTGTTCGGACGCACATTAGAGGAGCATGAGACCCGACTATTTAAAGTGCTGGACTGATTGGAAGACTTCGGCCTCAAGCTGCCCATCGACAAATACCAGTTGTTTCAAACCTCCGTGAAGTATGTGGGGGCACATAGTATCTGCAGAAGGAATAAAGACCGATCCTAGTAAGGTTGAGTCACTGACTACTTGGCCCCAGCCCCATAACTTGAAAGAACTACAACATTTTCCGGGGTCTGTGGCTCCTACTGCAGGTTCATAAAAGACTATTCAAAGGTGATTAGCCCGCTCCTGAATCTTACCCAGGGTTACCCCCCTACCAACTGTAAATACAAGAAAGGGGCTGTCAAAGAACCAGATAAAGTGTACTTCTGCACAGGTGAACCTTTTGGGCCATGCTGGACACCCAAATGTGAAGCAGCCTTCCACAAAGTCATATTTATTTATTTATTAAATTTTGGTGACCGGGTAGGCCCACTGAGCCCCGAAGGTCCCTTTTTCAGGGGCGACCCAGGATAAGAATACAAGCTACAAGAATGAACAAGGACAAAAGAAACATTTGAAGCATTATGAGTTGCATCATGAGGTGGTTACAGTAAAGAAAAATAGTGGATACAGGCATGGTTACAGGCATGGTAAAAGAAAAGCAGTGGATACAGGCATGGCTTACAGGCACGGTAAAAGAAAAGCAGTGGATGCAGGTATGGGTACAGGCATGGTTATCATCATGACATGTAAGCAATTGGTAGTACTTTGCATATAGTTTATTCAGGGGTTACACGTGGCATCTGGCGAGCAGTCTGTATAAGGCAGGTAGTAGGAAGGTTAAGCTATGAGATGGGAGTTGGAGAGGAGGGGAGTACCTTAGGAGCTTTAAGTGCCATGACAGTGGCATGTGCTTGAGGTCAGCAGATGGGACTTAAGCCTGGTGCGAAAGTTCATGAGTGAGGAGGAGGCCTGGACCTGGGGAAGGAGCTTGTTCCATTGGTAGGCTGCTTGGGAGGAAAAGGATCTTCCGCCAGCATTTGTCCTTAACCTAGGGACTTCTAATAGCATTCTATCTGAGGTCCTTAGGTTCCTTGGGTTGTATTTGAGGGTTATGGTCCCGGCAATGCTTGGTGGAGCATGGGGTTTGAGAAGCTTGTAGGCCTGGACAAGCAAGGGGTGTTGGAGGTGGGTGACCAATGTGGGCCAATGAAGACTGGCCAAAGTGTCACAGTGGTAACGTCTCAGGTGGTCTAAGGTTGCGAAACGAGCTATTTTATTATATAGGGTTTGCAGCTTGGTAATCTCTTGTTTAGCCATGCCCTGTATAATAGGGGCCGCAAAGGTCAGGTTGGGTAGAAGGCGCTGGTAGCTATGGAGAGCCTGGCTTCAGGGGATGAGTTGGTCCCTGTGTCAGTACAGGGTGCCAGGTTTCGATGTAGGGTCCTGGTAACCTGGTCCACGTGTTCCTTGTATGTGATATTCTGATCCAACGTGAGGCCATATTTAAGGGAGGGACTACGTTAGTGGCTTTGCCAGAGTGAGGTTAAGGAGAGGGATGAGGACCGTCAAATCCCAGGATCTTGGCCGAATAGCATTGCCTTGATCTGTCGGCATTTAGTACTCATTCTGTTCTTACATAGCCAAATCTCTAGTGAAGTGAGATCCTTTTGGAGTAGAGGGCCTAGGGCAACATCACCGCCACGCAGGTTGGAAGATAACAGTATCATCAGCGTGCATGCATAACCGAGCTCTCCCGCAGTGGGTAATGCGAGTGGTTGGTAAACAAGGAAAACAGGAGGGGCCTAGAATTGATACCTGAGGTACACACTGGTTTAGGGGGTAGTGGGTCAGACATGGTCTCTTTCCATGAGACGCCCTCTGCCCTGCCTGATAAGTAGCTCCCAAACCACTTCAGGGCATGATTGTTCAGGGCTTATATTTTGCAGCTTCTGTAGCAGCAAGTTGTGGTCGACGAGGTCGAACGCCTTGGATAAGTCTATAAAGACTGCACCAGTGGGTATCCCTTTGTCCATTGCCCTGAGAACTTCATCCGTGAAGTTAATGAGGGCAGTGTCAGTACCATGGGTTGTTCTAAATCCATGTTGGGAGGGGGACAAGGAGCTGATGAGCTTCCAGGTAGTCCCTGAGTTGATTGTAGATGACTCTTTCTTGCACCTTAGCAAGTGAGCAGAGGAGAGATGGGCCTGTAGTTGTTGAGTTTTTCCTGAGCCCCTTTGTGATATAGGGACAATGTTGGCATGTTTGCATGGTCAGGTCTGCTCCTTCCCTTAGTGATCAGTTGAGGAGCTTGGTTATAGGGCCAGGCTAAGGAGGTAGCTCCTGCCTTGAGTAGCTGAGGGTTGATACTGCTCGGGTCCCCCTGACCCTTGGGTTTCAGGTTCCTAGGAGTGTTTAGTACTTCAGTGCTTTGAGCCAGTCTCAGGTGAAATGGGGTTTTCCATGTGAGGTGGTTCATCTGAAGTAGGGGGGAGAGTCTGGGGAGACAGGCAGGTTTTGTAGGCTTCGAGGTCTGAGAAGTGCCTGTTAAGGGCAGCCGATATTTGAGAAGGGTCAGTTGTGAGCTGACTGTTAATCTCCATGGGACAGGACTCAGGCTTTTTGCTGCCTTTGATCAGGTCATTGATATGATTCCAGAATTGCTTGGGGTTGCCCAGGCTAGTTTTCTGGAGGTGCGTTAAGTAATCTCTCTTAGCGAGTTTTATGGCTCTCTTGGCTTTGTTCCTCAGGGCTTTGTATTTATCGAGATCTGCCGGGAGGGAAGAGAGCCTAAACTTTTTCCAGGCTTTTTCCCAAGTAGCCATTAGGGCTTTGAGGGAGGGAGAGATCCACTTGTAGCAGCTGCCTTTAGCCCTCATTCTTTTCATTGGAGCAAAGACGTTGGCCATTGTGGTTAGTTCATCCTGGAAGTATTGCACAGCCTCAGTAAGAGTAGGGAGAAGATTTATGGGGTTCCAGTCCAGACTACCTAGGTAGCGATTGTATTGTAGTTCAGAGAACTTGGAGAAGTCACGGGCGGAAGAAATTCTAGGTTGGACCTTGGGTGGTTTGTTTTTCCATATACAGAAGATTGGGGAATGGTCTCTCCGGGAGTCTGCCATTGTGCCCGCACTCTGTATATTAGTGGGGTTAGACACCAGAGCCCAGTCAAGGGTGGTGTGGTTTCCAGTTTTGTAATTAAGTCTGGTTGTTCAGAGATTACCTCCAAGTCCAGGACCTAGCTTCAGAGTAAGTGACTTTGAGCATGACCAGGATCCTGGGCCCAGTTAATGTTGAAGTCACCCAGGATTAGTTGCTCCATTGTTACCTTGATAGACGTATCATTTGTGATGGACTTCAGGGATTTGAGGACTGATTTTGGTGGGTGGTAGACAGCCAATTGTTAGTTGTTTGGCGGCCCTAGGTTCATCGGGATGTATGCTCTCTCCTCAGCAGTAGAATTAGTCTGCAGGAGTAGAGGTGACACAGAGAGATCATCCTTAGCATAGATGAGGACCCCACCCCCCTTTTATAGTTTCTCTGTCATTGCAGTAGCTATTGTAGCCCACAACCTGAATCTCGTGGTCATGGATGTGGGCTTTTAGCCAGGTTTCAGAGATGGCTAGTAAGACCAGTTTGTAGAGGTCCAACCAGGCCTGGACTTTGTGTATTTTTGGTCTAAGACTACATATGTTCATATGGACTATCTTCAGACCCTTGGTGGCCACCCATTGATGGTCCTGAGGGGATGCTACCAAGGTATTGGGTACCTATGGGCCAGGGTTAGGTTAGATATAGGTTGGATATACCAGCTCAGCCATGCCCCATCCTTGCCTATGCTGACCCTACCAAGCCCTATGTGCTGCATACAGATGCTAGTCTGCAGAGCCTAGGAGCTGTGCTGTATCAAGACCATAACAATGGTTTGAGACCAGTGGCTTTTGCCAGCAGGAGCTTGACCCCATCAGAACAAAACTATCCTGTGCACAAGCTGCTGTTCCTTGCCCTAAAATGGGCCATTGTTGACCAGTTTTATGAGTACCTCTATGGGGCAAAGATATTGGTGAAGACCAACATTAACCCATTGACCTATGTACAGACTTCAGCTAAGTTAGACACCACTGGGCACCTGTGGCTCTCTGCCTTATCAACCTATCATTATACTGTCAGACCTGGACTGAACCATATTGATGCTGATGTCCTGTCACAAAGGCCCTCTCCCAAGAGTGATTGGGTCGGGCTGTCTGAACCTGACATCCGAGTATTGTGCCAAAAGTTTGATAGAGATGAACAGATGTCTACGGACACAGTGGACTGGTTAGTAGATTGCTTGGGCCCTCATGATACCTGCATACGGGCTGTCTAGTGCCATTTCTCTGCTCTGGATATTAGTGCACTACCTCAGTTTGTCAATGACAGCATCCAGTGGGCTCAATCCCAAGATCCTATGATTCAACCAGCACTTGATGCCCTGCATGTGGGGAAAGATGTGTCCCAGTTGCATTCCCCTGACTTGTGAACTGCCCTATTGTTTAAAGAAGGCCCCAGGTTGAAGTTACACAATCAGTTGTTATACAGAGAGGCAGTGGATCACAGTGGTCGAGTAGACAAGCAGCAATTGGTCCTGCCCACAGCCTTTAAAGATTTGGTACTGAGGTCCCTCCACAATCACATGGGGCACCTCAGTATTGACAGAACTCTCGACCTGGTACATTCTCGACTCTACTGGCCCAAGATGGGGGTCAATTTTGAGCACCATGTAAAGACCTGCAGTTGTTGCCTGCAAAGGAAAGCCCTGCCTCAGAGGGCTGCCCCCCTTGTCAATATTATTACCAGCACCCCCATGGAACTGGTCTGCATAGACTTTTTGTGTTTAGAACCTGATGAGCAGAATACTGGCAATGTGTTAGTGGTTACAGATTATTTCACATAGTATGCACAAGCTTTTCCAACTAAAGATCAAAAGGCCTCTACCGTGGCCAAGGTGCTAGTGGAACATTTCTTTGTCTACTATAGTGCCCCCCAGCAGATCCACTCTGACCAAGCAGAGAATTTAAAAGTCAGCTAATCAAAGAAATGTCACTATAATGGGGGGTGAGGAAGTCCAGAACCACCTCCTATCACCCACAGGGGGACCCTCAACCAGAACATTTTAACTGCACCCTTCTAGACATGCTGGGCAACCTCCACCCAAAAGACAAGCATAAGTGGAGCCAGTAGATTAGCACCTTGGTACATGCGTACAATTGCACCAAAAATGACACTACTGGGTTCTCCCCTACCACCTCATGTTTGGGAGGGAGGCCCGCCTGCCAGTTGATGTCTGTTTTAGGGTCTCTCCAGATGGGGTCCGAGCTGAAACTGCCTGCAGTATGTACAGAAACTGAAAGCTAAATTGAACCATGCATATCAACTGGCCCAGACAATGACCACTGAAAGAAATCTCACCAACAATGAGAGGCACAACAAGAAAGTAAAGGCTCAAGAGCTACGGCCCGGAGACCGTGTGTTGTTATGCAATTTGGGACTACATGGCCAGCACAAAATTGCTCATAGGTGGCACCATCTTCCTCATGTAGTAGTTGGAAAGTTGGATGATCTACCAGCATACAAGGTATGCCCAGAGAATAACTCCAAAGCTGTCAAGACCAGGCACCATAACCACTTGCTGCCTATTGGCCAAGTTATTATTGAAGCTGAACCAGCAGACATTGCCTCCCCTGGGCTGGTGACTCATGTTGCTGCAAAAAAGAGACAGAGTCAACCTACCCCAGTAGTTACAGAGTTAAGGTTTCCCCCACAGCAGGCCCAGAATGAGAGTGACTGTCAGTCCACCTTTGACAATAGTGAGTGTGACAATGCCTATTACCCCTCCTATGAATTGAGTCAGCCTGTTTTGAGGTAACCCTATGACTAATTGTGGGGATGAAGCTGGGCCTTCTGGACTGCCTAACCCCCCCAGCTTCATTCTTGGAGCCAATGCTCTCTGAAAGTGAGGTGCAAAGCATCTCATCTGAGGTTGTGGACTCAGTGTTTTGTGTAACTGTGTGAATTG
This sequence comes from Neoceratodus forsteri, assembly GCA_016271365.2. NCBI lineage: Eukaryota > Metazoa > Chordata > Ceratodontiformes > Ceratodontidae > Neoceratodus > Neoceratodus forsteri. The sequence goes on along the minus strand of CM057459.1, from coordinate 91,563,002 downwards.
CCCGAAGACGGGGCTGATGGTCTGAGTCTCTCTGGTGACACACCAGAACCTGAAGAACAATGTGAGAGTGTTGACAGCCCCCCTTCAGTGCCGCAAAGCCTAATTGTGATAGAGCCTCCTCAAAATGAGCAACCTGGACTTTCATCAGAAGATAATAATTAGCAGAGTGTTGTGGAAACAGAGCCTACAGAGCAAGCAGCTGACAGTGCTCTCAGTTTGGACATTCCCATCCGTGCAGAGGCACCCCTCACAAATTTATTTTATTTTATTTTTTATTTGTTTATACATCGGTTTACAACCTTTGAGCCAGAGGCTCGTTTCCAAAGGTACCTCATCACAAAGAGGACACATACAGTACAACATTTAGTTACACATTGCAGTTAGAGCTTTTACATCATTGCGGTCACCGTCTAGGTAGATTTATGCAGTTATATGTTTGTTACAATAGGATAGTAACAGGTTTGGTATTACAAGCTAGTACAGTAGTTGGGAACAGATTGAGAGATAAAGCATACATTGGTAGTGCAGTCAGCTAGTCTAGAAAAGAGACAGAAGAAGTGAATAATACTGGTGGTAAGGGCACAGCTGGTGATAAGTTTGAGTTGTGGAGCCACTCAGAGAGTGTTGTCAGTTAGTTTGTTGAACAGCCACTCAGGGAGTTTTAGAAGGGCATGGTGTGCTTAGATCCCCACGGATCAATAACAGCCATGCATGTTAAATAGCTGACTCTGAAGTGTTGTTTTAGCAGGCGATTGTAGGTGTATGGTGTGATGGAGGAGGAAGAGTATTGAACAGGGGGAGCTCTGTAACAGAAGGATCTTTGACCATGAGTGTCCTAGACCTAGGGACTAGCAGGTGTGGTCTTAGGAGGCGGCCAAGTTTGGACTATGGGTCTTTAAGATGGATGGGAGTCTGTCAGTCCGGGGGAGATTCCAAGGAGTATTTTTCACTAAGAGGCAGTGTGGTACCTGAGCAGTTCGTCAGATTAAACGGCCTAGCCTCATCATATAAGATGGCAGATATGAGTGAGCCTAGGAGCACCTGTGGTTAACCACAGGGCTCATTCAGGGTGAGTTTGATTTTGTTAAGGCGGTTGTGTCTGTGGCACCACAGACTGAGCAGGCCATAGTCCACAAGGGACATTATTGAGGAGGTGACTACTAGTTGACCGGGCATCAGGAGGGAGGCAGTGCTTGTAGCAGTGAGGATACCTAGCGTGGCATTTGTAGGCTGAGGCTAGAGTACTAATGTGATCATGGAAAGTGAGTGCTGAGTCAAAGGAGACCCGAGGTACTTGTACAAGCAGACTTGATCGAGAGGATGCTTGGAGCTTGGGAGGATGAGTAAATTACTGGATTTGCTTTAGGGATGGGTGAGCATGGCTTTGGTCTTTTTAGATTGATTACTGGTCTGTGCTCTCTGAACCGTGTTTCATGGCATCATTGAAGGCTGTTGCAAGGTGTCTTGAAGGGAAATGGGGTTGCGATTGGGTGGCTAAGATGACTGTGTCGCTCATGCGTACAGCAGGATTTTACTAGTTGCAGGCTTTGGGCATGGTGTTGAGATAAAGTGAGAAGAGAGAAGAGAGGACCAAGGATAGAAACCTGGGGGGACACTCCTGAATGGATGGGGCATGAATTGGAGGGTCCCATTAATTTTAACATGCTGAGGCAGATCAGACAAGTAGCTGGAGCACCAGGAGACTGGGCGTGGAAGCCAGTGCAGCTGAGGGCATCAGCAGGAGGGTGGGAGACAGTGTTGAAAGCCTTAGATAGGTCGATAACACTGCCCGGCTAAAGCGCCGCAGAGTCCAGGGAGGCATGCGAAAATTAGAGAACTCAATAAGGGCAGTGCTGGTACTGTGACCTGCACGGAAATCGTGTTGTTCATGGCAAAGGATGTTGTACTTGGTCAGGTAGTCTGTAATCTGGGTAGCCACCAGTTTTTCTAGGGCTTTGGAGAGGGTTGGGAGAATGGAGACTGGCCTGTAATTTCCAGCTGTGCACCTTCATCTCCTTTGTGTATGGGTGTGACTATGGCAGTTTTCCAGGCAGCGGGAAATTGTCCCAGGCAGAGGGACTTATTGAGCAAGCTAGTTAGTGGGATAAGGACCTGGTCTAGAACCCGGCGGAGGATACTGGGGTTCAGGGAGTCACTGCCAGAATTATTGCTCTTTAGAGGCTTTTTAGCAGGTGTGGTCTGACCTCCAGGGAGATTACCCCTGCGAGGAAGTAGAAGCTGAGATGATGAGTGACTGGAGCAGGTAGGGAGGGAGGATCAAAAAAGTCTTTAGGGAGGACCGAACTAAGGTCTGTGAAGGATGAGTTGAGGAAGTTGGCAACGAGGGCAGGGTCAGTGGAGCTACAGCCATCAATGGTGATCTGAGAGGGGGGTTGGGAGCGCACGCTCCCATTCAGTTGTTTTATGTTGTCCCAGAAAGTTCTTGCATTCGTTCTTGCAAATGACAAAAGCTCCAAAGTTAGCACTGAAAGTACAGAGACTGTGGCTGTTCCCCCAGATAGACTGTCCGAGCTGTAAAGCCAGTATTGCACCTCAGTTATGATTCTCCCAGGAGGCCAGTGGATTTGCCTCTCAATGTGGTTCACAAAGGTGTTTCAGAGCTCACTACCCAAACTGAGCTTAATGACCAATTCCAGGTTGATTGTTCTTCCTTCTCAGTATGGTGCCCTGCCCCATCCAGCCCCAAGTTAGATGATAGGGAAGGGCCCCCTCCTACATTGTTTAATGTACAGGAAGTTATAACATGAATCAGTATTGTGATGTCAAAAGTATGTTAATCATAGTGAAATCAGTATTACCTGTATGAAACATGCATAAGTATTGTCCTTATGGATATAGTATCATGAAGTGTAGTGAATATGTATAGAAAAGTAATAGTTTATGTTAACTGATGCATGATGGTACAGACTTGACGTGGACGCCAAGTTTTCTCCAGGCAGGGAAGGGTGTAACCCCTCTACATATGGGAGTTCTCAAAAAGTCTTCTTTGAGCTTGCCTAAATGCTCCCTGCCAGGCTGGTGTTCTGCGTTTTAGCAGTTTAAATGTATTGCCAGAGAGTGCCTGTATAGCCTTTGTGTACTGTCTCTTTAAGAGCTGCCTGGATTGCAGTCATAATTAATCTGAGAGGGAGCTCTGTTAGAAGATGTACTTGTTTGCTGATTTTTTGTTACGGTAGTAATAATATTGCAGTTTGTTCTAACCTGCCTTCTTTGCAGCATGGACAGTTCTGTTTGTTTCCATCATCCTGGTCCTGGACTGCAGAATGAGCTAATCAGTACATTTGGGACTCTAAAATGGAGCCTGCCTACAGGGGCTTGGTGGGACCAAAACTTGTAGGAATTGTAGTTTTGGGCTTTTGGCACCTAAAATAACCTGGAGGGGGAGCCCTTGTTGTGACTGACAGACAGATCAGCCAACCGAACCTTTTGGATCTTGGGGAAAGTCCCACACTGCTTGCAGTTTCATTTAGATCTGAGTTGGGAAGTGAAGAAGTAACAACTTGACATAGTTTGAGCAACAATCCATAGTGGATTTGCATGGGAGAACTGTGGAAAGGCCTGAGTTTGGCCTGCATGCCTGCCTGCTGTTCCTGAGAGGGAACTTGCGCTTTTTTCGGACTGAATCCGAATTTGGAGAGCGAATTAAGCCACTGAACTGTGACCAGCTTTAACCTGAAGAAGACCAAAGATTTGCTGAATGTGTTTGACCTGTCAGGACTTCCAGCTACCTCTGAACTCCAGGACTGTGCAGAGACTCTGTAATTGCGACTGGAGAGCCATTTGCCTGGTACAGTGGAATTTCCTTACATGTGAATGTGCTGTGTGCTTATCGTGGGTCGCGATTTGGTTCCCCACTGTGTCAACTGTGTTTTGCTTGCTGGAGGCTGTATCCAGCTCCATGGACTGAATCCATACCATTTCCATTTGCCTGGGCCCTGCTACACTGGCCCAGCCAGAATACCTGCTATGCAGAGAAAGTCATCGACGAGAGACCGGCCTGGGGATCAGCCCCCTGCTCAACACCTTGAACAGGAACGAAGCCTCGGTGATTTGTGTGGGCCCTGTTTCTACAGGCACTCTGGCTCAACAGCCTGCAGTCTCGATTTCATCCTGCCTGTGTCCAGTATTGGGTATCGTGAGTAAATATCAGGGTAGCTCCCTGCAATAACAGCTAAATCTAAAAGTGTTGTCATCTGATTGTCTTGTTGCCTTTTCTTTCACAAACTGAGCCCTCTGGCTCCAGATTACAAATACTGTGTGTTGTGCATGTTGCTTTCTTCCATCACATGGGCTCTAGCCAGCTGCAACGTTCCTGGCTAGTCCACCATTATCCTACCTGGGTACCCAGAGTATGTGACTCTGTAAGAACTCTGAAATGCATGCATAGCTGTCTGACTAATATAGCTTTTAAGCAAATCAACCTGATTACGCCCCTCCCTTGTTCAAGTCCCCTGAATAAATCAGATTTAACTTTGTTTGCATTTAACTTGACTGTGGTTCCAGTTTGTGCCAAAAGTATTGTATTGTTGCTATTTGCTGTTCTTATCCTTGTTTTACAGGGGGTCCCCAGGGTCAAGCTAGAGCAACCAGCCTTGGTGGTAAGTGCAAACAGTGTGAATAATCGCCTGGTGAATAAGGGTCATTGTGAAAGTAATTACTGTATATTGTTCAGGCCACTAGAAGGGAAAGAGAGGGGTTACAGTGTCCCAGAGGGATGTGCCCAGGTTAGTTTGACCACTAACAATCTTGACCTCCGGGTGGAGGCACCCGTCTCATTACCCAGGCCCCTTAACCTGCTACTAGCCAAGCAGGCAGGCATAGTAGCCCTTTGGATAGCGCCACCTAGGGGTTACATAAGCCTAACAGTTCAAAAGTTACAGCTTTATGTAACTCCCCTGCAAATGGGGGTTCCCAAAAGTCTTCTAGGAGCTGGTTAAGTGCTCCCAGCCTGAATGGTGTTCGGCATTTAAGCCGTTTATCTGTGAGTGCTTTTAGATCCTCTGGTACTGTTTGCTTTAAGAGCTGCCTGCTTTCGCAGGCTAAATTAATTTGAATGGTGGGACTGTGAGTTAATGCTTGAATCCGCCCACCTGCTGCTGTCTGATCACCCGTTTTGCAGTCACTAAGATGGAGAGGAGCCCATCTGAAAGGTGTATGTTTTCCTGAAATCATTTAGAGCATTTGTAAAATTGCAGTTTGTCTAACCTGCCTTTATTGCAGCAGGGACTCTGTGAGTGTTGCCCCTCCATTTTGGACCCGAACTGCTAATCTGGGCTAATTGGGTTAAGGGAGTTCTAAAATGGAGACTACTTGAGCTAACCAGAACTTGGACTCTCACCTGGAGCCTGCTTAAAGGGGGAGTGAATGGCAGGTGCTTCTGGGTGCTGTAGTTTGGACCTTGGCACCTTTTTGCACCAACAGAGGGAGCCCTGCAGTGATTGACAGTTGAATCCACCAATCAAACCTGTTGGAGCCTGGGGGAAATGCCCTGAACTGTTCCTGGAGGGCCAGATGTGAGTTGACTATGAAAAGAGTAGGAGCTCTGTTCTGTTGCGGTGTGCAATTTGCACGGGAAGCGCGTGTAAGGTCCTGAAGTCAGCCTGCAGACGTTAGCGAGTGCTCAGTCGGACTGAATCCGAGTTGTGGAAAGAGAAGGAGGAAGTGTGCAGAACCAGGCTTGCCCGTGGAAGACCGAAGATTTGCAGAAGTGCGATCGGCCTGTCGGGGACTCTGTTGATGCGTGTCTTCTCGGGTTTTGCAGTATTTGCAATCGGGATCAAGAAGCAGCTGCCTGGTATAGTAATTTCCTTTACATATAAATGTGTGTAGTGCTTGTAGGGGATCGCGATTCTTTTTCCCCTTGTCCTGTGAGTTGTGAGCTGAAACTGGAAGCTCAAAATTAATCGGACTGCATCCGACTGTTTTTCCAAATCAGTTAGGCCCTGTTATAGGGGTCTCATCTCCATGCCCTGCTCATCCTGGCCATCCAGAGCCACCTCCGCAATTCAACACTCAGTTTGGGGTTGTGAGTACAAATAGGGGTTCTTCCCCTCTCCTTCAATTAATCAAAGTGTGTCAACTGATTGCTTTGTGTGTTTCTGTTTGTGGACTGAGCCATCCGGCTCCGGATTACAAATAGTTTGTACATATATTTTCTTCCAACAGGGCCCCATCCAGCTGCAACAGCTGGCCAACCCCAGGCAACGGACCTGGCTAGCTCCCCCCCATCCTGGGTACCCAGAGAGTGACAGTTTGGACCCTAAACACATGTGCACAGTACTGTGATTTGAACTTATCTAAACTAATCAACATGATTACCCCCTTCCCGTGTTACCGTCCCCTGAATAAACCAGATTTGTTGTTGTTATACTACATACTGGTTGTGGTGTTAGTGCATCTAGAACAGTATTGCAAATTGCTGTGCATGCTGTTTAACCTTGTTTTACAGGGGGTCCTCCAAGACGGGTTGCAGAATCAGTCTCGAAGGTAAGTGTAAAGAGTGTGTACATGTGGGGTATTGGGAAGGTAACTCCAGTGTATTGTGTGGGCCGCTAATGGGAAAAAAGGGGGGTCACAGTGTCCCAGAGGGCTGTACCCGAGCTAGTTCAACCACTACTAACCCTGACCTCTGGGTGGAGGCACCGTCATAGAACCTAGGCCCCTCAACCTGTCAGTAGCCGAGCAGGCAGGGGTAGTAGCCCTTGGGATAGCGCCACCTAGGGGTTACATCTTGGAGGCACAGCTGGGATTAGCGTCCTCTAGTGGCCACGTGAGAGAATTACCCTATTATGTCCAAATTAGGGGAAAAGATGGAAGGGCTGGCTATGCCCAAGATAAAAGTTTCCCCCCACAAGCTGATGGTCAACAAATTGATGGGATGGAGTGAAGCTGAGGAGATAGATCCCCAAAAGACTATCCTGTTGCTGGATGTCCCCTTGGGGACTAACAATGCTGACATTGTGTCCACCGTAGAGCATGGTAAGCGCAAGGGCAAGGTGAAGGTAAAGGGACGAGATGTTGACTAATTTGACCAAACTCTGATCGTGCTACTTTTGTGTAGTTCCCATATAGACCCTGAGAAGATACCCCCTATGATTTTTCCTGAGGGCGCCCAGAAGGGATGGAGGGTCATTCACTTACATAGTGGTCAGACCACCCCAGGTGGGTCCCATAGTACCGATGGATTTAAAGAGAAGCTGCTTAGGCTGTCAGCCTCCGAGGGAGAAACTTCCCAAGAAGTGGTAAAAGTACTAGACCTGTCGGGGGACCATACGCCCTTGCATTCTCTGACCACCTCCCCTGTGTCCCCCAAAAGCTCCCCTATAGCTGCCTTCCCCCACTCATCATTCCCCCAATACAGCTGGACTCCTATAGAAGGCTTAGACTTTTTTCTGGTACCGTCCCAGTGCCTTCGGGGAAGATGATCTGGAGACCTGGATGGACTATGCCAGCCCTTTAGTACAAGAATAGCAATGCTCAGAGGGGGGGAAAAGAAAGTGCTTGATGGAGAGTTTGAAGCCATTCGGTTCCTACATGCTACTAGTCCGGAGGCCACTGCCGAAGAATATCTCTCTCCCTCGGAGGGGGTATTTGGCAGCACAGAATCAGGGGATGATTTATTGCGGAAATTCAAATCAGCCAAACAGTGGAAAAATGAGAAGCTGTCTGCCTTTGTCACTAGGATAGAGAGGGCTTTGCAGAGGGCCCACAGAAAAGGGGGAGTGTCTGCCAAAGAGCTAAACCGGGTCAGACTAGACCACATCCTAAAGTCAGCTAGATTCTCGAGCATGATGATATTGAAGCTCAAGCTGCAAGATAGGAGGGTAAGCCCTCCAGAGTATTGTCATTTGATGAAAGAAATCCATGAGATTGAGACTGATGAGGAGGGCTGGGAGCCTTGTGCTGGGGCCGTGAACACTTACCAGACCCCCGAAAAGAGTGAGTTAGATGAGGCCCAACAGTTGAGAGACTTGATTAAGGAACTGACTGGGGCACTCAGAGAACCAGATCTGTATCAGGCTCCCCCTGAGCCCAAGAATGGAGTGGGAGTAAATGTTGTTTCTTCGGAGACTCAGACTAAGGGTAGCCTGCAAGCAGAGCTGTGAGAATTGAGAGAGATGGTAGGAGAGCTGCCAAGAATTGTTCTAACCCCCCACTGTAGTGGAGACTCAGAAGTCCAAAAGAGTAGGCCTCCAGTCCAAGAGGAGCCCCGCAGGGCTCAAGAGGTGCCCCAACCGAAAAGAGACCCCCCACACCCTTCCAGGACACTAGAGACATTAAGTTTTGCTACCATTGTGGGGAGGATGGGCATTTTCAGTCAGCTTGTCGCTTGCCAGAGAACTTGTGAAAAGTAACCAATAGATTAGTGGCCTTGCATCACAGAACCTACGCCCGGTCACCAGGGGGAGCCACTCGGAAAAGTTATGTCACCAGGGCCAATGCCTGATCGACATCCAGGTCAGCGCCACCGGAATGGTCTGAAGTGGTGGGTCCCTCCATGGAGACTGCTGTAAAAGTGAATGGAGTGCCTACAAGAGCTGTGTTAGACAGTGGCTCCCAAGTGACAATAATGTTCCAGGATTGGTATCAGAAGCATTTGTCTAACGTGCTCCTGCAACCATTGGAAGGACTGCATGTCTGGGGTTTAAGTGAGAAGGCCTACCCCTACTCCGGCTACATCCGAATTTGGTTGTCCTTTCCCACCTCTGTGGCTGGAGTGACAGAGCAAGTGGAGACCTTGGCCCTAGTGTGTCCCCCAACTGGACTGTATGAGGGGGTTCCTCTACTAATTGGGACTAATGCACATATGTTTGGATGGTTGGCGCAGTTGTGTTATGAAAAACAGGGGTCTCAGACTGGTAGAGCCTTAAGAATTCCGGCCTTGATCAAGAAGGCCCACCATGCCCAGAGAGATGCTGGAAAAATGAAACCAGAGGAACAGATTGGAATTGTCTGGAAAAAAGGATCCTGAGTCTCTGATCCTGGTGCCAAATTCCCAGTGCACCTTACAGGGAGAGGTCTGTAACAGAAAGGATGTAAAGAATAAAATACTAATGCTGGATGCATCCGATGATGGAAAATTGCCAGAGGGATTGTTGGTCAAGCCAAGCATTTTGCCTGCCAGAGCCCATGCTTATGCCAGAAGGGTAATGGTTCAAGTTCGTAATGTGTCTGATAGAGAGATTCGAGTGAATAGAGGTTGCACCCTGGCTAACATACACTGTGCAGACACTGCAGTGCTACCCATTAACAAGAGTTCAGAGAAGAATGATGGAGTGACACCCGATTTGTTTGATTTTGGTGACTCCCTGTTGCCAGCTGAATGGAAAGTGAGGATCAGTGAGAAGCTTGTTCAGAGAGAACAGGTGTTTTCTTTAAAGGAATGGGATGTAGGGTGTGTGCAAGGAGCTGGGCACCATATCCGGCTGCATGATGAAAGGCCATTTCGTGAGAGGTCTCGACGCCTGGCCCCTGCTGACATAGATGATGTGAGATGGCATCTGCAAGAGATGCTTGCTGCTGGTGTAATCCAAGAATCCAGAAGTCCATATGCTTCCCCTATCATGGTAGTGAGAAAAAAAAAGGGGACAGTAAGGATGTGCGTGGATTATCGTACTTTGAACCGGCGGACTGTCCCTGATTAGTATACAATGCCCCACATTCAGGATGCTCTAGACTGCCTGAATCATAGCAAGTGGTTCTCCGTGCTTGATCTTCGCAGTGGGTACTACCAGATCCCGATGGCCCTGGAAGACCATGAGAAGACAGCCTTTATCTGTCCGCTTGGCTTCTATGAATTCATGAGGATGCCTCAAGGGATTTCAGGTGCCCCAGCCACTTTTCAATGACTGATGGAGTGTGCAGTGGGGGACATGAACTTATTAGAGTGCCTGGTATACCCAGATGATGTTGTTGTGTTTGGCAGCTCACTGGAGGAAGATGAGAGCAGATTATTCAAGGTGTTGGACCAACTGGAAGACTTTGGCCTTAAACTATCCATCGATAAATGTCAGTTCTTCCAAACCTCTGTAAAGTACGTGGGACACATGGTGTCCACTGAGGGAGTAGAAACAGACCCGAGTAAAGTTGAGGCCTTGATCACCTGGCCACAGCCCCACAATCTAAAAGAATTGGAAAGATTCCTGGGATTCTGTGGTTACTATCGCCAGTTCATCAAGGACTATTCAAGAGTGATTCATCCTTTACTTAATCTTACTCAATGTTACCCTCCTACTAACAAAAAATATAAGAGGTCGGTTTCTTCTGAGCCTGAGAGAGTGTATTTCCATCCCAATGAAGTATTTGGAGCCAGATGGACACCTGATTGTGAAGCTGCTTTTCATGAGATTATATATCAACTTACCCACGCTCCTGTCCTTGCCTATGCAGATCCAGCAAAACCCTATGTCCTACACACTGATGCTAGCCTGCAAGGTTTGGGGGCTGTGTTGTACCAGGAGCACGAGAATGGATTGAGACCAGTGGCCTTTGCCAGCTGAAACCTGACCCCATCTGAAAAGAACTATCCTGTACATAAGTTAGAGTTCCTAGCTTTGAAGTGGGCCATTGTTGACCAATTCCACGAGTACTTGTATGGGGCTAAAATACTGGTAAAAACTGATAACAGTCCTCTGACCTATGTGCAGACTTCAGCCAAGTTGGATGCCACTGGCCATAGGTGGCTTTCTGCATTATCTACATATGACTATGCTGTTGAATACAGAGCAGGCCTGAACCACATAGATGCTGATGCTCTCTCCTGGAGGCCTGCTTCCCGAAATGACTGAGTCAGACTGTCAGAACCTGATATTCGAGCACTCTGCCAGAAGTTTGACAGAGATGAACAAGTGGCCATGGACACAGTGGACTGTCTGGTGGATTGTTTGGGGCCTTCTGAAAATTGTATACCTGCTGTTTATTGCCACTTCTCTGCATTAGACTTTGGTGCTTTGCCTCAGCAAGACCATGACAGTCTTCAGCGGGCTCAATCCCGAGATCCTATGATTAAACCAGCTTTAGAAGACCTCTACGCAGGGAAAGATGTGTCCAAATTATGCTCCACTGATTTGAGAACTGCATTGTTATACAAGGAAGGTCCTAAGTTGAAACTGATCAATAGACTGTTATACAGAGAAACAGTAGGCAGAGGGGGACAAATAGGCAAACAACAACTAGTTTTGCCCACTGCCTTTCGAGACTCAGTACTGAGGTCCCTACACAACCACATGGGGTACCTTGGTATAGACAGAACACTTGATTTGGTAAGATCCAGATTCTATTGACCTAAGATGGGGGCTGATGTTGAGCAACACATTCAAACTTATAGTCGCTGTTTACAGAGGAAAGCTTTGCCCCAGAGAGCTGCCCCCCTTGTTAACATCACCACCAGTGCCCCCATGGAGCTGGTCTGTATTGATTTTCTGAGCTTGGAATCAGATCAAAGGAATATTAGTAATGTGCTGGTAGTCACTGACCATTTCACGAGATATGCCCAAGCTTTCCCCACCAAGGACCAGAAGTCCTCCACTGTAGATAAAGTACTTGTAGAAAACTTTCTTGTTCACTATGGGGCTCCACAAAGAATCCATTCTGATCAAGGGAGAGACTTTGAGAGTCGTTTGATCAAAGAAATGCTTTCTCTGTGAGGAGTGCAAAAGTCCAGAACCACCCCTTACTTCCCCAAGGGGTACCCACAGCCCAAACGTTTTAACTGCACTCTGTTGGATATGCTGGACACCCTCCACCCAAAGGACAAGCCTAGATGAAGCCTACAAATTAGCGCCCTGGTACATGCCTACAACTGCACCAAAAGTGATTCCACTGGGTTCTCCCCCTACCGCCTGATGTTCGGAAGAGAAGCCTGGCTACCAGTAGATGTATGTTTTGGAGTTTCTCCAGATGGGGTTAGAGCTGACAACTATTTACAGTATGTGCAAAAGTTAAAGGCCCAGCTAAATCATGCATACCAACTGGCTCAAACCATGGCTGTCAAAAGAAATCTGGCCAACAAAGAAAGGTATGACAAAAAGGTGAAAGCACAGGAACTCCAGGAGGGAGATCGGGTATTGCTAAGAAATCTGGGACTGCATGGCAAACACAAGATTGCTGACAGATGGCTCCATCTCTCTCACATTGTAGTGGGCAAACTAGATGATCTGCCTGTGTACAAAGTAAAGCCTGAGAATAATTTAAAAGATGTTAAAACAATGCATAGAAATCATTTACTGCCCATTGGACAAATCTTGATTGAGTCTGAGCCTCCAGAGAGTGCTCCCTCTGGACCAGTGACCCGAGCTGCTGCTAAGCAAAAGCAAAGAAAATCTGCCCCTACAGGTGCTGAGTTAAAGTGTTCCCAACCACCAGTCCCAGTTGAACATGACTATCAGTCCATGTCAGAGGAAAGTGAGTGTGACTTTGAACACTACCCCTCTTACGAACTGAGTCAATTGTTTCAAGGCAATCCCTTAGTCAGCTATGGAGATGAAGCTGGGCCTTCTGGACTGCCTAAGCCTCCAGATTTGTCCCTGGAGCCAATGCTCCCCGAAAGTGAAGTGCAAAGTATCAAATCAGATGACATGGAATCACTGCGTATGGTTGAATTGTATAAACTTTCAGAGGTAGAAAATGATGACCTGGAACAGCCTGGTGGTATACCAGAACAAGGAGAGTATTTTGAGTGCCCTGATGGTTCACTGCCGGTGTCAGAAAACTCCCCAGATGAGCCAAGTACTGTGGCTGCAGAGATCGCAACTCCTGGAACTGAAAGTGCCCCAAGTTCTAGCCTCTATACCCCGGAGGCCATTCCCATGGCCAGTACAGACACTGCAGAGAGCGAGAGTAAAAGCGCAGAGACTGGCAGTTCCCCCTAGAAGGACTGGTTGAGCTGTGAAGCCTGTAGTGTGCTTAAGCTATGATTCCCCTGGGAGGCCTGTAGATCTGCCTGTCAATGTGGTCCATAAGGGATTGTATGTGTCCCCGAGCTCATTGCCCAAACTGAGCATAGGTGCTAACTCCAGGTTACTTGTCTTGCCCTCTAAGTATGGTGGCCCTGCCCCCTACAGCCCCAAGGTAACTGATAGGGAAGGGCCCCCTCTCTCCAAGTTTCAAGTGCAGGAAGTAATGACCTGAGTTCAAAATGTTTGTAAGTGTAATGTTGTGTAACCAGTAGTAGACTGTGTAATACAGTGCAAGTGTATATAACAAAGATGTAATATGCTAATTATTGTTTAAAAAGGATGCAAGTTTGAGCTGTTCTGCCTTAAAGTGATTTCGGGGTATCTACTTGATGCGGACGTCAAGTTCTTTTCAGGCCAGGAAGGGTGTAACCCCCACCCCTGCAAATGGGGGTTTCCAAAAGTCTTCTAGGAGCTGGTTAAGTGCTCCCAGCCTGAATGGTGTTCAGTGTTTAAGCCATTTATCTGTGAGTGCTTTTAGAGCCTCTGGTACTGTCTCTTTAAGAGTTTCCTGCTCGCAGGCTAAATTAGTTTGAATGGAGGACTGTGTAGTTAATGCTCGAATCCCGCCCTGAGCTGCCGTCTGATCGCTCCGTTTCTGCAGTCGCTAAGAGTGCAGAGGGAGCCCATCTGAAAGATGTATCTGTTTTCCTGAAATCATTTAGAGCATTTGTAAAATTGCAGTTTGTCTAACCTGCCTTTATTGCAGCAGGGACTCTGTGAGTGTTGCCCCCTCCATTTTGGACCCGAACTGCTAATCTGGGCCAATTGGGTTAAGGGAGTTCTAAAATGGAGACTGCCTGAGCCAACCAGAACTTGGACTCTCACCTGGAGCCTGCTTAAAGGGGGAATATATGGCAGGTGCTTCTGGGAGCTATAGTTTGGTTCTTGGCGCCTTTTTGCACCAACAAAGGGAGCCCTGCAGTGATTGACAGTTGAATCCACCAACCGAACCTGTTGGAGCCTGGGGGAAATGCCCTGAACTGTTCCTGGAGGGCCAGATGATAGTTGACTGTGAAGAGAGTAGGAGCTCTGTTCCGCTGCGGCGTACAGTTCACGCGGGAAGTGCGTGTAAGGTCCTGAAGTCAGCCTGTAGCCATGAGCGCCCAATCGGACTTGAACTAGAGTTGTGGAAAGAGAAGGAGGAAGTGTGCAGAACCAGGCTTGCCCGGTAAAGACCGAAGATTTGCAGAAGTGTGATCGGCCTGTCGGGACTTTGTTGCTGCGTGTCTTCTCGGGTTTTGCAGTATTTGCGATTGGGATTGAGAAGCAGCTGCCTTGTATAGTAATTTCCTTTACATATAAATGTGTGTGGTGCTTGTAGGGGATCGCGATTCTTTTTCCCCTTGTCCTGTGAGTTGTGAGCTGAAACTGGAAGCTAGACTCAAAATTAATCGGACTGCATCCAGCTGTTTTTCCAAATCAGTTAGGCCCTGTTATAGGGGTCTCATCTCCATGCCCTGCTCATCCTGGCCATCCAGAGCCACCTCTGCAATTCAACGCTTGGTTTCGGTTGTGAGTACAGATAGGGGTTCTTCCCCTCTCCTTCAATTAATCAAAGTGTGTCAACTGATTGCTTTGTGTGTTTCTGTTTGTGGACTGAGCCATCCAGCTCCAGATTACAAATAGTTGGTACATATATTTTCTTCCAACAGGGCTCCATCCAGCTGCACCAGCTGGCCAATCCCGGGCAACAGACCTGGCTAGCCCCCCCCTCCATCCTGGGTACCCAGAGAGTGACAGTTTGGACCCTAAACATATGTGCACAGTACTGTGATTTGAACTTATCTAAACTAATCAACCTGATTACCCCCTTCCCATGTTACCATCCCCTGAATAAACCAGATTTGTTGTTATACAACATACTGGTTGTGGTGTTAGTGCATCTAGAACAGTGTTGCAAATTGCTGTACATGTTGTTTAACCTTGTTTTACAGGGGGTCCTCCGAGACGGGCTGCAGAATCAGTCTCAAGGGTAAGTGGTATCTCTATGTGTAAAGAGTGTGTACATGTGGAATATTGGGAATGTAACTCCAGTGCATTGTGTGGGCCACTAGTGGGAAAAAGGGGGTGTGGGGTCACAGGTCACAGGTCACAGTGTGCCAGAGGGCTGTACCTGAACTAGTTCAACCACTACTAACCTTGACCTCTGGGTGGAGGTACCTGTCATAGAACCTAGGCCCCTCAGCCTGTCAGTAGCCGAGCAGGCAGGGGTAGTAATCCTTGGGATAGTGCCACCTAGGGGTTACATTTAAATATAATTTCAAGGATTATAAAATATTACCACTATTGTTACTAAAGAAGGGCTAGTGTACTGGGTAGCCATTGATGTTTGTACTATCCCTGTCTTATGGGCTCAAAAAGCGCTAAGGTGCCTGGGTCAATAACTCCTGCTAGGGTTTTATTCAACGATTGTAAATTGTTAAATTGTGCAGTGCCTCCACCCAGGGAAAGATTAAATGGACTAGGTTACAAGCTAGTACTAATCTCTGGGAAACAGTATCAACCCATTGTGGTCCCCACTGGCATAGCCCAGCTGACTCTTAACACAGTGCAAGCAACAGGTGGTTGGTCCAGGCTCTCTCTGCAGGCTCTGCTGAAGCCTTCCACTGTAGGTTCCACTGCTGCTTTTTAGCCATCATCTTCTCTCGCCTCCATGCAGGGCTGCTCTGATGCACATGACCAGCATGCAGGCCCCCTAGTCACATGACCTCATTCAAATTAGCTGCAGGTGCCAACTGCACCTCTTCCAGACAGTTCACATGCAGGCTGATCAGCTGTGAAAATCAATTGCAAAAACAGTGACACCTTTTTTTTTTCCAAGTGCAGAAAACCTCTGGGCCCATAGCTCATTAGTTTCTTGGCCGATTTGCACCAAATAAAATGTAAACGATGTGTGTGGTCCTGGGGCACCCTGTTCATTGTGCTTACAGTACCTCCACCTCTCAAATCCTGGAGAATGAGCCCACACATGTAAGGGCCAAGCACTTCCCTGTGTCTAGGGATATATGGTGTCACTTCTCACAAGAAGGGCACCTGGGCTATGCCTTGAAGCACTGTACCTCTCTCTCCTTAGAAAGCCACCATGAGTCAGAGAAGATGAGGGCCAGAGCCACTACAACACATATGCATGGGCAGCATTAATGAAACCACACACAAACAAATGTCCATACTGGGAGATAGGGGTCAACAGGTGGTATATTTTGTGATGCAGTGGTTGAAAACAGCATCTAAGAGCATTACCCTCACCACTTCAGGTCAATCAATGTACTGCAACATCCTTGTTCAAGCGTGTGTAATACCATTACTGTCTCCTTATCTGCTGCTGTACGTATGGTACCGTAGTACTCTGTATTCACTGCCCCTCACTCTAACTGGGCATCTAGCTGCTGCTTCACACAATTACCCTGTCTCCCATTTATGGGGTGCCTTGGGCATTTGCACCCACAAGACCATTTGTGCAATGGCACCCTACTGGGCTGGGTGAGCACTATCCTGGGGTCAGCTGTGCCTGCACTTGTCTGCTGTACCAGCAAATGGCATCACATGATACAGCCATGAGAAACTATGTGCCCTACTAAGTCATCAGATAGTTCGTTCAGTGGTGTGTGTCTCCCTTTTAACATCACACTGATAGCCCTAGTAGCCCAAAGAATAGAGTACCACCTTAACTGACACCAGCTCTTGCCAGGCCCCTTATCCTGATGACCATTAGCAGTACTATATTCACTATTCAACCTACTGGGATAAATAAGCTTTGGGTATCCTTTCCTCCTGTGGAGCTCTACCATGAAAGGTGTACTTACAAATCAGTCCCTCCTTGTGTTCTCCTGATGGGAGTGGATCTGCAAGGATCCCAAGGACCTCTGTCTGTCTGTCTGTCTGTCTATCTATCTATCTATCTATCTATCTATCTATCTCTGCCTATCTATCTCTCTATGTCTGTCTGTCTGTCTGTCTGTCTATCTATCTATCTATCTATCTATCTATCTATCTATCTATCTATCTATCTCTGCCTATCTATCTATCTCTGCATCTATCTATCTATCTCTGCATCTATCTATCTATCTATCTATCTATCTATCTATCTATCTATCTATCTATCTATCTCTGCCCATCTATCTATCTCTCTATCTATCTATCTATCTATCTATCTATCTATCTATCTATCTATCTATCTATCTATCTCTCTATCTATATCTGTGTGTGTGTGTGTGTCTGTCTGTCTGTCTATCTATCTGTCTGTCTATCTGTCTATCTACCTATCACAAAAGTCTCACCAGGAAAGATAATACTGAGCTGCTAACAACTCATTTCCAGATGTGTCCTGGGGGTAGAGGATGTGGAACATCATGTACAACAAATACAAGATATCAAGGAGCATAATCACAAATTGAAGACAAATCAGAATAGCATATGTACAGGTAATGAAGAAAACAAAAAAAATATATATATATTTGAACATGAAAATGTTTTCCTCCTTTCTACTTTTTTGTACGTTTCTTACCACCTCTCATTTTCACCTCCACTCCCACACTCTAGCTGCATATACTCAGCCCCCCAGCTCCTAAAGCCCCTCTCTCTCTCTCCCGCATCCCAGTTAAACCATGACCCCACCTCACCTCATCCCTCACCTCTACCCACCTTCCACATGATTTCCTCCAGTGCCTTGCCCCCATGGATGGCTACCAGCATAGCATTCCTATGGTGCTCCTGCACATTATCCTGTGATTTGGGCATCCTGCAAGTGGGCGCCTGCCGAAATGGCGACCCACTTGTGGCCACTGCCCTGATGGTGAGGACGTGGGGTTGGCGACTGAATAGGGAGGGTCACGAAAAGGCTACAGGATTATCATGCTTATCGTGCGTGGAAACGAGCTTGGCGACTGAGGGGTGGGAGGTTTGTGAGGGTGGTGCCACTGGTTGCCACCAAGCTGGCATCGTGGCGTGGTGTGGTGGTACTGGCCGGGGTGGTGAGATGCATGGTTGGGACTGAAGCGATGGTTGTTGCGCGCCCGGCCGAGACGAGTTTTCTGCGGATATGAAACCCCACCCGTCATGCACCCCTGGAGTTGAGAATCTAAATTTTAAGGGGGCATGAAGGGCACAGCCCCCTGCATGAAAGAACAGAAAGCATTTGTTCTGCACCGCTTTCACTGGCGCCGGGAATCCAGATTGCCGAAATTCAATTTCAGCGATGTGGAGTTTGCGATAAGGGCATTCGGCCTTCTGAATTCGCCCTTATCACATGGAACCCTCCTGCGCTGTGCCCACATCTGCAATTAACACAAGGGGGCCAAAAATTCCCAGCCACTTTCTCATTGTTCCTACTCATTCTACTCCTTGCAGGAGATGTTGAACCAAACCCAGGTCCCCCAGTGGGTCCCCAGAATTTGAACTCCCTCAAAGGCCTAAGCATTGTGCACATGAACATCAGAAGCCTCTTACCAAAAGTGAACCTACTCAGCCGCTGGCTAACCCAACATTCCCCTAACATTCTCTGCCTCACAGAAACTTGGCTATCTGCGAAAACTCTGGACTCCTCCCTAACGATTCCTGACTATGCACTCCATCGGCAAGACTGCGGCAAGAGGGGTGGAGGGGTAGCAGTTTACATAAGACAATCACTAACTTGCTCAGTCATCAAGAAAGAATCCTGCTATGGCTCTCATGAACTGATCCTTACCCACATCCCCCTTCCCTATACCCTCCCACTCTTCATCGGGGTGATTTATGCATGCCCTCAGCTAGCCCAAGAAGTACTCATCTCATGCATATCCACCCTACCACCCCTTGTGGCAAATGGCGAGTTACTATTACCGTGTGACTACAATCTGGATTGGTTCTCCCCCTCCTCCAAAACTGCCATCTCCATAATCGAGCGAGTCTCTAAACCTCACCCAGTTAATCACTGAGCCGATCTGCTACAATCCCTGCTCCACAAACCGTTCCTTAATTGATTGGATCCTCTCCTCCCATCCCCATAGAATATCCACAGCAGGTGTAATGGCTGAAGCCCTAAGTGACCACTGCATCACTTACTGTACTAGAAAAACACAACTATGCAAATCAGCTCCTAATTAAATAGAAATCTGTCCTCTAAACTCACCAAATACTGACAACCTCCTGTATGACCTAAAACATGCTGACTGAGACTCTGTCTACTCTGCATCAGACATAGATACAGTCCTGTCTGGTTCCTGCATATTTTCCCCTAGGTTTGTGACACTCATGCCCCTCTGATCAAAGCTAGAGTAAAGAAATGCTACCACCCATGGTTATCTGCCCCACTTATTGGCCTATGCAAAACCTGCAACAACACCTGGTCTCATTTTAAATCTTCACAGACCCCACAAGCCAGGCAAGCCTCCAACACTCTCAGGAATGCTTGCACCAAGGCCATAAGATGAACTAAAGCTGACTGCTTTAGGTCACACCTGCAAACCGATTATCATTCCTCCTTGTGGAAGGTGGTCCACTCTCTCATTGATCCCCTTCTCATACCAACACACCATCCCTCAAGCAAAGTGGTCTACCAATTACTGACCCTGTCAAAATAGCTGTCACCCTTAATAAATTCTTTACCACCTGTGCTCTCCTAGACCATTTATCACCTCCCTCCCAAGGAGCCCAAGATGACTCCCAAAACTCACGTCAAAACACCTTCCTGCTCACCCCCACTACTGTGAAGGAAGTCCTGGATGATCTCTATTCCCTAAATGTCTCTAAATCCAGCCCAGATGGGATTCACCCTAAACTTCTGAGCATATCAGCACCTAGAATCGCTTCACCACTAGCATTCCTTCTAAACAATGTCTTTCTCCTCGGGTGAAGTCCCTCAAGCCTGTAAAATGGTCTGTATGTAATCCCCCTATACAGGGGTGGTGACCCCTCAGTGCCTGGAAATTACTGGCTGATCTCCCTTCTTCCAGCCTTTGCCAAATTACAAGAAGCCTTGGTCCAATCCAGGCTGTCTGAATTCCTCACATCTTCTGAATTCCTTTCTCCTTAAAAATCAGGCTTCAGAACGTGCCACTCCACAATATCCTCCCTGCTTCGAGGCACTGGACACATTGACTCTGCCTCAGACCAAGGCCACCAGACCACTGCTGTTTTTGAAGACCTGGTCAAGGCCTTTGGTTCAGTCTCTCACCCCTTGCTTCTTAATAAACTCGAGGCAGCTGGACTTGCGCCCCCAACAATTCAGTGATTTAAATCCTACCTCAGAACAGACAGACTTCAGTCAGTCAGGGTAGCAAACTCCACTTCCCCCCTCTCCCCGTTCTCGCAGGTGTCTGCCAAGGATTAGGTCTTAGACCTCGTACTCTCAAACGGGGGCAGTGAGAGGATCTCAGATCTAGAAGTGGGTTGCCATCTGGAAACAAGTGACCATCAAACAGTGTGGTTCACATTAAACTCAGCTACAGAGTCAAGCTATACAAAAGTGAGGGTATTGGACTTTAGGAGGGCTAACTTTGGCAAGATGGGAGAGTGCCTCAGAAAAGCACTAGCAAACAGGCTAGAAGGAGGTGTGGAGCAACAATGGGGAATCATCAAAACTGCCATCACAGAGGCAACAAGCCTTTGTGTGAAGCAAATAAACAAATCAAAATGAAAGAAAAAGCCACTATGGTTCTCAAAAGAGGTGGCTGTGAAAGTCAGAAAGAAAAGATAGCATTCCGGAAGTATAAGGAACACAGAAGGAGCAGGACAGAAAGCTGTACCAGTTAAGGCAGAAGGAAGCAGGGAGGAAGTCAGAAGAGCAAAGGCCCAAACTAAGGAAAAGATAGCCAACTCAGTTAAGAAGGGGGATAAAACCTTTTATAGGTACATCAGAGACCGTAGAAAGACAAAGGGAGGGATAGTGAGGCTGAATAGAATGAATGGTGGGTGGGCAGAGGGGGACAGTGAAAAAGCAGGGATACTGAACGAATATTTCTGCTCAGTATTCACAAAAGAGGAGGTGGAAGTGCCTAATCCAATTAACAGAAGCACTCTTGATAGGGGGTCGATCCCAGTCCTTTCACAGAAGAAAGGGTTCTGCAAAACTCCTAAAACTGAAGGTGGACAAAGCAATGGATCCTGATGTAATTCACCCCAGAATTCTAAAAGAATTAAGGGAGGAACTAGTGAAACCACTGGCTACTCTTTTAATAAATCATGGGAGGATGGTGTGGTACCCGAGGACTGGAGGAAGGGATGTGATTCCCCTTCACAAAGTGGGACCGAGACAGAGGCAGGAAACTACAGACCTGTCAGTCTGACCTCTGTGGTAGGGAAAGTGATGGAGTCACTTCTGAAGGAAAGAATAGTTGAGTACCTAGAGGCCAGTGGGCACAGGACCCAAGGCAGCATGGGTTCACAGCAGGAAGGTCATGTCAGACGAATCTAATAGATTTCTTTGACTGGGTGACCAAAGTAGTAGACCAGGGAGGGGCTGTGGACATGGCCTACCTAGACTTTAGCAAGGCATTTGACACAGTCCCATACAAAAGATTAATAGTCAAATTAACCAGCCTTGGAGTGGGTCCCAGGGTGGCAGCCTGGGTAAAACATTGGCTGCACAACAGGACACAGAAGGTAATTGTAAATGGAGTCCACTCTGAAGAAAGAGGGGTTACTAGTGGGGTACCACAGGGTTCAGTATTGGGTCTAGTCTTTTTTAATGTCTTCATCAGTGACATTGCAGAGGGACTGGAAGGAAAAATATGCCTTTTTGCAGATGACACAAAGTTCTGCAACAGGGTTGATACACAAGGAGCGTGGAAAGGATGAGAAGGGACTTGCAAGGTTGGAGGAATGGTCAGAAGTATGGCAGCTAGGATTCAATGCAAAGAAGTACAAAATAATGCACCTGGGAAACAAGAACCCAGAGGAAGAATACACAATGGGGGAGGTAGTAACAACAAAAAAAGGAAAGGGACCTGGGGGTAATCATATCAGATGACCTTAGGTTAGTAAGCAATGTGAGAAGGCAGTAGGGAGGGCTGGGGGTATGTACTGGGGTGCATAGGGAGAGGCATCAGCAGCAGAAAACAGGAAGTTGTTATCCCTCTGTACAGACAGTTGGTGAGACCCCATCTGGAGTATGCTCCAGTTCTGGAGACCCCATCTCCACAAGGACATAGACAGGATAGAGGCAGTCCAGAGGAGGGCAACTAAAATGGTGCAGGGTCTGCAAGAGAAGCCGTATGAGGAGAGACTAAAGGAGCTTAATATGTATACCCTTGAGGAAAGAAGGAGAGGGGGACATGATAGAAACTTTTAAGTACCTCAGTGGAATCAACAAAGTCCAAGAGGGTAGCATCTTTCAGAAAAAGAGACTTGCAAGAACAAGGGGACACAATTTAAAGATAGAAGGGGCAGTTCAGGGGCAATGCGAGGAAGTATTATTTCACAGAGAGGGTAGTGGATGCATGGAACAGCCTTCCTGAGGAGGTTGCAGGGTCTAAAACTGTGGGAGAATTCAAGAATGCATGGGACAGACATAAGGCAATTCTTGTGGGGGGTAGGAAGGAATAGGCTGTTGGTTAACTAGGATCTGCAGCCTATCCTGTAGGTAGGGAAATGGGCAGACTAGATGTGCCAAGTGGTCCTTATCTGCCGTCAAAGTCTATGTTTCTATGTTTCTACCTAGGTCACATTTTGTTCTCCTTATGTATAAATAACATCCCCAAGGTTTGCACAGGATCCCGCATACACATGTATGTGAATGATACCATCCTCTTCGCATCTGGGACAATTTCAAATGATGCTCAATCCCTACTACAGCAGGACTTCCATAACATGCAGACCTGGTTCCAGGCAAACCAGCTCAAAATCAATACTTTTAAAATAGTTTCTATGACCTCCAGGACTGCACAAAAAACATCCAGAGCACCCCCTGCCCCTGCCATCACCTCCCTGGATGGAATCCCACTAAGTGCTGTCTCAGCATACAAAAATCTAGGAGTATGGCTAGACCCCCATTTAAACTTTTCAACCCACATAGAAGCCATCACATCGAAGCTCCGCTTCAAGCTTGGTGCGCTATACCATAACAGAGACTTCCCCTCACTGCCAGTGAGGCGTGAATTACTGATAAAAATGATGACCCTTATTTTCGACTACGCAGATGTAATATATTGCAAAGCCCCTGCCTCTTCTTTAGCCAGACTAGACTGCCTCTAATATGCCTTCTGCCGTTTTGCCACAAACTCCTCCCTCAGAACCCATCATTGCTCTCTCCTCTCCACCCTCGATATAACACTCCTGTCCCACCACCGCTACATCTACTCTATCTCCTTTAATATCCAAATTTTGGTTCTACCTGCTATCTGCTTACCTCTCAGAGAGGCTATCCCCCAGCGGACATATTAACATACACGCTACTGTTACCCCCTTGCAAATGTGGGTTTACTAAAATGTCTTTCTGGGCTCCTAAATGCCCATTGTCCGGCTGGTGTCCTGTCTGTAGTAGTTCTATTTGTCTGCGTGAGAGTGCTCTAGTGAGTCTCCTTACCTGTCTCTTTAAGAGAGCGCCTATGCTCTGTTTGAAAATCACTCTGGGCTGGGTCCAGGTAATTAAGGCTCGCAACCAACCAGACAGCCTGACATATTGCTCCATTCTGCAGTTGCTGCTAGTGCAGAGGAATCCCTGTTGGGAAATACGGTTATTTATTGTTTATCTATTATAATAGTGATGTTGAAGAAGTTTGTCTAACCTGCTTTCGCTTGCAGCTTGAACATTTGAATAGGAGCCACCATTTTGGTTTTGGACTGCCAGTGTTGAACCAATTGAATCTCTGGGGACCTAAAATGGAGACTGTCCCCAGGGTTTGTATGGGAAGGAAATTCTGTAGTATTTGTAGTTTTAGGTTTTTATTTATTTATTTATTTATTTTATTTATTTAGACAGCAGTTTGGAAAACCTTTGAGCCATAGGCTTATTTACAAAGGTACCTTGTCACAGTAAGACAAACGAAAATACACAGTATAACAGTATAACACAGTATAACAGTAACTTAAGACATAGATACAAACAAGCTGGTACAGGCAGGATTGATGCAAACAATACCAGAGTTATGTTGTCCTTAGCAGCTTAGTACTAAGCTTTGTCATAAGTATTGACTACGGCTTTGACTTTGGCACCTAAATGGACTGGGAGGTGGAGCCCTTTCCGTGACAGACAGTTCCCTCAGCCAACCGAACCTTGTGGATTACAAGGAAATACCCAGAACTGCCTGAAGCAGTGTGTCAGTGGAGAGTGAAAGTTGGAGAGTGAACAGCTCGAGCGGTCAAGCAGTTGCTCCTAGGAGGAGCATAGGAGAATCAGCGGGAAGGCTCTGTTGGCCTGACTGTCTCATTCTCTGGCCTAAGGAAATTGTCTGTTGCAGAAGTCGGACTTTTCTGATTGCAGGCTTACACCTGCAGCATAGGAAAGGAAGCGTGTAGTTACTACTTGCAAGTAGGACCGAAGACTTGCTGCAGAAGCGATCGGCCTGCCTGAATGAGAGAAGATAGCTTTGGCTTGAAAGGTTTGTGCAGCGAAGCTGTAATTAGCAAATGGACTATATCAGAATTGTGGCTTAGAGAAACTACTGATTTGAATGTGCTGAATGTGTTTCATGGGTTGCGATTTGGTTCCCCACAGAGAATCCTGTTATGCCAGCTGGAGACTTTTGAGCAGAAGATCACAAACTTTTCTCAGGACTATTCATCATGCTTTGGCCTTGCCTTCTTGGCCCAAGCCCCTGCCCACATTCCAGAGACCATCTCAGCGAAAGACCGGCTTGAGGATTTGGCCCCCTGCTCAACACCATCGAACAGGTAGCGACCACCAGGAGGTGAGTCATGTAGTCTCTGCTTCCCTGGCCAACTGAATCAACACCAGGAGATCTTTATCTCGCCTGTCCTACATCCTGGCCTGGGTTGTGTGAGTACAAACCAGGGTAGCTCCCTGCAACGACAGCTACAGATCATTATGTGTCAACTGATTGATTTGTTTTGGGTTATTGCTAAGGGACTGAGTCATCCAGCTCGGGATTACAAATATTTGGGTTGTGTACATGCTAACTGTTTTCTTCCTAAAGGGCCCCAACAACAGCTGCAACGCCGGCCACCCCAGGCAACGCTTCAGGCTAGCCTGTGTAAGATCTGGCTACCAAGGGTTGCAAGACTGATTATCAGGGACTTACAGTGCATGCTGAATCAGCCTAAAGTAAATCAGAGTGCCAGTCATTTGACTAAATTCATGCCCCTCCCTTGTTCACTTCCCCTGAATAAACCTGATACTCTGTTTCACGTTTAACCTGGCTAGTGTGCATATTATTAGTTGGGTCACAGTGAAAGATTTTGCATTGTGTATTGCTGATTTTATTTTCCAAGGGGTCTTCAGGGCACTTGCAGCAGATCCAGCCCTGGTGGTAAGTGCAAGCGGTGTGAACACATTCTTACTTTTATCCAGTGCATGTGAATGTTCTATGGTATTACTGTAGAGGCCACTAGAAGGGTTAGAGGGTGGTTATAGCATCCCAGAGGGCTATACCAAAGCAGTCAAGCTACCCCAATACCACTCCTCCAGATGGAGGCACCCATTCACAGAACTCAGGTCCCTCAACCTGTGCATATTCCTACAGGCAGGGGTAGTAGCCCACAGGATAGTGCCACCTAGGGGTTACACTGCGATCAAAGGACACCCGCTCCTTCACACTTCCCAAACCTTCCTCAGCATGCTGACAAATCTGCCTTCACTTACAGGCTCCCTTTTCTATGGAACCAACTATATCCTTTCCTAAGAGACTTGCCCTCACACAACTCCATCAGACAACGACTTCGCTTACTATCACCCATCCTGCTCCTGCTTCTCACCTTCCCAGCCTCACCTCCTGTACACCCAATCCTCCCCTCAAATGGTTAAGCAATGAAGGACACCAGGCTCTTCTTCCTGGAAACAGTAACCCCCCTCAGTCTCAACTGTGTACTATATGTAAATAATCTGCACTGTTGCAATGCTGTATAAATGTCATCCTCTCTAGCTGAACTTACTGTGGCATTTACATGTATCCAAATTGTAAATTATTTTCTACAATGAAGTATTATCTACCTAATCAAACATATATGGCTACTATATATATCCATCTGTATATATCCTTTTGTATTTATGTAACCTATATGTAAATATGCCATGTACCAACCTCATGTGCTTATAATCCCTGTTATCCTCATCTCCAGGTCGCACCTGGAAGCAAGCCTTGGCTCAGTGTGCCTTTCCTGGTTACCAAATGTTTAAATACATTTAAAAAAAAGATAGCCAGGGCAAAACTAGTGGTGAGGGGAGGAAAAGAGTCACGGACAGTTGCAGGAGGGAAAAGAATAGTCATAAAGGAGAGACTTTAAGCAAGAAAGGTGAAGAGGTAGAGTGAATTGCCAAGGGAAGGGAGGAACAGAGTTTAGGAAACCAGTATGAGAAAGCAGATTGACCAGCAGTAGAACAATGTGGGAATGGGAAGCATTATTGCATAGAAGGTAGTAAGAAGCTGAGGGAGAGGACAAGAGGGATGCAAGGTATTTGGGAAGGGAACCAAACCAGAATTTAATCTCTTTTGAGAGGGGCCCATCATTGCTTCCTTGTACCACTTAATTCTAGATGGTCAGTTGCTTGAGCAGGACTCCTGCTGGGTCTCCCTCCTTTGCTGGTGGTGTGGAGGTGTCCCCCCCCTTCCTAGCTAAGGAGGGGACAAGGACAGACAGGGTTCCTAGTCCTTTGCTCTTCCTGTGTCTTAACTGCTGGACTGGAACTGGGAACTCCCGTCACTCTTGAGACTGCCTGACACTCAGCAAGCCTTTGGGGAGAGTGGGGCAGTTGCAAGTTGAGGAGCTAGCTGCACAATCGAGCAGACTTGATAGACCATTAGGCCTGCTTCTGCTGGCGTTTTTGTATGTTCATAGTGCAGTTAGGAAACTCATATTATACAATGGCAAGAAACTTTCCTGGACTCTGAATAGTCAGTGTGTCCCTGGCACAGTGAGGTTATCCCAGCACAACCTCACTGTATTGCTTTTGATGCCTTGGATAATGGTTTGGATGCCATTGATGATGCTTTGGATTCCTTAAAAACATTTTTTTATCTTTATTTTTTTATTTTGTGTAACAACGAGCCATTGTATGATAGCAATAATCCACTCCAGGGTGTGGGTTGTGCTCGGATAACCTCATTCTGGATGCTGGATGCACTGACCTGGCGGTCTTGTGCTCCAACCACCCAGGTGTGAGGTTATCCAAGCACAACCCACACCCTCTTGTGCATTATTGCCTAAGCACGAACTCCTGACATCCTAGCTCCTAGCTGAGGCTCACTAAAGAGCAACTCTGAGGATCTGGCTTGACCCTTTGTGAGTACTCTAGTATCCTGCCTCAAGCTGGATGAAGAGAGAGAGAGAGAGAGGCTAGTTACACAAATAACAAGAGTTTTGACTGAGGGTCAGGATCAAGACTCCAGGGAAGAAAACAGGGTCAAGCTTGCAAAATCATAAAGCAGTTGTTATCTGGCCAACAGTTTACTTCCCCAAATTAATGCAGTGCTTGGCCAAACTGTACTGTTGGGCTACTACCCCAATCCACACTGGTACCAATATGTCCCTTAGTTCTTCATGGGAGCTCCTGCAGAAACCTGGGTACCCAGGCATTGGATCACTGCCGGCCCGATGGTCACGTTGCTCATGGTTGTCAAGCACTGGCATGCATAAACAACAATGCATACTGAAAAAACCCAACTTTATAATCTTGGCTGGGTTGTCTAGTTCATTAACAGTAGTTCAGCTGTGGCCATAACTAAAAATAATGGGTCACAGGACCCATGTGCCCTGGAAAGTTATACACAGTTCTCCTGGCTTATCAACCCTTTACCCTCTGGTGCAGTTCTGGCTGTATTTACCAGTTCCCATCTGCAGCAGTGTTATACCTCTGATGGTTCTGCAGAGTTCCCTCAGTTCTCCTGTGCTGGTTGCTCTTCCTAGCACCTCTGCAGGTCACCTGGGCTCTCTATGTCATTTACTCTGTCTCTTGGGGTGTCACTCTTTAGCATCTGTTTCAAATTAGCTTTCTGACTACAGCTTTGGCTCCAAGAGGGCTCACTCGCCTGATCTGTGCAGCATCCCCACAACTCCCACAGCACTGTGGACTTCTAGTGGATATTAGTGATGGTGGTCTAGACACAGAGCTGTACTTTGGGGTTGGCAGACCCCTTCAGTCAAATCTCAGGCAGGGGATTTGGTGCATTTAGTAAATCAGCCCTTCTCTTTATTTTTCTCAGCTCTCGTCTCCAGGTAGCTGTTAATGTTCAGCAATCATCTTCTATCTCCTGGCTATGGAAGCCCCAGGAAGGCCTCTAGTGCTAGCACAGTAAGGCAGGCAGCTCTGTCTCCCTGTTGTCTCACACAGATGGAAAACTGAGGAACAACTTATGATGTTCACCAGTGGATCTGGCCCTTTCATTGGCTGGTCCTAGTTTTTAGTCACTTGGGAACATATTTATTTATTTATTTGAAAAGTTTCACCAGGAAAGGCATACTGAGCTAAACAGCTAGTTTCCAGATGCGTCCAAGAGGGAAGGGGACAAGAACACAGTACAATTGATTTTTACAACAGAGTAAGGCTTCACAAAATAAAACATACATACAGTGATTAAATAACATTTAAGCAGCTATGTACAACGTGTAGGTATGTGGACTAACAAATGCAGGGGAATAAATATTGAGTCGCAAGGCATGGTATGGGCGGCATATCCCATAGTAAACATCAGGGGAGGCAGAGCAAGTAGTGAGAAATGCAATAGGAAAAAGGAGGAGGGGGAAAAGGAGGAGAAGAAATAAAGTAGAGGCGGAGATGCACACCATCGTTCCTCTTGGATGCAGACCCCACAAGGACCAGATACAGTTGGATGCACACTCAGACTGTGTTGGATTCCAGGCCCGCATGGAAGCAGGGTGGAAGTGGGGAGGGAGGTGAAAGAGGGGGAGTAAAGAAGTAGAGTGGACTGTAATAGGAAAGGAGGAATAGGAGGAAAAGGAGGAGGAAGAGGAGTATGGAAGAGAAGGAGAGGCAAACCATCATCCCTCTGGGATGTAAACCCCACAAGGGCCAGTCACAGCTGGTTGCAGACCCAGCTCAAGACTGGTTTCCTGACCTACAACTGCAGAAGAGTGGGGGGGGCAAGGAGAAAGGAAAGCAGGCAGGAGAGGGGAGGGGAGGGGAGAGGAGCGGGGTGAGAAAGGTAGGACATGGAGTGAGGTAGAAGGGAGAGCGAAGGGTTGGAGGAGAAAGTTACTAAGCTTAAGAGTAGGTGAATATGTTGATCACTAGACACAATTAGTTGCCTCACTCCTGATGAATTAATAAGGTGCTTACAGTCCCTTGAGCCCTCTAATTAGCTTCTGGAGTCTGATTGGCTGTTTAGCTACTTCTGACCTCATTGCCATGTTCTCCAGGGTCATGGGTAGCAAAGATGGCTATTCTTTTAATTTTATGGGCACTGGCCTAGAGTTTTTTACATAAGAAGGGCTTCCTGCTCTTAAACAATATTTGTGTCCCCACAGTGTTTTAGCACTGTCCGGTCAAGTTGAGGTGGTTGGGTGGTGAAAGCCCACGATCGTCAGGTGTGCCAATGGGCTCCTCTACACTGATGGCAAGGAAGAGCCTTTGTAGTTCATGTGGAGCTATAAAGATGAATGGCGAAGTGGGCAGTAAAGATCTGGCATCCTCTCTTGTGATCCACCTCCAGTCCTGCTGCAGTCCAGGGAGCCAAGAGGGGATCTCAATGGTGGTGGGCAGCAAGGTAGGCTCCATGGAGCCAGGTCAGCTGGCACACTTTTGTGGAGGAGGGTTTCACTAGCAAATGCAATTAGACAGTTTAAATTGTAATATACAACAGGTTAAATTTGCAGGGATTCTACCCTTAGCTGCACCCGCACAACACAGTGCTTGTGCAGCTCAGGCCTTCCACACAGAAATGTACAGGTCCTAGCTATCTGTCTAAATGGAAAACTGTTGCAGGACAGACTGTCTGATATTTATTTATTAGCTTTTGGTAACCGGGTAAGTGCGCTAGGCAACAGACCTGCCTATTTTCAGGCACGACCCAGGAGAGCACAGGACATTGGTTACAATATGCAGAAATGCACAGACATAATATAGGTGTACAGGAGCAAAACAAGATATGCATTGGGTAGCACAGTAATAGTTACATAAGGGTACATTTTAGGCATAGATCATAATAAGGATGTAAAATAAAGCAATTAGGGTAACCATAAGACAGCTGAGGACAGTAATGACATCAAGGTTCATAGCCACCTAGACAAGCATATTACATGGGAGAAGTTGTACTCATTGTTCAGTGGACTGTTGAACTGCCTTACTGAAAGCAGCAAATGGTTTCCGAATTAGCACTTGAGATTACCAAACCCTGGTCTACACATACACCAGGAAGATATAATACTGTACACCGATTCTGGGAAGCAAGAGAACAAACCAGATGATTTCTAGTCATGGTTTAGAGTATTCTTAGTTTGCATAACAGTACTTAGTGAATGTTGTAGCTTTAGCTGTAGATAACCAAATAGGCACTGCACCTTTAAGAATCATCAATGCCTTCTGATTTAGCAAAAACTAATTGGTAGTTGGCACATCTGGCACTTTAAAAGAGTGGGGGGAAGGACTCCAAAGGGTTTACTGTTTATGTAACCTGATCCCTTCTTGTAAAGCTGATTGGCCCTCCTTCTGTGAACCTGCCCTGTTAATTCACAAGGGTCCTGTACAAACCGGCAGGCTCTTTAATGCCGACTGAAATGCCACATGCTTTTGCTTTACTTTATAGTGAGGTGGGCACAATTTAACCCTCACTGGGGACCCTGGATTCTGGTGGTCACCATCTGCTGATAGCAGTACACTAATGAATACCTATGCTATTGTGTCCTCCTCTGGCAGACACAGAAATTACATCTTTTTTCCTGAAATGTCTTTTTGAGTGATATCAGTACATATTTCTATCTTTTGTTTGCAAGGAAGATACAGCAAGGCAAGTTTTTTTCTGCAAGCAGTTCAAGATAAATTTCTATATACTTCACGACCTACTCCTTTGCAACCTCTGTTGTTTACCCCTGCTTTTCATGTTCATTTTCTTCTAAATCTGGTTAGATGGTGACACATTGTTTCTGTTTCTCATGTCAGAGCTTAAGTTAGTGGCCTGGAGTTAACTCTGATGTCACCAGTGAATGTATGTGTCTTTCTTATTGCAGTGGCAAAAGCCAAAATTGGAAATAAAATGACAGATTGACTGAGTGAGGTACTAATGTCCCCAGTGCCCTGTAAGGTCAAAGAGCAGTGTCTGCTGCATGCTAGTTCATCTTAATCTCAAGGAAAATGATGTTATTGTTCAAATACAGCTGAGAATATCAATAACAGACTTGTGGCAGCCATATTTAATGAAGCTCACCATTAATTACTTTAAATCTAAAAAATGCTAAAGCAGACTCATAATGGGGGAATGGCATCATGCAAGACAGGAGAAAATTATTATTCTAAATGGACTAAAGGCTGCCCCAATGGCTTGTGGTTAAGGGCATTTGCCTGCAACTTTGGAGAATGTGGGTTCCGAGACCACCATCCCAATCAGCAGCAGGGGTAGATGAGTTGTCCCAAGGATGTTCACTCTGCTCTGGGAAGGATTTCTTGCACTCCCCTTATAACTGCTATGCCCTGGTGGCCCAGAGAGATGAGATGCCATTCAGAGGGGAGCCCTGCCAAGCTCCACTCCACTCCGGATGTCAGGGTTGTTCAGGAACCTTTTGGCAGTAGAGTGCGGAAGCAGTGACACCAAGCCCCATTCCCGATATCCACCCAGTCATTACTGGGGGGAGAGTCCATGCTGTGATAGTAATGGTGCTGCCCTCACCCCTCTGACTGCAAAGTGCAGCACCCTCTGTACTCCGTGGCTCACTGCCTCACAATGAGAGACGCAGAAATGGGTCACAGAGAAAGGACCAATGTGCAGTCAATAGTTCAATACCAATGCAACAGGTAAGGAAGCAAACCTTAGCGTAGGCTCCCAAACACAGATGGCATCATGGTTTGGAGGGTCTTAGCACTGGTGGGATCAACAGTGTGGTAGGTAGACAAGGCAAGTGTTGGTGGCATAAAGTGTAAAACATCAGAAACTGAATTAAACAGAATGATATGTAGCCCACCCCCTCCCTGGTGTCTAGGGTATTTGATGGTAACTATCCATTGGGGAGGGGGTGCCACAGTGGAAACTGTTAAAGATGACTTACAGTTTTCGTTTCTGAGGTACAGCAACCTCTGCAGGGCCAGGCTACAAAGTAAAAGTTATCAGCTCCAAGTGGAAAAATGACAAACACAGGCAACATGTAAAACAAATGAAGGATCCTTTAATAAAAGCTAACAGCTCCAAGAGCTTATAGGGTAACTCTCACAGACGGTTTTGCAGCAGAGCACAAAAGGGTCCATTCCAGTAAAGTCCCAGATCTGCTCAACAGTGCACACAGTGTCCATATTCAAGGGGTGTGAACCAGATGACCCCTAAATGCAAGCAGAACATACACCACATTCAGCATGTTAAAACCCAAACGTAATCCCACAGGCATTTCTTCACTTTCCAGGATAACTCCCCACTCCTATGGCAGGACCAAAAACTGAACTGCACTCTCACTGGATTATAATGTTCATCTTGGGTGACTGCCCCACAACTACAGAATATGTCCCAATGGCAGTCAGACACTCTCCTCCCTTGTCAGAGCAGTGCCGAATGCAGAACTCTGAGTCCCCACATATTCCCTTCAGGAAACAGATCCTTGATATTTGAGCTCCTAGGGGCTCGTAGCTCTGGGGTGGATTCCCACCAGGGACATGGAGTCTCAGACACTCTCTCAGTTCTCCCATCCTCTCTGATATAACCTGGGTCATACCCACAGCAGCTGCAAGTCTTCCACTGGCAGGGCTTGCAGGTTCCCTACAGGGTAACAGACTTCTCCCACTCCATGATCACCACCATGTCTTCTCCCGCTCTCCACAAAAGTCCTGCTCTCTCCTTTTTTGACTCCTCTCCTTCCTGCCTGCATGCTCCCACACCAACCAGGAGGAAAGCCCCACCAGAGTGCTGCTAATACAGACAGCTCTAGGAGGTGGAAATTTAACCCTTTAAGGGTCTGGGCTCCTATAACCCCACACCAATCTTCAAAGGTGTATGAATTAGTACACCAAACTGATACCCCAACTCCATGGGGGGGAGTTACAGATATAAAAATGAAATAAAAAGGTATAGGTACAGTACATTTTCATCTTAACATGAACTGTGGTTTTCAAGCTTTTTTTTTTGTTTACCCAAAATACAATGTGAAAGACCCATTTAATGACTGAAACACACATCACAGCATGTATTTCTGGTTAAAATGAATATGCTACATATTATATTTAGAACACTTAATGATCTGAATAGGCCTCAAGTATTTCTAAGGAATATGACTTTTTCATCTTGGTTTATTAACCATTGAAAGTCCACTGGTGCAGTATTGGTATATTATTCATTTGCCATATGGGGACCCCACATTTGCATCCTGAGTCTTGAACTAACACCTTGGATAGGGAGAAATAAGGTATATTATGTGTCCCAGGAGTACACTGGCTATCTCAGGGATGGCGGGTGATGTACAGTTTGTACTTAATCACTGCATTAGACTATGTTAAAGCTCACTTGTGGTTGTTACAGCAACTTAGTAAAATGCTGTAAACTGTTGTGAAACTCACTTGCTTCACAGCACTGGCTGCTTTAAGGCAGTGAAGCAGGTAATAAACAGATCTTGTTACTGAAAGCATGGACTGAGTATCTTGTATTATAGAATACAGCAAGAAGCCTGTAAAACAGCACATTTAGGTCTGGTCCAGGGACGCAGCTCTAATGTTACTGCCCACCACACCAGTGATCCTGGATTGAGAGGGATCTTGGGTTGCTGGAGGGTGGCCGGGGGATAGGATTGAACGCCAGATGGACTGCTGTCCTCTCCTAGGGGGTAGCTTGCTGGTTTGCTGAACCACTGCCACCAGGTGGAGGCCTGGGGGCAGTGCAGGACAGGAGCAACAACATTGGGAGGGAGCTGCTGGACCCTGCAATGTTTGCCTGTCTCCACATGAGCATGCTTGACTTGGGAGGGGAGAGAAAACCGGTGCAAAATGGTGGCGAGGCAGGCATGTATGACACCCTGTACACTGTCCCTCACCTATTCCACCATCGGGACCCAGAAGAAGCTCTGGACTGAAGGTAAATCCCCACAAGGGTGATAGATGGTGGCGGATGGTGGGGACAGGGTAGAAGGGAGCCCAGCCCACCTTGGCTGAGGAGAACACAACCTATATGAGAAAAAAATAAGCCAGTACATTTGGCGACAGGATCACAAAGGAATCAGGATGATATGCCTACTAACAGTATACTGAATTAAGAGTACTTTTCAGAATCATTTTAATACAACTAACTGATAAAATACAGAACATATCACCATGGCCTTCGTATGCCAACTCAATTTTCCTGTATTTGGAGCTGACACAAAGCCTAGTTCAGTTGGAGCATGTTGGATTAAATGCGTGCAGAGGTTTGAGAAATATGCAGTTTCATTGGCCATAACATATGAAGACAGAAGAACATATTTTTCTACATTTTACAGGGGAGATAGTTTCTAACATATATGCGATGGTATCAGCTGATGATTACACATATATGAATGTCAAAACTAAGCTGATTAATTACTTTATTCCCCTAAAAAGAATGTTTTATGTTGGGAAGGCTTTAAGCATGAGGTTCAATGGGTGGAACAACAATGTCACTCCCCCATCAGGCCTTAAAAGGGCACTCCTCCTGGGCTGTCCCAGGATTAGTTTCTCATTGCAGACGGAGGTGCCGCCTTTTCTCCCTCTGGGTTGTGTCCCCTTTGCTTTTCCCTCTAGTTCAGCCATTTTCTCCAGGCTTGCCTAGCCTTTCCTCATCTTTCAGCTGTCTGCTCTGCCCTCCCTCCTTGACTCAGTGCTCTGTTCTCCACCTGCCTTCCTCTGCACAGGCTGCCTTCCCAGCTCCCTTCCTCTGCCTGTTGCCTTGTCCCCACCTCCCTGCTATCCTCGTATCGACTGCTCTCCTCCAGCCATTCTACTTGTTCATTCCTTGCTGGGTCTGCCACTGCTTTTCTCTGTTTCTTGCCCCCCCCCCCCACTCTGCTTCATGTTTCTGCTTTGCCTCTTGATTTCCCTGTCCCATTCCTTTCATCTCCTATTCCTCTGGATCTTTTGTTTTGGTTCATCCCTCCTCCCTACAGCATCTCTCGTCATCCTGTTTACTGTCCTCTCCCTTCCTCCCTGCGCCTCTGTTCATTGCCGGGCTGTTTCTCCTTTCCATTGGCTCTTCCATTTTGTGTCATCTCCGTGGTTCAGCTCCTCACCTGCTGAACCTACTGTTAAATATAAACAGAGCTTGGATGTCAATTGGAAAGAAATCTTTCTGTAAGACTGCAATTGGTTTTTGGTATAAATAGCCCATGTCTATCAGAGAAGTGACAAATACTAGAATATTTCAAACCCTAGCTATTGATTACATAGACACAATCTGCTTGTGTCTTAATTCTTGATAGACTGGAACCTTTTTTTTTTCATCTTTTGTTTCTGCATGATGTCTGCCTTGCCTTCGCATGCACCACCGTTCTCTGTTCTCCCGGTTTGGGTGTGGGGTCTCTTCAGCTGGAGCTCCATCCTGCTGCAGTGGTGGCTATGACTTTATCTGGGTTCTCCAGCCGCTTCCTCCGCACCTCTGGTGAGCTTCCCTACACCGAGCCTTCCGCTTCCCTTCCTGCCTGACAATATTCATTGCCATTCATGGTACCTTGAGTTGCAGTCAGTTTATTCTCCTTTATTATACTACTATTCAGTTACCAGTACTGTACTTCCTAATGTCTTCCCACACCTCTGGACCTTGGTTTCGTACCTGTTGGCAGCTCCAGAGTGTGATTCCCAACCCTTATTGGAAATACTTCCAAGGGACCTGGGATTGGAGCAACAGATCCAGTCCTGAGGCAGTAGCTTTCCGCTGGACCTGCTGCTATCTGTCTCGATCCTCATCTGGTCTGGCTCCTCTGCCATCTTCCCTCCACACTGCTTCAGCTGTTCATCATCCCTGCTTGGTCGGAGTCCTCGCGCGACATTTTTCTCTCCCTTCCTGCCCCTCCATTCTTTTGGGGTTTCTTGCCCTCTCATCCTTGCATGCGCTGCTCGCACACTCCTTCTCCTGGTCCCATGTTCAGGACCCCTCAGGTTCTATCTGCTATACAGGTTGCAGCTTTGCCTTTTGGGGCCCGTGCCTGTCCTTTGGGTTGGGCCCTGTCTCCTAACCCTTGTCCTTAGCTTCAGTTATCCACATTTGTTTTTTCTCTGCTCCTGCCACTTTTCCTGAGTTCATCTACTGTCTCTGGCTGCTGGCCTTTCCTCCCTCCCTCCCTCCCTTCCTCATTCCTGGCATTTCTCATTTTCGTTCTTCACATGCTTCCCCCTGGTGGGCCCTCACCCTCCTCCTCCCCTTCCCTCCACCCTCCGTTCCTCTCCTTCTTTGATATTTGCTTTCTTTTAGGGTTTTCCCTATCCTGCCATCACTTTCCCTATTTGTATCCCCCTCTTACTCTAGTCCATCTTGTGTCCTGGTGCCCATGTCTGGTCTCCCATAGTTACCAATAATGGGTAGCTTCCTCATGACATGAGTCTGGTTCTCCTTCACTCAGTCTGATCACAGGGTCTACTTATTTACATAGATTAATTGAGCATACCTCTCATTGGGTCTTATGCTACCTCATCGACCGCACTCCTGCGGTTATTATCACCATCAGTCTTCTTATGACCGCATCTGGGTATCCCTCGCTCATCCGACCTCTATGTGAGTCTACTCCTTCACATTGACTACTCGGACATAACTCTCTCGGGTCCATGCTAGCTTGACTCGACCTGCCCTCCACTCGGAGACATGTCTTTGTGTCTATTGCCTCTTTGCTCGGGGCTGGAAGGCTTCTTTCCATCATTGTACATCATTCATTTTATACCTCACCTTAGCCATACCAGCTTCCATAGCTTCACTCCATCATTGTTCATCTTCCACTTTATATTTCACCTTAACCATACTGGCCTTCTAGGCCTCATTTCATAATCACACATAATACATTTCATCATCACCTTAAACCGTTCAGGTCTTCAAGGCTTTTTTTCATCATCGTACATGCTGTCTTGCTTTGAGAGTCTAGTTGCAGAGACATCACTTGCATCCCTCGACAGCTGTCCATTTAGAAGGACAGAGTCAGAGATTCCTCTAAATTGGAATATTTTCCTCCTCCCTTGATCTCGACTCTACATAGCAGTAGCTGAGCCATCACTAATCATAACGTCCTTCAGCCTGGAGGGAGGGTGACCTAGGCCTTGAATCCCCAGAGGTTTCTTCCTCAAAGGGGGTTTTTCTTCTCCTCTATACCAGTGGTCATAATATTAGTCAGGGTTAGCGCTTTCATAGGTTTCGTAGTTAGGTTCTACTGCTGGATGGAGTTGGATGGTGGCCCTGGCTGTTCCCTCTCTCCTTAGAAAGTCGGCCCTTCTGCATCTTGTCAGATTTCCTTTGTTCCTTGTCTGAGCCTTATTTCATTCTTCTTCTGTCCTTCCTATCTAGGTCAGTCCATTTATTTCTGGTCTAGATATCTTCTGATTTCTCACCTCTTCTATGCTCGACACCCTTTTGGGTTTTTTTTTTTTTTTGGCTTTTTCCTAAGCTACCTTTAGCCAAAGGAATAATTCCGGT
This sequence comes from Neoceratodus forsteri, assembly GCA_016271365.2. Classification (NCBI taxonomy): domain Eukaryota; kingdom Metazoa; phylum Chordata; order Ceratodontiformes; family Ceratodontidae; genus Neoceratodus; species Neoceratodus forsteri. The sequence continues at coordinate 91,525,171 of CM057459.1, read as the reverse complement.
GCCACCTATGTGGGAATCCCTCCTCTAGGGTTCCTTGCATTGTACCGCTACAGGGTGGTATATCCCATGGATAGAGAGGCAAACATCCGCAATGTGTCAAAGTCACACAAGCATACATCTCATCCAGTTGCAGAAGCACAATTGAATGGGAAGGCTTTAAGCCTGAGGTTCAATGGGCAGAGCAACAACGTCACTTCCCCATCAGGCCTTAAAAGTCCACTCCTCCTGGGCTGTCCCAGGATTTGTTTCTCGTTGCCCCACAATCCACCACTCCTCCACCAGTGGCTCGTCTCTCTTTCCCACGGGCTTCTTCCTAAGCTACCTTTAGCCAAGGGAATAATTCCTGTGGCACCTATGGGGGGACCCTCCTCTAGGGTTCCTTGCATCATACCCCTACAGGGTGGTATATCCCATGGATAGAGAGGCGAACAGCCACAATGTATCAAAGTCACACAAGCATACATCTCATCCGGTTGAGGAAGCACATTGCAACCTTTGAGCCAGAAAGGCTGTTTTTCAAAGGCTACAAGTCAAACACTGGGACATGACAAGTACAATAGTTACACTCAATTGCATTCAGGATACAGAGCACAGGTACATACATGGACTACGGATTAACTATGCTAAACAGAAATCAGGTATTTATAAGAAGAAATGTAACATTTCAGGTTAAGGTCACTGAGTGCAGTACAGTTCAGAACTGTCAGGGAGTAGGAAAGAAATGGTAGAGTGTTATAGAGTATGAGAAGACAGAAAGTGCAGTTGGGGTAGGGTAAGGAGGAATAGGGATGTTAAATTAGGGTAGATCTGAAGACTGTATGCAGCCAGATGAGGCTTTGTCAGTTACACCAGTGAGACAGCTGGCAAGGGTGAGTTGTATTAGTGATGGGGTGTGGGAGAGATGAAAATAAGGAGCAGATAAATTCTTCGATATGGGGCTCTGCCAGGATGCAGAAGTGATCTAGTATAGAAGTAGGCAGTCACATTCATTTATAGGTTGCTAGCCAGGAGCAGAGAGCCTTTTTGAATGGACCAGTTTTTCTGCTATCTTGAAGGGTGGCCGGGAGGTCATATGCCATTTTGGGCCACAGTAAATTAGCAATCTTTGGGCAAAGGTAGTATGCATCTGGGGCACCTGTAGCAATCCCTTAGCCAAACTCCTGGTGCTCTTTGTGGAGGTGGCAGGTTTAAAGAGCTTGCTGGTGGAGTCAGGCATATGACCCAACGTAACTTTTTGCCTAAAATACAGGTCTGGTATTTCAGTCTTTGTTGGAGTGGGAACCAGCTAGTATCCTTGTAAAGTGAGCAGGTGTGGGTCATATAATCAGCCCCAAGAACCAACCTGCAGACCTTGTTGATAGAGTTTTTATCTTTTTCAGGGCAGTTTCAGTACCTGCCCCGCAAATAGCAAGTCCGTAGTCTATTGTTGACAGTATGGAGGCACAGGTGACCAGTTTCAGAGCATCTGATGTCATAGCCTGCCTGTGCTGGTATAGGATGCCTAGCTTGGTGTTAGCTGATTTTATGACAGGCTCGATATGCATGTTGAGGGTCAGTGTGTCATCAATGTGTATTCCTAGATACTTGAAGGTGGATAACTGCTCTATTGTTTCACTATTATGGCTCTTAATTAGAGGCCCACATCTTTTCTTATTGTGAGAAAGAGTGAAAAGCATGTCTTCTGTTTTTTTTTTATTTTATTTATTTAGTTTTTGTTGACTGGGTAAGTGCACTAGACAAATTCTGCCTATTTTCAGGCATGACCTGGGGGAAGGGGATACAGATGAAAGCTAACTGACCTTGAACCAGATTAAGCTATTGGTGGTATTTTTAGTGAATGGGGGGAAATTTGGCCAGTGCACTGGGGAAATTCCACTACTGCATTGCTGTTAGTAGGGGAGCTGCTGCTGTTCTGTGCTCAGAATGGCAGACAGCACCAGGTCAGTGATGGAGTAAGATATATTGAAGAGTGAGCAGCCAGGGCTTTCATCCCCAGCCATGGTTGCAGTCAACTTAGGGGATGATGTGAGAAATTCGGAAGATTTATTGCTTTTGGAGCTCAGCAGTGAATCGCATGGTGATGGCCATGCAGCGGGAGAAATGGATTCAGAAGAAAGGTCTAGGATTTTTCTACCTGCTACGGAAGAGTGTAATGCATGTAATTCGAGAGAAAACACTGAGGTAAATGACCCACCATGGACTGCACATTTTTCTTCAGTAGCGCAGGACGGAACAGCTGTCTGTCAGGAGCAGGGAGTGGCAGACATGGCTGGAGTGAATAATTCAGATGATGCAAGCACTGGAGGAATGGAGAAGGAAAGCAAATGAAAAGACAGCTTCTCCAACACGGAGTGGTCAAAAGAGAAAGCTCTGCAAAATGCTGGCTAGATACAACAGAATGGTAAATGGATACCAGAGTCTACTTGGGTGACTTTTTCGCAGGATTCACAGTTGGAACCGGGGGCCCACAAGGACTCAAACAAAGGTCAGGAAAATGTGATATTTGATAAAAACAGTGAAAGAGAGGATGAGGAAATGAATAATAAGACTGATAACACTCTGGGAGCTGAGGCTCCGATGGACTCACCGAACCATTCTCCTCCTTTATCCCCATGTAGAGAACAGCAAAGAACTGGGCCACGCTTTTCTGACCTATTCAGAAATAATAGGTTAGAGCAGGCGCCTAGAAGAAATGCAGTTAGCTTTAGATATCGAGGCGGTCTGGAGGAGCATCCAGACAGACTTTTTGTGGCCAGAAAATTACTTAAAGAATCAATGAACTTTCAGGCAAATAATATATATGCATTAATAAATGTAAGAGGGCAGGACACATTTGATATAAGTTTCAAAACCTTTGCTGGTCTAGATAAGTTTTGGCAGTGCTATGAAAACTGTAAAATGCAGCCTTTATGGTTACCTTTTTGGCAATACCTATCACGAAATCTCTGTTTAAAACCATTAACATTATGTTTCGAAATGAAGGGATAAATGTGGGGGACATCTTATTCTGGTTAGAGCAGAAGTGTACAGTTTTAGGGCCACCTGAAGCAATCATTGATGGGGAGGGTATCTGGACAGGAAGATGGAAGTTCAAGATAAAACTACACATAATAGGGAATGATATACAACACATACCAAATAACTTTTTTCTGGGAAAGGATAGGGGGTTTGTTTTTACCCTGGGCAGCAGAAGGCCTGCTACAAATGTAGCAGTAGAAGACATCTCAGCAGTGCCTGTGATAAGGTTAAGTGCGCCCTATGTGGAGAATTAGACCATGACAGTGGAACATGCAGAAACACATTCAGATGCAATTTATGCGATGAACAAGGTCATGCCTACCATCAGTGCCCCTGGGCTGGACAAAATAGGCAGTGAGGTTTAGATAAGGAGGATTTGATAAACAAAGCACAAGACAGACATAAGAGTAGAGACACACCCAGTGCAGGCACCACAACTTCAGAGCAAACACAGGCCCCTAGGCAAGAACCAGGGGAAAGCACCTCAAGAAACTACACAAAATGAGTTTCAGTCAGGTTCCTCAAATGTGCAGAAGGATATACCTCACACTTCAGAAACCCAAATCAGGTCCAGCAACATGCCACCTCCTTCTTCTATACCAGATTTTCAGACCCCTCATCCTAGAAGGGTGACCAGGGCCTCTAGCAAGCATGTAAGCCAGACATTTGAAACTCCCACTGAAAATTAATTTCAAATTCTGCAGCAACAGGAGGGAGGATCACAATCTGATGTATCTTTCAAATCTGGGTTTATTTCCGAAATGGAGTGTGAGGAAAGGGGGGGGGGGTACTGGAGACTAAGAAAAAAAGGGAGAAAGAGGAAAAATTATTCTCAGAAGACTTAAAATAGATTGGAAATATGGCATCAATTAAATTTGTTTCCCTAAATACTTGCAGCATTAAGAATTATAAAAAAAAAAAGATAGCATGTTTGCATTATTGTCATACTTTAAATGCTGACATTTTTATTACAGGAAACAAGGTTTAATTCATTGCAAGACATAGGACAGGCAAAGAAACTGTGGACAAGTGGACCAACTTATTGGTCCTATGGGGGAGATGCAACAGATGGCCTGGGTATTCTATTTAATCACACTAACGTACAAGTCACAAGGTTGGTAGAAATACTTCCAGGAAGGGCTCTTATGATAGATAGTGTGTATAAAGGGTTTTCACTTAGAATTATAAATACCTATGCTCCTCAGGTAAAATCAGACCAAGTAGATCTGTTCCATAGTATACAACCTTATCTGTTTACCCAAAAACAAGTACTATGTGGAGGGGGTACAAACTGTAGTTTAGACTTAAAAATTAAAGATCAGGTACAAAAAAAGGTATATTGTGATACCCATGCACTGCAAGATGTTTTAAAATAAACTTCCCTTAAAGATGCTTAGAGGGAACTATATAAGGATGCAGGTGCCACTTACAGAAGAAGTGCATTTTTTTTCCAGGATAGATTATGTTTTGTTATCCAAAAATCTATCTATGATCGGTTTTAAACTGCAGCTGTGTGAATGTTCAGATCATTTGGTGGTAATGTGTAGAATAAGCCTTCCAAAATTTCCTACTAGGTTTCCAGCAGTTGTAACAAAGTGGAAATTGAACTCCTCTCTCTTAGAAAATCAAGACATAAAAAATAAACTTAACACTCTATTAAATGCTAGGAAGTCAGTGGTTGTAATGTATGACTCTTGGACACAGTGGTGGGCAGACATTAAAATGGATGTAAAAAATGTGTTTATTTCTTTGGGGAAAGAAAAAAGCAATATGGATTATTTAACTTATTTAGAATATTATAATCAGTATTATAAATTAACATCAGCACCAAATATCACAAATGTTAGGGTAAAAGAACAAATAGGGAGGATTAAATGTCAAATGAAACAAAATCAATATGACCGAACGGCTTCTTTACAGGCAGAAATGAAATATGGGATAGAGAAAACCCCATCCGTGGATACATATTCTGCATGTAAACAGAGACTGGATAGTAAGTTAAATGAGGGTCTTATAAACAAGAATGGGCAGTTGAAACATACAAATATAGAAATGTTAGAAATTATACAAGATACTTTGCAGGAGCAGCAAGGGAAAGCTTTTACAGCATCAGCAGAATGGGGGGAAAATTCTTAAATGTGATTTACCAAAACCATCAGAAGCAGAAGGACAAGAATTAGAAAAACCTATTTCTAAAGAAGAAATAAGAACAGAAACTACTTGATTTAAGTTAGGTGTACCACCAGGGAAAGATAGTCTAACGAATTAATTTTATAAACATTTATTGGAAGATATGTGTGAAATTCTACAAAATGTATAGAATGAGATCCTAGACATGGGAGAAATGCATACAAACTTTTCGGCAGCTATGATATTATACCTGCATAAAAAAGGGGACAAAAAGGATTTAGGTAATTGGAGGTCAATAAGTTTACTAAATACAGATTATAAAATATTATCAGCCATATTATGTCACAGGTCACAAAAAATTGTGATTTGTATAATTCATCTGGTTCAGACATGCTCTATTCCAAATAGGAACATTCAACAAAACCTTTCCTTTTTAAGAAATGTGTGTGAGTTTGGGATACAACACAAATTGACAGGTTATTTAATGCCATTGGATCAAACTAAAGCCTTTGACAAAGTCTCCCATGAATTTCTTTTACAGGTACTTGAGAAATATGGAATTTCATTCAGATTTAGATCCTGGATCCAAACTTTATATAAGGGGGCTAGAATAATTCCCACAGTGAATGGGATGATAGGGAAGGATTTATTTCTCAAAAGGGGAGTAAGACAGGGCTGTCCTATAAGTCCCTTATTGTATACATTTATATTGGATCCCATAGTTAGGGAAATCTTTAGTGATAATACAATACATGATCTAACACCATCACCAGAACTAGAACCCCAAATACTTGCAGTTTATGTGGACAACATAGTATTAGTAGTAAAAAATAAAGAGTCAGGGATGAATGCATTACGGGCTTTAGAAAGGTATGCACTTATAGCGGGAATAGAAATATATTTTTTTTCCTTTTTCTAATTAAATAGCTCAGAGCGTGGGTGCATCCATCATCGAGCAAGCTCATAATGGAACATTTCTGTTTAACACTGCTAAATCATCTTTGAGCCGAATCAGCCAAAATCATCAAAAATGGATTCCAAATTAAGTCAAATTTATAAAATTCATTATTCAAAAAATGAATAGACTTATCAATATTACCATGGTCTAACATCCTTTGGGTCCACTCTGTGTAGGACAGGGAAATTATACTTTTCCAATTCTGTAAAATTATTTTAAATGCCACCAATAAACCCGTATTACATACCATCTTTTGGTAACCCAAGTGGTCCTGAAACACAGGCAGAGAACCAAAAGTCATAATCCCTGGGTCATAAGGAAACTCATGACCCAGTACCCTTGCTAGAGTGGAATGAATGGAGGCCCAATAGTCCTTTATCTGGGGACAGTTTATCAGCATATGGTGGAGAGATCCGCTACCTCCGCATCTCTGACAAGAATCAGGAATCATAGCATCCATCTTATGGAGCCTAACTGGAGTATAATAGGTCCTGTGTACTATATTAAAAACATTTGCAATAACCTATTATTTCTAACCCCAAAATTCTGAAGATTGATTATCTGAAACCAAGCTTCCTCTGTGAGGTCAATTTCTAATTCCTTTCCCCAAGCTTTCTTAAGGGGTAAAGATAAGGATAAAGGAGACATCTCCTCAACCAGAGCACTATGCAATCTGGATATCAGGTGTCTATTAGTCTCCAAACCCTGGCAGAACTGCTCCAGTGGTGAGACCAGAAGGGAGAATGAGTTTTAATTACTCTTAAGGACATAATTTCTAACTTGCAGAAACTACCATCTATTGCTAGATGGAATACCATACTTCCTTTGAAATTGTTCAAAAGACATAAAGGAATATCCCTCATAAAAATCAATAATCAAACAAACCTGTTTATGAAAATACCGTACTTTAAACACTTGATCCTTTATACTAGGTGGAAAAAATTTATTATTAGAGATTGGAGTCATGGCTGTAATTTTTCCTGAAAAATGCCAAATTTTTAAAGCATTCGCCCATGCCAAAATAGTAGCACTGGTGGATTGTAATGAATCCTGGGCTTTAGGCCCATATCTGGGAGACATTAAGGCAAGGAAATTAAATAATTTGAGACCTTTAATAGAATTTCCCTCAAAACACATCCCTGCCATTGATTTGTCTTTAGGGATAAAAAAAACAATAATACACTAATTCTAGCTGTGCAGCCAAATAATACACCCAGAAATTGGGGCATCCTAACCCTCCTCTCTCCCTACTGTGATACAATCTACCAAGTGCCACTCGAGGGAGGCCTCCCTTCCATAGAAACTTACCTTTTATTTTGTCTAATTCTTTAAAAAAAAATTTCCAACCTATAGGGGATAAATTCAAATAAAAATCAAAGTCTTGGGAGAATGTTCATTTTTAACACACTTATTCATCCCAACAATACCAATGGGAGGTGCTGCCATTTATCCAAATCCTGCTTAATCCTGGCTATAGAAGGATCATAATTATGTTGAATTACTCTATTTGTTTCCCTGGTCAACATTACCCCAAGATATCTAATTTTATCCTTATTTATACATATTAAAGTTTGATTCAACAGATTTACTGAATCTCCCAAATACAACATCTCTGATTTATCCCAATTTACTTTATATCCAGAAACAGAGCAATATTCAGCTACTAACTCCTCTAAAATCGGAAAAAAACAATCCGGCTTGTTCAATGCAACCAGAATATCATCTACATACAACATTGCTATTGTACTACCTTCCCACTGACTAACCCCCAGTTCCTGGGCTTTTAATCTCAATCTAACAGCTAGCAGCTCCAAGAACAATGCAAAAAGAAGAGGAGAGAGGGGACAACCTTGCCTGGTACCTCTCTCCATATAAATAGGTTTGGATATACTCAAATTTGTTTTAACCTGGGCCAAAGGTCTAGCATATATTGAACTGATCCAGTTTTTAAACATGCCCTCAATAATAAACCCCTGTAGGGTTTCCAACAGGAATGGCCACTGCACTCTGTCAAAAGCTTTTTCAGCATCTAGAGACAAGAGTGCAGTGTCCATCACTGAATAAACCTGAGTAATATTAAATGCTTTTCTGGTGTTATGTTGCAATCTTCTTCCCTCAGTAAAACCTGCCTGATACTGATGTACCAGGTCTGGTACTGTTTTGGTCAGTCACCCAGCCAAAATGTTAGCAAAGATCTTATAATCACTGTTCAAAAGTTATATTGGTCTATAAGAGCCACATTTATCAGGGGATTTATCCTTTTTAAGCAATAACACCATTTCAGCTTCATTGAACGATTAAGGCAGTTTATCTTCCTCCAGAAAGGAGTTAAACAATAAGCAGAGCCAAGGGGCCAGCGTATCAACTAAATTTCTGTACACTTCAAATGGAAGACCGTCTGACCCTGGAGACTTACCATTAGGTAGGCTCTTTATGCCTTCTGTGATTTCATCTATAGAAATATCAGCTTTCAACTCTCGAAGCCCTTGTACAGATATCTTTGGCAAATTGGTACCTAATACATATTCTTTAATCCTAGATGTCTCCACCCCAATTTCAGGTGTATACAAATCTTTATAAAATGACAAGAATACAGAGTTTATCTCTACCTCAGATGATGTTAATTAACATACCTTATTTTTACTACTACCAATCTTATTCTGATTATGCTCTGATTTAAGCTGATAAGTCAAAGGTTACCCCGGAGTATCCCCATAAAAAAGATAATTAGCCCTTACTTTACATAACTCCCTTTCTGACTTCCCCTTGAGCAGTTTCTCCAAATTGAACCTTGCTTAGAATAGATCTGATTCTGTTTGTTCAAGCCCCTTAGCTTCATGTTCTGACTGGGCAATGGTCAGCTGTGCTTCCAATCTAAGGAATTCAGATTCAAACTTTTTCTTCCTAATCCCAGCTTGGGATGCTGACCAGCCCATTAAATATGCTTTCAGAGCATCCCATACCATTTGTAAGTTTACCCGCTGACCCATATTAAGCTGCATAAAGGCCTGTATTTCATCTTGTACCTGCCCTTTAAATGCTTTATCTGCCTATAATGATTATCAAATTTCCATGTTATCGGTCCTACCTCCATTTTTATTAAAGGGTTAAATTCCATTACTATAGGGGCATGATCCAAAATATTTACTGACTCATAAGACACCTTTGTCCTGGAATCAAACAGACATGAGTATATAAGGAAAAAAATGGATTCTTGAAAATAATTTATGTATCTTTGAATAAAAGGAGAATTTTTTTAAAGCTGGATAAAGGCATCTGAAAGGGTCATATAAATTCAAATCCTCCATGGCCAGCTTCAAAGCCCCAAGATTTTTCTTCTTTCTGCCTCTCATTGGGGGCTCCCTATCTAACATCCCATAAGAGAGATTACAGTCCTCCCCAATTATAACATTCATATTAAACTGGGATACTTCTATAAAGAAGTCAATAAAAAATTCAGGTTCATCTTGATTTGGCCCATATAATGATGCCAAGGTACAAACCTTGCCCTGCCACTGAATTTCAACAATAACAAACCTCCCCACCCATCAATGACAGAAATAATCAAATCATAACCCAAACCTTTTCTAAGGAAAATGGTAGCACCTTTGACATTATCAGAAAAAGTGGTAGAAAAACCATCCGCTCTAAACAAATTACCAAAATATGAGGCATCACAAGGAGCGAAATGTGTCTCCTGTAGTAAGAGAACATCTGTTCCTCTTCTCCTTGCCAACTGGACCACCTTCCTCATTTTAACCCTTTCTTTACCCCCATTTAGATTCCAACACATAATTTTAATTTCCCCATAATATATAATCAACCAACCCATATACCAGGACCATACCACCCTCCAGATTTACCTCCTGTATCTCTCGAGACGTGGGAAAACAGGTGCCCCACCACAGCTTCATGCTCTCATCTTTCCCCAGAATAGAGTAAACAACTTTCTTTGTATGTTTCAGTGCCACCCCTTTATAGCACCCACACATTCTTTTGATTTCTGTGACAAAGCTCATACCAAAAAAGAAAAACCTTTTATTTATTTTTTATTTTCTGCTAAAAGATTACTAACCCAGTAACCCCCTTCCTTCCACTCATCAACTAATTCACTAATTAACCTTCTACATGAATAAATTATCCATTTATTCAATCCACTGTAAAAGCTAATTACTCCATACATTCTTTCAAAATAAGTTCCCCTATATCCTTTCTGCTTCTCATGTTTTCCCTTCCTCTGAATACTACTCAGCCCAACAAACCTAGAGTCTGCTGGGCATAAAAGACCGTACACCCTATATACATAATAAAGAAAAAGAGAAAAAAAGAACATCAAAAAAAAAGAAAACATAACAAAAAACAAACAAACCCAGATGTCCTAACTTGTGTGGACATCTCACCCCCCCCCCCGGGATGCTGAGTCCTAACTGTACGCAAAGACATGAAAAAAAAACTAGGGAAATTTGCTCTGCCCCACCTCCCAGTCCTAGTACCCTTTGACAACTATATATTTCTAAATCCATAATTATGAATTAACCCTCTGAACTACCCATCTTCTCCAGAAAAAGAGAGAGAGAGAGAGAAAAAAGAGAACCAATCTGAAGTACCCCCTTCAACCCATAAGCCTACTAAAGTGGGTTAAATTCGACTAAGCCGAAGATTTATCAGATTCACCTGGGTCAGGTTGTTCTGGTTGTTTCCCAGTTTTCTTTCTCAACAGTTCCTCTACTTCAAAAGGGAAGTGGAAGAATAAAACCTTTCCATCTAGGTTTACTCTTAATTTAGCTGGGTATAACAGGGTGAATGAGATGCCTTCACTAACCGTATCAAAGCTCTTTTTTCTGGCCAGAATGTTAGGAGGCATATCGGGAATGACTTGCAGAGCCATTCCATTATAGAATATTCCTTTTTCAGCCCTTGCTTTGGCCATAATATTCTCTTTATCTTGGAACCTTAGAGGTTTGACATATATAAAGCATGGCCTTCCCAATCTATTTTTAAGGCCAAAGGCCCGATGTGCTCTAACCACCTCAATTTTTTTATCTGGATATGGAAGGCCCATTACTGTAGATAATGCTTCTTCGCAGTACTGGATTGGATCACTGCCTTTCACTCCCTTAGGTAGATTGCCTGTCTTTAAATTGGCTCTTCTTGATCTGGATTCTAAATTCTCCAGCCTCATTCTTAGAGATTCCAATTCTTTAGTACTTTTTTCCAAGTTATTGGATATTTTAGGTATGGCATCTTCAATAACACTTATGCAAGACTCACATTCCGTAGTTCTGGAAGCTAAAGATTCAAATTTCTCAACTATATCCACCACTTTCTGTGTCAAAGTGGTCACTGCAAAATTCTAACTTTTGAATCCCTGCCTCATTTCCTTCAGAATGGCCTTGTGTGACTCCTCAGAATTATCTTTTGTTTCTTCTACATCTTCTCCACCTGTATTTCCCCACTCCTTTTCCTTTTCTCCCCCTTCGTCTCCCTCTCCCTCTATCCCCTCTACTTGTTCCACCTCTTCCACCTTCTTGCTTTTCCATAGACTCTTAATTCCTTTACTTTTTACTAGTGCAGCCATTTTATCTGCTACGGTACCGTTATCTTTCATTTTCTTTGTTAGCAGGTCATATATACACACTGGAGAGTTAATAAATACAGGGGAAGATTTATTTCCTTTGTCGCTCCCTGTATTAAACTCCCCTTCCTTTGACTTCTATTTCCTTTTACTGGCTGCTTTACCACCTTTAGCTGGTGTATTTTTAATTTTTTTATTTGTAGCCAAGGAAGGCGAGGTAATAGCCTTCCTTTTATTCAATACAAAAGTAGCCAGACTGTGAAGTAAAGGTCTGGGGGAGGAGGGTTTACCAAATTGTGAAGACTCACTATGGGGAGAACAAGAATTCAGAAATTCAGTATTCACCTTCTTATGAGTAGTTCCAAACAAGAACCCCCCCCTCCGCCTGCTTCTTTGTTCAAGTAGAGGGGTTACACGCACTTGAAATTGACAGTCCTGCTGGATTCCTGCCACTGTTTAACTGACTCAAGGTGTGTTCCCTGTCAGCAAGTACAATGCTAAACAGATTCGCTGGCACCTCCTCAGCCTGCACAGCCATTTGTGGAGAAGAGAGAGAGAGAGTCCGAAGATGAAGTGTTTTCAGGCTGTGAAGCACTCACAAACCCCTGTGTCTGGTTTAGCAAACTTGACATACCCCCAAAAATGAGGAAAAAATAAAAAAAAGGGGGAGGTTCCAAGATGCTGTTGAAATAGGAGGTGAGGAACCACCATTAGCAGCAAATGACTAAAAGAAAAGATGTATACACCACGGCCATTAATAGAATAAACCGGGAAGCTCCCGCGTATGTTTTTTCTGTGTTATTATCTCCTTCTTAATCACGCTCGCGCCCTGGTTCAGTATGTCATGTCCTACCATCTAACACTAAAGATACATGCTGCTTTTTCCCCGGTAGCCATTTCAAAGCCAAACCACAGAGAGGAGCGAGCCGAGTTCCCCCTGCATGCAGCTGAGCTGTTCAGCCATGCTTTCTGACAAGCATGCTGACATGCATAGATCGCAAATTCTGCTCCGGAACAGAAATACGTTTTTTAAAAAGTACAGGGGCGTATATAGGAGAAGGGGTACATGAATCGAAGATTGGGCAAATAAATATCTCAGATACCACAATTAAGATTCTTGGCTGCCATTTTGGAAATGGGTATTTTACATATTTGAATTGGGAAGGAAAAATAAAAGTGGGGGAGATGAAAGTTCAAGTTTGGAAAGCATGGACTCTCTCAAAAACATGAAGAGTGGTGATAATTAAAAAAATATCACTTCTAATATTTTTATATATCAGTGCTATATTCCCTATACCAGGGAGCTTGGAAACAAGACTGTTCAGTGTTTTTTTCCAAATGCTCTGGGGGAGTCGACTTAACCCTGTTAAGAGTGATTTCACTTATTTAGCAGTAAAGCAGGGGGGCCTGGGAATGTTACACTCACTAGTGTTTTATTTTTTTTTTTTTTTTCAAAAATATATTTAAAGAAAGTGAGGTTAATATACATCAGTGGGCAAATGGTCAGGATTTTTGTTTAAGTCCTTTCTAAAGAAATGGGAGGCAGAAATTCCTAAACGCTATGCATCCTTGGAGGTCCCTGATTTCACAGTAGCTGCAATAAAAAAATTCTGGGGGATCAGAAAAGCACATATTCAGGACCTAGAGAGAAAGGCTTTATACACAGTCATAATGGGGAGAAACGTTACCACTCAGGTAGACTTTCTAAAATATGTACCTTCAAAATTAAAGAATGCCTTAAAAACACTTATAGACAAAAGAATTCCGAGCAAAATGTGGGACATACAGTGGCTCAGTTGCCACGAGAAATTGAGGGTGAAAGGAAACCTAAAACACAAACCTATAGCGGAATGGCAGTGTATAAGAAGAGAGTGTAATGGTTTAGAAGAAACCATGGAGCATTTTTATTTAAACTGGGTGTATGCCAAACAATTTTGGACCGATTTAGCCACTAGTTGGCAATGGGGGCTGCAAAACACATTACGTATGAAAGTTTGGTACTGGGAAATTGTACTGGGGTTCTGTCTCGTTATCACCCGAGCACATTAAATTTAATTTTTGCTTTGTTTAAAATTTTACTTGTGGCAAGCTAGGTGCCAATATTCTTTGCAACATACAAATATGCCAACTATGGTTTTAATAAAGCAGGTCAAAGTAGCAGTTTGCAAACAGAAAGAGACAGAGAAATCATAATTAGAAACACAGAAATCTTAGAGATTATAGAAATATATTTATTGGTTACATTAATTTGAAATAACTGCTCAAAGCTCTAAGTGTATTTAGGGAAAAAAGTGATTCTGAAATATAGTTTTCTTTCTTTTTCAGATTGAAATTTTGAAAATCTGATTGATTTGTCTTTATTCCCTTTGTTAATGGGGGTGGGCTTATGAAATGGGGAAGTGGGAAATCTGTTATTCATGTGTTTAAGTGTTGTTTTCTTCTTCTGTACTTATGTTAAATTGATATGATGTTATATTTTCTTTTGTAATAAAAAATTCCCCTACTCTTTCCGAGAAGTGCCATGGGATCTTTAACATCCACCTGAACTACCACCAGAACAGGTAGATGGGACCTCGGTTTAACGTCTCATCTGAAAGAGGGCACCTCAGGAGTGCAGCATCTCCCTCATGCTGCACTGCAGTGTCAGTATTGGGATTTAACCCAAGTGCCTGGTGTGGGGATAGAACCCACAGTCTTCTGATTTCCCAGCCTCAGAGGTGAACGTGTTACCTGCTGAGCCACTGACAGTTATAATTTAGTAGGAGCCTGTTCTGCTTGAACCTTGACTCAAGCAGTTGGAAATTAGTTTGGAGATCGGTGGGGATTGTTGCCAAATCCTTGCCAGGAACTGAGATAATGGTGTTGCCAGCATAAAGTACCATGCGAGCTGGGCATGTGGAGGGAAGGGAGTTTATAAATAGGCTAAACAGTAATGGGCCTAGTATGGATCCCTGGGGTACTCCGAGGCTGATCTCCTTTGGTTCAGATTGTTGACCGGATATCCTGACACATTGACACCTGCAGAGAGGTAGCTTGTGAACCAGTCCACTGTGTCTGAGGATAGATCTATTGAGATCACATTTTTGAGCAGGAGTCTATGACTGATGGTGTCAAATGCTTTGGTGAGCTCTTTAAAGACAGATCTCACTGCCTTTCCTGCATCCAAGGTATCATAGAGTAGAGTGGTAAAGTCAACTAGAGCAGCTATAGTACTATGCTTCTTTCGAAAGCTGTGTTGTTGCAGATAAAGAAGATTGTACTTACTGAGATAGTCAGTTAACTGGTCTGAGACTATCCACTCTAATGCTTTTGAGAGGGGAGGCAGGATTGATATCGGCCTGAGTTCGATAGGTTAGTTCTTTCACCATTTTTGAATACTGGTGTCATGAGTGCTGACTTCCATTTGTTAGGGAAGAGTCCCGAGCACAGTGATTTGTTGAATATTTTCATAAGCGGTAGGGAAACCTCTTCCAACGTGAATGCTAGCAACTTCATGTCTATATGATCGCTTGTCATCCTAGTCTTGCCCAGTGCCTTCTTGACAAACTTAATAGTGTCAGTTCTGCTGATGAGTCTAAAGTAGAAAGGTAGTGCGCTGCTTGTGGACTATGTGGGCTGGCTTGGTTGTTCATCCATGGGTGGGATTAGGTAGGTGCTTGGAAGAACTGAGCTAAGGTTAGTGAATGCTGAGTTGAAGGTGTTAGCGATATCCCTTGGATCATGCAGTATTCCTGATGCAGTAACTATGAGGTGCGGTGGAGATTTTGATTCCTTTCCTGTGAGGGATTGTACAGCATTCCAGAATTCCCTACTGTTGTTCCATGTTTTACCTAGTAGGTCTTTATAGTATTCTGCTTTAGCTTTTCTGATGAGTTTTGTGCACTGGTTTCTTGCTATCTTGTAGTTAGTCAAATCAGTTGCTTTACTGATGGCTTTAGCTTTATGTCATAGATTATCCCTATTGCTCATCAGCTCTAGGAGACAGCCAGTGAGCCATGGTGTGGAGCATCCTTTTCTTTTCTTGGTTTGGATAGGGGCTATTATGTTGCATGGTCTGGTGTATATGGAGCAGAAGTACTCCAGGGCTAGATTTACATCCTGGGTATTTTCTACCTCGGACCAATCAATCATCCTGCGATATTGCTTAAATGCCCTCAGCTATCCTTTTCTGAGGCAGCAATTCTTCATGATTTGTGGCGAGGCTTAGAGAATTTGTTTGACCAGGTGAACATCACAGGGGGATGGTCACTGAGTGAATCCGGGAGTACTGTCATCTCCGTGATGTGCTCCGGGCAGTTGGTGAGCAACCAGTCCATGAGTGTGCTTGATCTTGTTTTATAGTTCTGTCTAGTGGCCTGTGTTACCATTTGGGTTAAATAGAGGCCCATGATGAGGTCTTTGGTGGTGGCTGTGTCATTAGAGAGCCAGTTGGAGTTAAAATCTCTGACCAAGATTTGTTCCCAGTTCTGACTGAGTTTCCGTTGGCTATCAATGAGCTGCTCTAGTCCAGTCGTCTGCATGCTCGGTGATGTGTAAACAATTGGTAGCACAAGTGACTTGTTTTGTAATCCCACTGTGAGCTTGATGATGAGCATCTGCATGTCACTTGTTCGCAGGCTAATAGGTAGGACCTGACCCTTGATGGTTTCACTGAGGTAGGCTAGACAGCCACCACTTTGTTTGGACAGTGTATCTTGGCGGTATGAGTTAGAGCCCTCTAGGGCAATAGCAGCTTCATGAATTTTAGCTGATAGCCAGGTTTCAGTTAGGGCGATCACATCCAATTTTAACTGGGCCACCCATGCCTGAAATTGAGGTAGCTTTGGAAGGAGGCTTCCAATGTTTAAGGCTATGATTTTGAGGTGGCCAATACCCTTTTCTTTTCTGGTTCTGGCTGGTCCTGGGTTTGGGTGCACGTTCCTGGAAATTAGTAACAAGACTACTATTAGTTTCCTTAAGTAACTAGTCAGGTATGGCCAATAGGTGGAAGCAGATTTTACCCTTGTGCGTTTGCGGTCTTCTGGAGTTTCTGCCAGGGCATAGCCAATTAGCAGTATGGCAATAGGTAACCTTGGTAGCATGTAATGTGCAGTAGAGATGAGAGTTGAACAGAGGATGCTTTAAAGGGGCTTGCAAGAGTCCCTTTGTATTTATTGCCCTCTGGTTCTGCCCTAGGGAGAGAGACTGTTAAGTCATTCCTGAGTGGCTGTTGCTGTTCCCGCTGTGAAATGTATGTATTCAGGAAAACATCGCAGAAATCAGGTGAAAATTTAAAGATTAAAAGATTCAAGACCAGATTATAAAAAGCTGCACATCTTCCAGACTGTGGCATTGTGCACTGAAAGCCAGATACAGTAGGTCACTAAAAGACACTATATACACCACTGTCACCTAGGACAGGAGGCACTGGACAGGAGGCACTGTAGTATAAAAAATGCAAACATGGAGATCCTCAGGGGCAATAAAACTAGCAGGAATATTTAAAACAAGTTCCTTACAGCAAACAAAGGAAAGGACACACTAAGACTACAACTGCAAATAGTAATCCTCATCTCCCCCCCGTCCTTCTCGTAAAGTTAACCAGTGTCTGCCTCCCCCGTCACTTCTCACTTCAGTGAGTTCTTCACCACTTGTGCTCTCCCTTCCACTCCCCCTTCAGCCTCTTCCTCCCCATCTCATGTTCCCTCTCCTCCCATCCCCTCCCGGGGTTCCTCCCACATTACTACCCAAGAAACTCTGACTGCCGTTTCCTCCCTCAGCCTGTCCAAGTCTAGCCCCAATGAGCTGGATCCTGAACTCTGCCACATCTCCACTCCTGCCATAGCATCTCCTCTGACTCACCTACTCAACCTCTTGCTGTTCCTCAGTTGTGGAAGGTGGCCAAAGTTCTGCCACTTCACAAAGGGGGGACCTTTCCTTCCATGGTAACTTCTGGCCAGTCTCCTTCCCTCCCCTCTCTTCCTAAGCTGCAAGAAAAACTTGTCTGTAGTAGACTCTCTGATTTTCTCTTCTCCACCAATTTCCTCTGCACCATTCCAGTCTGGCTTGTGGACTTATCAATACACCATCTCCTCTTTGCTGCATGTAACTGATTCTATATTCTCAGGGATGGATCAGGGCATAAGAACATAAGAATTTGCCAGCAGAAGGGGATTGTGTGGTCCATCTAGTCTGCCCAGGTTTTCTACCCCCCACTATCAATTTGTCTTGCTAAGGTGACTATACTGTCTATCCCATGCCTGTTTGAATTCACTGACCATCTTGGCTGCTACTACCTCCGGTGGTGGAAAGCTGTTCCAAGGGTCCACCACCCTGTCCGTGAAAAAGTACTTCCTAACATTTGTTTCAAATTTACCTCCCATTGGCACATGTTGCATCCTCTAGTATGTGCAGCCCTGTTTTCCCGGAAGAGGTTCCAAGGCACATCATGACTGCCCCCTTACCTTTCATCACCCCTCTTCCCATCCCCTCTGTTTCATGCCCTCTTTGCTCCAGGAATCCTCATAGTTTTGCCATTCCTCATCCCCACTCCTCTACTGGGCAATCAGCCTTTTTCTATTATCTTCCCATACTTTGGAATTAGCTCCCTACATCCCACCACTTCTCTGCCTCCCCCTGGCTCCCTCAGGTATCAGATGAAACTTATTCCTTTCCTCCAACTCCTGTTTTCCCTGTCCCTGACATTTGATCTGCAATTGCTGTCCTACCCCAGCATAGGTGTGGTGGCCCCCCCTTTGCCTGACACTTTGACGGTGAA
Organism: Neoceratodus forsteri; assembly: GCA_016271365.2. Classification (NCBI taxonomy): domain Eukaryota; kingdom Metazoa; phylum Chordata; order Ceratodontiformes; family Ceratodontidae; genus Neoceratodus; species Neoceratodus forsteri. Next base: position 91,506,733 of record CM057459.1, on the reverse strand, counting down.
ATTCAGAAAATGACCACTACAGCGACAGTCACTGTAACAGTCCATTTCCGAGTTTCTCTTTCCCCCAGTGTCCTTCCCCCTCCCCGGACCAACTCCAACCTGGAGTTGAGAATCCTAAAGTCTGGGGGGTGGGGGGGCAGAGCCCCCTGCATGGGGGGGTGTGGAGGGGCGCAGCCCCCCACCGAAAACACTGGGGGCTTGGGCGGCACAATACCTGCATCGGTATTGTGCCATTGCTGTGTGGGTGGTCGACAGGTTTACTGTCAATCAAACTTGGTGCTTCCACATAGGTGTGGCAGAGGCACTTAATTGTTGTTTTTTGCCTAATTCGTTCTGCACTTATACCTGTCCCCATATTATTTTGATTGTACTTTACCGTAACTGCAAACTGTGTCTGTGCTACATATTTTGTGTTCCCTGTCCCCTTCTCCCAGATCACACCTGGAAACAAGTCTCAGTTCTGTGTTCCTTTCCCAGCCACCAATTTTCAAATAAATAAATAAATGAAAACACTCTGCACAACACATTTTAGTGTAAATTTTGACTTTAGTTCCCTTTTAAGCACAAAAAAGATCACACCTATTTATTGGCCACAGGCAAATGCAGAAGTAGAGTGATTCACACACCACGGGTAAGTCTCTGTGAGTGGCAGGAGCACAAGGTACATAATGGAAGCAAGAACTTTACAAAGTTCCTTAAAGATTATCGGTCTACACCATGCAGTACAACTGACATGTGACATGCAGAACTCATTTTTGAATTGCAAAATGAGGACAAAACTTCCTAATGCTAGTGACTAAACAGCATAGGTTTTTGACAAAGATATCCATGAGAAAGAGCGGGTAAAGCCAAGATGAAAGCATACTTTGATAGACGTCATCATGCAAAACCTGCACATGCTGTACCTGGCAACATGGCATTATTTTATAAGAAGAAAGAGAATAAACCGTCCATGCTATACAACTCTGAACAATACCAGACAGTACAAGTGCAAGGACTGATTATTGTGGTGGAAAGAAATGTGTAGTCTGTAACTAGAGATTCATTACATTCCAGAAAATCAAATGTGCTACACAGATGAACATCAGAGATGGATGATGATGTGGGAGGAGATTTTAGATTTTTACAGCAGCCAGACAGTGTGAATCAGATGACGTGAGTATTGATGCAACAGCAGTGTCTCAGGACACAACACCAATCCAGATGGGTGCTACACCATCCAAGAGATACCTCATGATAATGAACAGAAAGCACCATCTTATCTCAAAGACAATGAAAAATATATTCTTAACACTCAATGATTTTTCGCAATAGCACTTTCATAGTAGGAAAGAGCTTCACGGCAGTAATAAACTGTGCTGGTAATACAACTTAATAAAGTTCATGAACATTCTCAAAACCAGAGTTCAGTTATAGTTACAGTATGAAGTTTTGACCTAAAGTAGTGGAAGGATGCAGAGTTTGCAGTTAATATCTGCATTAAAGTATATTATAGCACTGCCTTGCAGTTATTACAGGAAACTTAGTAAGTGCTGTAGACTGCTGTGAAACCTACTTGCCTCACAGCACAGCCTGCTTTATGGCAGTGAGGCAGAAAATGAACAAAGCTTGTTACTAAAGGCATGGACTGAATGTCTTGTGCTATATAGTACAGCAAGAAGGCTGCAAAACATGCTCCTGCATGGTTGCCACTTGCCTTCTGGTAGGGAGATAGAGCATGTGATCAGGAAATCAGGGCTCAGTAGCCACACCTTGCAGTTGATAAGCATTAGGTACTGTATTTGTCCAAAGGAGTGTAGGCTTTCTGCATCCAGTTTGATGTTCACAGGGACCACCATGACAAGCATTGCCACAGTTTGGAGGGTGCAGGGAGGGCAGAGTAGCAGAAAAGGAGTGGTCCTCAGGCGGATAATGTGGCCAAGCTCTAACATCCAGTTGAGACAGACAGAATTCTGGTTCCCCTACCTCTCTATCACAGGTAAGTATGGTTTGGCATCACCTAGTTCGATGGGTGAGTAGTTGGTTGGGGGAAACAGCAGAGGGGGTGGTAAACACAGTCAACTCGGGGGGCAAGGGAGGTCACAAGTCAGGGGTGCCGCAGAGGTCAGTCCTGGGACTAGCCCTTTTCACTGTTTTCATCAGCAACACAGGAGAAGGAATACGAGGCAAGATTTGTTTATTCACAGTAGTCACTAAGTTCTGTGGCAGGACAGACAGTGAGGAGGGGGTAGAGAGGGTGCAGAGGGAAAAGCAGAGAACAGTCCAAACCAGTAGTGCAGCACATGGGAAACATATCAGTTGAGAAACACAGCAGCTGTGCACTGAGGAGAAACCAGGCACATACATAAGAACACTGATATTCAAATGTTTAATAACCATTGGTGCAAACAACCAGAGAGCAGGGAAAGAAAGCAATACACCCCTTTCTCCCCACGAGCTGCAGCACCCTGACTTAAGGGTCCCCTGTCCCACACTGAAAAAGTTCTGGGCTAGGGCCCTACCTCAGGATGACCACACCCAGTGGGGTACGTACAGGGCAACATATAAGGGAACAGGCAGTGGGCATCTTGGGACCTGTGGAGACTGGTGCAGTAGGCATGGGATCCAGGGCATATGGCCATGCTGAAGGAGAGCCTGTCTCGCTGAGTAAGGAGGGAAAAATAGAAATGAACACAGAGACACAGGTGGCAAGCTACCTCTGCTTACAAAAATGAATAATACCCAGATTGTAACACACATTGTAAGTTAAACCCCCCAATGTGTGGGGCTCACCTGATTCCACAGAGCACATCAATCATCAGCTGTGACTATTGTTGCTCTCCAGTCCACAGGACTGCTGACAAGGAACAAGAAGAAGAGTACTTCACTTACTGTAGATTTGTAGCCAGCTATGCAATTCATCTTCTTGACTCTTGCCAGATTGTGGAAATCCCCTGACAAAACACCGAACCAACTGGTTACTCAAATGTGGCTGTGCACTTAACATCAGAAGGCATAAATTCTGTTTTAAGGGCAGGAGCCCTTCCAAAAAGGATTTAAGTCCATGGAGTGTGGGGGGGGGGGATGCAGGGGGCGCATTCCCCCACAAAACAAAAAAGGTATTGTCTTCCATAGAGTGACATTGTGTGGGCGGCATTTTGTGGCTGCTGGTGTATTAACCAACCTTATTTTCCTTTTTGCTGTTTTGCTTGCAGCATTGTGTGCCACGCTGTTATTGTATGTGGCGTGAAGACCCTGTGCCTAACTGGGATTAACGTGGCTGGATGGAGCAGGGCCATATTCAGAAGCTCCAGCACTAAGCTGATAGTGCATTTGCACATGAGGAGACAGTATAGCACTGTGGTTCACACAGTGAGCTGCAAACCTGGAGACCTGGTTTTGAATCCCACAGCCCCACTTCCATACTGTGTGACCCTGAGCAAGTCACTTAACTTCCTTGTGCTCTCAGGTCACACCTGGAAACTGGCTCCAGCTCAGTTTGCCTTTCCTGGTTAAACAATTTTCCCTTATGCTGCTGTGCCCATGCAAATGATGGATCCTCCTTGCATACAGGGCAGAGTAGTACATTCAGCAGTTTTGAATGCACTGTTACAGTGCTGTTTAAAGCATACAAAACCTTGCCCTTATCAAAATGCACAGTTGTAAGGGTTGCCCCCCCCCCACCTAGCACTGGGTAGAGGACTTACAGCATGGGCTGACCGTCCCACAGCTATCTCCCAATCCCACCCCCTATCGCCAGTCTGATCTGCTCACCAATGGCTGTATGCTCATTTCTGGCATTCCTGGCAGTCTCGTGTCCCCACCCAGTCACAGATCTAATCCTCTTACTATGGCTACACCATAATCTTTGGCAGTATAGGGGCCCCCATCCTCCGATCTCAAATCTGACACTCCCTTCTGCCCACACAGCACCCTCCACCCCAGCCTTCAGTGGCACCCCATCCACATGCCACTCACCCTGAAGGAATTAAAGTAAAGTAAGTAAAAGTTTATTTATGAGCTGGCCCGGTGGCACAGAGGGCTGACGCACTGGACATTTCACCTTATGGCACGCCAGTGACCCGGTTCATGAGCAAGCCTGGGTCGTTGGAGGTCATCACGGGGGGGGGGCGGAGCTGGATGGAGCAGCTGATAGGCAGCTCTCCTCTCTGGGGGAAATGAGATAGCATCCCTCACTCAAGGCTGCCCCCTGGTGGAGGCCAGGAGGCTGTGCAGGCAGGGTGCCAGCAGTAGGCCAATGGGGTGGGAAGAAAGGGGTCATCACTGGGGCTGTGAGGCGCATGCACGCCTCCCCGCACATGCGACCTTCTCCTGGGACCCTCAGGATAAATGGGGAGAAAAAATGGTGGACGAAAAAACTCCAGCGGCAGGATGATGACCGACTCTCCACAGGCACCACTCCTGGACTGGGCATAAGGTAAGTCCCGGTAATTCCGGGAGATGGAGCTGGGGGAACTGGTTAGATGGGGGCCGTTCAGGGGGGCGCACAAATAAATAGAACAAAAAAAAGAAAACATTTTATTTATGAAGTGCCCTATTGCTGAGGCTCAGGGCGCTGCACAATGTAGAGACAGTGGCAGTAAATCATAATAAATGCATATTCAATAAAACATAAATAATGAGTTAAAATAACAAAAACAGCAGCTGGGTGAACCAAAACTATGGCCAATATTAAATCCCATAGGCTTCCCTAAATGGATGAGCCTTCAAGCACCACTTAAAGACCTCCAATGAAGGGGCCTCCCTCAAAGACCTCGGTAACAAATTCCACAGGGCTGACCCAGCCACTGCAAATGCATAATCACCTGATATTTTTATCTGGACCCCGGGAATTGCTAGGAGGCCCTCCTCAGAGTTGTGGAAAGAGCACTGAGAACAGTGTGGAGTCAGGAGGTCACTCAGATAACCGGGACCCAGACCATATAGGGCTTTGTAGGTGAGAAGACCCACTTTGAAGGTGATTCTCCACCTCACCAAGTCAGTGCAGATCACGCAGAATGGTAGTCACAGGATAGGACCTCAAGAGGCCTGTCAGCAATCTGGCCACTATGTTCTGTACTAGCTACAGGTGACACAGTACCCCTCCACTATCCCTGAGATAAAGAGCATTCAGTAGTCAAGTCTGGACCTTATGAATGCATGCACCAGTGAGGGCAGTTCATCCAGTGGGAATAAGGCTTTGATCCAGGCGATATTCTTCAAGTGGTAGAAACCACTCTGGACAACAGATGACACATGGGCCAGCTTTTTCACCTTGGTAGTAGCTGCAAGCGGAGTAGGACCCAGCATCAAGCCAGTTCCCCACTCCAGCAGTCTCCACCTCCCACCAACAACCATGCTCTATCATTAGCACCTCGGTTTTGTCCAGGATGAGCCTCAGCCAGTTAGAGGACATACAGTCCTGAATCTCAGCCAGGCACACATTTAGTATTTCCATGGCATCACTAATCCCAGTTGCAAAAGACATATACAGCTAGGTATCATCTACACAGGAGTGAAAACCCATACTGTAACGTCTAATTACCTCACTCAGGCGCAGCATGTACACTGCAAACAACATGGGCAAGGGGACTGAGCCCTGGGAAAATCCACATGGTAGGGGCTTAGAGCAGGAGAAGAAACTCCCCATCACCATCCTCTGTGTCCTACCTGTGAGAAAGGACTCAAGCCAGTTGATGACAGTACTGGTGAGTCCACAGAGCTCCTTTAGGTGATCCAACAACACCCCAGGGTCCACAGTGTCAAAGGCCGAGGAGAGATTGAGGAGGATGAGAACTGACCATTCTCCTCTATTCCTACCCCTGAAGAAATTATTGTGCATCCTGACTAATGCAGTTTTAGTACTGTGTCTAGCCCTAAATCCCTACTGGAGGGGCTGAAAGATGTTGAAAGCAGTGAGGTGGGCTTCAAGCTGCAGAGTCACTATTTTCTCAATAATCTTACCCAAAAAGGGGAGGGTAGAGATAGGTTTATAATTTGCCAAGATGTCAGGGTCAAGGGATGAAGTTTTCAGGAGGGGCTTCACCAGTGCCTCTTTCAGAGCACACTGGGAAACAACCCCTCCCAAAGGAAGCACCAGACTGTCTTGGTAAACACTGGGCCAACAGGATCCACACATCCCACAAAGAGATGCGTTGGGCCTTGGTCCATTTCACTATATGTGGGTTGCAGCACCAAGATTACCTCACAGACCTCCTCCACCTCCACTGACCTGAACTCACTCCAGGCAAATGGAGTACAGCTTTTAACAGCCAGCTGACCACTGTGGAGCTGTAACTGCCCCACTGGATAGATCCCGGACCTGACAGAGGACACTCTGTTAGAGAAAAATACAAATCAACTGCTGGCTTCTCCCAGAGATGGCAAACAGCACAGTCTGCTTACCACTTCAGCTGGCCACCATCTGAGTGACAGCAAGAAAGTACGTTCCTTATACTTGCTCTCTGTCACTCCGTCAGCAGCCGGCCAAGGTGGTAAGTGGAGGTGCTAAATTCTAGTTATGAGTACAGTTCGGTGCACATTTCAGGGCAAGTTGCAAGTGCCAGCAGCTGGGGGTATAATTAAGAAATCACTGTAAGCAGAAGCTGTTTTAACATTTTTTTTCATTCCTTCTATAGTTTACACTGGAGCTGCCTAGCAGTATTGGGAAACAGAGCTGAGCAGCAGGTAGAAACAGGAAGTCAGGATACCCAATCAGGCTCACATAGCATCCCAGAACTGGTACAAATTCGATTGCACCTAACGTGCCTCATTCACTTCTGTGTCCCAATGCATCAGTGGAATAGAGCAGGAGTGGTACAGGAGTAGCATCATAGGCATAGACTGCCATCTGCAGGCATTAGCAGGCACACAGGGAGCTCTGCCAGTCCAGAAATGTAAAACACCTGTTTACTTACTGTTGCCTGTGTATGGGCTTACTGGAAATGAAGCACCTGTTAAGTGGGAATAGATGCCGCACTTTGCAAGGACAGAGGTCATTCAAGTATCGAGCTCCCCACTGGCTGAACTCCCTCAGCTCAGAAGTACTAACTGAACCTAAAATTGGCCCCTTTAAGCAGAAGCTGAAAGTGTTCCTTACAGAACTCAGTTTCATGTGATTGTCAGACCTAAATTCAGTTACCTGGCAGTCTTACCTGACACTTTCATTGGCAGCACTTTTTACATTTTATAAGTTCCTTGGCATTTTATCGCACCCATACTGTCAGGCACCTCAGCTCACCTCCCATTGCTCTCCCAGTAGCTAGGAGCTACCCCATCACCGCTCCTGCCTTTACCAACCTATCCTTACTCACCTACCTCTTCTCTCACATGCCTAATCTCACCTAACTCTCCTCCCTTTCCTCAGGCCTGCTCTCACATTTGCCGTCCTGTCCTCTGACAAAGCCATTCTGGTTGCTAAGATACTGAAATAGTTTGATATAAATATTTTTGTTTGCTAGGTTGATTTTTGTCTTGCCACCACATGTTTGTAAACAATAATTAAGCAATAAACCATGACAGAGTGTGGGTTATGCTGGGATTTACCCATGCCTGGTGTGTTTTGGTCACGAGGCCGCAGGCCAAGTGACCAAATCCACACCAGAAGTGGGTAAATCCCAGCATAACCCACACCCTGGAGTGGTTTATTGCAATTATACAATGTCCCTCTTTTTTAGTGTCAAAAAAAGAAAAATGAAAAAGGTTTTATATTTTAAATTATTTTTAAGGATTTTATTACTCTGCCAGAAAAAATAGTCCTTTGCTATGGAGACCCTTCCTAGGTAACAGGAGCAGCTGTTTTTCCAAAGAAGGAAGAGATTGTTGTGTGTAGTGCCTGCATCTGTAGGGTCTCTCCCTCATTTCTCATTTCTTAATTAACTCTGAAAACTGCTCTGTCCTTCCTCAAAAAATAGCTGCTGCAGTCTCCCATGTAAGGAGGAGTGGATGCAACTTGCAAAAAATAAACTGAAATTTTAAGATATATGTTTGCCCCTTCTCCCTTCCTTCCATAATATAAACTAATGCAAACACACTGACTGAAGTTTTTAATTGTGCTAGTCATGCACAGTATAGTGACCAAGAAGATGTAAGCATGGCATATCGGAGGACCGAAGCCTCACTGACATTCCTAAGTGTCCGCGTTATCCTATTAACTATATCTGTAAAATAAGCTGTCAGTGTTTCCATTAATAACATGCTGAGAGACGCAAAGAGGTGGAAATGCAGGAAATAAATGGCTGAGAGAAAAAAAAGAAGGCAATGGAACAATAACTGGCCGCTGCAATACAGATCCTGAAATGACTGACGGTGCCCTGGTCACCACAGCACTAAAGCCATGGGATATTGGCACCATTCACTTTCACTAAGTAGTACAGAACTCAAATAAACATGGTGGAGTTTTGTGCTTGGGTTAGTTGGTGACTGTTGCTCACCTACCGGGTGTCAGGTCAAACCGGGAGTCAGAGAAAACAGAAGCCTGGAGTGATCAGATCATCCTCACAAGGAGGAGGTCGGGTGTGTGCAGTGCATCAGCAGTGGGTGAGGTGCTGCAGGGCTGGCATTCACTGGATGAGGATGGCGGGTGTCAGCTGTTGCGTGCCAGTGGATTGGAGGGTGCCAAGGATCATGGGAATATGTGAACCTATTTCTTTGTTTAGTTCATGACTTATTTGTGCTCTCTGACAAATTTTAAAATAGGGAAACTGTTTTTTTTAATTAAAAATTAGGGCTATAACTTGTAGAAATCACTGCCTAAATGTCGAGCCATGATACATGCCCAATATCAACACTCAGGTTTTTGGTGGTGATTTCTATAAGTTACAGTCCTCGCGTTTAATGAAGAAACAGTTTCCCCATTTCAGGATTTGTCACAGAGTAAAAATAAGTCACTAACTGAATGAGAATGGTGGGAGGTGAGCACGAGCCTTCCGTGGCTTCAGCGCTGTAGCGATGCAGTGTGACAGTTTGCCAAGGAATGAAAGATAGCGCCTTCAAATGTTTTTCGTTTTGTTTTAGGGAGTCCGATTGATTGGGTTGTGAAGTGGTTCTTCTAGGGACTGTTGGGAGACTGTTACAAATAGCAGTGGCCAGTGGTTGTTTTGAAACTCCCGCTCTAGTGGGAGATCAATATGGCGAATATTTTTCATTTTAGGAGGTTGTATTGATATTTTGGGAGATGTGGCTGACTGGCACCTTTTCCCGTGGGTTATGCCAGGATTTACCACAGGTAAAAGGTGCCAGCCAGCCAATCAGATTAAAGAAGTCTTGGACCCCATTGTATAATAACTCTTTTTGTACCACCTGGTAACCGATTGTTTGTCAAGTAACCTGTGTGTGTTATCGTATTGTGATCAAATATGCTTGTCGTTACCAACAACTCATGTGACATCTTTGTAAATGAGTCCCTGGCTCAAAGGTACTTGTAATCTGAGATCTCTATAAAATAAAATAAATAAATAAAATAATACCCTATCAAGGGTAAGGGCAAAAATAGGGGAAAAAAAGCAAAAGGGGAAACCCTTTCTAGGGTCAAGTAACAAAGTGGTAAACAAAACAAAAAAGGGAAAGGTAGAAAAATGTATAAAAGAAGCGAAAGGGGAAAACTTAATGCACCCTATCTAGGGTCAAGTAACAAAGGAGTAGACTAACAAAAGGGGAAATTTAGAAACACTCTATGTAGGTTAATGGCACAAAATGCTTTTGCAGTATAATGAGTGTAGAAACAGGAATGATGGGAGTGGTGCAGTGCAGTGAGTGTGGAGCGGCAGTTTTCGGAGAGACCTTCTGGTGACTGAGGTGCTGCCCCTTCTGCATGCATCTGCATGGGCTGAGGGAGGAAATGGCTAGACTCCAGGTCAAGCTGGCTAGGATTCAGGGACCTTAACCACCCGGGGCCATCAAGTCTACCACCACTGCCCCAGATGGTGACAAGGAGGAGTGTTGGCTGGACTGTGCTGGGGTCAGGTGGGTTGTTGTGGCAGTCTGGGAGCACATTCCTCAGCTGGTGGCCACTATGCAACTCATTCACCACTCTGGTGGGATGGGACTGCCAGGGGCCATGGTAGTGGCCAGGAGAATGTGAGGGTCTTCCATAGGGGAGGCGGAAGGTTGGGGATCCCAGCAGAGGAGGACACAACTTCTGGTGGGGACTCAGTCATTGGGTGGGGGTTTGTAAGCAGGAAGAGAGAGAGAGAGTGAGAGAGAGAGAGAGAGAGAGAGAGAGAGAGAGAGAGAGATAGCAGAAGGGAGTGGAGGTTTCTATCTGGTGCCTTGGCACAGAGGGATGGAGATCGGATCCTGTGGATCACTAGAGTGGCGGGGCAGGAAGGGAAGCAGGATGTCTATCTGGGTACTAATGACCTAGTAAAGGACACAGCAGGGGTGGTGCAGGATAAGTTTAGGGATCTGGGGAGGGGCCTGAACTGGTAGCTTGCATGGTGGCCTTCACTGAGGTGCTACCTGTATAGGGCTAGGGAACACCACACCAGGGTCTTCAATGAGTAGTTGATGGCATGGTGCAGGAGGAGGATTTTGGCTACATTGGGGACTGGGGTCCTACCTGGGGGGGGAGGCTTGTACAAAGGAAATTACCTTCATCCATCCAGGAGATGAACAGCAGTCCTGGGTAAAAGGTTTAAATGCTACTCTGATGGATATTTAAACTAGCCAAAAGGGGAAGGGCAGAAGAACTGAGGGAGGCAGAGATTGTGCCCCTGGCAGAGAATAGAGCTGTATAGAGGAGAAGCCATGGGGAAATTAATTCTCCAGGGGGTAGAGGAGCTAGGGACAGGTGGGAGGGCAGGACGCAGCCAGGATTTTTTCGGGGGCGGGGGTTCTTTTACTGAGTGGTGAAGTTATGTTACATGCATACTATGCAAAAAACTTATGACAAGTGGGGTGCCTGCAATTAATTAAGGTAAGGATGGTTGGGAATGGGAGATGAGATGGCTGCTGTCTGCTACTGACTGACTGTTAAAGCCAAGAGGGTTCTGCTGCTCTATGTCTATGCAGTACCCTCTTGGCTTTAACAGTCAGTCAGTAGCAACCATCTCATCTCCCAAGCGGCTTGCTTGCTTTAGATGAGGTTACTAACAATTGAGATCTGGGTTTTGCAGTGTGTTTTTGTTTTTATGTAGGTACTGAGATGGGATAAGTCTGGACAAACAATTCTAGGGGTAGGAGGAAATAGGGTTTAGCACACCTTTCATGGCTCCAGGGTGGAACACCAAGCTATATTCAGAAATATTAATATGGCTCTAGCATTAATGACTTTTTTTACATGTATGTCAGTTTTTTAATTTACCAGATTCTGTAGCCTTCCAGGTTGTTCTCCATGGAACATTAATTGGGTTAGTTATGGTAAAATTAAATGTTAATCCTGGAGGTTATGTTCCTCAGTACAGGCCACTGTCCCTCACAATGGGAGTAAAAGGCAAAATGTGGGAGTCACATATAGTAGGTTCATGGACCAGGGCTAAATGGGGAATGCCTGCAGACTGGATGGGCTGTAGGTCTTTTTCTTCCATCATTGCCTGTTTCTAGGAATCTCACTGTGGAAATAGATGCTTTCCTGTTCATAAAGTGTGCTATTCATTGTGAAACACAGATTACTATAAATTTCTGCTTTGGTGTACAATGCTGAGCAGCATACATCTGCAGCACTCAATCATGTGGGACAGGGGTTGTGGTGGTATGTGAAAGGAGGAACTGTTAAGGTGTGCTGTTCAAGGACATTGTCTCATGCTAGGCAGTTGGCAATAATTGAATTCAGATACCCTACACTATAAAAAACTGTTAAGAAATGTTTTGAGGTATAAAGAAATTGCTAATTACTGTAAATCCTACTTTGCGAAGTTGTAGTGGATCTAATAATAGTGGCTATACCATGCACTGTAGTGACCCATTATAAACAAGCAAAAGGTGGTATATGATTATATAGGGCTGGCCTAGTGGCGAGGAGGGTTGAGGTGCTGGACGCCACATCTCGTGGAAAGCTGGTGACCCGGGTTCAGGAATGAGCCCAGGCCATCAGGGTTCAGCAGGGGAGGGAGACCATTGAGCATCCGAAGGACAGCTCTCCTCTCCTGGGAGGGAGGGAGCTCACATTCGGTGCTTGACTGGCCTCTGGTAACGTAAGGAAGAATTTCTTCACAGAATGGGTGGTGGACAAGTGGAACACCCTGCTAGAGGAAGTGGTGGGGGCTGAAACAATCACAGGATTTAAGAATGAATAGGATAGATATAAAGGAATTCTGGAGGTCAGGGGTAAGGGGCAACAGACTTCTAGGAAAACATAAACTGAACTTACAAGCTCAACTGGGCAGACTGGGTGGGCCATAGCAGGTCCTTATCTGCCGACACTGTCTATGTATCTATGTATCTATGGTTGTATCCAAAAATGAGTACACTCAGGATATTGTAGTATGCCCCTGTACAGCACTGGAAGATCTAGCAGAAAGCAGGGCAAGAGGGGTAATAATAACTTGTAAGTGACAGAGCATGGATGCCCATGGCCAAATATGTTAAGTCACTACTGTGAGCATACTGTAGAAGTATAAAATTCCATATTATGATGTCCGTAGACTTAAAACAGAAGGCAACGCTTATGCTACTAGCAGCACTGGCATTACACCTCAGGAGTTTGGGGAACTATTATTGCTTCTGGGGTTTATGGGCCGGATATTCAAACTGTGCCCAAAATGTGTGCAATAGCAGGAACAAGCACAAGTCCATTGCGCACGTGCGCAATAGACGCGATATTTAAACATGGAGCAAGGCAAATTGTGCAACCAGCCAACGTCTGAATATCGCACAACCTGCCGCCTGAGCAACCAGAAAGGGAAGCTGAGCGAGATGATGCGCTATAGACGCAAGCAAGCCAGCAGCTGAGCAGTCCAGAGGTGCTTAAGCAGCAGAGAGCCCCAGCAGCAGAGCAATAGAACTGCACAACCAGGGAGGTAGGCAGGGCCCACCACCCATGCTGACAGATGGGCATAGGAACACACTGCAGAACTAACAATGCACCCCACACCCAAGCACAGCATAAGTGGGAGAGGGACGGAATATCCACTGGCCCATGGGACAAGCCAACAAAGCACAGCTGGGCCATGTTGCCCCAGCACACCCACTGGCAAGCTGAAACTGCCACACAAAGGGGGCGGACAACCCCAGTGCACATCAGCCCCCCCTTGTGCACAGCACACCCTGCACTGTGACCCCAAGACACCAACCATGAGCAGTGACTGTCACTGCAGGAATCCCCATGCATGCCCCCGTCACAATGCAACCTCGTGTACCACAGAACCATACAAGCCAGACCCACCATGAGCACCTAGCAGTGGGTGACAGCACACGGCAAGACCGACTGAAAGCCACTTCCACACCAGAGACACCTCCCCACGCGAACACACATACCCAAGACAATACCACCCCAGATGCCATGCACACCACTGCAACTGAGCACCTATAGCCTGCTGCAAATCAGAGACCACCACAGTATTCATAACAAAATATATATTTCTAATTAATATATGAACAATAACAATACGAACAACCAGAACTATATACAAATATATACAATACAAGGGTGGGGGTAAGGGTACAAGGTAGGGGTGGGTAAGGCAGGGGTGAACAACTGGGAGAGGAAGACAGAGTGTGAGGGATGGCTAAAGGGGAGGTGATGGGCAGCTACTGCCTGCCAGCCTGCTCTCGCCATCCAGCTGCTGCTGGTCCTGGGGCCTCCTTCTGCGCCTGATGCCGCGGCGCTGCAGGTCCCTCTGGATGTCGAGGAATCCATGGCCACCTGAATGAGCTGGTGGACCACGACTCAAGCCTCCGCAGGATCCGGACACCTAGGACAAGGGATCAGAATCAATGGCTGTGACTGCCCATATCCCTGAAGCCCACCCAACATGCATGGCATACAGCCAAGTGCCCGCCTCCTGTGATGGAGTGCACCACCCACAGTGACCGTGCACAAGACATGCCCAACCAGGCAGCAACAGCCATGTGTGCCACTGCACACACACACACCACCATGTCCAGCACAGCACAACCAAGGCTGTATAGTGACGGGCTACGCAGTGAGAAGGCAGTGCTACAGCCATGTGCCCAGTGCATGCATGGACCACCATTGACGCATCCAGATATGCAGTGCCACTGGACAGTGCTGACTGTCACATGTCGGGCGCATGGCAGTGTTGTCCAAGGATGGTGGCCATGCCCTGCCCCCACAGCATGCAATAGCATTCATGATGTCAGGCACTCACCCTCATCGTACTGCTTGCTGCTACTGTCGTGGTTTGTCACCACCACCACCACCAACACCATGACAGCCATCGCTGCCACCCTTGCTGCGCCTCAGCCTGGGCCCTCCTCTGCTCCACCATGCCTGTGGGAAACAAAAGGTGAGAAACACATCAGTGAAATCCCAAAGCAGACATCCCCCTGCCCCAATGAGTGTGCCCGCCCACCCAGCCAGACCCATACATCACATATCCTGTAAACACCGCCACAGCCAACCATAGACCAATCCTCCCCCATGTGCTGGTCACAATACACAGTGTTACCCATACGGACAATACAGGTGCAGAGATGGCTCACCCACCTGGCTGAGGCACCACCCCTCCTGGCACGTGAACGGTTGTGCCAGTAGTGCCGCTCCCTCCTCCACAGGTCACTGTACCAGTGCCTGCACTGCTCTGCTGACCGCCGCCGGACAGTGGCCTCCTCAAGGGCAGTGGCCACCTGCCACACATGAGTCCTTGCCATGTTCAAGGTTCATCCCAAACAGTGGGCCATGGTGAGGCTCCACTATGGCCACAAGGTTTGCCAGTTCCACTGCACTCCATTGTGGGGCTCTCCTGCATGCCATCCCTGCATGTATATAGTAGGCAATATGGTGCTCCATGAGTCAAAGCTGCCACGTGGAGTTGTTGGCAATACAACTCCTTTATTCTCTCTATCGCACTGTTCGTATAGCCGCCAGTCCCTATTGCACTGTTACCAAACAGCGCGTTAGAGCTGCAGACATGCCATACGTACAGTGCCAAGGTGGCAAAGGTCGGGCACAGGGTCATGGGTCTCTGGTAAGCCACGCACAGCGCCATTGGATGTCTATACGTCCAGCGCGATTGGTCACCTGTGTGCCATTGCCACAGTGGACTATTGCGCAGTTGTGCCACAGCATCATGTAGTGACCGTCGCTGTAGCACCACTGACACAATGGTGGCCATGTCCTGAATTGCCTATCGCACACAGCACATCATCAGTGCGGCAGACGCCTGCGTAAGCTACCTGGGCATGCGCAGTGCGGTGTACTACGCAGTCACAGAACTGTGCCATTGGCTCAGCCAGTTTAATCATATTGTGTAAAGCGCAACAGCATGATATTCAGCCGTCAGATGCAAATCATCTGATCAGCCATTCAATGGCGCAGCAGCACGATTTGCATCTCATTAAAGTTGCTCCAGTCCTAATTTGCATGCATTGCGCTATAAATATGCACACTTTTCTGCAGTGACCATATTCGGTTACTGCAGTTGATAGTGTGTGCATGCATTTTGCTGTTCTGGACCATGGCCCCAGAGAATTGCTGTGTACTGCACAGTCACAGGTGACCAATCTCACCCATACAGGCTGTGAAATGACCCGGCGAGGACTGGGTGAGGAGGAGGATGGTGGGCGGAAGAGGAGGCCCAACTTCGAAGGCGGAGACAGAGGCACTATTTGAGGCCTACCTGTCTGAGGAGCCATTCTCAGTGGACAGCGGGCACCTCAGGCCCATGCTGCTGCATGGGAGGTGGCATCGCATGTCAACCTGCACGGCAGCCACCAGCGCTCTGTGCAGGAGTGTAAAAAGAATATGGGGACCGACAGGAGGAGGGTGAAGGAGAGGGTTGCAGCCATCAGGGCGGCACGTCCTGCAACAGGCAGGGGACAGCTGGAGGTGGTGTAGCTGACCCCAGCGGAGGACATGCTCACTGCAAGCATGCAGCGCAGTGCCATTGAGGGTGTTCCTGGCGGTGGCTTCCAGACAGGTGGTAGCCCATCACTGCATGGTATGTCATGGTCGGGGGGAAGGTAGTTCACATGCACTAATGTGTCCTTCCTTTCTGTTACAGATCCTATGTGTCTGCAGGGGTCAGCAGCGGAGGGCCTGTCCACTGCGGACAGCCATCCAGAGTTGGAGGAGGGATCATCCACCTCCGCAGATTGCCGGCGTGCACTGCGGCAGTGTGCACGTCTGGCTACCTTCACTGATGTTGAGACAGGTGTGGGAGTGCCCTTCCTGTGTCCCAGAGGTCTGGTATGCAAGCATGCCAGCACGCTGCTGCTGTGGCACAGACCTGCACCATCGATGATGCACTGACCACTATGGGCATTGAAATTTGTGTGTCACAGAATGGATACACAGCAGGACAGCTCACGCCCATGGATCTAGCTGGTACCGACGTGTGTGCCAGCATGCCAGCACAGTCCTAGGCTGTGCCTGTCAGCACCAGTGGGGCAGCACCGGTGGCTGTGCAGGTCACTGGCACTGTTGTGGCCACAGCAGTGGAACCACTGATCCCATGGGCACAGCAGGTGGAGGGGCAGCAGCAGCGGTCACCCACCGGAACTGGGGGTACAGGGCTCAGCGGTGATGTAGGTGCACCACCTGTGGACATGCCCATATCTGGTCCTGGTGAGCAGTGCCCACCCTCAAGGGGTGCTGTACATCAGGCTCTTCCAGACCCTGAGGGACAGGTTGTCAATGTGGCAGACGACCTCTTTGATGAGCACACCCGCCTGCTGCAGGCATCAGTACAGCAGCAGATGCGGGTTGCAACATCCATGGAGGCACTGTGTCTGGCTCTGGAGTGGCACAGCAGGGACACCGAGAGGATCCTGTCCCGGGTTGACCATTTGCAGGTGGATGTGACCGCCACCATCGACAGGCTGACACAGGCAGTGGTCGGTGTCGTGGCCACATAGGGCACACAGTCAGGTGCCCCTGTGCCACTCACACTGCACAGCACGCTATCCACTCCTCATTCCCGATGTCGTGTGACACCCACCCTATCGATGCTGGGTTCAGCTGTGGGCATCCCAAGCACCCCTGGTGCAGGTATGTTTGGTATGCTGCAGACCCCCGTGCGGACAAGGTCGCGTTCGTGCAGTGGGACCCCTGGTGGTCCATTGGTGCTACCCCATGTGGCCCATGCTCAGCTGCCAGTGCTGCTGGGTCTCAGCGGGGCCGCACAAGCATCCGAGGTGGCCATGGCACTGTGCCGCATGACTGAGCTGTCTCCCAGTGCGGGCCCTGTCTGGTGCTGCCCTGTGTGCAATGTGTGTTTCGGTGGGCAGTGCACCACTGGGTGCCCTACCCTACATGCTGACACACGGACCACCTGAACACCCTCCCGACTGCTGTCCACAGGTGCTTGTGCATGATGATGCCTGCATTGCGCTATACACCAAAGTGCAAGGGTGCCCAGAATCTGACACACATACATGGACAGTACAGGTGGTGGTGGTGGCCTGTGGACGTGTGTTTTAGTGTCTGTGTTCCTGCTCTGTTGTGCACCTGACCCCTGTGCACTTTGTGCCTGTTGTGTGTGTGTGTGTGTGTGTGTGTGTGTGTGTGTGTCTGTCCATGTGGCATGTTACTGTTCACCCTTCCCTGGTTGTGTGTGTGTGTGCTTCTGTGCCCTGCCACTTCCCTTGCTGTCATGCACCCCTGGTGTGTTTCCCTGTGTGTATGTGGGTTGTGCCCTAGCCACTGTTGGTTGCACATGGCCCCATGACTTACCTGTGTTGGATGAAGTGCTCCTCTGTGATGGTGTCCTGGTGCAGCTGGGCCAGCCAGATCAGTCGGGAGGGGGGCTGCTCATCCCCATCATCACCGGCATCACCAGTGTCCCCATCACTGTCCCCCTCCTTGACCTGTACGGCTATCCCACAGTCTTTGGCCATGGTGTGCAGGATACAACAGGCCAGGAATATCCCACAGGCCTTTGAGGGGCTATACTGTAGGGCACTGCCGGAGGTGTCTAGGCATTGGAAACGTGCCTTCAGCATCCCAAACACCTGCTCGATGATGCTGTGTGTAGCGGCGTGTGCCTCATTGAAGCGTTGCTGCGATGGGGTCGTGGGCCACCAGTAGGGTGTGAGCAGCCAGGGATGGAGTGGATATCCACTGTCACCTGTGTGGAGATAGTGGAGGTTAGTGTCAAGTTCAGGCTCATATTGCCCCTAACCCTGTGTGCCACTCCCATGGCACCTGTGGCTTACCCACCCTTGCCCCTGATTTGCCAATCCTACATGCATACTCACCCACTAGATGTCCTGTGGGATATCCCCACTCTCGAATCAATGGCACAGTGCTGATTGGTACCATATGAATGAATCGTGTGCTCGCCAGGGTGCGTGGCACAGACATTGATGATGCGCCCACTGGCATCACACACCACCTGGCAGTTGACACTGGAAAACCCTTCCGATTCTGATAGGGCAGCCCCACCGGGCCAGGTGGTGTGTGCGAATGGCCACATGGGTGCAGTCTATCACCCTAGCATGCCAGGCATACGTGCTACTCTGTGGAACTCCTGTATGTTTGCTGTACGCTCTGCCACGGTGCTGGGGAAATGGATGTACTTCACAGCATGTGGCAGCAGTGCGCTGAGGAACTGGATGAGGATGCGTGACGTGGCCGACTGTGTTATGCCTGTGGTGTCCCCTGTTGGTCTCTGGAAGGTACCCGTGGTGAGCAAGTACATGCAGGCTGTTACCTTTGTCTCCACTGACAGAGTGTGAGTCCGTTGTGAGTGTGCCTGCATCACATCACTGCACAGCTCACAGAGCTGCCTCAGTATTGCCCTGTTCAGGTGGTACCGGCCCACAATCTCAACATCTGAATACAGCTCAAAGCTGATGTGGGCACGGTACTGCCTGTTGGGGGCGTACCGCCGACGGGCCCTTCCACGGCCACGTCGCCCTGCAGCATGCCTTCTCACCCCCCTCATTACAGCTTCCATGTGAAAGCTGGCACTGTCCATGTCCCTGGCTTGTGTTCCCCCCCTGGCTGTTGTTGCTCTGTTACCCCTGCTGTCCTGACTGCTACCTCCACTGCACCAGGTACACCTACTGGCCTCTGCACTCTGTGGCCCCTCACACCTTCCCTTGCCCCTCTTCTGTCCTGTGCACTCCCTGGCCTGCACTGCTTGTTGCTCTGGCCTGCTCTGTCTCCCTGCCTCATGTGGCTTCCCTGACGCGTTCTTGCGCCTCTTCCTTGAGCCTTTTTATTTTGGCTCATTTCCGCTGTGGCGCAACTTCCGCCTGATCCACTGTTGCGCATTGCGCAAGCCTTTGAATATCGCATTGCGCACTTTATGCATGGTTCCACCCCCTGCGGTTGCACATACCTTCATTAGCATTGCACTGTTACTCAGCATGTTTTCTGTGGCGCAACTGCCTCCTGCTGAATATCGCAGAATGGCGCAATCTCGGACTTGCGCTGACGCAACCCTTTTGAATATTCCACCCTATGTCTTTAAATTTGCACACCCTTCCAAGTTTAAGTCAATAACTGTGTAAGAGCTACAGGAGCTTATTTCAAAGCTATGGAGACTGAGCACTGGCAACCCTCCCATGTAATTCCAACATAAACATAAAAGAATGTTGTAAGGTGCAAGGCTTTAATTATTGTATTGTAAGGGATAGTACAGTATACTGTCTTTACATTCAATTCTCTTTAAGGCTCAGTTTCTATAGTCCATGTGGCAGAGAAAGTTTAAAAGCTGTGTAGTGAGTCTATACTAAAGAAGTTGTTCAGTGTTTGCAGTCAGAAGTCTGCAAGGCTGTCAAAAGTGTGAAAGGCAGTCAATTCTGCTTTGTTCCCTATTAGATCCTACTGCATTCTGTAGAAGTCTTTTCATAGTAAATCAAATAGGCATGTTACTAATGGAGAATGTATTGTGATAAAATTCTGCATGAGGATTTTATTTCTCTTGCTGTCTCGTGTTGTGGTTGACAAGGGCTAGAGGCTTACCCATTTTTGGGGTGAGTGATGGGGCGGGGGGTTAGGGTGCACTAACTTGTTTGCCATATGTAGTAGCACCTCTCTTATTTAGAGTTTGAATGAGCAAGTGTGAGTAGCTACCAGTGGATAAGGTTTGTAAAGGAAGATTGGCTGGGGCTGGGGCCCAGACCTCAGTTACGCTTATTTTGGGTTGCTGTTATATAGATAAGCCTTTTTGAGGCAGATGCACTTTGGTGTAGGGACCCAGCTGATGGGTGGTCTACCTGGGTGACGTGCCAGTAGGGCCCTGAGGTGAATATCAAAAGACCCGCACTCCTTTTGAAAGCAAATTAAAGTGCCAATCCAGGCCGAAAAATATTCGTTGCATTAACTAAATTTTTTTCTAGAAGTCTCAGACCTGGAATGCTTTCACAAATATGAGACAAAATGTGTGATTAAGCTAACTCATGACTCATTAGCAGATCTTTATGAGATCCTGATGGCATTAGTAGGACAAATGTTAAAGTGCATGTGGCTGTGGGCTCATTAGCAGCTCTTTACTATGCTCACCTGGTATTGTCTGTGGGACAATGTAACAAGCATTTGTCAATGCCGAATGTTTGCTTGCTGGCATTGGCAGTGGTAGTGTAGAAGTTACAGAGCTGCGTAATAGGAATGGCAGTGAAGTATTGAACTGAAGCCAACTCCATCACCACCCTGCAGAGAGTGACAGGCACTGGGGTGTGCGTTTGGGTTGTCAGGCATAACGGCCACGCCATTTCATCACACCCCACCCTGCAGACACTGACAAGTGTCACGGTGTTCACGGTGTTCCTTTGGGTCTTTGGCCCTTATGCGCACCCCATTTCATTAGGAAATATGGTGAGATGGGTGCGATATAGGAGAATGGGGTGAACTTTGGGGCCGAAGAGTCCAAGGCATACCTCGATGCCTCTCACTGGCTGCAGGGTGTGGAATGGTATAAGCATCACAGGCAAGAATCCCAAGTCACACCCCTGATGCCTGTCATTCTCTACAGGGTTGGGCGTTATGGTTGGAAACCCTAATACCTCAAGCATTCGTTGGTATTTTCACCCAAATTTTCAACATTTTTTTGTGACTCCACCCTCATGCGAACAGGGGAATATAAGTTTGTTAGCCAAAAGCTGCTTATGCACAGTGACTACGGCATTTAGCACCACAGGTGCAAAAACATTCCGAACAGGATATAAAAAATGACAGCTGTACTGTTCATGGGGAGGTGCAAAAAAATGGCATTGTTGCAAATCTGCAGTAAAAATATTTAAAAAAATGGTGAAGTCATGAGCGTACATAGAAACTGTGCAATGCACACCCGTAATATAATTAGGTTGGGGCTTTTTACAGCAGATTGTCAACTCAGGCATTTTGGTGCTCGATCATGAGCAGTGTCACTGTGATTTTCTTTATCTGTCCTGAACAATGATTTCCGCGCCATCACACAAGATTCGCGCTGAAAGTGTGAAACACACTTCAGCCATGTTGTGAAAATGACAGCTGTACTGTTCATAAAGAAGAGTGGAAAAATGCCACTGGTGAAAATCTGGACTGAAAATATTACAAAGCCATGAACTTACGAGGGTGCATGGAAACTGCGCAATGCTCACTCGTAACACAGTCATTTTATGGACTTTTGTCGCCAAATTTTCAACATAGCCATTTAAGACCTCTGCTCATGAACAGTGTAACTGTGATTTTCTTAATCTGTCCTAAACATTGCTTTTCACACACCAACAGCACCATTGGGCAAGGAAGGAGAGGGAGGAAGGTGCCTACCTGGCGCCATGGCTTGGAGGGACAGGGAGCGAATCCTCAGGATTGCCGGAGCAGCTGCACAGGGAGGGAGCTGGATGTCATTGTCCACCTAGGGACAAATGACCTGGCTAAGAAAGGATTAGAGAAGTGCAGGAAGAGTTTGTAGAATTGGGGAGAGGCCTTAGTCAAGTAGCACGCACGGTAACCTTCTCGGAAGTGCTACCCATCTATGGCATAGGAGAGGCTAGGGTGTTCCGCACATGGGATTCAATCAGTGGTTGAAAACTGGTGTGGAGCTCAGGGACGGCTCATTGAGACTGTGGGTCCACCTGGAGTGAAGCAAGCCTATACTGGCATGATGGGCTGCATCTGTCCGGGAGGGGAACCAGGATCCTAGGTGATAGGTTTAAATGCTTCATTGGCAAGCTTTAAACTAGCCAAGGGGAAGCACTGGAAAGGAGCAGGAAAATCCTAGCCCCCCAAACAATCACGGTAGTAAGTGTGGCAAACACCAACATGAAGGTGTCGACAGGAGAAGGGCAGGGTAAATGGAGAAAGTGACAAAGGCAAGAAGGACAAGGATGGGGCAAAAGGGGTAAGGCCATCAGGAAATGGAGGGTAATGAGTACCAATGCCCGTAGTCTGGGCAACAAGCTCCCTGAGCTGGTGGATGGAAGAGGATGCCTGGATATTGTAGCAGTCACAGAAACATGGTACACAGAGAACCATGACTGGGATGTTAACATACCAGGGTACATAACTTACAGGAGAAACAGGCAGGGGAGAAGAGGGGGAGGAGTAGCTCTCTATGTAAAGGAAGGGATAAAAGCAACTGAACAAAAGAGTAAACAGGGAGGAGAGAAGGCACTGTGGGTCACCTTGGAGACTGGAAAGGGCACCACAATCCGCACAGGGGTTGTGTACAGATCCCCATGTCAGGGGGAAGGAATGGACAAGGATATGATGGAAGGCATTCTTAGAATGGCAGAGAAAGTGGAGATACTGTTGATGGGAGACCTGAATATGCCAGATGTTAACTGGAGCACATTTGCTGCAGCCACATCCAAGAGCAGGGCCATTCTTGACGCCCTACAGGTGGCAGGCATTAGACAGCTAGTTTCGAACCCACTCGTGAGGGAGCAATCTTAGACCTCGTGACTCAAACGGGGCAGTGAGAGGATCTCAGATCTAGACGTGGTTGCCATCTGGGGACAAGTGACCATCAAACAGTGTGGTTCACGTTAAACTCAGCTACAGATTCAAGCCATACAAAAGTGAGGGTACTGGACTTTAGGAGGGCTGACTTTGGCAAGATGGCAGAGTGCCTCAGAAAAGCACTAGCAAACAGGCTAGAAGGAGGTGTGGAGCAACAATGGGGAATTATCAAAACTGCCATCACAGAGGCAACACGCCTTTGTGTGAAGCAAATAAACAAATCAAAACAAAAGAAAAAAACACTATGGTTCTCAAGAGAGGTGGCTGTGAAAGTCAGGAAGAAAAAGATAGCATTCCGAAGTATAAGGAACACAGAAGGAGCAGGACAGAGAGCTGTACCAGTTAAGGCAGAAAGAAGCAGGGAAGGAAGTCAGAATAGCATAGGCCCAAACTGAGGAAAAGATAGCCAACTCAGTTAAGAAGGGGGATAAAACCTTTTATAGGTACATCAGTGAGCGTAGAAAGACAAAGGGAGGGATAGTGAGGCTGAATAGAATGAACGGTGGGTGGGCAGAGGGGGACAGTGAAAAAGCAGGAATACTGAACGAATATTTCTGCTCAGTATTCACAAAAGAGGAGGGGGAAGTGCCTAATCCAATTAACAGAAGCACTCTTGATAGGGGGGTTGATCCCAGTCCTTTCACAGAAGAAAGGGTTCTGCAAGAACTCCTAAAACTGAAGGTGGACAAAGCAATGGGGCCTGATGGAATTCACCCCAGAATTCTAAAAGAATTAAGGAAGGAACTAGTGAAACCACTGGCTACTCTTTTAATAAATCATGGAGGATGGTGTGGTACCCGAGGACTGGAGGAAGGCGGATGTGATTCCCTTCACAAAAGTGGGACCAAGACAGAGGCAGGAAACTACAGACCTGTCAGTCTGACCTCTGTGGTAGGGAAAGTGATGGAGTCACTTCTGAAGGAAAGAATAGTTGAGTACCTAGAGGTCAGTGGAGCACAGGATCCAAGGCAGCATGGGTTCACAGCGGGAAAGTCATGTCAGACGAATCTAATAGATTTCTTTGACTGGGTGACCAAAGTAGTAGACCAGGGAGGGGCTGTGGACATGGCCTACCTAGACTTTAGCAAGGCATTTGACACAGTCCCACACAAAAGATTATTAGTCAAATTAACCAGCCTGGGAGTGGGTCCCAGGGTGGTAGCATGGATAAAACATTGGCTGGACAACAGGACACAGAAGGTAATTGTAAATGGAGTCCACTTTGAAGAAAGGGCGGTTACCAGTGGGGTACCGCAGGGTTCAGTATTGGGTCCAGTCCTTTTTAATGTCTTCATCAGTGACATTGCAGAGGGACTGGAAGGAAAAGTATGCCTTTTTGCAGATGACACAAAGATCTGCAACAGGGTTGATACACAAGGAGGCGTGTGGAAAGGATGAAAAGGGACTTGTCAAGGTTGGAGGAATGGTCAGACTGTAGCAGCTAGGATTCAATGCAAAAAGTGCAAAATAATGCACCTGGGAAACAAGAACCCAGGGAAGAATACACAATGGGTGGGAGGTAGTAACAACAACAAAACAGGAAAGGGACCTGGGGTAATCATATCAGATGACCTTAAGGTTAGCAAGCAATGTGAGAAGGCAGTAGGGAGGGCCGGGGTATACTGGGATGTTAGGGAGAGGCATCAGCAGCAGAAAACAGGAAGTTGTTATCCCTCTGTACAGACAGTTGGTGAGACCCCATCTGAATACTGTGTCCAGTTCTGGAGACCCCATCTCCGCAAGGACATAGACAGGATAGAGGTAGTCCAGAGGAGGGCAACTAAAATGGTGCAGGGTCTGCAAGAGAAGCCATATGAGGAGAGACTAAAGGAGCTTAATATGTATACCCTTGAGGAAAGAAGGGAGAGGGGGACATGATAGAAACTTTCAAGTACCTCAAGGAATCAACAAAGTCCGAGAGGGTAGCATCTTTCAGAAAAGAGACTTGCAAGAACAAGGGACACAATTTAAAGATAGAAGGAGGGCGGTTCAGGGCAATGGAGGAGTATTATTTCACAGAGAGGGTAGTGGATGCATGGAACAGCCTTCCTGAGGAAGTTGTGGGGTCTAAAACTGTGGGAGAATTCAAGAATGCATGGGACAGACATAAGGCAATTCTTGTGTCGGGCAGGAAGATATAGGCTGTTGGTTAACTAGGATCTGCGACCTATCCTGTAGGTAGGGAAATGGGCAGACTAGATGGGCCTAGCGGTCCTTATCTGCCGTCAACGTCTATGTTTCTATGTTTCTATGTTTCTATTGTGCACTACATGTGCGAAAATACGTCTTGGGCATATATGAAAAATTGCAGCTGTACTGTTCATAAGGAAGTGTAATAAAATGGCAATGTTGAAAATCTGGAGTGAAAATATTAATTAGAAAACTTACGAGCATGCATAGGAACGTTATGCACACTAATAAACAGTCACTTTTAGGAATTTTTCAACAAATTTTCAACATAACCATTTTAAGACCTCTGCTCATGAACAGTGTCATTGTGATTTTCTTAATGCGTCCCATACATTGATTTTGCACATCGACTGCGCCATTGTGTGCTACATGGGCAGAAACACATTTTGGGCAAGATGTGAAAAATGACAGCTATATTGCTCATAAGGAGGTGTGGTAAAATGGCAATGTTGAAAATCTGGAGTGAAAATATTGAAAATTCGTGAACTTATGAGCGTGCGTAGGAACTGCGCAATGCACCCTCGTAAAACAGTCATTTTTAGGAATATTTTCACCAAATTTTCAACATAGCCATTTTAAGACCTCTGCTCATGAACAGTGTCACTGTGATTTTCTTAATTTGTCCTGTACATTGATGTTTGCACACCGACTGCGCCATTGTGCGCTACATGGGCGGAAACACATTTTGGGTGAGATGTGAAAAATGACAGCTGTACTACTCATAAGAAGGTGTGGTAAAATGGCAGTGTTGAAAATGTGGAGTGAAAATATTGAAAATTCACGAACTTACGAGCCTGCGTAGGAACTGTGCAACGCACGCTCATAAAACAGTCATTGTTTGGGATTTTTGCACCAAATTTTCAACATGGGGTTTTTGAGACCCCTTGTCATGAATGATTTCACTGTCATGGCGTTATTCAAGCCTGAAGGTTGATTTTGCACAGTGACTGTGCAGTGACTGCGAAATCACCCTTCGGGCCCGAATAACACCATGACAGTGACATCATTCATGAGAAGGGGTCCCAAAAACCCCATGTTGAAAATTTGTTGCAAAAATTCCAAAAATGCCTGAGAAATGCAATAAGTTGAAAACCCCCATTCAGCTTCCATTATACAGCTTACTGGGCATTTCTCAGTTCGCGTCGGCTTTGAAGAGTGCAGACGGTTCCTGTCCACCAAAGATCATCGCGCCGAGCTCCAGAGGTAAGTATGGGGTGAGGGAGTGTGGGGAGGCAGGTGCACAGTGGTGGGTGCAGGTTGTGGGAGGGCCAGGAGACTACGTGGGACTGTTTTTTCTTTCGTTTTTTTTTTAATGATGACACAGGACGTTTGCCATGCTGGGTGGGCTCCAGCGGCACAAGGACGGTTGGAAGCTCAGCCGACGAGGATTGGACACCCGTTGGCTGAAGATGACTTGCCACGCTGGGGTGGGCTCCAGCGTGGCACCTTGTACTGGAGTGAAGCGACGGGGATTGGGCACCCCTGGCTGCTATACCATCGAAAGGCACCAGCATGGCATTTGGGAGGCTTTGGGGAGCGCAGCACCCCTGCCGGCTATAGAGTGTGTGTATGAAGGTACTAGGCATGCTGCATGCGGTGTGGGTGTGGGTGTGTGTGTGTAGGGGAGTTACAAGATGACAGGCGGATATCTGATCGCTGCTCATTGAAGTGTAGCTCCCCTTTCAACTGTATGCCACTGCATTTTGGAGCTTGTCATAGTCAGCTCCAGCATGCATTGGCTTACAGGCTACTTGCCAACACACTGACTGAATTGGAGGAGGAGGTGAAATCTCGGATGATGGCACTATGTTTCTTGCACATGTGTGCAAGCAAACATAAAAATGCAGACAGCTAAATTTTGGAATTTAACTCATTAACAACTGCTTGGGTGTGCTTGGTAGATACTACATCACACACCAGGTGAACACTAAATGTGTTAATGGGGAACAGCACTGAATTTGAAGTCATCTTGCTCACTGGAAGCTGTTTTTCAATATATTTTCTAATTCTGTAATTGTTCCATTTCTAAAGGCTTCTTAGTTACCTCAGTGGATGTTTCTCATCTACCCTCTGGTGGTTAAGTAACATTTTAGAATTCTATGTAGTTAATGTCCTTCTCAGCCAAAAGTTCTACAGCAGAACATGGATGCATTGTGCCAACAATGAATGATCAAACAAGGGTCATAAACTACATCACAGTTCTAAAATTCTTGCATGCAATGTGCAAACCAGAAATACCCAATAGGATGATTAAAGCAAAGCCTGTAGAGATGGAACATATATGTGTCAGCAGAAATGGACCACCTGGTCCAGCTAAGTCTGCTCGAGTGTGCAACTATCCCACCCTCCCATTTGTCATCCCACTGCCGCCCCCACCCTTCCCTTATTCTCTGTCCCATGCCCTTTGAAACTGTTCACAGATTTACATGATATCAACCATTCTGCTAAGGTGTTCCATTTTGCTACCACCCCTTCTGTGAAATAGTGTCTCCTCATTTCCTTTCTAAATCTTCCCCTCCTCTCTTCTTGGCACTTGCCCCTGGTGACCCTCCCCTTCTTTAACTGAAAGACCTCATCCTTATTGACTCCCCACCTCAAATACTTGAATGTCTCTATCATGCCCCCCCGTCCCTTCTATCCTCCATGGTGTACATATTCAGGTCTCTCAGCCTACTGCCTAGTCTGTGTCCCTTCCATTCCACATCATCTTTGTTGCCCTCCTGCACCCCCTCCATTGGCCTGATATCACGCTTTAGGTACAGCATCCTAAACAGCACATAATACTCTAAGTGCGGCCTTACCAGTGACTTGTTTAGGAGCCAAAATTGCCTCTCTCCGCCTAGACAAAAATCCCTTGCTATGCACCCCAGCATTTTGTTCACTTTGCAGCCACTCTCATGCACTGGGCAGTGTTGTCCATGGTCCCTGTTACCATTACCCCAGGTCCTTCTCCTCCTCAAGTGATCCCCAGCTTAACCCTTCCCAGCCAGTACTCTCTCCTTGGTCTTCACCCCAAAGTGCATACACTTTTGCATTGAACCCCAGCTGCCACCACTCTGACCACTCCTCTAGCTTACCTAGGTCCCCCTGAGTTTGTTGAGTTGTGGTGTGTGGGTAGTTAAAGAAACAGCCAAGCAAATTTCTGTAAAAAATTGATTTTATTTACATGAACATTCAGTGTGTATGTATGTGTGTATAAATATTCAGTCTAACTCACACAGACATGCAGAGACATGTGCAGTCCCACTGGTAAACATGCCTACCTGTTAATGTCCAGCAAAATCAACGTCTCTCCACTGAAATTTGGATATCCAGCTAAGACTCATGGCTTCGGTGGGGGTTGGGGTTGGTGGATGAGTGATCATCCTAGTGTGGGGTATGAGGAACCAGGATTCTCACAGTGTAGCAATGGTAAAGTGGCCATGGACTCTGGGGCCATGACACACCAATCTTCACAGAGACCAGGCCAATGCAAGTATTGCTGAATCACAAAACCGAATATTAAAATGCCTGATGTAGTGGCTTCCAGTTAAGTGAGCGGGAAAGCACAAACCTGCTCTGCAGTACATTTGAAAATTCTGGTGCAAACATTTAATGGTATTGCTTTTGCACCTTCAGTTTAAAACATGAAGCGACATATTTGTCAGGAGCTACTAAGAGAAAGTTACACCAGAAGAGAGATGACGACACAAAGCGGCAAAGAGGTGCCATTGAGAAATTTTTACTACCCCACATTCATGTGAAAGCTCTAGGAAGTGGAGCTGATCTTGAAAGAGCACCTGAACCTGGAGCAAAAGTTCCTTCAACTGCTGTAGTGGAAGAAATGGTGTCCACCATCACCCAAGTTCTGCCTTCAGAGGAGACCAGGAATGCACGTGCACAGTCTGTACTGTTTCCACCACCTGTCAACATATCATTCCAGGAGTTTTGCATTCAGAAGAGACCAGGAATGCACCTGCCACTGTCAGTATTGTGCCCACCTGCATAGATGCCATCATCTGGGAATTAACTGATCTTCTGAAATTTCATTTGAGGATCTTGGAACTTGGCCAGACACACTAAGGGATGAGGTACAAGTTTCAAGTGTGAAACATGGACCTGTTCAAGTCATACTGCCACAATTCCCAGTGAATAAGAAAAAGAGAAGATTCACAGCAGAAAATTATTTTCGCACTCTGCCCAGCGGTGAGAGAGTAAAGCGCACTTGGTTAACATACTCTGTCTCCAAGGGTACACTGTTCTGCTTTGCATGCAAATTATTTGGACACTTAATCTTCTTCGGACTGGAGGTTATCAGGCATGGAGAGAAATGTCAAAGGCTCTAAGTTCCCATGACTGTGCAACCGAACATGTAGCAAGCATGATAAAGTGGAAGGAACTGGAGACAAGATTCAAGAGTGGCCAGACATTGGATGAAAAGAGACAGCTGCTAATAGAGAAAGAAGCAATACACTGATGTGGAGTCTTGGAACGTATCATAGCAACTATTCAATTCTTGGCTGAGAGGAATATGGCTTTCCATGGCACAAGTGATGTGCTTCATACCCAAGGCAATGGAAACTTTTTGGGGCAGGTTGAATTCCTGTCAAAGTTTGACCCACTAATGGCTGAACATATTCATTGGATTCAGAATAAGTAGATAATGGACCACTATTTGGGCAAGGACATTCAAAATGAAATAATTCAACTAATTTCAGGTGCAATTGTACAGACCATTGCATTAATGATACAAGAATCCAGATATTTTTCAGTGATCCTGGACTGTACTCCTGACATTAGCCACCAAGAGCAGATGACACTTGTTTGACATGTGGATGTTTCAAAAATGTCGCCACCATCAAGGAACATTTTTGGTTCATACCTGTCAATGACACAACCAGAGAAGGACTGACTGACTCCTCTTCAGACTTTACAGCAACATAATCTGGACATCAGCAACTGTTGGGGCAAGGATATGATAATGGAGCAACATGAAAGGCAAACGAGCTGGTGTGCAGGTTCGCATAAAAGAATTGAACTGTAGAGCATTTTATGTGCCATGCGCTTGACACTGCCTGAACCTCATCATTAGCGATGGAGCCCATTCATCAAGACATGCTGTCTCATTCTTTGAATGCTTGCAGAAGGTCTACAATCTTTGCTCTGCCTCAACAAGCCACTGGCAAATATTGAAAAAACATGTTCAGATCACTCCAAAGCCACTTTGTGAGACTCGGTGGGTGTGCCGGATAGAGTCTGTAAAAGCACTTTGCTATCAGCTCCAAGAATTTAGGAGTGCTTTGCAGGAGATTGCAGAGTCTGTAAGGACCAAAGATGCTGCAACATATGCAAAGGCAAGGTCACTTTGTGCTGAACTCCTCTCATACAAATTCACTGTATGTCTCATCATCTGGTATGATGTCCTGCTTGAAGTGAATCGTGCAAGCAAGATATTGCAGAGTGCTTCAGTTGACATATTGACCTGTGTGAAGGTGCATGCTTCAACTACTGACATACTTAAAAAGTACAGAGAGAGTGGGTTTGAACAGGCATTGGTACAGAGCTCAAAGATTGCTGCAGAACTGGATGTCCCAGCTGGCTTCCGTCAGACAAGACTATTCAAGCGACTATTTGATTACGAAGGACACGACGATGCAGTGCAGGACCCAAAACTCAGTTTTCAGGTTGAGTTTTTAAACACACTACTGGACACCACACTGATGTCCTTTAGTGAACGATTTCAGCAAATGTCAGAGTTTGCTAAAACATTTGGATTTCTGTCAAACATAAAAATGCTAAATTCTGCTTCCATAGAAGACCTGATAAAACAATGTGAGGCTCTCAAAGAAAAATTAACAGACAGCACAACTAACCACTCTGACTTTGATGCTCATGAACTTGCACATGAACTTAGGAACCTGGCAGGAATGGTCGAGAATGATACATCACCTATACAAGTGTTAAATTTTCTCCTTCGAAACCAGCTACATGAAATCTATATGAATGTCTATGTGGTGTTGCACATTTTTTTGACAGTACCAGTAACTGTGGTTGCAGCAGAATGCAGTTTTTCAAAACTGAAGCTGATAAAGACTTATCTGAGGTCATTAATGAGCCAAGAAAGACTGTCTGGGCTAGCAGTGCTGTCCATTGAGCACGAAGTTGGCAAAAGTCTCCCTTACAGTGACTTAATCAATGAATTCATCCACAAAAAAGTTCGGAAAGTCCCTCTGAAGCTTTAAAACTCCTGCACAATTTTGCTGCAAATACTGGGGTTGAGCTTGCCAACCTTTATACTTTAGAATGGAGGAAAACTAACTTCAAACTGGTGAGCTCCCAGTAAAACCCTGTGAGCCTCTTACTGGAAACACACCTAATAGAAACATACATAGAATTTGACGGCAGATAAGGACCACTTGGCCCACCCAGTCTGCCCATTTCCCTATCTAATGGATAAGCTGCAGATCCTAGTTAACCAGCAGCCTACTTCTTTCTACCCCCAACCCCAGAATTGCCATATGGCTGTCCCATGCATGCTTGAAGTCAAGCACTGTTTTTGACTCCACAACCTCTTCCGGGCAGGGCATTCCATGCATCCACAACCCTCTCTGTGGAAAAAATACTTCCTTACATTACCTCTGAGCTGCCCCCCCATCTTCAAATTGTGCCCCCTTGTTCTTGCACACCTCTTTTTTTGAAAGATGCTACCCTCTTGGACTTTGATTCCCTTGAGGTACTTGAACGTTTCTATCATGTCCCTCCCCCTCCTTTCCACGAGGCTATACATACTAAGCTCCTTTAGTCTCTCTTCATATGTCTTCCACTGCAGACCCTGCACCATTTTAGTTGCCCTCTGGACAGCTTCCATCTTGTCTATGTCCTTGTGGAGACTGGGTCTCCAGAACTGCACACAGTACTCCAGATGGGGTCTCACTGTTTTTCTATCAGTGATGCCTCTCCCTGTGCATCCCAGTATCTCCCCCAGCCCCTCCTTGCTGCCCTCTCACATTGCTTGCCCACCTATAAGTCATCTGATATGACTACCCACAGGTCCCTTTCCATTTCTGTTGTTGTTAATATCTCACCCCCCATTGCGTACTCTTCCCCTGGGTTTTTGTTTCCCAGGTGCATTACCTTGCACTTCTTAGCATTAAATCTAAGCTGCCACACATTTGACCATTCCTCTAACCTTGCCAAGTCCCTTCTCATCCTTTCCACCCCACCTTGTGCATCAACTCTGTTGCAGATCTTTGTGTCATCTGCAAAGAGACATAATTTTCCTTCCAGTCCCTCTGCAATGTCGCTTACGAAGACATTGAAGAGGACCGGTCCTAATACTGAACCCTATGGCACCCCACTAGTAACCCCCCTTTCTTCAGAGTGGACTCCATTTACTATTACCCTCTGTGTCCTATTCTCCAGTCAAATCTTAGGTACTTGACAATTCTTTCCTTCAGAAGTGATTCCATCATTTTCCCTATCACTGAGGTTAAACTAACTGGTATGTAGTTTCTCGCTTCTGCCCTGCTCCTACTTTTGTGAAGGGGAATCACATCAGCCCTCCTCCAGTCCTCAGGTACCACCCCATCCTCCCATGACTTGCTAAAGAGGGTAGTCAATGGTGTCATTAGTTCTACCCTTAGTTCTTTTAGAATTCTGGGATGAATCCCAACAGGCCTCATTGCTTTGTCCACCTTCAGTTTTAAGAGTTCCTTCTGAACCTTTCTTCTGTAAATCTGCTAGTATCAACTTCTGTATCCAGAGTGTTTCTATTGTTTTTTTTTAGGTACCTGTCCTCTTCATTTGTAAATACTGAGCAAAATATTTGTTTAGCATCTCTGCCTTTTCAGTCACCCTCTGCCCACCCCTCCCTTCAAGCCTCACTATCCCTCCCTTAGTCTTCCTTGCTCCCTGACCTAAAAAAGTTTTATCTCCCTTCTTAACTGAGTTGGCTGTCTTTTCCTCAGTTTAGGCCTTTGCTGTTCTGACTGCCTTCCCAGCTTCCTTTTGCTTTAACTGATACAATTCTCTGTCCTGCTCCTTCTGTGATTCCTTGTGCTTTCTGAATGCTTTCTTTTTCTCTTGAACCTTCACTGCCACCTCCTTTGAGAACCATAGTCGTTGCTTACATCGTTTTGTTTTGTTAATTTGCTTGTTATCTCTGTGATGGCAGTTTTATTATTCCATTGTTCTTCCACCCTCCTTCCTGCCCATTTGCTAGTGCATTTCTTAGGCACTTGCCCATTTTGGCAAAGTCAGCCCTCCTGAAGTCCAGTACTTTTGCCTTTGTATGGCTTGACTCTATTGCTGTGCTTATTGTGAACCATACTGTTTGATGGTCGCTAGTTCCCAGATGGCTACCCACTTACATCTGTGATCCTCTCACATCTCCATTTGAGAGGACCAGGTCTAAGATTGTTCCTCTTGAGTGGGTTCCAATACTAGTTGTCTCAAGGCATGCCCCTGTAGGGCATCTAGAATAAACCCACTCTTAGAAGTGGTTGCTGCAACTGCACTCCAGTTGACATCTGTCATATTCAGATCACCCATCAGCAATATCTCCCCTTTATCTGCCATTCTTAGTATACTTTCTAATAATAAAGCTGGAGTGTGGTTTACCCCACAAAACTGAAAGCAGGAGGACATCAGGTCTTAAAGGCAAGATAAAATGTTTTTTCCTGACTGATGGAGGTGGTCACTTTGCCGTAGTGGTCAGGCTTAATCATAATTCAGCTGAATGATGAGACTAAGAACCCCTCCAATTTAAAACCATAATATTTGTTCCTCACCGATGGAGGTGGTCACTTTGCCATAGTGGTCAGGCTTAATCATAATTCAGCTGGATGATGAGACTAAGAACCCTCAACAATTTACAATAAGAAGGAATATTGGATTATATGGACAATGCAGAGTTAACACAGTAGAGTGGGGGGTAATGGAGCAGGGAGAGCTATGGTTCCTTAACTATATGCTTTTGATTGGACTTTGCACATTTGCACCTTTATACTAAAATGAAGCACCTTTTGTGTGCAGTCTCTTTCTTTGGGTGGTGAGTGATTTTGCTGATGCTTTTGGTTGGTTACATACTGTATACCAGGTGCTTCCACACATTTTATTAAGATGCATTATAAATGCAGGGGTTGCGGTTGCCACATTCTTTCTAATGAATTTATGTAAGAAATTAAAAATTACCTATGCCCCGTGTATGTACATATTCTTTCAAGTGTGTTTTTTTTTCCTTTGTTGTTTTGTTTTTTGTTTACTTTTGATTTGGTTTCTTGTTAGTCTGAGTACCATTTTTTCAGTTTTACAAATGTGGTGGGCTTGTTTGGCTTCCAAATGTGATTTAGCACCTAAGTATGCATTGGCATATATTTTACGAAATTTAAATACTATGTAGAAAGATTACTGGGGGGGGGCCCGTCCCGTCTGTAGAGCCCAGTCATAGAGTTTGCTGGAGGCCCCCAAAGTCCTAAAACCGGCCCTGTTTAGCACCACAGGTGCAAAAACACATTCTGAACAGAATGTGAAAAATTACAGCTGTACTGTTCATGGGGAGGTGTAAAAAATGGCAATGTTGAAAATCTGCAGTGAAAATATTAAAAAAACTGGTGAAGTCACAAGCGTGTGTAGAAATTGTGCAATGCATACCCGTAATGTAATTAGTTTGGGGATTTTTTACAGCAGATTGTTAATACAGGTATTTTGGGACCTCTGATCATGAACAGTGTCACTGTAATTTCTTTATCTGTCCCGACAATGATTTCCCACAGTGACCATGCATTTCTGCGCTGAAAGTGTGAAACACATTTTGGCCATGTTAGAAAATGACAGCTATACTGTTCATAAGGAAGTGTGGAAAAATGCAACTGGTGAAAATCTGGACTGAAAATATTACAAATTCATGAACTTACAAGAATGTGTGGAAACTACACAATGCTCACTCATAGCACAGTCATTTTATGGACTTTTGTCACCAAGTTTTCAACATAGCCATTTTAAGACCTCTGCTCATGAACAGTGTAACTGTGATTTTCTTAATCTGTACCAAACATTGCTTTTGCACACCGGCTGCACCATTGTGCGCTACATGTGCGAAACACATTTTGGGTGAGATGTGAAAAATGGCAGCTGTACTGCTCATAAGGAAGTATAATAAAATGGCAATGTTGAAAATCTGGTGTGCAAATATATAAAATTCTCAAACTTGCGAGCGTGCATAGGAACTGCACAATGTGCGCTCCTAAAACAGTCATTTCTGGGAATTTTTTCACCAAATTTTCCACATAGCCATTTTAAGACCTCTGCTCATGAACAGTGTCACTGTGATTATCTTACTCTGTCCCAAACATTGATTGCGTACATCGACTGCGCCATTGTGCGCTACATGTAGGGAAACACATTTTGGGTGACATGTGAAAAAAGATGGCTGTACTACTCATAAGGAGGTGTGGTAAAATGGCAATGTTGAAAATCTGGAGTGCAAATACTAAAAATTTGTGAACTTACAAGTGTCCGTAGGAACTGCGCAATGCATGCTTGTAAAACAGTCATTTTTAGGAATTTTTTCACCAAATTTTCAACATAGCCATTTTAAGACCTCTGCTCAAAAACAGTGCCACTGTGATTTTCTTAATGTGTCCCATAAATTGATTTGGCACATCGACTGTGCCATTGTGCGCTACATGCACGGAAACATATTTTGGGTGAGATGTGTAAAATGACAGCTGTACTGCTCATAAGGAGGCGTGGTAAAATGGCAATGTTGAAAATATGGAGTGTAAATATTAAATATTTGTGAATTTACGAGCGTGCGTAGGAACTGCACAAAGCACGCTCGTAAAACAGCCACTTTTAGGAATTTGTTCACCAAATTTGCAACTTAGGCTTTTTGAGAGCCCACCTTATGAACACTAGCATTGTCATTTCACTAATTGGTCCTGAAAGGTGATTTCATGCAGTGACTGCGAAATCACCTTTCAGGCCTGATTAAAGCCATGACAGTTCCAGAATTCATGAGGAGGGGTCCCAAAAACCCATGTTGAAAATTTGGTGCCAAAATTCCCAAAAATGCTGAGATATGCATTAAAATTGAAAACCCCCTATTTATTGCATTATACAGCTTACCGGCATTTCTTTAGTTCGCTGTTGGCTTTGAAGAGTGCAGATGTGCTCCCGGTCCACTGAAGATTGTCTCGCCGGCCTCTGGAGGTAAGTATAGGGTGAGGGGGGTGTGGGGAGGCAGGATGCGCAGAGGGTGGGCGTGGGTGGGCAGGGATACCGCTAAGGGAAATTTTTGTTTACAGTTTTTTTTTTTTAGGAAGACGACATGGGACGTTTGCCATGCTGGGATGGGCTCCCAGTGTGGCAGCTGGAAGGCTGTTTGGGGGTCTGAGCTGACTGGGATTGGAACCCATCGCCATAATATTTTTTGCCACGCTTGGGTTGGGATCCCAGCGTGTCACCTGGAAAGCTTTTTGGGGGTATCGTGGAGGACGGGGATTGGGCACCCCATCAGCCATACAGTGTTTGTGTGGGGGCATGAGCACAATATGCGCAGGCATGTGTGGAGGGGAGCGCTGCTCACTGAAGTGGAACTCTCCTTTCAACTGTACGGCACTGCATTTTCAACTGCTCTCATGGACAGCTGCAGCGTTCATTGTATAACTGCAGCCACACCTGTAAACACACTGACTGAATTGGAAGTCGGGTGCCACACCTCCGAAAATTCGGATGATGGCACTATGTTTCTTGCACATACATGCAAGCAAACATAAAAATCAATGCCAGTCAGTGTTTACCTTGTTGTCTGATCTATTCTAAATTAATGTGAACTGGTTGATTATTAACTTCTAATGCTTTAGCAGCCAAAGACTGTGAAAGAGAGAAAGAATGTGTACTGCTGGGGGGAGGAATATTAGCCACTCAATTTAAGGTATAAGATAAATGTTTATGGTATTACAGTGATATAAATACTGATTAACTTATTCAGAAAAGTGCAAAAATGTTTTTAAAATGTTATTTTTTAAACTGTCATGAAATTTTCCATGTCGATGTTAAAAAGTATTTTGATATAATTTATCGCTAAAGAATACCGATAACATTTATTTTACAAAAAAACAGTCCTGTCATGCTGTAAATATGTACAGTATATCAATATAGCTGAAAAACTGCCTGTTTTATATCAATAACATAATTACTACTGTTACGTAATAATGATATACTAACTGCATCATTTCTAATGGTTGATTCCAGGCTTTCATTTAAACAAAAATTAAGTTTCTAGCCCCAGCTGTTTCAGAGTTAGACTTTTCAAAATATTTTTGTTCTTTAAAATGTGATAACTTGGGAACCGTTAGGGCTAGAAACTTAAGTTTTTTTTAAATGAAAGCTTGGCATCGGTTAAGTAGATATATTGTTAATATAGCAATACAGTGACCAAATATCGATATAAAAACATAAAATGCTTCATGTAGATATAAAAAACATAAAAAGGTAAACTGCATTTTTAAAGTCATTTTCAGCATATTATATTGATGTGTATATGCATGTAGCAACACGGTATTGCTGTTAGCTCTTACAGCTTTCAAAATGTAGCTTCAGATATTATAAAAATATCATATAAGATTATGTCTGGAAATGGCTGGAAGATAGTAGTGGATGCTCTGTCTAAGAATAAACACATTATTTTCTAGTTTACTAGGGTTTAACCCTAGTGGCCAAGTAACCAGTTCTCATTGAGTTTAGTTACAGTAGATTGAACAATGAAGTAAATCCTGCCTGGGGCATGCTACAAGGGTGGCTACATGTTTCTATCACACCTGCACACTGTTCAGATACAATCCCAGCTGGCCTAGATCCCAAATCCATAAGTACTCTTTTACTAAGGCAATTTAGAAAATGGGCTTGAAAAATAAAGCAACCTGATTGGCTGAAAGGCTATGCCAGGCATGCATTTATTTTTCAATAGATGCCTGTTAAAAAACAAGTGCCAGTTCGGGTTACCCCATTACCAAGGGTATCATTTGGCCACCCAAATTGTCACAGTTGCCAGCTGCCATTGTTTTCTCCCACTTAGCAAGACAAACTGCCCCCCACACCACCACACACACACAAAAAAAAAAACTGAAAAATTAAGTAACCTGTTTGACTGAAAGGCTATGCCAGGCATGCATTTATTTTTCAATAGATGCTTGTTAAAAAACAAGTGCTAGTTCGGGTTGCCCCATTAACAGGGTATCATTGGGCCACCCCAAATTGTCACAGTTGCCAGCTGCCATTGTTTTTCTCCCACTTAACAAGACAAACTGCCCCTCACACCACCATACACACACACAGAAAAAAACTGCCATAAACTGAGCCACATCATCATTTTTATTCTGCATAAGAATTGTGTTTTTTTTAAATCAGTTCCTCACAGTGTGCTTACCCCTGATGGCAAACACAGACAGCAGATTTTGAGATTTTTTTGAGATTTTGAGATTGAGGGATTTTGAGATTTTTTGAGATTTTGAGATTTTTTGAGATTTTAAGATTTTTCGATATTTTGAGATTTTTCAAGATTTTGAGATTTTTTGAGATTTTGAGATTTTTCGAGATTTTGAGATTTTGAGAAATTTTGAGATTTTTCGAGATTTTTTTGATTTTTTGAGATTTGGGGATTTTTCGAGATTTTAAGACTTTTCGAGAATTTGAGATTTTGAGATTTTAAGATTTCTCTAGATTTTGAGATTTTTCGAGATTTTGAGATTTTTTGAGAGTTTGAGATTTTGAGATTTTTTGAGATTTTGAGATTTTTTGAGATTTTCAGATTTTGAGATTGTTTGAGATTTTTCAAGATTTTGAGATTTCTTGAGATTTTGAGAGATTTTAAGATTTTGAGATTTTTTGAGATTTTGAGATTTTTTGAGAGTTTGAGATATTTAGATTTTTTGAGATTTTGAGATTTTTTGAGATTTTGAGATTTTTGAGATTTTGAGATTTTAAGAATTTGAGAGATTTTGAGATTTTGAGAGATTTTGAGATGTTGAGATTTTTTGAGATTTTAAGACATTTTAAGATTTTGAGATTTTGAGAGATTTTAAAGACTCGGTTTTAGGTTAAGGACTTTAGGTTGTTGCTAATAATGACTCCCATACCCAATTTCTCTGTAGTCAACCATTCACAATCCAACCTATCCTATTGTCATTTCTTGTATTCTTTTTTCTACCAGTATGCATACCCTTACATTTCTTGACTT
Organism: Neoceratodus forsteri; assembly: GCA_016271365.2. NCBI lineage: Eukaryota > Metazoa > Chordata > Ceratodontiformes > Ceratodontidae > Neoceratodus > Neoceratodus forsteri. The sequence goes on along the minus strand of CM057459.1, from coordinate 91,467,338 downwards.
AACGTCTTAGTTGGTACACCTTCGATCATGGTTCTAGCCTTTCTAGATCCCTTTTCATGTCCCTTGTTCCCTCATCTGTGTCCACCCTTTGTAAGATAATTGTAGCACTAAACAATGATGCAACTGAGAGAAAAAGGATGCAGCTGAGTCAGTTTTGATGTTGATGGATGAAAAAAGACAAACATTGCCACAAATGTCTTTTGCCTCTAAAACTACAGATGAACTAGGGAAAACTTAGACAAAGGCCCACAGTGTGAAACCCAAAATGAAGCAACTTACACATAGGAAATACACCCACCACACAATACCAATTTTTTCACCAAATTTTCCACATAGCCATTTTAAGACCTCTGCTCATGAACAGTGTCACTGTGATTATCTTACTCTGTCCCAAACATTGATTGCATACATCGACTGCGCCATTGTGTGCTACATGTAGGGAAACACATTTTGGGTGACGTGAAAAAAGATGGCTGTACTACTCATAAGGAGGTGTGGTAAAATGGCAATGTTGAAAATCTGGAGTGCAAATACTAAAAATTCGTGAACTTACAAGTGTCCGTAGGAACTGCGCAATGCACGCTTGTAAAACAGTCATTTTTAGGAATTTTTTCACCAAATTTTCAATATAGCCATTTTAAGACCTCTGCTCATAAACAGTGTCACTGTGATTTTCTTAATGTGTCCCATAAATTGATTTGGCACATCGACTGTGCCATTGTGCGCTACATGCACGGAAACATATTTTGGGTGAGATGTGTAAAATGACAGCTATACTGCTCATAAGGAGGTGTGGTAAAATGGCAATGTTGAAAATATGGAGTGTAAATATTAAATATTTGTGAATTTATGAGCGTGCGTAGGAACTGCGCAAAGCACACTCGAAAAACAGCCACTTTTAGGAATTTGTTCACCAAATTTGCAACTTAGGCTTTTTGAGAGCCCACCTTATGAACACTAGCATTGTCATTTCACTAATTGGTCCTGAAAGGTGATTTCATGCAGTGACTGCGAAATCACCTTTCAGGCCTGATTAAAGCCATGACAGTTCCAGAATTCATGAGGAGGGGTCCCAAAAACCCATGTTGAAAATTTGGTGCCAAAATTCCCAAAAATGCTGAGATATGCATTAAAGTTGAAAACCCCCTATTTATTGTATTATGCAGCTTACCGGCATTTCCTTAGTTCGCTGTCGGCTTTGAAGAGTGCAGATGTGCTCCCGGTCCACTGAAGATTGTCTCGCCGGCCTCTGGAGGTAAGTATAGGGTGAGGGGGTGGGGGGCAGGATGCACAGAGGGTGGCGTGGGTGGGCAGGATACCGCTAAGGGAACTTTTTGTTTACAGTTTTTTTTAGGAAGACGACATGGGACATTTGCCATGCTGGGATGGGCTCCCAGTGTGGCAGCTGGAAGGCTGTTTGGGGGGTCTGGAGCTGACTGGGGATTGGGCCCCCATCGGCCATAACAATGTTTGCCACGCTGGGTTGGGATCCCAGCGTGTCACCTGGAAAGCTTTTTTGGGGTGTTGTGGAGTCGACGGGGGATTGGGCACCCCCATAAGCCATACAGTGTTTGTGTGGGGGGTGCATGAGCACACAATATGCGTGCGTATGTGTGGAGGGGGAGCGCTGCTCACTGAAGTGGAACTCTCCCTTTCAACTGTACGGCACTGCATTTTCAACTGCTCTCATGGACAGCTGCAGCATTCATTGTATAACTGCAGCCACATCTGTAAACACACTGACTGAATTGAAGTCGGGTGCCACCCGATGCTCGGATGATGGCACTATGTTTCTTGCACATACATGCAAGCAAACATAAAATCAATGCCAGTCAGTGTTTACCTTGTTGTCTGATCTATTCTAAATTAATGTGAACTGGTCAATTATTAACTTCTAATGCTTTAGCAGCCAAAGACTGTGAAAGAGAGAAAGAATGTGTACTGCTGGGGGGAAGAATATTAGCCACTCAATTTAAGGTATAAGATAAATGTTTATGGGTATTACAGTGATATAAATACTGATTAACTTATTCAGAAAAAGTGCAAAAAAATGTTTTTAAAATGTTATTTTTTAAAACTGTTATGAAATTTTCCATGTCGATGTTAAAAAAGTATTTTGATATAATTTATCGCTAAAGAATACCGATAACATTTATTTTACAAAAAAAAACCAGTCCTGTCATGCTGTAAATATGTACAGTATATCAATATAGCTGGAAAAAACTGCCTGTTTTTATATCAATAACATAATTACTACTGTTACGTAATAATGATATACTAACTGCACCATTTCTTAATGGCTGGATTCCAGGCTTTCATTTAAACAAAAATAAGTTTCTAGCCCCAGCTGTTTCAGAGTTAGACTTTTCAAAATATTTTTGTTCTTTAAAATGTGATAACTTGGGAACCGTTAGGGCTAGAAACTTAAGTTTTTTTTAAATGAAAGCTTGGCATCGGCTAAGTAGATATATTGTTAATATAGCAATACAGTGACCAAATATCGATATAAAAACATAAAATGCTTCATGTAGATATAAAAAACATAAAAAGGTAAACTGCATTTTTAAAGTCATTTTCAGCATATTATATTGATGTGTATATGCATGTAGCAACACGGTATTGCTGTTAGATCTTACAGCTTTCAAAATGTAGCTTCAGATATTATAAAAATATCATATACGATTATGTCTGGAAATGGCTGGAAGATAGTAGTGGATGCTCTGTCTAAGAATAAACACATTATTTTCTAGTTTACTAGGGTTTAACCCTAGTGGCCAAGTAACCAGTTCTCATTGAGTTTAGTTACAGTAGATTGAACAATGAAGTAAATCCTGCCTGGGGCATGCTACAAGGGTGGCTACATGTTTCTATCATGCCTGCACACTGTTCAGATACAATCCCAGCTGGCCTAGATCCCAAATCCATAAGTACTCTTTTACTAAGGCAATTTAGAAAATGGGTTGAAAAATAAAGCAACCTGATTGGCTGAAAGGCTATGCCAGGCATGCATTTATTTTTTCAATAGATGCCTGTTAAAAACAAGTGCCAGTTCGGTTAACCCATTACAAGGGTATCATTGGGCCACCTAAATTGTCACAGTTGCCAGCTGCCATTGTTTTTCTCCCACTTAGCAAGACAAACTGCCCCCCACACCACCACACACACACACACACACAAAAAAACTGAAAAATTAAGTAACCTGTTTGACTGAAAGGCTATGCCAGGCATGCATTTATTTTTCAATAGATGCTTGTTAAAAAACCAATGCTAGTTCGGGTTGCCCCATTAACAGGGTATCATTGGGCCAACCCAAATTGTCACAGTTGCCAGCTGCCATTGTTTTTCTCCCACTTAACAAGACAAACTGCCCCTCACACCACCACACACACACAGAAAAAAACTGCCATAAACTGAGCCACATCATCATTTTTATTCTGCATAAGAATTGTGTTTTTTTAAATCAGTTCCTCACAGTGTGCTTACCCCTGATGGCAAACACAGACAGCAGATTTTGAGATTTTTTTGAGACTTTGAGATTGAGGGATTTTGAGATTTTTTGAGTTTTTGAGATTTTGAGATTTTTTGAGATATTGAGATTTTTTGAGATTTTAAGATTTTTAGGTATTTTGAGATTTTTCAAGATTTTGAGATTTTTTGAGATTTTGAGATTTTTCGAGATTTTGCGATTTTGAGAAATTTTGAGATTTTTCGAGATTTTTAGATTTTTTGAGATTTGGGGATTTTTCTAGATTTTAAGATTTTTCGAGAATTTGAGATTTTGAGATTTTAAGATTTCTGAGATTTTGAGATTTTCTAGATTTTGAGATTTTGAGAGTTTGAGATTTTGAGATTTTTTGAGATTTTGAGATTTTTTGAGATTTTCAGATTTTGAGATTGTTTGAGATTTTCAAGATTTTGAGATTTTTTGAGATTTTGAGAGATTTTAAGATTTTGAGATTTTTGAGATTTTGAGATTTTAAGAATTTGAGAGATTTTGAGATGTTGAGATTTTTTGAGATTTTAAGACATTTTAAGATTTTGAGATTTTGAGAGATTTTAAAGACTTGGTTTTAGGTTAAGGACTTTTGGTTGTTGCTAATAATGACTTCCATACCCAATTTCTCTGTAGTCAACCATTCACAATCCAACCTATCCTATTGTCATTTCTTGTATTCTTTTTTCTACCAATATGCATACCCTTACATTTCTTGACTTAACATCTTAGTTGGTACACCTTAGATCATGGTTCTAGCCTTTCTAGATCCCTTTTCATGTCCCTTGTTCCCTCATCTGTGTCCACCCTTTTGTAAGACAATTGTAGCACTAAACGATGCAACTGAGAGAAAAAGGATGCAGCTGAGTCAGTTTTGATGTTGATGGATGGAAAAAGACAAACATTGTCACAAATGTCTTTTGCCTCTAAAACTACAGATGAACTAGGGAAAACTTAGACAAAGGCCCACAGTGTGAAACCCAAAATGAAGCAACTTACATAGGAAAATACACCCACCACACAATACCAAAATGCAAGGAAACTGCTCTGAGGGTGAACAGCTTTTAAAAATGTACCTCAGGTACCAGGCTAGGAGGCAGACCACTAATAGCAAAGTTATTATTAGACTTATCTGACACCTGTAATATGTTTAAGCAGGCAGAGTGGAAAAACATTCAGGCAGCCACTGGCCCAGAGTTAAAATAGCAGAAGTAAACTATTTGAAAATCTAGCTAGTAACTGACAGAATGTTGTGGCTCCGGTGTTCCATGGTGAAGTCACAGTTTTGTCTTTGGAAACCTACCCTCAGTCAGTGTGGGTACCATCCTGCAATAGTGCCCTGGAATGGGGGTGGGCATGGCCAGGAAACCTCCCATGTCTAGTCTGTATATATATATATATATATTTATATATACATATACATAAATATTAGAGGCAAAAAATCCATTTAATGCATCAGTTGGGGTTGTTCCACAGTGACAAAAGTAAGGAAATTCGGTGTTAGGGTTGAACCCCCCCTGAACATCTGCAGCCCACACTCCCAGCCAGCATCGAGGTGCACTTTGGTGTAGTCAGCCCTAACTCTCACCTCATCACACATGTAAAGAAGCAGAGGTATAGGAGAATGGGGTGAGAGTTAAGACCAATGACCCCAATGCACACCCCAATGCTGGCTGGAGGGGCAGGCTGGAAGTGTCCAGGGGGTTTCAACCCTAACACTGAATTTCCTTACTTTATCACTGTGGAATAACCCTAAGTGATGCATTAAATGGAGTTTTTTGCCTCTGATTTCCCTTCTTTTTGAGAATGATGATGAGAAATACTGAATGTAATGTGACAGCAGGATTGTGGGGCCCTTTGGGCCCCGCACTCCTGCCACGTGATTTCTTGTGACATAGTAACAGGAACAGCAATGCAAACACAAGGTGGAAATGCAAATGGTAACAGTAACGAAAACACAATGGCAAATGACAATACAAAGGGTAACACACACAGTGATGCACGCAGGAACGATAATAGTAACAGGTACATAAATGCAAGGGGAAACAGTAACTATCCCAGTAACAGAAGTGCATACCCTCTTTTTGCTGGAGGACTGGATAGAGAAACACAATGTGTACAAAGAATGTATGCATTGTAATGGCAATGGAAGCTTAAAATGAGCATTGGAAGTACTTAATTGCAAATATCTCAGCAACTGTACGATGTAGAAAAAAATGTTAATATCACAGAAATCATTATTTTTCTGGCTATCGTTTTATATTACATAACCCATAGGGCATAGGGCTATGCAACTCACAACAAAAAATCTGTATCTCACACCGTTTTAGAGATATGAGCCCCGAAAGGCGTGGCCTACGCCACCTTGTTAGTCTATGGGAAAAAGCATCAACTTCAGAGTATCGTAACTTTGGAACCGTACAATATTTTTTCACCAAACCATCAAAAGGCACATCTGTGACATGTTGGCTGCCTTCTCTCCAAATTTCAGGCCAAAGACCTAACCGTTCTTTTGCAGCAAGGTGGCAAAGAACTCCTGTCATTTTGGCCATGGTGTTGCAAAAGTACTTTTGTGATTTGCAGCTTTTATACAGATTCTGAAGGTATCATGAGCATGAAAGTACTTGTAGAAAGTACTTTTCCAGAACTTTGAAAACATATTTCTGGGGTGTTTCACCCCAAAATAAAGACATGGCTAGCATCCCTCATGCTCCGACTAGGTGAACACAAAAATAATTGCATCCCTAGATGGTCCCAAATTTAAATGCCAAGCATTTTTCTGATCACCAACTGAAAACAAAATGGTGGATTTGTGAAAGTACTAGGGCCATTTGCAACAGTAAAAGTGCATTTGCGAAAGTGTCGAACTTTTTGTTAACATTTCCCATTGACTTATAATGGGAATTTGTTTTTTGAATAGCTTTTGAACCGTTTAATATTTGTTCACAAAAACTTCAAAAGACACATTGAGGACCTCGGCTGCATGTTCCCTGAAGTTTTTGGACCAGTCACGCAAACTGTGCGACCTGTAAGCGTGAGCAAAGAAATCACAAAAAAGCTTAATTGTGCAATTTGTTGTTGCTTAATAATTCCACAGCCATATATCAGACTAGTACGAAACTTGGCAGATCCCAAGATCTACCATGCCCAATTATCTATTTCAAATTTCAGGTAAATCTGTTGAATGGTGGCAAAGTTATTAAGGTGCAAAATGTGACCCTTTAACCTTAAAAGTGCTACTCAACCCTAACTATGGTAGCACTACCGTGCTACCATAATATATATATATATATATATATATATATATATATATATATATATGAATGCATCAGTTAGGGTTGTTTCCACCTTGACAAAAGTGTGGAAATTCAGTGTTAGGATTACCACCCCATCACCACCACCTTACCCCCACGGCCCATTCTCTGCACACCAACAGACATCAGGGTGTCCCATGAGGTCATCAGGCCCAGCTCTCACCCTATTCCATGTGTAAGAAAGCTGACATGCTGCAGCATAGGAGAATGGAGTGAGAGTTAGGACTGATGACCCATGGCACACCCTGACATCTGTTCATGTGTGGAGGATGGGGACATGGGGGTGGGGTGGTGGGGTGGTAACCCTAATGTTGAATTTCCACGCTTTTATCACTGTGGAAACAATCCTAACTGATGCATTAATGAAGTTTTTTTGCAAAGAATTTCCTTACTTTTTGAAAAAGTGAAGTATAAATAGTAAATGGCACATGTTGGTGGGAGCACAGGGCCTTTGGGCCGCTTTCTCTCACCAAGCTGCCCATTTGTGCATAATGATATTTGTCTGTGGGAGCATGGGCTCACTTATACATAACTATGGAGCCGTACAGCAGCCCTATAGGGCAAAAAACCCTTGTAACAGTAATTTGCCAATATCTCAGGAACTGTAGAAGCTAGGAAAAAAATTCCAGTACTGTTGTAATCATGACAGCGAGACCTCCACACAAGATACATTTATGAAATCCATACCTTACATAATTTCTGAGATATGGGCACTGAAGTGCTCAGTGGGTGTTAACTTTGATGACATAATACTGGCCTTCACGGACATGAAAATGAGCCATTGGAATACTAATTTCAAATATCTCAGTAGCCATACAAGGCAGAAAACAAATTCAAAATTCATGGTATTCATGGCTTTCCAAGCTACTTCTGTACTTAGTCTCTCTGCAGGTGGACTAAGAGTTTTGCAATGAAAATCTGTATCTCAATCCATTTTCGAAAACGGCACCAAAGGCATCACGGAGCCACAATGTTATCCTAAGGAACATTTCAGCTTCGAATGCTGTAACTATGTGGCCCGCTGAATGTTTTAGTACCACACCCTCACATCTTGGTATACCCAATGCTGCACTTTTCACCCTCTCGCCACCCTTCCTACATTCCTTCTCCCCCACTACCTTCTTCCCTCTCCCTATGACTCTGGCATTTCTTATCTGTTGCCTATTTTCTCTGACAAATGCTGCTGGCTGCCTTGTTACAATGCTACCCTTGAACTGTATTAATCTGTACTCTGTTTGCAATGTCCACATTGTTGTAATGCCTGTCTTGATGTTCCCTATAATTTGTATTTCTGATGTGGAACCTTTGTAAAAGAGCCATGGCTCAAAGGTATTTATAATCCTAGACTTGATAAATAAATAAAAAGGCACATCTGTGGGACCAGGTTTGCCACCCTAAAAATTTCATGCCAAAAGCACAATCAACTTTGGAACAATAAAGTGATAAAGAAAACAACACATTTGAAAATGTGTTCGCACAGTTTATCATGATTACTTTAATGTTTTCAAGGTATTCTATTTCTATAATCGAAATGTTATCGCACAGAGAAAAACATACAGGTTACTTTTTTCATCGCAATGTTTTCACGGCAACAAAAAATGTTGCCACAATCAGAAAACAGCAAATGGTGCAACACATTTTGAAACATATTTCCAGACCAGCTGGTGAAAAATTAATGTCAGTGTCATGTTTCTCAGGGCCTGATCAGGTAAACACAACTGTTGCCATTTACCAAAGGGCACAACATTTTTTGTCTCTCGCTAACTGAAAACAAGACGGTGGCAGCATGAAAACAAATTCAGGGAGCACAACAACAAAAATGTGATTGCAAAAGTGTTTGCAATGCACATATACATTTTCACGTAGGCTATAATGGGACATGAAAAAATTGAATACGTTTTGAACGGAGCAATATTTTTTCACCAAATCTTCAAAAGGCACCAGTTCAACCCAGACCACATGTAGACAAAAAATCTGAATCCACTGAAACACATTCTTCTGTCAATTATGGTTACCACAAAATGTGCAAAGGTTGGTGATTTTTCACATTTTGAGTGCCCTACAGTTCTGCAACCGTACATCTGATCAAATTGAAACTTTCCAGATCCAGAGATATATGGCTGGCAGTTGTGCATGGAAAATGTCAGCCAAATCGGACAAACAGTTGCAAAGCTATTAATGTGCAAACTTTGAGGTTTAACATAAGTGACTATGCAACCCTAACTATACTGACCCTTCTGGGCCAGTATGATAGATAGATAGATAGATAGATAGATAGATAGATAGATAGATAGATAGATAGATAGATAGATAGATTATACTGGCATGGTAATGCCAGTATAGTTAGGGGTTGACCAGGCAGTTTAATGTTAAATCTCAAATTTTGCACTTTAATAACTTTATAACCATTCCATGGATTTGCATGAAATGTGGCTTGCTTTGCCCCTGGGGCATGTCTCTTGATGTGCCAAATTTTGTGTGAATCTCTTTTGTGGTTTTTGAGATACAGAGTGGTGCAAAAGGGAAAATGTACATTTTTTTTTTCAGTTTCTTTCAACAGCCATTTTTCGGAAATGGCTTTTGGTTGTAGTCTGAAATTTTCAGGGTTGAAAGCCTTTGCCTCACAGATGTACCTTTTGAAGTTTTGGTGAAAAATATGAATCCATTCTAAAGTCATTCAATTTCCAATTTTCTCATTATTTCTATGAGAAAAAATAGATGTCCCAGTGAAAACACTTTTGTTTTCTTGGAGAGACATCTTGTTTTCAAAACTGTGTCACATGGTGTCGCAGAGAACATGGCATATTTTCACAGTTTTGTTTTACCACATTACCATTTCCATTCATTGTTGTTAGAATATCTGACACAGGGGTGCCCAACCCTGATGTCAGATGCCCACAGCCTTTCCCCACATAGTCAATTGTATTTATTTGCTGACATTGGGGTGCCAAATCCCTGTGTCAGCAGTGCAAGATCCCCCCTTCCCAGTAGCGTGGGACACCAGGAACCACACTCCCAGTCTCCCCAGTCAGGTTTCCCATCATCAGCAGTGCAGGACACTGAGGAACCCACTACCAGTCTCCCCAGTCATGTTATTCCCCACACCACTGTGGAACACTGAGGAGCCCACCTTCAGTGTCCCCAAACATTTATTGTACCTTTAAAAAAGAAAACAATCCCCAACATCTTTTTTAAACCCTATAAACAAGAAAATGGTCCCTTGTTTTCTCCCTCATCCACCTCCCCTTTCCTGACCCTCCCACTGAGCACCCACCACCCCACATCCTCCTCTTGCCCTATACTTGCCAATGGTCATCAGGTGTCATCTTCTGTGGACTGGGACATGTCTGCACTCTTCAAAGCTGAACCACGAACTGAAGAATTAAGGTAAGTGCCGTATAATGGCTATCAACGGAGTTTTCAACTTATGTTGCTATCGCAGCCATTTTAAGGCATTTTTGCACCAAATTTTCAACATCAGGTTTTTGTGACCCATCCTCATGAATACTGTCACTGCTGTTTCATTACTCAGACCTGTAAGGTGATTTCCTGGATGCTGTGCAAAATCATCTTTCTGGACTGAGTAACAAAATGACAGTGCCGGTGTTCATGAGATGGGATCCCAAAAATCCCATGTTGTAAATCTGGGGCAAAAATATCAAAAAACACCTGAGTTACATGCGGTCATTGAAATTTTTCTATGCATGTAACTTTGCCAGTTTTTAATATTTTCACTCCAAATTTTTAACATAGCCATTTTTTTATACCACCTCATGAACAGTACAGCTGTTATTCCTCACATCCTGCCTGAAACATGTTTTCACACCTGTGTCACTGAATGGCGCAGTTGTTGCCTGAAATCACCTTTCAGGACTATAACAAAATGTCAGTGCCACTGTTCATGTGGTGGGGTCCCACAAAGCCCATTTTGAAAATCTGGAGCAAAAATACCCCCAAAACACCTGAGTTATGCATGGCTGTTGACATTCTTCTGTGCATGCGCACAACTTTGCCAATTTTTCATATTTCCATTCCAGATTTTCAAAAGAGAAATTTTTTCACACCGCTTCATGAACACTACTGCTGCCATTTCTTACATCCTGCCCAAAATGAGTTTCCATACCTGTAGTGTGGAATGGCTTTTTGCCACAGATTAAGAAATTTCCACCTACAGTATGGGGTTTATGAGGTGGGGTGATAAGAAGACTATGTTGAAAACATGACAAAGTTATCACAGCTACATATATGCAGTATATGGATCTGTAAAAGGATGGAAGCGCAGTACCCTTTGGGCAATGCGCTCCCACAGAGAGATAAGGATATGACTATACCATCTGAAAAAGTGATATGACTATACTATCTGAAAAAGTAAGGAAATTCATTGCAAAAAACTTCATTAATGCATCAGTTAGGGTTGTTATGAAGGAAAAGTGGACAAAGAGCTTCACCTGGGCTGATTCTCATCTTCAAGACATGACAGGCATGGTGTAGCTTGGAGTCATCAGCCCCAATGTTCACCCCATTATCCCATACTGTACCCATCTCAGCTTATTTACTTATGGAATGGGTTGAGTGTTAGGGCTGATGACCCCAAGGCATACCCCCATGCCTGTCAGTGTTTGCAGGGTGGGGGTGGGGTGTTAGGGTTGGAAACCATACTGCCACATTTTCTTACTTTTGTCACTTTAACCCTAACTTATGCATTAACAGAGTTTTTTTTTGCAACATATATATATATATATATATATATATATATAATAGTAGCACAGTGGTGCTACAATAGTAAGGGTTGATGAGCCATTTTAAGGTTAAAGGGTCAAATGTTGCACCTTAATAACTTTGCCACTGTTCAACAGATTTGCCTAATATTTGGTATGTGCAATTGAGCATGGTAGATCTTGGGATATGCCAAGTTTTGTACTGGTCAGGTATACGGCTGCGGAGTTATTAAGCACCAATGAAATGTGTGTTTATGCTTTTTTGCAAATTCTTTGTTCTCGCCTACAGGTCACATGGTTTTGTGTGACGGGTCCAAAAACATCAGGAAACGTGCAGCCAGGGTCCCCAATGTGCCTTTTGAAGATTTTGTGAAAAAAATATTAAATGGTTCAAAAGTTATTCAAAAAACAAGTTCCCATTATAAGTCAATGGGAAAAGTTAACAAAAAGTGTGAAAGTGTAATACATGCAGTTTTTAGTGTCGCAAATGACTCCAGTAGTGTCGTGAGTCAGCCATTTTTTTTTTCAGTTAGTGATCACAGAAATGCTTGGCATTTAAATTTGGGACCCTCTAGGGACACAATTCTTTTTGTGTTCACATGGTCGGACCCTGAGGATGCTGGCCATGTCTTTATTTTGGGGTTAAACACCCCAGAAATATGTTTTCCAAATTTCTGGAAAAAGTAGTGTCGCAAAATAGTGTCGCACTCACGACACTTTCACAAAATTTATGAACTGTGTCGCAAATTGCGACACTACTTTTCCAGGCTATGGCCAAAATGACAACACTTCTTTGCCACCCTGCTGCAAATGAACAGTTAGGTCTTTTGACCTAAAACTTGGAAGGAAGGCAGCCAACATCTCATAGATGTGCCTTTTGGTGGTTTGGTGAAAAAATATTGCACAGCTGCCAAGTTACAGTATTTTGAAGTTGAAATTTTTTCCCATAGACTAACATGGTGGCATCCATGGCGCCTTTTGGGGCTCGGGGATTCCCTAAAACAGTGCGAGATACAGAATTTTTGTTGCGAGTTTATGTAATAGCAAAAACCTAGCCAGAAAAATCAAGATTTTTGTGAAATTTAAATTTTTTTTCTATGTAGTGCGGTTGCTGAGAGATTACTAACATACTAACATACTAAACTGCCAGCAGAATAGGCCTAATGGTCTTTCGTGTCTGTTCGTTTGGTCAGCCCCCACCCTGGGTGCTGACCTTGCTGTCCTCCTCGCCTTCTCTGGCTTCTCCCTTCCCAGTTCCGGATATTCTTGCTGCATTGGATTTTGCTTCCTGAACCCTTCCCCTGTACCTGTCCCGCCTCCTGAACCCCTCCACTGTCTCTGCCTCCACCAACCCCTAGGTAGTGCATTCCATGGCTCTACCACCCTCCTCAGTGAAGTAGCACCTCCTCCTTTCTCCCTGAATCTTCCCTCCAGCTTCCACCCATGCCCCTAGTGGCCCCTCCTCCTTCCTTCAAGCACCCTCACTGTTCCTCCCTATTTACCCTCTTCATGTACCTGAAGACCTCTATCATGTCCCCCGTCCCTCTCTCTTCCAAAGTGTACATATTTAGCTCTTCGAGCCTCTCCTCATAGGTCCTGTCCCCAAGCCCCAAATAATTTTGGTTGCCCTCCTCTGGATCCTCTCCAGGAGGTTAATGTCCCTCTTTTAAGTCGCGACCTCCAAATGCGCTGCATGACACTCCAGGTGCGGCCTCACCAAGCAGTTATACAGAGGAGTATCACCTTCCTTCTGGAGGTGATCCCCTAGCGATGCATCCCAGCATCCTGTTGGCCTTGGCTGCTGCCCTCCTACAAGTCCTCAGAGTTGTTCATCTTGACATCCGCCACCACCCCCAGGTCCCTCTCAGCCATTGAGACTTGTAGTATTTCCTCCCCAGGGTGTACACTTGGCCTGGGTTTCTGGCCCCCAGGTGGAGTACCTTGCATTTCCCTGCATTAAACCTCAGCTTCCACTTTCTAGACCATCTTTCCAGAGCCTCCAGGTCCCCCTGCAGGGCCACCCTCCCCTCCTCCCCATCCACCACCGCCCCCAGTTTCGAGTCATCTGCAAAGAGACTCATCTCACTCCTGATTCCTGTCCTTATGTCAGATACATAGGCGTTGGAACAGAAGGTGCCCAAGGACTGATCCCTGTGGGACCCCACTAATGACCCTCATTGGGAAGAGACTATCCACCAACTCGACCCTCTGGGTCGGTCCTGAGAGCCAATTGCCTATCCATCGGATCATCTGGTTTCCCACCCCAGATTTACAATTAAGAACTTCCAATGTTCGTTTTAAGCTTTGATCCCCATTACAATGCATACATTCTTTGTACACACTGGGCCAGATATTCAAACTTGCTCTTCTAGGTGCAAGCCTTCACTGGTGCAAAATAGTTGTGTTGGTGTGTCCAGGGCTATTCAAAGGAGTTGGCGCTATTGAGCAACTACTTTGAATATCACCCCCCAGCCACAGCCACTGTGCATGGCGCAGTGGAACTTGCGCCACCGCAAGTTGACAGAGTGGAGCATTCAACTTGCGGTAGTGCAACTACCATTGCGCCATGTGCAAAATCACGATATTCAAAAAGTTACATGCAAATGGGGCCATAATTCATGCAAGGTGCAGGGAAGGCCATTTGCATCTGATTATGGCCCCATTTGCATGCCATTAGCATGTAGGTGCACCGATCCCCGAGGACTTGCACCTGGCTCCCTGCCAGGCAGCAGCCGTTGGGGACCAACACCCCTGCAGCCCGATCACGGGCAAAACAGTAGAATCCCTCACCACCCACTGGGCCCAATTCAGGCATGGTTTAATTTCCCCCAACAGCCCGAATCATGGGCAACAATGTGGCGTACCCCTGAACTATCCTCTTGAGTGGTCCAGTGACATTGAAAGTCGATTAGGCAGTGGTGTTAACACCCCCGAATTTATGCTTTGGTGGTTCAGGTGACCGGGAAGCCTGATTGCGGGCAGTATGTTTAATAAACTCAAACATATCCCCTGGTGGCTAGTGTCTCTCATTTCACTCACCATTTCATTGCTGCCTCACCGCTCCCCGCCCCCAGCAGCCGGCAGGCGGCAGCAGCATCCCATCTATCAAAGGCTCATCGATTGATCAGCCCAGTAGCTGCACGCCACAGGAGAGCAGTTGTCAGCATGCAGCCCATACATAAGATAGTCCAGTTTTGTGAATGAACTCATTCACAAAACTGAACTGTCTTATGGGTATGGCTGCATGCCCATTGGCTCTTGCCTCCACCACTGGTGCAGGCCCTACCGGCAGTCATGGGCGTGGTGGTGGGTGGCAGGCGGTGGATGCTGCCACCCGCCGCCGCTGGGGAGCGGGGTAGGGGCTACGTGGTGGGTGGGGTGGGGACACTAGCCACCAGGGATATGTTGGGGTTTATTAAACATACTGCCGTGGATCAGGCTTTCGGTTCACTGGACCACCAGGGATACCTTCGGGAGGAGGGGGGTAATTAACTTACAGCCCGTGATCGGGCATTCGGTCCACTGGACCAACAGGGATACCTTCCGGGAGGAGGGAGGATTATTTAACTTACTGCCCATGATCAGGCATTCGGTCCACTGGACCACCAGGGATCCGCTCGGGGAGCTGCATTGCTGCCCGTGATCGGGCTGGTGGGGAGTACACTGTTCGCGTGATCGGGCCGCGGGGGGCACAGGGAGGGGTTGGGGCCAGCCACAGATGGCAGCTGCTGTGGCACCCTGCAATGCAGCAGCTCACCTGTGGGTGGCCCTCGACTAAGCCTTTTTGGCTCAAAGTCATGCAGGAGCAAGTCGGGTTGCGCCAGACACTCTGCACAGCCCGGCTGGAATATCGGGCTGTGCAGTTTATGCATGGTTCCCTCCTCCAGTTGAGCATGCATTCATTTGAATTGCACTGTTGCTCAGCCTGTTTTCAGTGGCGCGAACTGTCTCCCTGCTGAATATCGCAGAATGGCGCACTCGACTTGTGCATGTGGCAACCCTATTGCCTGCGGCGCAACCCTTTGAATATCCCACCCACTGTGTTTCTGTATGCACTTGTTTGAAAAACAGGTGATGCACTTCGATTATTACAGTTACTGTTTCCACTTTGCATTTATGTCTCCATTTACGTAATGTTCTGTATCACTGTAGTGCTACCTCCCTTTATGTTGTCATTCGCTGCTTTTGCATTTCTGTTACTGTTACCATTTGCATTTCCACTACTGTTTCTGTTTGCATTTTTGTTTAGCCACCGTGTTGATTGCCATTTGCAATTATGGCAGCCCTTTCGCTTGTATTTTCTTCATGGCGTTTTCCTTATGTTATTGTTACTATTGTATTTGCAATTGTATTACTGTGCCTGTGCGCATTACAGTTTGCATTTCCATGTGTGCTTCCATTTCCTTTTGTGCTTCTATTTACTTTGCTGTTATTGTTCCTGTTACTGTTACCATTTGCGTTTACAGTTGCGGTACTGTGCCCATGCGCGTTTCGGTTTGCATTTCCGTACGCACTTCTGTTCCCATTTCTATTTCTCTTTCCTTTGGCAATATTCTTTATGTTAACTTTACCATTTGCATTTACAGTTGCGGTACCATGCCTGTTCACGTTACGGTTTGCATTTACGTGCGCACTTGAGTTCGCATGTCCAATTCTCTTCTCTTTCGCATTCGTTTTGCTGTGACACTTAACATTTCCATTTAAAATACCATTGCCATCACTGTCTGCATTACTAGTTGCATTTTTGCACGTGCTTCAATGTCCATTTGCGTCACTGTTCGCTTCGGCATCACTTTGCGCTTGCGTTTCTATTAACATTTCCTTTACCATTTACGTTTGCGTTACCATGTGTGCCACTGTTCACGCTTCTGTTTGTGTTGCTATTCCTGTTACTATGTCACAAGACATCACGTGGCTGGAGCGTGAGATCCAAAGGGCCCCTCACTCCTGCCACCGCATTACATTCACTATTTCTCATCATCATTCTCAAAAGAAGGGAAATTAGAGGCAAAAACTCTGTTTAATGCATTAGTTAGGGTTGTTCCACAGCAACAAAAGTGAGATTTGGTGTTAGGTTGAGTTCTCATTGCATTCTCCACCCAACGCCCATTTGCATCGGGTGCACGTTGGGGTCATCGGCCCAACTCTCACCCCATTCTCCTATTTTCACACATGTGATGGGGTGAGAGTTAGCTAATGACCCTAATGCACACCCTGATGCTAGTTGGGGTGGGCAGGGGTTCAAGGGGGGCTTCAACCCTAACACCTAATATATATATAACTGTATATATATATATATATATATATATATATATATATTAAAAAACTCCATTAATGCATCAGTTAGGGTTTTTTGAATAATGACAAAGTGTGGAAATTCAGTGTTAGGGTTACCACCCCTCCACTACACCACCCCCCACCCCCAGACACCTCCAGGCATCGGGCTATGGGTTGGAGTGGCCATGCCTAACTCTCACTCCATTCCATGTATAAAGAAGCTGTGGTGGTGCAGTATAGAAGAATGGGGTGAGAGTTAAGCATAACTACTCCAACTCACACCCCAATGCCTAGTGGTGTCTGGAGGGTGGGGGTGGTGGTGGGGTGGAGGGGTGATAGCCCTCACACTGAATTTCCACACTTTTGTCACTGTGGAAACAACCCTAACTGCAGCATTAACAGAGTTTTTTCCTAATGAATATACATATTATGGTAGCAATGGTAGTGCTACCATAGTTAGGGGTTGAGGAGCCATTTACATGTTAAACCTAAAATTTGCACCTTAATAACTTTGCAAACTGTTCAATGGATTTACCTGAAATTTAGAATACATGACCAAGAACCATACATCTTGGGATCTGCCAACTCTTGTACTGTTCAGATATACAGCGGCAGAGTTATTAAGCGTGATCTGCGCACGCATTTATGCTTTTTTGGAATTCTTTGCTCATCCCTACAGGTCACACGGTTTGCGCGACCAGTCCGAAAACTTCAGGGAACATGTGGCCAGGGTCCCCAATGTGCCTTTTGAAGATTTCATGATAAATTATTAAATGGTTCAAAGTTATTCAAAAACAATTTCCATTATAAGTCAATGGGAAAAGTTAACAAAACGTTCGACAGTGTCGCAAATGCACTTTTTAGTGTTGCAAATGGCCTAATAGTATCACAAATCTGCCATTTTGATTTCAGTTAGTGATCAGAAAATGCTTGGCATTTAAATTTGGGACCCTGTAGCAACACAATTCTTTTTGTGTTTACCTAGTTAGACCCTGAGGATGCTAAGCATGTCTTTATTTTGAGCTTAAACACCCTGGACTGGATATTCAAACTGCGCTATTCTGTGGCACAAGCCCTGCGCTGCGTATTAAAGTAGTTACAAGAGGGTGTGGCCGGGCGATATTCAATGGAGTTGCACTATTGAGCAACCCTTTGAATATCACCGCCACAGCCATCGTGCATGGTGCAGTGGAACTTGTGCCACCGCAAGTGGTCAGAGTGGAGCATTCAAGATGAGGTGGCGAGTACCATTGCGCCATGTGCAAATTTCCAATATTCAAAAGGTGACATGCAATGGGGCCATAGTTCATGCAAGGCACGGGGGGCCATTTGTATCTATTTATGGCCCCATTAGCCATTAGCATGCAGGTGCACTGATCCCGAGGACTGTGCCTGGCACCCTGCCAGGCAGCAGCCATCGAGGACCGACACCCCTGCAGCCCAATTGTGAGCATAGATTTAAAACTCCCCCACTTTGACTGGCCCGATTGTAGGCATAAGTTTAAAACTCCCCACCCTCAACTGGCCCAATCGTGGGCATAAGTTAAAAAAAAAACACCCCCCACTAGCCCGATCATGGGCAGCAAAGAGTTCAACTCCCCCAAGAACAATATCCCTGGTGGTCCAGTGGACCTCAAAGCCCAATCACAGGCAGCAAAGAGTTCAACCCCCCAAGAACATATCCCTGGCAGTCCAGTGGACCTTGAAGCCCCATTGTGAGCAGCAAAGAGTTCAAACCCCACCAAGGACCACCTACCCTGGTGATCTGGTGGCCCCCACCCATGAAGTCCCACCACCCCACTCTTCCCTTGTCAGCTGGTGGGTGGCAGCATCCCACCTGCCTGCCACCTGCCAACTGACTGCCTAGTAGGCTGCATGCCCATTGGTTCAGAGCAAGAGCTATGGTGTGTAGCCCATACAGACAAGGCAGTCCGATATGTGAATGAACATATCTGGACTGCTCTTGACGGTATGATTGCATGCCCATTGGCTCTTGCTCTGAACCAATGGGCGGCAGTCCCACCGGCAGTCAGTCAGTGGGCAGGGGCGGCAGGCGGTAGATGTTCTTTCAACCGCTGACGGGGAGCAGGGTGGTGGGGCTTCATGGGTGGGTGAGGTCCTTAGATCACCAGGGTAGTGGTCCTGGGGTTGAACTCTTGCTACCTGTGATCGGGCTTCAAGGCCCACTGGACCACTAGGATATGTTCTTGGGGGTTGAACTCTTTGCTGCCTGTGATCGGGGTTTCAAGGTCCACTGACCACCAGGGATATGTTCTTGGGGATTGGATTCTTTGCTGCCCACAATCGGGCTGGTGGGGGTGTTTTTATTTTTCACTTATGCCTGTGATCGGGCCAGTCAGGGGGTGGGTGGATTTTAAACATGCCCTGTCCGGGCCAGTCGGGGGTCAGGGCTGTTTAAACCTATGCCCGCTGATGTCGGGCTGGTAGAGATCTGTTTAAACTTATGTCTGTGATCGGGCCAGTCAGGGTGGGGTTGTTGAAACTTATGCCCGCCAACGGGCTAAATGGGGTGAAGCATTATATGCTGCGATTACGTAGGTGGGGGCAATAGGAGTATATTGAGGGCCACCCACAGGTGGAAGCTACTGTGTTGCACCCTGAAATGTGGCAACTCACCTGTAGGTGGCCCTAGACTTACTCCTTTTTTTGGCTCTTGAGTAGGCGCAGAGGTTGGGAGTTGCACTTATTGAATTTGCACAGCCCGCTGAATACCAGGCTGCAGTTTATGCATGGTTCCTTCCCCTCCAGTTCAGCATGCCTTCATTAGCATTGCACTGTTGCTCAGCTTGACTTGGGGGATGCAACTGCCTCCTGCTGAATATGGCAGAATGGTGCAATTTCGGACTTGCGGAGGTGCAACCCCATTGCGCATGGCGCAACCCTTTTGAATATCCAGCCCCCTAGAAATATGTTTTTTCAATTTCTGGGAAAAGTAGTATCAGAAAGTAGTGTCGCACTCATGAAAGTGCTGCAAATGCTTGAGAAAGCTGTCGCAAATCACGAAACTACTTTTTCAGACTATGGCCAAAATGACAGCAGTTCTTGCCACCCTGCTGCAAATGAACAGTTTGGTCTTTTGGGATGAAATTTGGAGGAAGACAGCCAACATCTCACAGATTTGCCTTTTGGTGGTTTGGTGAAAATATTGGAGGGCTGCAAAGTTTCTGGCACTCAAAATTGACACTTTTTCCCATAGGATAACATTACAGCATCCATCGCTTTTCAGGGATTATATCTCGGAAACCTTATGTAGATGCAGACTTTCATTGGAAAATGCTTAGCCTCCCAAAAGGGGCTAAGTACAAAACTAGCCAGGAATGTCATAATTCATATGAAATTTTCATTTTTTTCTACATTGCGTGGTTCCTGAGATATAAGCAATTTACTATTTCACGTCCTCCTTTTCTGCTCCGAGGCCAATTATTATGCATACATTCTTTGTATTCATTGTCTTTTTCAATGCAGTTTTGGGGAAAAGAAGGGTGTGCCTTTTCGTACTGTGCCAGTTAGCATTTCCAGTTGTGTTTTCCATTACCGTTAGCGTCACCGTTCCTGTATGCATGCCATTATCTTGATTACAGTTCCATTTCATTTGTGCTTCTGTTTGCATTACTGTTACAATTTGCATTTCCATTACTGTTTATGTTTTGGTTTTTTGTATCAGCCTGTGCATTGCCATTTACGTTTGCAGTCGACCTTCCATTTGCATTTGTCTTTCGTTTTGCATCGTCGTCGCTGTTACCATTACCATTGGCATTTCCAATCACATTACCATGACCATGCTCACTACGGTTTTCTTTTCCATATGCGCTTACATTTGCATTTCCATTTCTGTTTCCTTTGGCATTACTGTTACCATTTACATTTCCAATTGCGGTACCATGACCATGCATGTAATGGTTTGCATTCCGTATGTGCTTGCGTTTGCATTTCTGTTTCCTTTGGTGTTATTATTGCTGTTACTGTTACCATTTGTGTTTACAATTGCAGTACCATGCCCATGCGTGTTATGGTTTGCGTTTCCGTACTTGCTTCCGTTCGTGCTTCCGTTTCTGTTTCCTTTGGCATTATTGTTGCTATTACCATTACTATTTGCATTTACAATAGCGGTTCCATGACCACGCGTGTCACGGTTTGCATTTCTGTATGCACCTGTGTTTTGGTTTCCATTTTTGTTTTCTTTTGCGTTATTGTTGCTGTTACCATTATCATTTGTATTTTCAATTGCGGTACCGTGACATGCAAGTTACCAGTTGTGTCCCATACATGCTTGCATTTGCGCCTCCGCTTCCGCCACTGTTCACTTTGGCATCACTTTGTGCTTATGCTTTCATTACCATTATGCTACTCATTTACGTGTAGCTTCACCATGTGAGTAACCCTTTGTGCTTGTGTTTGTATTGCACTTACTGCTACTATGTCACAAAATCATGTGGTGGGAGTGAGGGAGCCCAAGGTCCCCGCCCCCACCACCACATTACATTCACTATTTATAGTCCTCATCTCAAAAGAATGAAAATTCATGGCAAAAAACTCCATTTAATGCATCAGTTAGGGTTGTTCCACAGTGACAAAAGTGAGGAAATTCAGTGTTAGGTTGAAAACCTAACTCCACATTCACCCCCCAGCACCACACACACACACACACACACACACACACACACACACACACATGAGGAGGACCAAGGCAACAGGACCAATCACTAACAACAAAAGTTTTGAAATTCAGTGTTAGGGTTCAAACCCAACTCCAGCATCCCCCATCCACAGACACATGCAAGCAGGGAAGGGCCAAGGCAACACAATCAAACAGAGGCAACCATCCTCAGGTAACATAAATAACATACAACTCTCTAAATGTACTACAAGAGGCATACATCACCATGGGCCACCAACAGTATGAGTTCTGCTGCCATCCCATTGACTTAGGGGTACACACGCATTCCCTGACTGAGACCATGCAAGGTCCCAGTGTCCTAACATATGTGTGGTTGGTATCATGGTAGTGTAACAGTGATGTTTAGGAGTTTAGTTGCTCTGTGGCTGTGACCTCAGGATCCAGTGTCTGGTGTTTGGGGGCAGGGGGGCATTCCCTGACTGAGATCATGCAAGGTCACAGTGTTCAAACATATGTATGGTTGATATCAGGAGGTGAAATGATAATATTTAGTAGTTCAGTTGGACTGTGTCTGTGACCTCAAGATCTAGTGCCTGGTAGTTTTTTTTTGGGGGGGGCATTCCCTGACTGAGACAGTGCAAGGTCCTAGTGTCCTAACATAAGTGTGGTTGGTATCAAGAAGGTGTAATGGTAATGTTTAGGAGTTCAGTTGGCCTTTGGGCTATGACCTAAGGATTCAGCCCCTGGTGTTTTTTTTTTGGGTGGGCATTTCTAACTGAGACAGTGCAAGATCCCAGTGTTATAACATATGTGTGGCTGGTATCAACACATATGTCCAGTGAGGGCACATGACCAGTATTGGATGTAGCTTTTATCATTCAGTGACTCCAGTGTGCTCACTGCATGTTGTCTGCAAACTGTTTCTACTACTCAGTAGACATTGCATTATGAAGCTGTGTTTTGCCATATTGAAAACAATGGCAATACTGTTGATGACACTGGCATGCTACAAATGAGAATGCAACAACAGTAACAGTTAAAATACGCAACATGCATGGTGACTAGTAAGGTTGGAGAAGTGGTGGTGGGGGGGTTGGAGAGCCGGGGGGAGGGCAATGCAGTTAATAGTGTAATACATCAATGTTAGTGCAATACTATACATGCAGACATGTACAGAACTGCTATTGCAAGTAGCTTTCACTAACAAAACAATGACTGATTTCTTATGTGTCACATAAATGTTTCAGAGCCCATTAGAAAACCACCCAAGAGGCAGGAGGTAGTACCTGCCCAGGGACAACAGATGGAGGATGCAGGGATGATAAAGATGATGATCATATCTTGGTCAAAACAGTTGGTACGTACATGAAACAATGTAGAAAAACTGTTTAAGTAAACATAGCACACTATCATGCCAAACCATTAACATCAACGTACATTGCAATCAGTGAATTATGAAATAGGTAAGTTGTTGCTGAGTAATATGCAACTCAGTGTAGGTACAATAAGTAGTAATTGTGCTTCTTCTTGGTATGAGCTACCATAATTTTTGGGACAGCTACAAGACAACGGGCTGGATATTGAAATTGCATCCAAAAAGCGCAATGCAACAACGGCAGACACAGTGCCAACACGCACAATCCCCCTAATGCACATCTGAGAGACCGAACATGTGTCGGCAGAAGAGGTACCCCACATGGGAAAGGGCATGCCCCTGACACCACTGCCAGTGATACAGCACCCTGCACAGTAGACAAGTGTCATAGCCTGACTCACCACGAGCCACAGCAGCCAGCACAGACACCCACAGTGGTGTGTGGAAGCATGCAGCACACCAGATGCAACACAGTGCAGGGGCAAACACACACCCATAACCACGGGGACACTAACACAGGGACGCAGTTATGTGGCAACCAAGCCCCCAGTGTGGGCCCATGAAAACTGTGCACACACAGCCTGCAGTCCTCCATGGCACAGGGATGACACCCACCCTGTGCATGAACTGTGGCCCTGTACGCCACCAGCATATGCCTGAAGCACAAGTCACAGACAGTGGTGCACAGCCCCTGCAACACACACAAGTCACAGCATGGAGGTGGGGACAGCAACTGCGGAGGCCACAGTGTCACCTGAGGCAAACATGCACCACACTATTGGCAGGAGGCAACCTAGCATTGTGACGGTCACAATGAATGACCAGCAGGGACAGCCTCCACTCACAAGGCAGCAGACCTCGCAGGCCACAGGCATGCAAGGATGTCAGCTGCACAGGCCAAGGATGGGTTGACAGGGGCACAATGGACACAAAGCAGGCACCATGGACCACTGCACACAGTAATGCAATGCACAGAGAACAACACACACACACCACAGATACTGACTGACAGCCACTCCCACACCAGAGACACTTCCCCACGCACACACACACACACATACCGATGACTGAACCACCCCAGATGCCATGCACACCACTGCAACTGAGCACCTATAGCCAGCTGCAAATCAGAGACCACCACAGTATTCATATCAAAATATCTGTATTCAAAAACATAACAACAACAACTATATACAACTATGTACAAACATAGGGTGGAGGGACAGGAACAAGGTGGAGGTGGGTGAGGAGCAGGGGTGAACATATGGGAGAGGGAAGGCAGGGTGTGAGGGTTGGTCAAAAGGGGGAGGTTGTCTGCAGTCACTAGCAGCCAGCCTGGTCCTCTGCTGCCTGGGGCTGTTGTCTGGGTCGCCTTCTCCTCCTCACCCCATGCTGCCGAAGATCCCTTAGAATGGTGAGGGACTCTTGTGCCACCTGCAGAAGATCCTGGATGGCCTGCTGAATTCGCAGGAGTATTCACACACCTAGGACAAAGGATCAGAGTCAATGGGTGTGACTGTACATCCCACTGCAGCCCACCCATTATGCATGGCATACAGCCATGTGCCACGCTCCTATGATGGTGTGCACCCACCCACAGTGACCGTGTCCACAATAGATGCCCAACCAGGCAGCAACAGCCATGTGTACCACTGCACACACCCACTGCCCATGTCCAGCACAGCACTACCAAGTCCGTACAGAAATGTGGCTATGCGGTGGGCAGGCAGTGCCACAGCCATGTACCCAGTGCATGCATGGACCACCATTGATGCACTCCCAGACATGCAGTGTCATTGAACAGTGCTGACTGTCACATGTCACGTGCATGGAGTGGCATCCATAGATGTTGGCCATGCCCTGCTTCCCACCCTGTCACCAGCATGCAATAGCAATCATGGTGTCATGGCACTCACCCCATCGGGATGTTGATGGTGTTGGGGTTGGTCCCGACATGCCCCTGTGCAGTGTCCTCCACCCTCTGCTGCCGCTCCAAAATCCTCCTCTGCTCGGCCACGCCTGTGGAGACAAAAGGAGAGAAACACATCAGTACAAACCCAAAGCATATTCCCCTACCCCAATGTGTGTACCCACCCACCCAGCCAGACCCACCCATCCCATACCCTGTAAACACCACCACAGACAACCCTAGACTATCCCTCCCCTATGTGCTGGACACATAAGACAGTGTTACCCATATGGACCATACAAGTGTGTAGATGTATCACCCACCTGGACGAGGCACGATGCCCCTCCTGGCATGCGATCGCAGACATGCAAGTAGCTCCGGCCCCCTCCTTCTAAGGTCCCCATACCAGTGCCTGCACTGTTCGGCCGTTCTCCTGTGGCCAGTGGCCACCTCCAGGTTAGTGGCCACCTCTTGCCAGACCTGGGTCCTGGCCCTGTCCAGTGGCATCTCACCAAACAGTGGGCCATAGTGTGGCTCCACAATGGCCACAAGGTTGGCCAGCTCAAGGGCACTCCACTGAGGGGCTCTCCTGCGTGCCATCTCTAACATTATAGTAGGCAATATGGTGCTCTACAGCATAGCAATCCCACGTGGAAGTGCTGCACGGTACATCGCCACCATTCCCTATCGCGCTGTCAGTACACAGCCACCATTCCCTATAGAGCTGTCACTGAACAGCGCGATAGAGGTGCAGCCATGCCAGATGTATAGCGCCAAGGGGCAAAGGTCAGGCACAGGGTCATGGGTCTCTGGCGCAAGCGCACAGCGCCATCAGACATCTATGCATCTAGCGCGATTGGTTGCCTGTGTGCCATCGCCACAGGGAACTATTGCGCACTGTGCCACAGCACCATGTGAGTGATCCTCACCATAGCGCCACTGGCACAATGGTGGCCATGCCCTGAATTGTCTACCGCACACAGCACATCATCAGCACGGCAGATGCCTGCGTAAGCTACCTGGGCATGCGCAGTGTGGTGTACTATGCAGGCCACAGAACTGCGGCATTGGCTCAGCACGTTCAACACAATTGCGCAAAGTGCAAAAGCGCGATATTCAGCCGTCATATGCAAATCATCCGATCAGCCATGCAATGGCGCAGCAGCACGATTGCATCTCATTAAAGTTGCCCACACCTAATTTGGTATGGATTGCGTATAAAATTGCGACACTGTTCTGCAGTGGCCATATTCAGTTACTGCAGTTTATTGGTGAGTTGCATGCTGTGTGGTGTTCTAGACTGTGGTATCAGGGTCTTGCTTTGTACTGCACAGTCACAGGTAACCACTGTCACCCATACAGGCTGAATAATGACCGAGCGAGGACTGAGTGAGGAGGACAACGATGGTGGGTGGAGAGGAGGCCCAATTTCACCAAGGCGAGATGGAGGCACTCTTGAGGCCTATATCGATCAGGAGCCACTGCTCAGTGGATGGCGGGCACCCTCAGGCCCGTGCTACTGCATGGTAGGGGTGGCACGTGCCGTCAACCTGCATGGCAGCCACTAGGCCTGTGTGCAGGAGTGTAAGAAGAAGATGGGTACCAACAGAAGGGTGAAGGAGAAGGTGGCTGCCGTCAGGGCAGCACGTGCCGCAACAGGCGGGGGCCAGCTGGAGGTGGTGCAGCTGACTCTGGCAGAGAATAGGCTCACTGCAAGCATGCAGCGCAGTGTCATTGAGGGCGTTCCAGGAGGTGGCTTCCAGACAGGTGGTAGCCCATCACTGCATGGTACGCTGCGGTCTGTCGGGGGAGGGTAGATCACATGCACTAACGTGTCCCTATTTCTGTTACAGATCCTGTGCATCTGCAGGGGTCAGCGGTGGAAGGCCTGTCCACTGCAGACAGTCATCTGGAATTGGAGGAGGGACCATCCACCTCCGCAGGTACCCGGTGAACATTGCAACAGTGGGTCCACCTGGCTGCCAACACTGATGTCATTGAGACAGGTGTGGGGGAGGCCCTTCCTGTGTCTCAGTGGTCTGGCATCCAAGGATACCAGCATGCTGTGGCTGTGGCTGTAGCACAGACCTGCACCATTGATGATGCAATGACCATTATGGGCAATGACATGTATGTGTCATGGAATGGACACACAACAGGTCAGCTCATGCCCATGGACCTGGCTGGTTCTGACGTGTGTGCCAGCATGTCAGCACAGTCCCAGGCTGTGCCTGTCAGCACTGGTGGGGCAGCACTGGTAGCTGGTCAGGTCAGTGGCACTGTTGCAGCCACAGCAGCGGAACAACCGATCCCTTGGGCACAGCAGGCAGAGGGGCAGCAGCAGCAGTCACCCACCGGGATTGGGGGTTCAGGGTTCAGCGGTGGCTTCTGTGCACCACCTGTGGACTTGCCCATACCTGGTCCTGGTGAGCAGCGCCCACCCTCAAGGGGTGCTGAACATCTGGCCCTTCCATACTCTGAGGGACAGGTTGCTGAGGTGGCAGATGACCTCTTTGATAAGCACACCCACCTACTGCAGGCATCAGTACAGCAGCAGATGCGACTTGCAATGTCTGTGGAGGCACTGTGTATGGCTCTGGAGTGGGTTGAGGAGTGACACAGCAGGGACACCAATAGGATCCTGTCACAGATTGACCATTTGTGGGAGGATGTGACCACTGCCATTGACAGGCAAACACAGGTGTTGTTCGCTGTCATGGCCACAATGGGCACACAGTCAGATACCCATGTGTCGCTCACACCACGCAGTTCACTATCCACTCCCCATTCCCAGCATCGTGCGACACCCACCCTGTCGATGCCGGTTTCAGCTGTGGGCATCCCGAGCACTCCTGATGCAGGTCTGTTCAGTGTTCTGCAGACTCCTGTGCGTCCACAGTCGTGTTCGCACAGTGGACCCCCGGTGGATCATTGGTGCCACCCCATGAGGCCATGGTCAGCCTACCAGTGCTGCTGAGTCTCGGTGAGGCCGCCCATGCATCCAAGGTGGATGTGGCACTGTGCTGCAAGACTGACCTGTCTCCCAGTGTGGGCACTGTCTGGTGCTGCCCTGTGTGCATTGTGTGTTTTGGTGGGCCATGCACCAGTGGGTGCCCAGCCCTACACACAGACACACAGTCCACCTGCACACCCTCCCGACTGCTGTCCACAGGTACGTGTGCATGATGATGCCTGCATTGTGCTATACACCAAAGTGCGATGGTGACCAGCATCTGACACATGCACATAGACAGTCAGTGGACATGGTAGCCTGTGGACATGTGTGTTGCTAGTGTTTGTGTTCTGGCTCTGTTTTGCACCTGACCCCTGTGCACTTTGTGCCTATTGTGTGTGCGTGTGTGTGTGCCTGTCCATGTGGCATGTTACTGTTCACCCCTCCCTGGTTGTATGTGTGTGTGCTTCTGTGCCCTGCCACATCCCTTGCCAGCATGCACCCCTGGTGTGTTTCCATGTGTATGTGGGTTGTGCCCTAGCCACTGGTGGTTGCACATGGCCCCATGGCTTACCTGTGTTGGCTGAAGTGCTCTCTGTGATGGTGTCCCGTGGAGCTGGGCCAGCCAGATCAGTCAGGGGTCCCATCAGCCAAGGGGCTGCCCATCCCTGTTGTCACCAGCGCCACCATCATCCCCATCACTGTCCCCTCTTCAACCTGTACAGCTATCCTCAGAGCTTCGCCATGTTGTGCAGGATACAACAGGCCAGGAATATCCCACAGACCTTTGAGGGGCTATACTGTAGGGCACTGCCAGAGCTGTCCAGGCAATGGAAATGTGCCTTCAGCATCCCAAACACCCATTCAATGATGTTGCGTGTGGTGGCATGTGCCTCATTGAAGCATTGCTGCGATGGGGTCATGGGCCACCGGTAGGGTGTGAGCAGCCAGGGACAGAGTGGGTATCCACTGTCACCTGTGTGGAGATAGTGGAGGTTAGTGTCTTGTTCAGGCTCAGACTGCCCCAAAACCTGTGTGCTATACCCATGGCACCTCTGGCTTACCCCCCCTTGCCCATGATTTGTCAGTTCTACATGCATACTCACCCACTAGATGACCTGTGGGGATGTCTCCACTCTTGAATCGATGGCACAGTGCCGACTGGTACCAGATGAAGGAATCATGTGCTCCCCCAGGGTGCATGGCACAGACGTTGATGATGCACCCACTGACATTACACACCACCTGGCAGTTGACACTGGCATATCCCTTCCGATTCATGTAGGTGGCCCCATCAGGGCCAGGTGGCATGAGAATGGCCACACAGGTGCAGTCTATCACCCCTAGCATGCCAGGCATACGTGCTACCCTGTGGACCTCCTGTATGTTTGCTGTGCGCTCTGCTGCGGTGCTGGGGAAATGAATGTACTCTACAGCATGTGGCAGCAGTGGACTGAGGAACTGGGTGAGGATGCGTGACGTGGTTGACTGTGTTATGCCTGTGATGTCTCCTGTTGGTCTCTGAAAGGTACCCGTGGTGAGCAAGCACATGCAGGCTGTTACCTTTGTCTCCACTGACAGAGCATGACTCCGTCATGTGGGTGCCTGCATCACATCACTGCACAGCTCACAGAGCTGCCTCAGTATTGCCCTGTTCAGGAGGTACCAGCCCACAATCTCGACATCTGTGTAGAGCTCAAAGCTGGTGCAGGCTCAGTACTGCCTGTTGGGGGCATACCGCTGACGGGTCCTTCCACGGCCACGTCCCCCTGTAGCATGCCTTCTCACCCCTCTCATTACAGCTTCCATGTGGAAGGTGGCAGTGTCCATGTCCCTGGCTTGTGTTCCCTCCCAGCTGCTGTTGCTTTGTTCCCCCTGCTGTCCTGACTGCTACCTCCACTGCAACGGTTACACCTACTGGCCTCTGCACTCTGTGGCCCCACACACCTTCCCTTGTCCCTATTCCATGTTTTTGTTTCCCTGGCCTGCCCTCTTTCTTCCTATTTCTCTGTCTCTCTCCCAGCCTCATGTGGCTTCCCTGTAGCATTCTTGCACCTCTTCCTTGCTCCTTTTTATTTTGGCTCATTTCTGCTATGGCACAACTTCCGCCTGCTCCACTGTTGCACATTGCACAAGTCTTTGAACATCACACTGTGCACTTCATGCAAGGTTCCACCTCCTTCGGTTGCGCATGCCTTCATTATCATTGCACTGTTGCTCAGCATGTTTTCAGTGGCACGACTGCCTCCTGCTGAATATAGCAGAATGGCGCATTTTCTGACTTGCGCTGGCACAACCCTATTGCGCATTGTGCAAACCTTTGAATATCCGCCCACCATACTTACTTTTGCTATAGTACCATAGTATACAGTCAAATTATAAGTATGTAATGTTCAGACAATAAGGTATACTTAAATAATATACTTAAGGGCATGCATTATTGTTTAGTGAGAGATGTATGATGTGCCTGCATTTTAAACTAATATGTAACCTATTATTCTATATTCATAGAAAAATTTAAAAGTGTAATGACATTTAAAAAATATACCACATAAGTTGTTAGAACAATTTCACAAAACAATGCAACATATCACATGTAGAAACTGTCGTCATATCTTTACTACCAACAGAGCTCAGGGAGACTGAGCACGCTGGTTCACCTGTTGTGGTGAAGCAGGAGGCGCATGATGGTGCTCAAGGTTAGTACTATGTTTAGTAGTACAGTTACACATACATTAAAACATATACAGCGGTTGCATTGTATGTTACTTTCACCGCCAAATGATGGCACAGTTCATACCACCAGGTATATGAACCCTGACACTATTAGACACTGTGCAGTGCAGTGCATTATCAGTGCCAGTGGCTCAGTAGGTAGCACACTCGCCTCTGAGGCTGGGAGATCAGAGCGCTGTGGGTTCAGTTCCCACATCTGGCACTTGGGTTAATATCCCAGTACTGACACTGTAGTGCAGCATGAGAGGGTTGCTGCACTTCTGAGGTGCCGTCTTTCAGATGAGACATTAAGCCGAGGTCCCATCTGCCTGGATTGGTGGTAGTTCAGGTGGATGTTAAAGATCCCATAGCACTTATCGAAAAGAGTAGGGGAAGGTTTTTATTAATAAACAGAATAATAAATCAGAAAAATAGTAATATAATTCATGGAAAATAAGAAAAAAACATAACAAAGAGAATATCAGCAATACTCAATTCTCTGACAGCATAATGATTCAACCTATTTTGTCTTTCAAAAAAGGAACCTCTTTCCACCTCATAAGCCATACATTTTTGGACAAACAGATGCATTCAGAATCACATTGTAACAACAAATCATGTTCAACATGTTGAAGAACTTCAAGTGGTGAGTGGTATTACTGTTGTAGAGTAAGGTGACATCTGGCATGCCATAAATGAAACTTGAAACATAGCGAACAGCAGCCGAGATACACCTGCATCCAACAAAGTAGAATGTAGCAAAACCTCCCACAACTTCCAGATATATAACAGCCCACCAGAAAGGCTGGCTCTAATGGGCAGAAAGGGTCATCCAGAATTCTTGCATAAAGGGCAGGAAACAAAAAATGGGACATTGTTTCCTCCTGATTAATGCAAGTATCCTCAGACAAGTACGCTCAGTAACCATTTTATGCTTTAAATTCCTAACATTGAGACGCCATGGCAACTAAGCCATAAAACATCCCATAATCTAGGTGGAATCCATTTATCTACCAAACTTTTAAGGAGGTTATCACATGACCATCTGGTACATCCTTAAAAATGAGGACTATGGAATGTGCTTTAGATTGCAGGACATCATAACTATATTTGCGCGATTTGCAATACACATGGGTCGGAAGTAACTTCCATCTATTAAGTTTCGATATTGCAGGTCTGACATAAATCAGGTAACTAGGGTGTGTACATTTTTCTGGCTCAAACATGGCCACTCTGAGGACAATTTAAGTAACCAACCATACACATAATCACCCACAACACAGAGTGTGGATGACTGAAGTCTAGTAAATTCCAATGAAAAAAAATACTATAGTAAAAAAGTAATTGGATTCACACAATTCAAACCACCCTGTGCAACAGAAAGCTACAACACTTCTCTTTTAATGGGATTTAGGTGACTCCCCGAAATAATCTGAAAAAAAAATACCCAATAAAGTGGCTTCCAAACCAGAAGGAATGGGGTATACCGCACTAAGGTATAAAAATTGAGGGAGAAGTAAAGATTTAGTAATGATAACCTTTTTCTGTTTAGTTTGTTGCCAAGACTTCCATAATCTGATTCTGGACTGAACTGCCTCAATTTTAGTTGACCAATTAAACGTACCCACCTTTACCAAAATCAATACCTAAAATTTGGACCGGCCCAGTACAACAGGAACGCCTTTGTAGCTCCGTAACCTCAGGAATGGCAGTATGCAGAGGATAAAAACAACTCTTAGATTTATTAATGGAAGAACCTGCAACATCTGAAAAATTAGAAAAATGATGTAACACCTTATCTGCAGAGGTCAAATCAGCAACAAAGACACAGACATCATCAGCATAACCTGAAATTTTGGCCTCAAAGGGTACTATGAGGGAAGCATTACCAAGAATCTGCACACCTTGGGAAATTGCATAAAAGCGGATCCAAACTAAAAACATAAAGCAATGGACTCAGAGGGCAGCCTTGTCTCACCCCCCCAATGAATAAGGATATAGGAACCCAAGTAACCATTTACCAAGGGCATAGCATAAGCATGACTATAAAGCAAAGCAATCCATGTTATAAAGCGATCAGGAACTCCATAGGTTCATAAAATCTGAAACAAATAACTATGCGGGACCTGATCAAAGGCCCTTTGTTGATCCATGGACATAAGAAAACCCTTTATAACATTAACTTTATCAAGCTTTATTAGTTCCCGAAGCAAAAGGAGATTATTATAGGTAGATCTGCCCGGTTCTGAACAGGATTGGTGTAAGGAAATCAAGTGTGGAGCTATGGACAACAATCTGGTATTCAATATTTTCATTAAAATTTTAAAATCCATGACATAAAGACTTAAAGGCCTCCAATTGGAAAGTAAAGTTCTATCACCTTTCTTATATAACAAAATCTGAATTGAAGTACAAAATGTAAATCGAGAGTGTGACGTTGCAAAACTCAATTAAACACTACTGTAAGCACATCACAAACCAAAGGACTACAGGTTTTATAAAATTCTGCAGGCAAGCCATAAATACCAGGCGCGTGTTATTCCGTAAACGGGAAATTTCCCTTTTAACCTCATCAACACTAATCAGAGGAACTAAAGCCCGTAATAGTATATCAGAACAAGGGGCAATATGGAGAGAGGAAAGGAATTATTCTACACCAGCGCTATCCACTGGAGATGCAGCATATAAGTCTGAAAAATGCGAGGAGAATGCTCGCAAGATATCCAGAAATGCAGTGTAACTAGTACCAGCAGTATCCACAACTTCAGTCAGAAGGCGATCCGCAGAACACCTATGACTACAATCTAAAACATCCCCCAGAGCAGATTTATTAGCAGAACAAACCTTATGTTCATGTAACAGGGAAGTAGCTCTAGTATACTGTAGTGCAGCCATTTATTGTTTGACATTCTGTACCTGTGCTGTCAAAGATAAGCCTTGTGAGTGTATAGCTGAATATAATGTTTCCAACTGCATACGTAAAGACAAATATCTCTTATAATTAGTCACTGCAGCATATTTAGATGTCCTCCTAGCCAAAGTAGAGATTTCAGATTTAGTGAGTAGCCACCAATCTAACAAATCTTCAGAAAGTCCAGCTAGTGACATACGAGCTTTCAACAAATCATGAACTTGGTCCAAAAACCTGTCATCAAGTAGCAGTAAAGAATTCAGTTTCCAATATCCCTGCCCCAGTTTAGCATGAGGGCCTACTCCTAACGTGGCAGTTACTACATTATGGTCTGAAATCTCCACTGGAATGGTTTGAGCTTTAATCACCCTTAAAGCTACAGAGACAAAAAGAAAATCAATCCTAGTGGATAAAAGGTGCCCTTAAAAAAAGTATGTACACCAGTAGGATGACAAACCCTATAAACATCCTGTAAATGACCCTGGACAATAGTGTGATTGAGACAACGTGTATCACAGAAATCCTTATCAGTCCGGGCCCCCTGATCTGATTTATGCACTACACAATTAAAGTCACCACCCCATATGAGAAATTGTGATGTGAACAAAAAAGGCTGCACCTCACGAAAGAGATCCACTCGACCTTTCCTCATAACTGGTGCATAAATCACAAGTAATCTCCAAGTGTAAAGTAAATAAGTAAAATCCAATATTAAGGCCTGTCCCATAAGCAGTTCAACTAACTTGGTACATGAAATTCATCACCCCTAAACAACACCCCAACACCACTACATGTGTCTAATCCTAAAGAAAAAAAGAAGGACTCCATCACCAAAGCTTTTTGGCCATATTAACCAAAGGAAGAGTATTGAGACGGGTATCTTGAATAAGGCAAATATCACACGCCAAATCACTCAAAAGTTGATAAGTAATCAGGCGCCTATGAGCATTTTTCACACTGTTCACATTGAGGGTGGCTACAGTAAGATGAAATGCCATGGCCACGAAAGAGAATCAGATAAAGGGTCCAAATAAAAATAAGTCAACATCAAGTAACCCTTCCCTTTCTAGTACTTCTCTGGGGTCTCACCCCCGACTGCGAGGGTCGAGTATCCATAGGCAACTCCTTTGATTTATCATTCTCAGAATCAGAGGATACCATAGGTTGGGAGGAGGTGTTAGAATCAGCTTCTACATCGGAAGACTGAGTGTGATGGGACAAGACCTCAAATTTATTACTTAAGGGAACAGAGCCACCAGGAGAAGATGCTTTAGCCAATTTGGCCCTATCTGTAGTCTGTTTCTGAGCCCATTTCTTTGTCTGAACACTAGGCTCAGCAGGGGGCATAATAATATCACGGTGTGGAGCTACATCAAGACCCCCAATATACTGAAGGCGGACTGCATTCCATTGTTGAAGGGGGGGTTCCAAATGTATCCCTTACGAAATTCTTCCCAAGTAGATTTAGCCTTGTCCCAGGGTCAGGAGAAGGCCCGGAGGAGGGCCAGGAGTGGAGTATCCATGTCCATTCTATCTACCCCACGCTGGTCCTCGAAAGTGCTAGGGCCTTCATCACCCGAAGAAGAGGGAAGCAAAGAAGGGACTTTAGCCAGCAGAGTAGTATCCAATGCAGGATGCTGAACATTCTCAGCACACAAATCCAAATCCGGGCTACCAGGCAAAGGCGGAGACATGTCTATCAAGGAGGGCTGTTGCTCTCTACAACCAGGTATTGGGCTATGGGCAGGGTCAGGTATCCAGTGCCCTGAAATGCCTGGTTTCCAACCTGCACTCCACAGGAGGCCTCTAAAGAGACAGGTAGTGGGCTAGAACAAGGCAACAGAGAGGAGGAGGCAAACAGAGGTGGAGACAGTCTGCGATTAGAGGTGAAACACATGATCTAGGATGCATAGTACTCACAAGTTCACCAGGCAAAGTCATCACCGAGTTCAAAGGCAGAGAAGACATTGCTCGATCCAGATTTGTAGGAACTGAAAATTCCAAGGGAGCAAGGTGCAACACTGGTAGGACCGGTGCTACAGAAGATTGTTGCAGACTCTGCTCCTCCAAAGGGCCCGAAGGTACCGCATCCATAGTGAAAGCAGGAAGATCCTCCACAGCCCCTAGTTCTGGTGGCAGAGTCCGTGTCCCAGGAGAGGCTGACTCAAAAGTGCTAACGTCATCAACAGCAGCAAGTACCTGGTCCCGATGTGCAGCAAGGAGGGACTTCAACCAAAGTTCATCCGCAGGCAAAAAATCTGGCAATGCAAAGGCAGACTGAGCAGGTAAAGATTCATCAGATACAGCAAGATCCACAAGCATATCAACAAAATGGTCAGACGTCCTCAGTACTTCAGGGCTCCAAAGCTGGACCTGCAGGAGCAGAGCTCTGCTCTCCTGCAGGTACACCAGCAGACTGACTGGATCCCATGAACGAATCCATTGTCCAACAGTGCCCCCACACAGAGCAGGGGAATTTCCCCGGTGTCCTGGCCAGATTTCCCTCATTCACTTAAAATACCACCATCTTAATCTTGTTCAATGTCAGTTGGCATTCATCTGTATCCCCCTCCCCTGGGTTGCGCCTGAAAATAGGCAAGGTTTGTCTAGTGCACTTACCCGGTCAACAAAAGCTAAAAAACTAAATAAAATAAAATAAAATAAATAACAGTACTGTTGCACCATCTGTATGCCAGTGTCTGGGAATGTAACTGCCGTAATTGTTTCAATGCCATAACATGGCCATTAAATCAGGGTGTGTTACTGTATTAGAAAACAACACTTCAGACTGTCCAGGCAAGTACAACACAAGGTATGGTGTGAAGATAGCCAAGCATTAAAACATCTACAGCAGTTCAATTGAATGTAATTCACACTGTAAAATGATGGCAGAGTACATTCCAACATACATATAAACCCTGCCACTATTAGACGCTGTGAACTGCATTCAAAATAAAGGACAGAATTCACAAAAGGGATGCACACTGTGCATCCGAGATGCACTGGTGCTTCCCCAACTTACACACAAGCATGATTCAGGAAGGGCACCGATGCGCCAGCACATTGCCATTGAACTGGCGCATCTATAATGTTATGTGGTGCATCTGGAGGGGTTGTGCAGGGTTGTGTCATGCATATGGGGCACAATCCTATTCACAACCCACCTTGGAGATGCATCCCCGGAGCAAGTCCAGACATGCGGTTTCAAAAGATAAGTCTACAACAAGTAGACCTAAGTCAGTGTCCACCCACAGGCAGGCTGCGCACTGCAAACAGCACAGCAGCGTGCCTACCTTGGCAGTCCAGTGGTCCCCCACTCCCACCTGTAGTCCCGTGAATAAAATATTGTGGAGCCAGAACTCCCTGGTAGTCTAGCGGCACCCATCCCTCCCTGCCCTTATTCCTAATGAATAATAACACCAGACACACCCGAGTCCATCCTCTATGTCACGTATCTGCTAATGCTGTCTCACCAGGTGCCTGTACCAATGTGTCCCCGCACTCCTCGCCTCGTAGTCCCATACAAAGTTTCCTTCTGTCACTACTGGTCATCTAGTGAACCCCTGCACTGCCGCCTCGCACCGATCACACAGAATGATAGCTACCCAAAGTACTGTATCCCTAAGGGTCAAGTGGAACCCCACCCCGTCATCCGTCAGGCATCTTCCTCACCCCTGCTTCCCCTATCAGCAAGTGCCAAGGTCAGTGGGCAGCACAACTCACCTGCATACCACTCGACTTCCACAAGTAGTGTTGTAGGTGAATGACAATGTACAGTCGCATTTAAACCCATTGGCCCGACCCTGTCATCCAATGGGCTTTCAGTGTGTACTGTAAATATCCACTCTAAACTGTGTGAATGACAGGTCATTCACAACGTTGTGAATGGAAGCTTACAGTACTCACTGCAAACCGATTCACTGACAGCGTCTAAAAACGGGTTGACATGCATACTATACACTGTCATTCACTGACAGCACAGTTGAATGGCAGCCGTGGCGGTATACAGGTGGGTTTTGCTGCCCGTCGACATTCGACACTTGCTGGAATGGAGGAGCAGGGGAGGGGGGTTCCTGAGTGAGTGGGGGTCCAGTGGATCACCAAGGATACTTTGGGTAGCCGTTGTTCTCTGAGATCGGGTTGGGGCAGTGTGGAGAGTTCCACTAGACTACTAGGATGTTACATAGCACAAAACTTTATTTGCAGTACTACAAGAAGGGGGGGACACAGTTGAGTACCAGGGCTGCCTAGTGAGATAAGTGACATTATGGGGATACGGGCAGGATGGAGGGGAAACAGTGGACTACCAGGGATGTCTGGTGTTATTGATGTCATTAAACTCAAACACTTATATGTCACTTGCATTATGTACAAATATGTT
Organism: Neoceratodus forsteri; assembly: GCA_016271365.2. Lineage (NCBI taxonomy): Eukaryota > Metazoa > Chordata > Ceratodontiformes > Ceratodontidae > Neoceratodus > Neoceratodus forsteri. The sequence continues at coordinate 91,429,653 of CM057459.1, read as the reverse complement.
GTCCTGAAGTTCTGTACCCTCCCGGGTCATGCCTGAAAATAGTCTTGTTGGCTAGTGCACCTACCCGGTAAACAAAAACTAAATAAATAAAAAAATAAGTTACAAGGATATAGGCAGGGAGGGTATGTGCCGCTAAACTACCAAGGGAGTTAAGCTCTCCTTCCTACCTCAGTCGGCGGCCGGCCGTGGTGGTGAGAGGAGGGCTGAGCCGGTCGCCGGCTCCATTCTGGGGATCTATATGGATGGGCGGGTTGTCACTGGGGCGGGGAGGACCACTAGACTACCAGGGAAAATGAGTTATTGTATTTTACGACGGGTCAGGAGCGGTGCTTGGGGGGCCACTAGACTACCAGGGAAAATTAGTTTTTGTATTTTACGACGGGTCGGGAGCGGTGCTTGGGGCCACTAGACTACCAGGAAAAATGTGTTTCTGTTTTCTACAATGGGTCGGGAGCGGTGCTTGGGGGGTGACACTAGACTACCAGGGAAAATGTGTTTCTGTTTTCTACAACGGGTCGGGAGCGGTGCTTGGGGGGGGGAAACACTAGACTACCAGGGAGTGGAAACAACACAGGTGGAAACAGGGACCAGACCGCTGTGAAGGGCTGCCTGGCCCAGCCTGTCTGCCCAGGTCCCTATATGTTGGATGGCTGCGCTGCACAGCCCAGTGACCCTACAGCTGACAACCCACCCCCATCCCCAGCAGGTTTGCCTTATGCCTGCCCCATGCATACATGTGTCCCAACCACACCTGCTGTGGGCTGCCTCTGTTGGTGTGGAGTGGGGGCATCATCCAGGGCATGTGTGGCCACTGGTAGTGTGTGTGTATATAGCTATATATATATATATATATATATATATATATACTGTATTTATATATATATATATGTATATGCATGTGTCTCTGTATTAATCTACAGTTATAGATTGCTACGGATCTATATATCTCATTATGTACTGCTTGCAGTGCTACATAGCTATGTTGTATGCACTGCTGGTACCTGCCAGCGTACAGTTCCTGCTGCTGCCAGCTTGTACATCCATTCTGACCAACAGGGGATGCTGTGGGCATGCCTTGGCCTGCAGCATCCAGCCTGTACTTCCATTCCGACCAAAAGGGGGAGCTTTGTGCTCCATGCAGTAGCACTGGGCAAGCTGTATGGTAATGTATGCTAAGCAGCACCTAATGAGATGCAAATATACCTGTTTGCCCACGGATTACCTAAGTAGGCTCATTTGCATGGGAGCTTTGAATATAGCTCCTGTTTGCCCCGGGCTAACCAGTTTGCACCGGGCTAATGTGTTAGCACTGTGCAATTGGGTTAACCCCGGGCAAACCTTACTTCAGCATAGCACAGTTCTGCAGTGTGTGGCTCACATTATTGTTTGCAGTCATACCTCTCAACTGTCCCTGATTTTCAGGGACATCTCTGATTTTACCTCACAATTTTACTCTGTCCCTCCTAAAAATTGTGTTTCCATGACCAAACAGTGGGGGTTGTAAGCATAAACTAATGTCAAACATTAATGTTACAGACGCATTCTTCCTTAGAAAATGCATTTTACACTAAACCACTTATTCTGCCAGCTTCCTGAGGGGATATCACCAATTTTTCAGATGTGTCCCTGATTTTTTATGCCTTGTCCCTGATTTATGAGGCAGGGGGTTGAGAGGTGTGTTTGCAGTAGATGTGAGACATCTCTGTATTCACAATGTTCTGCATCTGCAACACTGGCTTGCTACAGCGTCTAATGAGCTGCAGTTACAGTTTGCACTTCCCTGTTGCTACATTCAGTGCTGTCTTATTCCCGGGCTATTTTTGCCCTGCACTCCCAGACCAGTTTGCCCAACTTCCTTAGACTGCTATATTCAGCAGGATTAGCACCGGACTATTTCCTTTTGAATATAGCTTGCTTTGTGCTCCGGGCTAAGTTTGCCTGCCAGGCAGTGCTAATTTTGCCCCGGGGCAAAGTTTTGAATATCTGGCCCTAAGGGTGTTGTGCTGCATTGTCTGTGCCTTAAGAGGGCTAGAGATAAATGGCTAGGCAGATTCCTATCACTTTGCCGTGACTCATCAGAAAACACAGAAACACAGAATCTGATAGCAGATAAGGGCCACTTGGCCCACCCAGTCTGCCCACTCTCTATCTTCCTTTTTGCTGTAGACCCACTTGATCTACGGTACTGTCTTTTTATGAAAATTACAAATAAAAAAATATATAAAACTTACAGATATAAAAAATTATAAATAAAATGCTAGGGTCACCTAGTAAAGTTATATTGTTCCATTTGGTAAATTTCCTAATAAAAACAATTAAGAGGGCCTGCCAGCGCAGGGACAAGGCACCCGACTGCAGTGCCGATGGCCCAGGTTTGGGAATGGACCTGGCAATATCAGTGAGCCAGCCAGGGAGAGAAGGATTAAGCATCCTAGGGACTGCTCTCCTTCTCCGGGAGGGAGAGGAGATAGAGTGTCTGACACGACGCGGACTCCTGGCAGAGGTTGGGGGTACCCCTGTGTCGCGCCATTCTTTGTGGGGTGGGGCGATACAGAACATCATTGCATATCCCTCAGCACTTCTAGGCCAAACTATAAAAATCACGGTTGCCACTCTATGAAACCCGCTGCACGCTGCAGCACTTCCAGGAGCCTAACCTATCCCATCGTCTGCTATGGCCGGTAGGGTTTCACACCCTGCCTTGGGGGGCAAGCCAAGGAGGCAATGCCAGTGGGCTCTCTTGCCAGCACCCTTGTCCTGTTGCCATGGACGTCCTGCTGGTGCAGTGGCTCCACCCTGAGGGGCAATCCAGGGGGTAACAGGGGACCCGGAAATAAGGTAAGTCCCTGGAGTGTGAGAAGGTAGCAGTGGGTTGGCGGGGACTGAGACTAAGGCGGACTGCACAAAAAAAAAACAAACTAAGAGCAGGACCGTAATGATAAAAGTAGCCTAGCAATTTAGTGCTATCATTTAAAACTTCTATGGAAAGTAAAGTAAGCTCACCTATGTATGTTAGTAATGGAATGAAGATCTTGCCAAGTCAACCAAGATATGAAGTATCATGAATTTCTCATGTGAAATATCTAACCTTGAACTGTGTCTCAGTATTGTATAGTTAATTCATAAACTGGTTGTGATTACTGTACATACCAGAGTCACATTACTAACCATATTGGTGTAACCCATAATCAATTAAACACATTTCCAATGTTTTAAAATTAATATGATGCTAAAAATCTATGCACAACACAGTTTTTTAAGTCACTAGTGACAAGTTTGTATATATACATGTTTTAACTCTAGCTCCTTTTTGCATTTGTGAAATGTGTTTTTCCCCCTTTTATTTATAATGTTTTGTAACAGGTGAAAATGGCTTATTTAGAGGTCATCAGTAAAGTATCACCTACCTATGTACCTTCCAGCATGCACATATTGTATGGTATACTAAAGTTACTCAGTACCCTATACTATAGTTATTTATTTATTATTTATTTATCATTATACAATGGCAAAATAAGTATCTTGGACCATGATTGGTCAGTCTGGGGCTGGACCCATAGCATTATCCCAGCATAACACCACAGCTCTAGTCTTAGCCTCACTGTGAATCTTCCTGACTGATTGTTTGGAGCTACATTTCTTTTTTGCATCTTCTCTTAAGAAACAAAAATATTTTTCCACACTAATAAAAACATTCTTTAACATTATTTTTTTATTCTATATAACAACAAGTTATTAGATATTAGAATATCGCATTCAGGGTGTTATAGTGTGGGATAATGCACGCCTGGGGCATTGGATGCACTCGGCCTGTGGCCCCGTGTTCAACCCCCCCCCGAGGCATAGCATTATCTGAGCACGACACACACCCTGTCATGCATTATTCCTTTATTAGATGCATGTAATTGTGATATCAGATTTTGTATGTGAAAGTTTTTTACACTTGGATTGTTTTTTTGTCCAGGTCAGACTGGAAGAAGAGCATTGCCCACTGTCCTTACCCAGTTAGCAAATTTAAAATAAATAAAAAATAAATGTATTTATTTATTTATTTATTTATTCAAAAGTTAGTAACCAGGAAAGGCACACTGAGCTGAGACTTGTTTCCAGGTGTGACCTGGGGGAGGGACTGTGGGAGAACAACTTATAATACAAAACAGAGACAGCATAAAAATACCTCCAAGACAGTTTCTATGACCTTCGGAACTGTGTAAAAACTCTCCAGATTACCTCTCCCTCCTGCCATCCCCTCCCTGGATGGGACTCCACTAAGCACTGTTGCATCTTATAAATATCTGGGTGTATGACTTGGCCCCCATTTAAACTTCTCAGCCTACATAGAACCCATCACTTCGAAACTCTGCCCCAATTTAATTATATTATACCGGAAGAGAGATTCTCTCCCATTACCTATGGAACATGAATTACTGACAAAAATGATCACACCAATTTTCAATTATAAAGACATAGTATATAGCACAGCCCCGTCCTCTTCTGTAGCCAGGCTGGACTCCCTCCTAAACACCTGCTGCCATTTTGCCACAAACTCCCCCTTCAGAACCCACCATAGCTCTTTCTTATCCAGTTCCACCAAGCTGCATTGACAGGAATTTTGTCAATTAGCATTACAGCAACAGCACAATCCTGACAGTCGGCATTGTGTTGTCAGGGGAAGCACATTTTTTTTGCTGGGGCTTTACCCGCTGCACCCCCCATATTATAGATTATCAACTCCGAGTCAAAGTTATTTTGAGAAGTGGCGAAATCCATGTAGAAAGCAGTATCAGCAATACTGTGGACCATTACAGCAAACTGCCAATTTTGTCACTGTAATGGTCTTTGCTGTACTTCCATCGTTATGGCAATGGTATACGCTCTTATCCACCCTTGGTATTGCACCCCTGTCCCTTCGCCGCTATATCCACTCTGTCTCCCTAATATCTAAATTCTGGTTTAACCTGTTACCTCCCTACCTATCCAAGAGTCTGTCTCCAGTAAACCCACCTCCTTACACACTACATTCCAAAGATACCTCCTCCTTCACTCTGCCCAAACCATCCTTGACCGCTGGCTAGTCCACCTTCACATATAGACTCCCGTTCCTCTGGAATCAACTTTCTCCTCTCCTAAGAAACTCACCCTCGCACAACTCTGTCAGGCAACAACTTTATTTGCTTCCACCCCTACCTGCTCCTGCTTCTTACCTTTCTAGTCTCACCTTCCTGAACTCCCACTCCTTCCACCAAAAGAGACATCAAGGCAAGAGTCTGGCTCTCTTCCCAGAAGTAGTAAATCTCCTAGTCTCTATTTATTACATACCAGTGTACTATATGTAATTAACTGCACTGTACCTACCTGTATAAAGTTAATCCCTTCAAGCCAAACCTACTGTTGCAAGTATATGGATTCTTCTGTAAATATACTCTCCTATGACATGCAGCCTATCTCTGTCAAACTTGTGATTTTTTGTACTCACTTGTTTCCGTGTAACCTATATGTAATTATCCATGTACTCAATTGTATTTATATAATCTTGATATAATTATTCATGTATCTCCTCTTGTTTTAAATCCTGCACCCCTATCCCCAGGTCACACCTAGAAACGAGCCTTGGCTCAGTGAGCCTTTCCCAGTTACCAAAGTTTAAATAAATAAAAAATAAATAAAAACAATAAATATATGCTTTGGATAGGTAATCTGAATCTCTTTTTCACCTCAGTAAAATGTATCAAGATTCACTCTGGCTTCCCTTGCTTACTCCAGCTCTTTGGTTAAAGTTAGTAGCTGATGGCATCCAGTGGCTATCTACCTATCTATTATTATTATTATCATTATTCCAAAGGACTTACAAAATATCTTTCTGTGGACAAAAGGGCTGTACCAAATATTTCCATGTGATATAGTGGGACATTTAGAGCCTGACATATAATAATCAGAACTTAAATATGAAACTAAGCAAATATAGCCTTAGTTCAACAGATTGTTTGTATCCAGTGCCCAGAGGGTCTAACATGGGTGAATGCTGAACAGTGCCATCCAATAGTTGTCACATTGTGATTATTCTGTCTCTGACCGCTGAAGTGCTTATAGGTCACTATAAAAGCCGTGCTGTACTTTGGTGTTCCATGAGTTGTATTTTTTAAGGCTGTATGGGCAGAGCTCCATAGTCGTTATGCCAGCAATCACCATCTCATACTAGCACTGTGGAAGCACATGACCAGATCGCTGTCCAGCATGCTTCCACAGTGCTGCAGCAGTTTCAGTGGTTGTGTTTATGTGGCATGTCCCCTCCACCAGATGTGTAAACACACCCACTTTGGAGGCACTTCTTTTTCTTCTACAAGTGGAGAAGTGATGGCCACCATGCACAAGATGGTGGTGCCGAATCAGACTGCGCATGCGTGAGTATTCTGCAGGCACAGTTCCATCATCACCGCCATTTTGTGCATGGCATTTCTGAGTGGTGTTGACGTTCTTAACAGGGCATTCTCCGGCGATGGTCATGCTCCTGAAAGCTCTCTGCAGCCATATCAGTTCTGACCAGAATCTGTTTTTCTTTTTTTGCAATCAGTTTATTGAATTTTATAGCATAACAACAAACTTGTATGACTAGGCATTGCTCACTAACTATAGCACACAACACAGTACAGCAGTTAAAACCAATAAATAACGTTTAACTTTTAAAATCCTGCATGAAGCCTGTTTATGCAACCTGAGCTTCTGCTGAGACCTTATGTAACAGACCAGGAGCAATATGTCCCAGTGGTAAGAGCAAAAGATGAAAATGGATAGCACACAGTAGCTGTTGGCACAATGAGCAGTGTGTTCTTGGGAGAGTCATCTGATCTCCCTGTGCATACATCCTTCCAGCTGAAAGCTAGAGCAGAAACAGGACACTGTGCCACTATAAAGGAGAAGCTGCATGTCAGCTGGGCTATCCTGAGTAAATAAGTAATACAAATATGTGATGACTGCTTTGCACATATTACACGTATGATGCTACGCAAATATAATAGGCAATGCTGACTTTGCAGGATAAAGGAAATAGCCGAGTGTAGACACTGGGACTTTCATTTACGAGGATATAGGGAGCTGCTTTAGTTAAAATAAAAAGAACTTCTTGCTTTGTGTTGCAAAATTGATAAAATTGCAGAGACTGCAAAATCTTTTACAAATTGACTAATTTTTCTAAGACAGAAAACGTAGGATTGTTTTTCTCCTTCTCAGTTGTTCTGCTCATGTTACCAAAGCGTTGAGCTGCATGTCACCCGAACTATATACCCTTAAAACTCTCTTCATAAAGCTCTGCTTTATTTGCTTACCTCCTACTCTGCTCGAAACAATTCTGATTCTTCTGCTCATTGCTTGCCCGTACATTAATTTCTCTATATTATTTTCACTCCTCATAACTCTTTTTTTTTATATGTCATGTTTTAAATGTTTAATAACTCATTTCTTACTCTGGCATTCTACTAGATTTGTGAGCTAGGTAACTGTTCTACTTAATGACTACTGGTTTTCCATATTTTTATAATCTGCCAGTGGTAACAAATAACTTTTAAAGCTAGGCTTGTTCATCTGAGATGTCTGTCCTTCTACAGTATTTTTAGCAGTGTATGTTTAGTTCCGGTTGCATGAACACTTTTACCTAGTTGAAATCATAAACGCATAATGTGGCTTATCAAATGAGCATATCAAATGAGGGAGGCACATGATGATTCCTAAGGAACAAAGGTGTTTATGGAGGCACAGGTTAACACTTCTCTTATATGGAACCATTTCAGAATTCCTCCCCCTTGCACTGGCAGAAAGCCCCAGCTACCAATATGACCGGCAAGTGGGAGAGATAACCTACACTTTGATACATTTACTCCTCCAAATGTTATTTATACACTCCCCTGTTCCTATAATATTTTTTGATGTCATCTCATTTAATTTCTCCCATTTGTATTCTTTCTCAGCTAAGGTAAACACATTATATTGCTGCCTGGTATGGTCTGATGAGCAATAAGGAACCTGAATGCTTTCTTTCTTTCTTTTTTTTTTTCGTAAAATATCTTTATTGAATTTTGATTATCACTCCATTTTAGTACAAACAACCCCCTGGCACTAAATTTCATATTTCCAAGCTCAATACAGCATTTTAACAATTTACATTTGTCAGACAAACTCATCATTATACCAGCTTAAAGCAGCAGTATTTGTTAGTCACCATTTTTTTTGGGGGGGTAATGTTTTTTGGTGGGGCAAAAAGCATCTATAGATCCATTTTTCTTTTTCTTTTCTTTTATTTCTGAACTAAGATACAGGATTTTGACATTTTTAAAACTTTTCTTTTCCATGCCATGCCCCCATGACAAACAAATAAATATCTTAGTGAGGTGCTATGCTGCTTACCATCAAAAATGTGTTAACAACATCCTAACACAGCTACAGTATGAATCTAGTATTTATATTGAACAGGCAGACACAACAGAAGAGATTCTTAAAAGTTGTGTGGCTGATATCTTCAATGACATGAGTCATTAAAATGACAACATTTGTTATAAAAACTGTTTCAAAACTATCTGAGAAAACTAAAAATGCACTGAGGATGACTCTAAGTGTCAGAAAAAAAATTTTTGCTTGAAAATGATGTGATGATCTAAGTATGTCAGAAATAATGGACACAGAACTCAAGCTTTTGTTAAGCTAGTTTTCCTTGCTGGGAACAAAGAGGTAGAAAGGTGTTATGATGGCAGGGAAAGTTATATGTAACAGTTTATGCCACTTACATGACACAGTCCACCAGCACAGTTAGTTCACTGGGACCTAATGAACTTTTTATTAAATGGAAACCATTTTTTATATTAAATAGTGCAGGGATCCAAAAATAATAGTTAATCTTTAGTAGAACAAAATGTTCAACATGTGCAAAGACAAATGAAATTATGTGCAAATTAATAAGTCTTTAAAGGACACTGTCAATCAGTTTTACATCATATATTTTATAGTTAAAAAAGGCTGGGTGGATATCTGACCTAATAAAATGATTCAATCAGATATCCAGCATTTTCTGCAGATCCGTCCCGATCAGATATTTCTCCTTTAAGATTCTCAGTGGCCATATGGTATAAGCAGGATAGGGCAATCCATATAATAAGTACAGTGGCCACAGCACATCCCCAGTAGCTGGTGAAAAAAGAAAGAAAAGCTCCTTACTGGGCTTTCAGATTAATGAAAATTAATACAGGGCGTGTCATCCTGCTTTGGAAGACATAATCCACAAAGGAAGGAAAGGTCACTGACAACCTAGGGACCAACCATCCAAAACAAAATATAGACAAAGAGATTTCCCCAAGTGAGAAGAAGGAAAAGGGGAAGATCAACAGTATGTCAGAAACAGAAATTATGAATCATCTAGTGTTGCTGGAGCCCTGCCATCACTAGCAGTCCTAGAGGTCTTAGGATGGGTACCCGAAGAGCCAGGAGCAGAAAGGAAAGGGAAGGGAAGGAGGGACATCAGCTCCCAAACTGGCCGCCAAGAGCATGGGGACCACTTTTTTATATAAAAATTGTGACAACAGCCCCCTGAAGTCCTAAGGGTCAGAGACTTCAAAGAGTGCTGTGTCATACAGGAAGATTGTAGATCCCAAAGAGCAAGTTCTACATCATGCCAGAATAAATTTCTGACCACAAAAAGGTGAATTCGGAGCAGACAGCTGTACATCAGGGGCAAAACCTGTGACTCTTAACCAAGAGTATCCTCTGAGGGAAATGTCTGAGGCTACTGCACAGGCAGAAGCATCCGGGGTATTCTAAGCTGAGAGGAGCAAATGTTTCTTGCATCCATGCCTGCAGCAGTAGTCCCAAACACCTTCTCCTTCATGGGACTATCCATTAGCTTATCAGTCATAGCACAGATGGATATCCATAAGCTGATTTGATATTTCATCATGTATGCCTTATAATGAGCTACACGTAAGCCCAAGAAAACAGAAGCATAGGTCCTTTTGTCCATAATACCCGTGTCCAGGGTAGTGAATCATATGACAGGGATCCACTGAGTGATCATGGGAAGCCATGATAACCATAGAATCTCTCTGTAACCCCTTGTTAACCGGGGTTACTAGAATCCCAGTAAGACCTAGTGGTAGGCAGGGAAGGCAGCTTGTGAAACTCCAGTTAAATGGGTTTCACACTGTCTCACTCTGTTCTCAGTCTCAGCTGAGACTGAGGGATGACATCACCAATAGAACTTTCGCAGCTGCATAAGCCACATTGGAATCTGCAGCAGAAGGAGTTAGATAGAACGTTGGGAGATTTCAAAAGGAGAGTGTAGTCAGTCTCCAGTTTGCCTTCAAGCAAGAAGGAGCAGTTCCAGTTTTGCCTTCAAGTAGGAAGGAGTCAGTTTCAAGTGGTGGAGACCGCTGTTCAGGTCTCAGTGCCCCTCCCTCTGAGGGGGATGTAAAGATCCCCAAGCAGATCCCTGGGGCAATCCCCTTAATTCTGCCAAGAGGAAGAAAAGCTGCCATTTCAGTTCAGTCTTTGTTTTGAAAAGTTGGAAGATTTGTGATTCACCTGTGGGGCACCTGCAACTAAAGGGTGAGTGTTTGCTCTAACATGAGAGGGCAAAAAATGTGTTTCTTCAGCCTGGGACATGTGAGGAAATCTAGGAATTGAGCTAAAATTTGGGAAGCCTATAGGACTAGGTCAAACAAATGGAGTAGTGTCAAATGCTAGAGTGCTGTGTGATTTCAAGTAAATTGTAGAGGGGATGCGACAGTTCATCTACCATTTAATCTACATTCAAGTTTCAGTTTTCCAGAGAAATGGTCGGGTATGGGCTGTGGGAGCTGAGGTGGAACACCCCATCTTTAGTAACCAGGTCCATCTCTATGGATTTCTGCTGTGGTTGTTACTTTGCCTCATGCACTTGGCCAGCGATGAGGGAAGTACCCAGAAGGTGGGTTGCAAAGGAAAATCTCTCTAGGAGTAAGCAGACTCTAAGTGGTGTGAGGAGCCACAACAAGTGTGAAGAATTCTCTTGGTGAGATGGAGTCAGTAAGAGTAAGGAGGAAATCTCTCTAGGAGTCGCAGACTCTAAGTGGTGTGGGGAGCCACAACAGGATAATTGGTTCATTCTTCCAATGGACCATGGATCAAGTGGCCGGCGGGGGAGCTGGGCCAGTCGGGCTGTGTACCCAAAGCGTGCAGCAAGTCCGGCTGTGTGCCTGTGGGTCCAGAGCCTGAAAACAGTATAATTGGTTCATTCTTCCAGTGGACCAGCGTTGTAGTCTCTAATCTGCATTACTAGTAAATGTAGCCCCATGGGGGTCCGTCTATGCTTTGTTGTGTTCAGCTAGTTTGTGAATAAAAGCCACACTGTAGAATCCCATTCCTGGTTCTGGACATTACAGTTATTGCTTCCTGTGTTCGATTTACTTGGGTGCCCCTGTGCAGAGTAGCCAAACCTAGGTCCCCCTGTGCCGAGGAACTTCATCCTCCCCGAACCCAGGTCCCCACCAGGTAATGCTGTCAGCTTCAACAGCATGCCACCTGTCGTTTGGCAAAAAGGCAGAGGTGAGGGGTTACATGTCTCATGCTGAGAGGCATAATATGTTTTGGTGAAAGGAGGAAGGTACATTTTATCAGCCTTATGATGCACTTCACGCAGACTACCAGGCCTATACCAGGCAGTGATAGCAGCATCCTCCAAAACAGGATATATAGGAGGAATGACAGCAGAGGGGCAGGAGGAGACCTCAAGAAATTTATAGCGGGCCCTTTTATGGAATCCTTCTCTTCAGCTGTAAAGCCCAGAACCTCCTGCATACACCTGAGTAAAGGCAAAAAGAGGCATCCTCTAAAGCGGACCAAGGGGTGTAAAGCACACAGTCCTCACTACAGGAGGATGAAGTAGAACTGGTATCAAGACCTAAAGGCATATCCAGATCAACTTCCAAGCGCTTTTTTTTCCATATAGCTCTTTCTCCAATGGGCCAGCAACCATTAGGCTATTCAGCCCTGTCCCTGTTTTCCCTGCCCAGCACTCACCTTCCCGGCTCATCCTGCCCCATAATTTCCCCCACAGATTTCCCCCTGTGGTGGGGCCAGAAAGGGGAGGTCATCCTCCCCTCACCCAGCAACTCTCATCCAGTACCAGGTGTTGATGATCAGGTGGCGATTCGGGAATGGGGGCAGGCAGGCAGGGCTTCATTAAGCCAGTGTCCACCCTTTTTCTGTTTTCTCCCTTGTCCCCAGCCACGGCGGCATGTAAGTGTGTGTATGTGGAGGCACACATTTGCTATGGATCTGGGGCCCCTCCCTCCTACATTACTCATACTCTGGCACTGCCTCCACCAGGTGGCAGCCAAGGAGCGAGATGGCATGCCTCCCCACACTGGAAGACGAGAGCTGTCCATTGGATGCTCAGTCATCTTCCCCCTTGCAGACTCCCGGTGACCCAGGCTCATTCCCAAACCCAGGTGCACTAGGCACCTCAGATCTCTTCACCACTGGGCTGGCTAACTTCCACACCCTTAACATGCTGCTCATCATGTATGAGATCAAGATTATATTCTACCTCATCATCCTCAGACAGAGGAAGAGGGAAGACAGAGTCCACCAGCTGCTTAGAAGGCAGGAAGGGAGCAGGCATAGATTGAACTATATAACAAGAGGATCCTGCAGCCAGCACTGACAGCATTCACCAAGGGAGGTGAAGTGACCACAATGGGAGTACTGTTGACAAAAGGGATGGCAGTAAGTGTCAGAATATATCTAAGACAGTAGCCATGAGTGGCAGAGCATCAACAACACCAGCCAGTGTGGTCAGTGACACAGATGACAAGACAGTGCCAGCTGTATATAGCTGCACACGATGGTCAGCAAGTGATCAACAGCCAGACCTCAACCTAGACATCTTAACAATAGTAGGAAAGATGTAAAAGGGGACCACCAAAAATGGTCAAAGACATACTCCCATCTCCGAAGTGATGTGGTGACTGCGAATGTGAGTGAGAAGTAACTATCTTCTCTTTAGTATGCTTGTTATGGCGGTGCTCCAGCAAGGAAGGCTAGTGATGCTTTTGTTTCAGTTTTTAAGAGGCAGAATGGGACAATCACAATGTAGCTGCCAATCAAGGAGAGGATGCCATAGGAGAAAACACTGATGATCAGGACAGTGAGATCGGTCCAGAACTGGTGTAGAATGCTGGAAAGCCTCCATTCTCTGCAAAAATGTCTCAAGAACTTTATGACAGCATCTCTGCATGGTCTGGTTTAAGCCCTGGCAAATAGCACACTGTTTTACATGATGTAAGAGGCTTAAGCAGCAGACACACATGGTGTGTGCTATTCTTGTAGATTTTGGTACCACACTAAAAGAGGTGAAAAAGTCACTCCTGCTTATTGGCACTACCTGATCATGCCACGTAACAATGAAATTGGAAGAAATAAAGTAACGAACAACCATAAAAAATGGCATTGGTCCTCATGGATCCAACGCGCTGTGGAGAGAGAGAAAAAGAACTGAGGAGAAGAGGTGCTGTCTACATGGGGTTTCTGACTATGTGGTGCTGGCATGAATCAATGTGAGCAGCATCTGCTGGTGAAAGTTTCAGAGTGTACCTGTCACCAACAGCTTACAGTTCCAAAGATGTGGCTCTGTGGAGGGAGATATTCTCAAAAAAGATTTGCATTTAACCTGCAAGACTGTATTTTCTGTTTTTTCACCTATTGGTTCATGCTCCTTTACTGATCCATCTTAATTGGCATTTGAGTAAATTGTGTTGGTGTTCCTCATGTTCACGCTGGTGCTAAAGATCATGTTAAACAGCTGGACTATCAGCACAGTGGTAGCACTACCACTCATGACTCAGCATCAGGAACAAGCCCGAGCCGTGGGGGGGATCAGCCGGTGGGGTGAGGATTGAGTACCTCAGAGGAGTCTCATCTGCTGCTTCTTTATTTATTTAAAAGTTTTACCAGGAAAGGCATATTGAGCAGACTACTGCTCAACTCCAGATGCATCCTGGGGGTTGTTTGGGACGGGATGATACATACAAGTAAAGAATACAGAGGTACAATTACAGAATACCGAAATTTATATAGGTTATATACAAAAAGGTACAAAAGTACTAAAATATAATAGTATATACGGGAATATAAACAGAATGTACACAGTGAGCAGCAGGCATTAATTAGTAGAAGAGGTATTGGCAACTAATTGGGACAGTTAAACATTTGGGTGAATAACATAGTTGTGCAACTGGCAAGTTGGCCCATACTAGTGTGAATCTAGGTGACATGAGCAGCTTGTGGGGACTTGCCCTTTAAGTAGGGAGATTTGTTGCCAAGAGGAGGGGGAGAGCCAGATGTCAGCAGGCAGGGAGTTCCATAGTTTTGGTAGTCGGGCTCTAAAAGCCGATTGTCCAGCAGAGGTAGCCATGTGCGGGATTTGTAGTAGCCAGGAGTAGAAATTTCTGAGTGAGTATGTAGATGGTATTTGAGCAGTTAGGGTAGAGGCGAGGTAGGAGGGCAGTAACTGAGCCCAGAATTTGGCTGTGAGTCTGTTACAGTGGTGCTGGCGCCTATTGAAAAGTGAGGGTAGGTTAAGGTACCTGTAGAGGTCACAGTGGTGGGTGGAGGGTGGGAAGTCCAATGCGAAACGACAGAAGGAGTTAAAAAGAGAATCCAGTCTAGCCAGGGTGGATTTAGTGGCAGCACTGTAGACTACGTCCCCATAATAAAAAATAGGGAGGATCATTTTCTGCAGTATCTCTTTGCGGGCTGGCAGAGGAATGTAACTATGGTTCCGGTATAATGCGCCCAGTCTTGGGTGCAGTTTTTTGTGGGTTGCTTCGATGTGATTAGAAAAGTTGAGGTATTGGTCCAGCCAGACCCCTAAGTATCTGAAGGAGGTGCAGACTTCTAGAGGGGTCCCATCAAGTGTTTTGAAAATGGGGAAGGCAGGGAGGCGGGAGAGTCTCTGTCTCGTGCCGAAAGGCAGGGAGACTGTTTTCTCAGCATTTAGAATAAGCTGATTTTTGCAAAACCAGAGCTGAACTTGTGTGAAGTCTTGCTGGAGTTTGGATGCTACTTCCAGTGGGGAGTGGCCTGAGGTGTACAGGACTGTATCGTCTGTGTACATGTGAATAGCTGTATGCAGGAAGGTTGATGGCAGGTTGTTGAGAAAGATGGAGAATAAAATATGGCCAAGGACAGAGCCTTGGGGGACACCAATGGTGACAGGGAGGGGGTTAGAGGTGGAGAAACCAATTTTTACTGATTGGGACCTGTCTGCCAGGTATGATTTGAACCAGTTTGTGGCTGCACTGGAGAGACCTGCATTGGAGAGTTTCGACAGTAGTAGGGTATGTGAGACTGTGTCGAAAGCCTTAGCTAGGTCAATAAAATCGGCAGATGTGATATGACTTTTGTCCATGCCTGTAAGGCTGGAATCCGTGAGTCTGAGGAGGGAAGTGACAGTTACCATACTACCCCCTGGATGCAGGGGACAGTAGGGAGCAGCGTGACCAGGGTGGGAGGAGCCGCACTGGCTGCCTGCAGATGATGTCATACTTGCATGAGTATGTCCTTGCAGTCGTTGTATGAACTGCTCCTGTGGGATTGGGATTTGAAAACAAGATTAAGTGCCCTACACCCAACAGGGCATGGCTTCCAGTGCCACTGCATCCCCCTGCCTGACCAGAAAGAGGTTGACTCTTGACAAGGCAAGAAAAGTTTGGGGGTATATCTCCTCCACCCCTTCCCCACCCAGGGGGCAAGTTGCTGCTCTGTGGAGGATGGCAACCCAGGAAGGTCTGGATCAGTGGTTAGCCTTGGAGGACTGGAGTGAGTTTAGGGGCAGTGTCTGAAGGGGCAGAAACAGAAATTGCAACAAAAACAAAAGGAAAAAATCGTGTTAGAGCTGCATAATGACTTTATGATCTCACTAAGCTCTTACATTGTTGGACAATGCAACAGTGTTCTACTATGGAATTCTGTGGTTGCCAAGGGCAGAACCTACAGTACCTCATCAAGTTTTAAAATGATACGACCAGCGTGCAAATTAGAAACAGCCACTGGGCTTACTAAAAAAAACAGTAAAGATGTGAAGACAAAAGAATTGGAACTAGTATTTGAAAAACAGCTTCTACAGGGGGAAAAACTGACTTATACTGTAGGTTTAGTACAGTTCCCCATTAAGAGACTTTTTATATGAATTTTCATTTGCTGCAATTGGGCCTGTCCATTGTGACCCACATCCATAGAGTAGATAACTCCATCAGTACTGCACGGCTCTCACATACCATAGCTGCAACCTGCCATCTCATAGTATGCACACACACTGTAGACTGTGGGAGCTCCCAAAAGGGACTTTGTTTCAAGCACCAAACAGAAAAGTGGACCTGCGCTCCAGAATGCTGCAGTGTCACACTTGCTGGGAAAAATAATCGGAGGCTTGCTCCAAGTCACAATCCGAAGTGAGTCAACCAGTGACAATAAACCAGGTTCCCCAACACTTCACTCCTTCCCCCTGAGGAAGCTCGAAAGAGCGACGTGCCGGGCACCTGGTTTACAGTCAGTGGCTGACTATCTGTTTTGCAGAGTGTGTTCAATATTTGTCAATGTGACACAGCATTCAATAAAACTCACTTTGGATTGTGACTTGGAGTAAGCCTCCAATTATTTTTCCCAGCAAGTGTGACACTCTGCAGGATTCTGGGGTGCATATCCAATTTTTTGTTTAATGCTGTCAACATTTCTGTGGTGGCTAGCAAACCCAGACCTGCACCTTGTCCCACACCAGCGAGCACTGTACTTCCTGGTTTGTTTGGGTCTTTGGGTCACCTGGTGCCCCTGAGGCAGGGGGTTGTTTGGAACAGAGCTGAGGGACTGTGTTAAGGATTTAACTTTGGAGGGTGGTGGAATCAGCACCTAAGATTATTTGATGTTATTTGATTACCTGTCTTACACCAATTTCCCTTCCAAATCTCTGTTCCTATGTTCCTGTGCCCTCCATTAAATCTTATTTTTTTCTGTACTGATTATTTGTGTCAAATTGTATTATTAGATAAGAACATATGGAACATAGAAGATACAGATAAAAGCTGTCTATGTCCCTTCAAGATTGTCTGCTGCTTTTCAGAAGCTGTAACCTGACTTTTACGCATCCTTCATATATTGGTCTAATTTACCTTTAAATATTTCTAGAGGTATATTTTTGACCACGGTGTGTGGAAAATTATTCCATACTGCAAATACCTTTGGAGTGAACCAGTGCTTCTTTTTCTGAGTTCTAAATGTCTAACCTTTTTTTTGATATCTGTGGTCTTTCTTTTTCCTTTTTTTTTTTTTAATCACTGTGTGTATCAGTTTCTGATTGACTGGCCCCCATTTGGTTAGCACTTTCGGCACTATCATCCACCTTCCCCAGGTACATACCCAGCCTCCTAGTCCCCCAAGGCTTGCCCCATGGGGAGACCCTGGGGAGCACCATTTCCCCATCAGAGTCTGTATCTGTTGTGGAGGCAGGATCCTGGTGAGTGGTACAGGGCCTACAGGGTGCAGGGCATACAGTTACTGTTTCTCATCCAAGAGTGGGGTGGGTTGCAATATTGTTATTTTCTTTGGTTGCAGTACCCTAACATCTTGTTGTCAGACAAAGTCCATCAGGTAGCGGCACTGCAGTTTGGATATGAAATATCAGAGCCCAGATACCTAAAATTGACTCCAGGGCCATATGCTCTAATATGTTAAGGCACCAGGCAAAATGTAGCATTAACCAGGCTATGCTTATCCTTGGGAAAAGGAACACAAAATGGAGGCACCACTGGGATTTTTTTGTTTACCAATGACCACCCTTTAAGTGGCAGAGCTGTTAAATTGTACCATTTCTGTTTTCAGTATGTATCAAGAAAAGTTGCTCAGCTGGTGCAAGAGAGAGGACCTTGATCTTGTCCAAGTAATTCTGGTTCCTGGAAACTCCAAAAGAACCAACAAAGACTATACAGGGAGCATTGTGACTACCATTAAATGTTGAAGGAAGGTAATTGTCAAAGTGAGAACTCCCAATACTGTCCAGAAAGTCCTATATGTGCTTATGGAGTGCTGAGAGGAAGTAGATTCCTTGAAAGTTTCCAACCATGTGACTGCTGATGGAAACACCTCCCTGTGGACCATAGTGACCCATGCTAACCTTTACCCTCCACCCAAGGCCCCTAAGAGTCATTGGGATCTGAAAAAAAGCTTTATTTTTTCATGAGCATGGAAGGGAAGGCTGCCCAAGATATGAAAGAACTGTTTAAAGTTTATATCCAGTCATTGTCTATGCCCTGCAATCAGACCTTCAGCCTGGGGACAAGGCTGGGCACTGAACATGCCACCATATTATCGGACTGACTCACACAAGAGGTTACAAGCTTTCTCATGGGTCATGCCTACTTTGATTGGGAAGATGGCATGGATACATGGATTGCCTGGGCCACCCAGACAGTCCTGGATTGGCAATGTTCTAATGGGGAGAACACAGTAAGTCAGTGGAGAGTCTGCAGGGTCCTGAACTTGCAATAGAACTACTAGACCCCAAGCCACTATGTCAGATTACTTGTTTATTCCAGACCCCTTCACCTTTCATTAACTACAAGAAAGCAGATATATTCTTATAGTTTGGACACTACCACTAATCCAAAGTGGTATCCACGCTAGTTGGAACTCAACCAAAATACTTCTACCTTCCTACCCTATGGTTGCTACTAGAGCCATGTTAGTCCACCTCCTCCTAAAATGCCTCCCCTTCATCCTCCTGCTAGTACCCTTGTCCCACCAGCCAGTCACCCCTCCTGGCTCACTGGTACCCACGCCAACAATTCACGTTGAATTAGTTAGATCTCACCCCACACTGTGCATGTTCACTAGCCTACAGCACCCATCCTCTGGGTACCTCCCCGCTGCCTCCCCAGGCTCCCTCTGGTGTTTAATCATTCTTGCCCTCCCCACCTGGCAAACCCTTCCCATCCCCTCCCCTGTTCCCTTAGGTTCCCCTCCCCATCCACTCACACCCATTGAAGGCCCACATCGCCCTCCTCTACCTCATAACATACATCCCAACCCAGGCCCCACCCATACCAACTTCCACCAGGTGGACCCCTGGTCTCACCATTGCCTCCATGAACATACGCAGCATATTGAAAAAATATGATACCCTCCAATGCTGGGTCATGTTGCATAAACCAGATGTCATTGCACTGGTGGAAACCTGGCTTTCAAAGTCCACCCCTGACTCCTCCATCTCCCTCCCTGGATACACCTTATACCAGGAGATCGTGCTGAGCAAACATGGGGGTGGCTGTGCAATCTATATGAGATACACTCATCGTGAAAGCACTCCCTGCTCCAGCCCTTGCTAGCGGGGTGCAGGCCCTTACACTTAAACTTATTCCAGACACCTCCAAGGCCCCCCTTTATCTCACCTCTGCCTACATTCCCCCAAAGAACCAAAACCCAGCATTATTATCCTTAACGGATTATCTTGCCACCCTCCCTCACAAGGCAGAACAAGTCCTTGTGGGGCACCTTAATGTGAACTGGCTCAGTGCCACCTCCACCTCTGCCCGGGACTCCTTCGCAGCTATTGATTTGACACAGCTTGTTTCCCAACCCACTAGAGTAAACCCAAAGAATGGCACCAGCACCCTCCTAGATGTAATCATCACCAACCACTCAAAAGATCCTGGACATCAGTCCTCCCGACTCCTCAGCGCCCACCCCTATCCTATTCCGCTGGGTAACCTCTCCACCAGACCCACAGCTCTGCCCACACAAGCGCCGGCATTTCAGACCAGGTGGGCTGAGAAACCTCAAGAACTTCTTACTCAGATAAACTGGTCCCCATTCGCCATGCCCTGATAGATACTGCCCTTGCCTTCTTCCCAAACCTTTAACCGAGCCTGTGACCTCTTTGCACCCATCACGGCTGCTCGGACCAAAAACACAATGTGCCCTGGATTACTCCTGCCCTATTACAACAGCTCAAGCAAAGGATAACCTATGGCACCATGCCTTAGAATCAGGCCGGATGGCTGACAGACAGGCCTATAATGCTGCACGGAATAAGTGCACCCGGGCCATTCGAAAAGCCAAAGCTGATCATTACCAGGCCACTCTCACCTCCTCCTGGGGATGTGCCCATACTTTCTGGGACAATGTCAAACAATTAAATGGGAGGGCAAGCTCCCTTCCCCCATCTCAGATCACCATGGACAGCACATCCATTACGGACCCAGTAAACATCGCAAACTACCTCAACACAGCCTTTACGGACCTGAGCTCCATCCTCCCCAGTAATTTCTTTGACCCGCCATCCTCCCTACCTGCCCCAGCCCTCCTGTGCCCCTGCTTCCACCTGCATAGGGTAACTGCCCAGGAAGCCAGACCCCACCTGGTCAGAGCACTAAAAAGCAATAATCCAGGTGCAGACTCGCCTGACCCCAGAATTCTCCGTCTGGTTCTGGATCAGGTTCTTGCCCCACTTACTAGCCTTCTCAACAAATCCCTCTGTCTGGGGCAATTCCCAACTGCATGGAAGGCTGCCATTGTCACCCCCATTCACAAAGGTGGTGACAGGTCCGCTGCAGGGAACTACCGTCCAATCCCCATACTCCCTCCCCTTTCCAAAACACTAGAGAAGCTGGTTGCCACACAAATCTCTGAATACCTGACCAAATACAACATCCTTTGCCCAGAACAGCACGGTTTCCATGCTGGTCACAGCACCGGCACTGCACTAGTTGAATTCTCAACCTTCCTACACTCCTCTCTGGACTCTGGCTCCCTAGCCGGAACAGTGTTCATCGACCTCTCAAAGGCATTCGACACTGTCTCCCACCCCCGCCTGCTGGATGCCCTCTGCTGCATTGGCTTCGCCACTGGGCCTCTTGCATGGTGCACCAGCTACCTATCTGCCCACTCCCAATGTGTCAGAATTAATGGGACACTTTTCAAAACTAGTCCCATCCATTCAGGAGTTCCTCAGGGATCCATCCTGGGACCTCTACTCTTCTCACTCTATCTTAATACCCTGCCCAGTGCATGCGCTGGGAAAATTCTGCTGTATGCAGACGATGCCGTCATGTTGCCGCCCACGTAACCCTATCTCCTCAGGACTCTCTACAACTATCCTTTAATGATGTTGAAACCTGGTTTGAAGAGCACAGACTGGTCATTAATCTCAAAAAACAAAGACAATGCTCTTTGCCCACCCCCAAAACAAAACCAGCAACTTCCTCCATATCCTCCCGGGTCCAAACAGCCTCTTGAGCAGGTCCACTCCTATAAGTACCTTGGGGTCTCCTTTGATTCAGCACTCACCTATCACACCCACATTGATGCACTTGCCTCAGCCACTATTGTGCGACTTGGCATCTTATACCGACATAAAAACTGTCTCCCCCCAACTGTCCTCCGTATAGCGGTCACTTCCTCTATACTATCCCTGGTCGACTATGGCCTCCCAGTATATAGTGCTGCTGACACAACTGCCCCCAATAAAATTCACCTCATCTTAAATAAAGCATGCAGGCTAATCACTGGGGCCCCAGGATGGCGCCTCTTGCCAGTTCTATGACATGGCGAAACTGCTGAATCTGGTGACGTCTATGCTACAAAACTTGCCTAATAACAAAAAAAATCCCTTCTAGGACTTTCCCCACCTGGGCTGACAGCCTCGCTCCGACAAGCCCAACCCTTGGTCTGCCACGGTCCTCCTGCAAGGCCACTCTTCTAGTCCCAAGATCCAGAACATCCCATGGACAGAGATCCTTTTGCTAGAGCTCCGTCCTGGTATAACTAGCTCCCTGCCCCATCTCAGATGCCCCACAATTTCCAAATTCAAACTCGCCTTAGCAGCCAACTATTTAACCACATGAAGCTGCACCTGTATATAACTGAGGTGCTGCGACTGTGCCCTGACAATGCCCACTGGGCAGCATCCCTCCACATTGCACTAATCCTCATCCATTTGCTGTTTATACTGCTTTGACCTTACTACATCTTGCAAACTTGCTTATCTGCTGACCGGATGTAGTCACCAGTGCTTGCTACCATTAATCCAAATGCTGTAACCAAAATTCAGTTGTCTCCTGTGCTTGCTACCATTAATCCAAATGCTGTAACCAAAATTCAGTTGTTTGTCTGCATCATATGTAAGTCTGTTATGTATTGTCCTCACTGTGATGAGGTACCTTTGGAAATGAGCCTCTGGCTCAAAGGTTGTAAACCAATTTCTCAAATAAATAAAATAAATAAATAAATAAAGTGGTTTTGTGAACCGGTAATGTTTCTAGGTGGGACAACACAGAATATGAAGGCTTTGGTTAAACAACTGAGTGACCCTAAAATTCTGGTGCAAATGTGGGATATGATATGGCTTAGCTGTCATGGATGACTTAATGTCAAGAATAACAACAAATATAAAAGTTTAGAAGAATGTTTTTAACCTAGAGACACATATAACAGAATTCTAGAAACCTAACCCCACCTATTTCTGGAGTGTCCTTGTATTAGTACTTTTTGGACAAAAGTAAGTTCTATGTGTAAGAGTCCTGAATTTTGTGTCCACTTCTAGGTTATGAAGTTTGTTTATCAGTCTTTTATGAGTATGCCTTGTTCAAGAAATTGTTTGGCTCAAAAACGTTCAGCAGGGAAATGTGGACTGTTTTTATGGTGTTTTAATAAATGATTTATTAAAGAAGAACCTAGCCTGGTTTTTGTCTCCTGTGGAGTACCTGAGCCCAGTCTTGCCTTTGCATTTCTACTGCAAATTCACAAATCATATTCATCAACTTTGACCCAAGAGGGCATGGAAATGGGGTCAGATGGTGATTGGGCAGCCAGTCAGGATCTAAAGCTCTGTAGAGAGCCACAAGAGCTCATGGACTTGTAGTGGATTTCATAAAGTCAGGTGCTTTAACAGTATCCAAATGCTTGTCAAATGACAGGCCTCCAGGCCAGCTTGAATTTGAGTGGCAGCTCTAATAGCGAATCGGGAGCTGCTATTCTCCAGTGAACAGCAAGGGCTGTTCCAAAATTCACTCAGTCTGTCTGTGCCATTCTGAGTCTGCAGCTGAGTGGGAAAGTGAGCGGAGATGCTGTGCTATTGAGAGAAATCATTTAAGCACTGCTGTATGGCTGGAAGAAACAGACCATATGCTCACCAAAGTGAATGTGAGAAAGAAGCAGCTCTCCTGCTGAAGCAAAAGGAGGTAATAATTGCATGCTGGCTCAGAACGAACTGAAATTAAAAGGCTGCAGCTGCGAGCTAAAAGACTGCTGTTAATTGTGATCACAGCTCAGTGTCTAGGAAGCTGCTCAGTCAGTACCACTGTTCAGTGCTGGACACTGCAACACATTATGGACTGGATGCCAGGAAGTGTTGTGCTGGTCAGATGCAGTTTGGGTTTCACAGGTTTAGCTGTACTGTGAAATAAATATTGTCTGCTGAATGGGAAGGCCAGTAGAGGCCTGACTGGGACCAGAGAAAATAACCATTTCATCAGCTGACACAAGAGGCCTTAAGAGAGAGATGGAAGGAGAATGAAACCAGCCAGAGGGGAACTCGTTGCGACTGCGCTATCACCTCTGTAGATCAAGGAGTCATCCTTGTCTGGAAGAACCATGAGTGAATCAGAGCATCCTCTGCATCACAACTTTAATGAAATGTAGTTGAAACTTCATTTAATGAACTAGACCATCCGGCTGGGAATTACAAATGACCAATTGGGTTTAAGAGCATTTGAGGTTTGGGTTTGTTTGCAACAAAGCAGCATCACTTGTTTAATTTGTTTAAGTGCACCATCACCAACCAACCATGTGCAATGTTACACCAACCAGTGAAGCACTGGGAGCTTCCAAATAGTGTAGTATATAAAGGGTTATACACTGGTACCAGAGGAGATAGGGTAGCTACCAGTACAGCAGGGCAAAGCAGCAGTTACTGTGCACTGTGTGGCTTGCAGGTGGCCTACCATTTAATGGGATGAACCTTGTAGGGTACTGGAAGCACAGCCCAGTATTTCCATTTATTTTACTCTGCACCTAGGAGGGTAACCAAGGAGCAAACCTGTGTTGATGTAGGCTGAGCCTAGACAGGCACTGAAGAATCAGACAAGGACTATACCATACTATTTCATTACTAACCCCCCCTTGTTCCCTTTTAGGGCCTGGTCACGATCCTAAATAAGGCCTTTGTTATTTTGTTTGTAATTACTGTCTAAGCGTGTGTTATTTCTAAGTGATTTGAGAGAGACTACAACTGCACTGAGTTGGTTTACAGGTGGGTTGATCCTTTGCAAAGGTGGGGAGACATAGCATCTCAGGTGGTAATACTATATTTACACTCTGCCAACTTAAACCTTTCTTTGATTGGAGGCACTATGCTCTGGATATGAACCCCAACCAACCAGGAGTTTATCAAACCCAGGCCCTCAACTTGCTGTGCCCACAAGGCAAGGGTAGCTACCACAACATCAATGGTAACCCAGTGGCCCTATCAATAAACATGAAACATAAACAGAAATTTACAGTGTTTGATTTATTTGCCATTTTTGATTAGGAAAGGCACACTGAGCTGTGACAGCTTGTTTCCATGTTTATCATGGGGGATGAGTTATTTGGACCTGTTTTTTGATGGGGGAACATTGGCCATGACTCAAGGGAACATCCCTATTCATCTTCAATAAGCACCATGGGATTTTTAACTTTGACCTGACCAGTGACCAAAGATGGGCAGAAGGGACCTCAGTTTAATATTTCATCTGAAGAATATCACCTCAAGAATATTGTAGCACCCCAGTACTCACTGCAATGCAGTGCACTGAAGTGCAGTGTCAGATGTTTTGTATATTTTTCCCAAGAAGTTAGAGCACAAAATGTGCAAACCGTGATTCTTCTGCTGCTAGGTTATGGTGGCATTGTTTACTCTGATGTGGGGAAAAATCTACGTACTGAAATTGGATATAATTTATAAAAAAACTTGCAAGATGTATCTTACTGTCTCCAAGGCGCTCACGCCAATGAATGTGAAAGTACTTGAAGCACTTGCTTGGCTCCTCTTGCTCAAAAGTACCATCACTAAATTGTTTAAAAACCATGGTTTAAGGACAGTTGTAGAGTCTTGTGTGATTTTTGTGGATTTTTAATATTTGCTGTTTATGTATTGTGATGCATGCGTATTTGTATACTGAAATATAGTTACACTGTGGTATTATCAGGAAAGCATTGTAAATGAGTGAACACTCAGTTGGTTACAAGACATCTCTGTTTTAAATAAAAAATCTCGTTCCCATTTTTAATTTAAAAAAAATTGAAGAAAACGTAATCTTGAATACGGGTGCTATACTACCCCTAGTACTTGGTATGAGTCTAGAACCCACATTCTTCTGATCAGCTGGCCCCAAAGGTGAGCATGTTACTCAACTGAGCAAATGACCCTGTTTTATTAGAACAAGAGGTCAGTATTGGAAAAAGAATTTGCACATGCTGTGCCAACAAGCTGAAGCTCCTTGCTAGACAGTGCAAGAGAAATTAATTACCTGACTATTTCCAATCTGCATCCTTTACCTGTTTACAGTACAACCTTGCACATTGATTACTAGGCACCGTACAAGACCGCCATTCCCCAACTCCTACACAAATCACAAACATGTCCCTACTTATCCAATCATATCCTACTTAAGCACTGTTTACATGGCCCTATCCTAACCTTATACTCTAGCAGATGTATCATGTTTCTCTTAACCTGCTGTATATGCTCATATCACTGCTAAGGCTGTGCATAGTATCACCCTATATGGGTGAGTTTTATTGAGTGACTTAATATGAGCGACTCAATAATACCACTCATGTGTAGGGAGACCATTGGAACAGAGTGAAAGATCCTGTATAGTGAGTGTAACAGTGAACTACACTTGCTATACTAGGATATAGGCAGGTATGGGCCAAACCCTGCCGAGCTGGCCATTTGGTGTAGTGGCTAGTGCCACCGCCTACAGAACCAGCAGACCTGTGTTCGGGTCCCACAGTAGGATGTAGAATTTTTTTTTAATGTAAGTCCACTACCCCAGAGATGATTATATTAATTCGGTGGATGTGGGGTTGAACATCGCTGTTTGCGGCAGTCATTGTTTCTTGAGGTTGCCCTTCTGCATCGGGTGATTTTTGAGTCATAGTCTGTATGCCACACGGTGAGGTATTTACCTTGATCATATAAATCTCTGTGCACTTATCTTTGTAATTATCTAGTTTGGAGAATGTGTACTTTATTGTGTCATGTAATTACTTTTATAGATAAACTGTTACGTAACTTCAAATTGGAGTACACATGGAATGTAAACCACATGTCATTTTGATGCCCACATGAACAACTGGCTATCAAAAGGGGCCTCTAGTGCCCATAAAATTAGGAGCAGGTTTTTGCAAACCAGTAAGGGGAGTTTAGTAAACTGAATGCTGAAGACAATCATGTTTTCATACCTATTGACATTTACAGTACTATAACAATTTGCTGCTAAATTATCTTGCTCTCTGGAGCCCTCTGGCAAATTAGATGCAGCACCTGCTGTAAGTGAGGTTGCCCTGGTGTAGAAACAAATAAATAACAAAACAATTGTAATGTATGGGCCGTATGGGCAGGCGTCCCCACAGCAACAAAAAGTTGCTAAAATAATATTCCAGGAGAAAATGGGGTCCTGAAACATTCCTAGTAAAACATAGATGCTGGCAAATAATCTTGATTAGAAAAATAGTAGTAACACAGTAACAAAGTAATTTAACACTGGAAGGGACTCAGTCCGCCATGTCCAACCCCTGTGTCATCAGCAGTTATGAATAATGTTAGAAGTAATTAGTATGCTGTGCTAACTTGTACTGATTTAAAAGGATTCCCTACCCAGTCCAGAACTTAGGATTCCCTGATTCCCTTGCTAAGAAGAAATTTGTCCAGGCTTACCCTGGAGGCCTATGCTATCTTTATATCCACTCTCCACTGGTAGGCTCTGCAGTAGGTTAACTCCTCTCTGGGAGAAGTGCTTCCTAATGTTACCCCTGAATCTATCACCTCTGAGCTTCAGGACACTTCTGCGTATATTGCTGGAGGTCACCACATCAGGCATCTGTCTGTTTCATCTTGTCAATGCCCCTGAATGTGCAGAAAACTGAGACAATGTTCCCTCTCGGCCTCTTTCTCTCCAACATGAACACGTGAAAGGCCACCAGCCTGTCTCCATAGCTTTTGCCTTCCATTCCCCTGATCATTCTGGTGCCCTGTATTGCACCCTCTTGACTACCTAAATGTTCTTTTTGTATTGAGGAGCCATAAAATTCATGCCATATTCCAGGTGCAGCTTGACCAAGACATTGTAAATGGGTAGGAATTATTTTCCTCTCCTCCTGGTCACACCCCCTCCCTTTTGATACACCACAGCATCCAGATGGCAGTCTTGACAGTGGCAGCACACTGCTTGGTATGTCTCACTATGTCCCTGACCATGGGGGAAACCTAGTACCACCAATGACACATCATACCTTATTTCTCAAGTATATTATGACCTCCAAGTGTGTTTTCCTCCTCTACTGTAGTATGAAGAACCTGGCACAATGTGCAGGTCCTCTTCTGTTTTTCATCCCCAAGTGTAACACCTTACAATTTTCCTTCAGCAAATATCTTATTATAAAAATCTAGTTTGGCAAATCTTTGGTGTGGTCATCATACTGATATAGAGGACTTCTGAGAGATCAAATTGTATCAGATATAGGAAGCATTCCACTGGAAAAATGTCTCAGGATGTCACACCAGATTCCAATATATTAATTTGAATTATTGGAGCTGTGATAGAGCATCAAATTGAAAAGATAACTTGGGGAATCAATTTGGCTACTATCTAGGGATGTCTTTGCTTTGAAAAGGACATAATAATGGAATAATGGAACTTACTACTGGTTATCCTGTAAAGAGGTGCCTTTTGAGTGGAACTCCTTCAGGGCATTAAACTGAAAAGAGTACTCGGGAGCACTGATTTTAAATTCCCCAGGATAATGAGGTATCACATGGCATTAATTTATGTTCTTATTCATCATCATCTGGAGAGAACACATCAGTGGAACTGTTTAAGGGCATCATGTTGAAAAAGGGATGTGAGGCCTCAATTTGGTTGAAACTGACACATGTATACTGTAAGTATCAGTGGCTCAGTAGGTAGAATGCTTGCTTCTGGCACTGTACCAGGTACTTGGGGTAATACCCATAACTAACACTGTAGTGCAGTATATTATCAATCAAACAATCAACCAACCATTCATACTTTGTAAGCACAATTCCAGATTGATCAAAGTGCTTTATATCATAAAAACATTAACATTTGGTATAAACAGCTCTTAAATAAGAAAGATAAAACATTAAAACATAATCATAATATAACTAATGACGGTACACTTAGGTTTCACTTGAGTCAGGTAAAGCTTGGCTAAACAAATATGTTTTTAGTGCAGTTTTAAAGCTATCAACGGTCAGGCACTCTCTGATCTGGTGAGGTAGAGCATTCCACAGGGTCAGGGCCACAAAAGCAAAAGTACGGGCCTGAGAGGTCTTTAATTGAGCCCTGGGAACCTCTAGTAATGACTTTCTTGTTGGTGGAATGGAGTGAGCGAAGGGGGCAGTAGGGGCACAGAAGATCTTGCAAGTAGCCAGGTCCCCGGGGGTGCTGCACAGCTACGGTGCTATCCTTCGGGTGATATGTTAAGCCAAGGTCATTTCTGCCCATCTCTGATCACTGTCTAGGTGGAAGTTAAGGATTACATGGCATTTATCGAAGAAGTGTTGGGCAGTGTCCCTAGTGTCATGACAAACATTTCCCTTGTTAACTCATTCAGCCTGCAGTGGCCATTTTGAATCAGGATAAGCATAGAACATTTTTACTTATATTTATGCTCCTGGAGGGAATGTTAATAAAACAGGTCGAAGGACCCCCAACCCCCAGTAAATGCCTGGAAGCAAGCTATCACAGCGCAGTGTGCCTTTCTTGGTCAATGATTACTAACAAATATATACATATTTTGATTGTATTGATAACACAACAGGCACAATGATCTAAAAGCCCATTATATATAAAGATAGATAGATTTGGATTATAGAAGACCAGTCAACTGAATGAATATCTCTACAGTATTATTATGAGAGATCTGTAAGGAATGACGAATAGATATCTGTTTGGTGGTACTACTTTAGGCTATTGTGCAATGCATCAGACAGTGGCATGCCCTTGAGAAATTCCACTGCATTCCCTTCATATGCTGCAGTACATAGGGATGGTAATGAATGCCCCCAAATCAGTGGTGGAATTCAAGCATGCATGGGATAGTCATAAGGCAGTTCTGGGGGTTGGGGGTAGGAAGAAGTAGGCTGCTGGTTAACTAGGATCTGCAGCTTATCCAGTAGGTAGGGAAATGGGCAGACTGGGTGGGCCAAGCAGTCCTTATCTGCTGTCAAATTCTATGTTTCTATGCTTCTATGTTTCTATATAATTTTGGACCAAGGCCCGTCAGGTTTTAAAAAGCAAATGTGCCCCCCAGATACCAACTACATTTAAACTCTTTAAGACCTCATTGTAGTTTGAGGCCCTGAACCATATCCACTTAAGAAATCTTTTCCACTGAGAAACAGTTTGGAGGACCTAGAATAACGCTTTATTATAGATGTCTAGT
Organism: Neoceratodus forsteri; assembly: GCA_016271365.2. Taxonomy (NCBI): domain Eukaryota; kingdom Metazoa; phylum Chordata; order Ceratodontiformes; family Ceratodontidae; genus Neoceratodus; species Neoceratodus forsteri. The sequence goes on along the minus strand of CM057459.1, from coordinate 91,399,914 downwards.
TACAAGCATTATAGGAAGAACAGCTGGGACTAACGTTCTGTGGCCTTGCTAGAGCAAATCTTATTAAATCAAGAGGCTTAATGTGCAGCTTTGGCATGCTGTAAAAAAGCTGATGCTGCAGTATAAAGATGGTTTAAGCACACTATTGCGAGCCCTTTATAATGTGCATTCTCAAGGGTAGCTGCAGTTTTTAGTATTATCAGGAATACCCTGCCAACCTGCAGCCTATACACATGAAGACTGGTCATCTGTACCTCATGTCCAAGTAGAGAAGGGCATACTTATTCTTTAATCAACCTACAAAAGTTTGGTTTGCAAAGAAAACGTACTGGTACATATTTTGGTTCTGCAACCTGAACTCATTCATTTTTTATTAATTTTATTTTCTCAGTTGGATAATTAAAGGACTATTGCCTACAGTTCCATGGGATGCAGGTGACACACTGAACAGTATTTAAACTGCACATGCCCCAAGTATCCCTTGGATGCTCATTTTGTTGTTGCAGCCATGCAGTTGCAGGCTTTCCTACTTGTCCTGCGTTTTCTCCTTACTAGCCATCACTGCACAGCTGCAGCTCAGTCTCTCCTTGGTTTCTCTTTATTTCACTTTGCTCCTGGCTGGCTGCTGCTGCATCCGGTCCAAGCTGGCTGCTTCTGCAGCACTCATCCTGTTCCAGTCTTCTGCCTCTAGCTGTGGTTCTGTCTTTCTCATTAAGTCATGTGCTGTGGCCCTCTCTGCTTTCCTTTGGCCACCAGCTCACTGCCACTTCCAGTCTGTCAGCTCTGCCTTGCTCCGTTGCTGCTTTGCTAGCTTTTTTGGCTTCCTAGCCCTTTGTCCTTGCAGCCTCCTGTGGCTCCACGCTGCCATGCTCTGCTGCCATTCTGACTCCTTGCCTTTGCTTCTTTCCTGCCCCAGATTCTGCTCTTCCTGCTTTCTGCCTGCTGGCTCTTGCCCACTTCCTTTGTTCCTGCCTGCTGTTCCTATGTCCCAGTCATGCTTCACTCCTTGCGCTTTTGTGATCTTCGCTTCAGTTCTCCATCTACTACATTACGTGCTTCTGCTTGCTGCTCCTACCTCCCATTCTCTTCATTCTGTTACCCCCTTCCTGAGCCCAGCTCCTTGTTCTACTTGCTTCCCTACTGCTTCCCTTTCCCTTACTCCCTGGCATAGCCTCTCTGTCCTCTGCCTCCTTTTCACACTGCATACTCAAACTCCCACCCTCCTTGCCATTCCCGTCTGCCTTTCCCACTTCATTTCCATCTCTTCATTCCATGCTCAGCCATAGGCACCCCCATCACCACTTCAGTTTCTTCTGGCCTACTCCATCCCCTGGTCTCCTGTTTTGCCTCTTTTAGGCCTTACTGCTGTCTCACCTCACTCTTTGGCTGTCTGCCTCGGCTGTGTTCAGGCTTCAACTTATTGTATTTTTGGCCTTTCCATCTGTCATGGCTTTCAGCCTGCTACCTTGCCTCTCTACCACGTCCATCAGCCTGACAAAGCAATTGCTCAGGCACTCTCTTCAGGACTGAACACTCATACTATGTAGCCCTACATGGTTTCACTCTCCTCATCCTACTTCTTACCCAGGCTTTGCCCCCCTTTTCATTCTCCTTCCTCTACTCACTACTACTGTACCTCAGCTTCTTAACCTGCCTTGTAACTGTGACCCTTCACTTCAGCTCACCTTCACCCCTCCATGGCTCATCTAACTTGGGCTTGCTCCTCAAGGATTTGGCTCCAGCTTCATCCTATGAGGCTTCATACATCAGGGGCATGGCTCCAACATTCCACCCATGAGTCTTGTCTCAGAGGAGAGCATCTGAGCAACCCCATAGATATCTTGGTTACTAATAGACTTCACATATAGTTCCTTAGCTGCGCCTCTTCTCTACTAGAGATGTGTGAAGTGCACAAACTTTGATCCATGGAACGTTTAGCGGATTGCACTCAGTCCACAAAGTGCAATCCACAAAATCCACAGATCATAGAGTGCAGGATCTAAGGTGAAGTGTGGAATTTCACCCACGAAATTCCACACTACACACAGTCAGAGACTTTGCCCATGCCCCCCCAAATATAAATCCCTGGTGTCTACTAGTGGCCCTGCCACTGTTCCCCGATCACACTGTTTCACTGATGGTACCCCCCACCCTGCCGCCCATTGTGTCCACAGTCCACACACAAATTAATACAAAAAGAAATATATATATACCTTCCCTGGTGTCTAGTGGCCCTGCACCACCAATCGCAGGCCTACCCTGACCCCCAATTGCCGTCCACTGGTATACCCATCCCATCCTGACCCAACCAGCCATATCCTCCTTAATAATAAAAAATAAATTATTTAATCCCTGGTGTCTAGTGGACCCCCACCTTGTCAGGCAGTGGTCCCCACCCTGCACTCCAAACCAAACCCTGAGCAGGCCAGCAGCACAGCCCTCCACTCACCTCCATGACTGGCAGCCTGACTGAGCTCAGTGAATGAGTGTGTGCTTGTACAAAGATGCGCTCATTCAATGACAGTTCCCATTCATCATGGCCGGTTTCAGGGGGGTGAGCAAAGAGCAGGGGCTGCTCTGATCCTGTGGGATGGGGGCAGGATGGGGGAATATTGGGTTCCGCCATTCCCCCCATCCTGCCACCCCTGCGGGCAATTGGAGAAGGGCCCCTTGTCCTTCTGTACACCCCAGAAAACTGCTGTCAATAAACGTGAGCTGTCAATGAATCATTCATTGAGCTCAATTGGGCTACTGGCCATGGAGGTGAGTTGGGGGCTGTGCCAGTGGCCCACTCAGTGTCGGAATTGGGGGAGCAGGGTGGGGCCACTACCTGACAGGGTTGGGGGGTCCACTAGACACCAGGGATTAAATAATTTATTTTTTATTATTAAGGAGGATATGGCCGGTTGGGTCAGGGTGGGACGCGTACCAGTGGATGGCAGTTGGTGGGGGGGGGCACTAGACACTAGGAAGATTTTATATATATCTATCTATATATATAGATAGATATATATAATATTTTATTTGTATTAATTTGTGTGTGGGCACAATGGGTGGGGGCCACTAGACACCAGGGAGGGAAGTCCAGTTGCCAGTTGGAGGTGGCTAGCTGTGTTTTAAAAGTACAATTTGTACTTTAAAAAATCCCAAAGCAAATATGAAGCATCTGGCGATGTTTCCACTGGCAAGGCAATTTCGAGAAATGCTTCGGGGAGGCATATGGCGCCGTGGTGGACTGCCAAGCTGGCCACATGATGGGTGGGTTGTGGGCTGGGGTACTGAGGGTACTCAGTTTGGGTCCAGTCGCATGTACATTTTGTTGCACCTGGCCATATATATATATTTTTTTTAGGGTTTTGCACACAAACACTCTGACATGCACCCTCTGGAGCTCTGGAGTTGAGAATCCTTCAGTAGGGGGGGTGCAGGGGGCAAAGCCCCCACATAAAAAAGAAAATCTTAAATCTCTGGTGCCCTTTTGCTGTGCACCAGGGGTGTACATCACTGAAATTGATTTTCAGCAGTGTACACTTGCCCTAATGGCGATCGCCTTTCCGTGGTTGCCATTATGACATGGGACCTTGGGCAGTCATTCTACGTATTTTAATCATTTATTTAAAAGTTTGATAACAGGAAAGGCACCTCTTATTGTTGTTTAACATCTTGCAAAACCAGGAACTTATGGGACTGAGTGATCTAAAATATAATCCAAGGCCAAATGACCTTAGATCTCATAATTGGCAATTAATGGTATCCAGAGCAAATACCATCAGGAGATATAACTTCTATACAGTAAGGACAGCGAGACTATGGAACTCACTACCAAACAATCTGCTACATGCAACATCATTCGAGGCTTTTAAAACTGTGTTAGATGCAGTACTTATGCAAAATGCCTACATATAAGATACCCACTATGAGTGGAAGACAATTAAATGGGCCCTTGGCCTACTTTGTCTAAACTATCCAAGTAAACCAAATAAATATTGAGCCAAGGCAGTGCAGTGTCAGTGGCTCAGTAGGTAGCACACTCGCCTCTGAGGCCAGGAGATCAGAGGGCTGTGGGCTCAGTTCCCACATCTGGCACTTGGGTTAATATCCCAGTACTGACACTGTAGTGCAGCATGAGAGGGGTGCTGCACTTCTGAGGTGCTGTCTTTCAGATGAGACCTTAAACTGAGGTCCCATCTGCCTGGATTGGTGGTAGTTCAGGTGGATGTTAAAGATTCCATGGCACTTATCGAAAAGAGTAGGGAATTTTTATTGAAATCATAACAAATTTTATCTAAATCAATATTACATCATACATAATATTAAAATAAAAAAATAAAGCCATAAAACAAATATCAATTCACACAACAAACCTGAACATAAAAAAGCAATATAACCCGCCCCTCCCCTTCCCCACTATAAGAGTAGGGGAATATTTTTTTTTCCAAGACAGCATCATAAAAATATTAACAGATAAGTAATACATTCCACAAACTATAAGAAAAAAAATGCAAAACAAAGATAAGTATCAGTTCATACAAAAAATCTCAAACGTATAAAGAACTTCCTAACTGACCCTTCCCTTCCCCATTTCAGGGTAGGGGAAATGTTATTATTATTAGACAGAAATCAATCAGTGTTAAGTGTCATAAATTAATATATTAAACTTATAATAGACAAATTAAATAAGTATTGTGATTATACTTATCAGAGCATTGTAAAAGGAACTATGTCTAAACTCCCCCCCACCCCACACACACACACTTTAAGGAGTAGTGGAATTTATTATAAACTTCACAAGTCCAAACATTCACAAAACAGCATTAAAATCACTAAATGAGATTACTTATCATAAATCAAATTACTTATTCCAACCATTTTTTTAAATGAATAGTTAAAGATTCCACAGTTAGAAGGAAGAACTCCTCCCCTTTTACCAAATTGCAGAAATACTATTATTCTACCAAAAACAAATTCTACTCAAATTCATATATTTAGATGAATTCAAAATATCTCCACCTTTGATTCCAAATCCTCATCTTAATCTGGTTTTCTCTACCTGTTTTATTCTCTTAATGTCTGAATTTAGCATAAAAAATTATTCTAAAGCTGAAATAGTTTGTTGCTGTAATGTAAATCGACATCTACTAATCCACATCCAATATAAAAATGTACCATAATTAATCTAAGAGTGCTGTGAGACATAAACTGTAGCTTGGGGGGAACCACCCCATAACACAAAAGGTCGGACGTAGGTGGTATAAAGGGCACCCCTTTCCACCGATTCTTGACCACATCCCAAAACCGTTCTGCATATAAACAATGAAAATACAAATGGTCCATTGTTTCAGTGACAGCCATACAAGTAAGTCTTGAACAATTCCTTTCTTGTAAGGATTTGTGTTTTTGATTCCCCTTAATATTTATTCTACCATGTATAGCTAACCAAACAGTGTCCCACATATGTGCTGGTATCCGTTCATCTATAACATATTCAGCAATCTCTTTTTGGGAAGATATGGAAAAATCATCAAAAGGATGTTCCTCAAAACAAGACTGTAAAACTTCAAAATAAAGGGCCTTTCTGGAAAGATGAAGTACAGATTCATAGCTAATTTCCCAAGTTTTAATCTTATCAAAAACCCCTTCCCATTGGCTTCCTAACCGAGGTTTATGTTTATTTTTATGTTGAAAAATCTTTCCTTGCTATTCTCTCAATACACCCTGTAGTGTATCACACCCCCAAATCCCTCATAATTGTGTACACCCTTTCATCAGGGGCAAAATACTGGTATATAACAATATCGTAAAAAAGAATAAAATTGGATTTGGCATCCCTACTCCACCCTCCTGGATTTCTATATATAAAACATTCCTTTTGATTGGGTTTAACCTACTTCCCCAAAAACAACTAAAAAAACAAACTAGAACTTTAGCCTCCAATTGTTTAGGTAATGGAAAGATCATACTAACAAATAATAAAACAGGAATCAAGAAAGTTTTTATATAGTATACCTTTTTCTTTTTGGAAACTTTCCACTTATTCCACTGAGCTACTTTAAAATTACCTACTTGCAAAGCTTTCTCCCAATTATAACTTGCCATATCATCACCACCAAAATAAACCCCTAAAATTTTACAAGGTGACATGGCTACTAAAAATCCTCCTAAAGTTACAACTACAGCAGGAAATCCATTCAGTCTTAAACATTTAGATTTCCTTGGATTAAGGCATGCTCCCATTACTTTACCCAATTCCTGAATCAAATTATAAGCCACTGCTAAGGATTTCCCATCCTTCAAAGTGAGACACAAATCATCTGCATATGCTATAACTTTACTAACTTGATGGTCATACTGATTTACACCAAAAATTCTTGGAGATTTTTGCGATATACATAATACTGGATCTATTGAAAAAACATATAATAAAGAATTTAATGGACATCCTTGTCTCACACCCGTAAATATCCCTATTTTCTTACCCAACCAACCATTTTCATATGGTCTAACATATGCTAAACTATAACATAATTGAAGCCATTGAACAAATAACACTGGTATCCCATAAATTTTAAGACACTCCCAAAGATAAGGATGGGAAACCTTGTCAAATGCTTTCGCCTAATCTAAACTGGTAATGTAACTAGAAATTTGTGCCTCCCTGTCCTGCTTTGAATCTTTTTCCATCAAACCTTTTACTAAAAGTAATGCATCAGTAATGCGTCTTCCAGGTACTGAACAGAACTGAGTAGGGATCAACAAATCTGTCATAACCAAAGCTAAACAATTCCCCAAAAGCTTTGCAAATAACTTAAAATCCACATTCAGTAATGTTATCGGTCTCCAATTATCTAGGTTATGACGTGCACCGGATTTAAAGAGAAAAATTAACAGTCCCTCATACATTTGTGTGGGTAAATAGTGGTCAGTTATAAAAAAATTAAACAATTGCAGCAAAATTCTGGGCATAAACAATCATAATAATCGATAAAACTCTCCTGGTAAACCATCTGACCCTGGAGAGGCATTCATCTTTAAACTAGAAATCACTTTGTCCAACTCCTGTAATGTAAATGGTTCTACCAACTTGTCAGCTGAAACAGAATCTAGTTTAGGAGGTTGTGCTGCATTTAATACCAATGAGGAAAATTCTTCATTTCTCGCTGGGGATCAAAATACTTGCTTAATGTGGCTTTCTAAGCTCTTCACAATATCTTTATTACTCCAAACTTCTTTTCCACAGGAAGTAATCAGGGACGAAATGACTTTCTTTTCTCTTTTTTCTTGACTAGCAAGGTAAGGATTCACCTGAGCTGCTGTACCGTGAACTCCAAATGACTGTTCTTTTGTCAGGGAAGTTAACCGATTATATTGGTGTTGAAACATTTTCTCCCTCACTAATTCGACCTCATTTGTTAGAACCTCTTTACCTTCATCCTGTCTAGTAAGTAATTCCTCAAATTCTATTCGCAATCCCAAATATTCTTCATATGAAGAACGTACTCTAGTACTACCCAAAACTTTAAAGAAACCAATCATACATTTAAAATCTTCCCACCAAAGCCCAATATTTTCATATAATTCAATTGCAGTGATCTTATCTAAAATTATTGTTTGTATTTGATTTATAACCTTCTCTTCTTTTAAAACTGAAGTGTTCCGTCTCCAACAACCCCGACCTGCTTCTCTCTGGAGGGGTATAGATATATGGAACCCAATCAGTCTATGATCAGACATCTCAATTGGAAGCATCTCCACCTTTGCCAAAGGAGTATTTTGTCTAATAAAAAGAAAATCTATGCGTGAGGATAACTGACCTTTATAAAAGGTGGGTTGTGCTCCTTCCTTATAACCCAGGAAAATATCTTTCAAACCTGCTATTCGAATAATAGTTTTCAACATTGTTTTATCACAAAACTGCTTCCCTGGGATTATATTATCTTGCAAATTAATATTAAAATCACCTCCCCAAATTACTTGTCAACTTGTATGCAAAAACGGTTGAATTTTCTGCAATAAAGTAACTTGTAATGCTTTTGATTGAGGGCCATATATATTAATCAACCTGCAAGAAACAGAATTCACTAATACATCCAAAATAAGAACCCGACCTGGCTCTAAATCCACAATCGGTAAAAATGTAATCCTTGAAGTCATAAAACAAAACCCTACTCCACAGCAGGCCTCCGGTCCCAAGGACCAATAGGAAATACCCAATTTCCAATCATTAGAAGCACTCACCATTTCACTCTTAGAATGCAATCTTGTATCTTGTAAAAAATAAACATCGTAGTTCAAATGCTGCAATACCTCATAAGTAGCTATTTTTTCCTATTAGATTTTATGCTATTTACATTCAGACAAGCTACTTTCAAACATAATGGCTCAGGGGGAGGCTTTAGGATTTTCCCACTAGAACGCATTACCCGCTTCTGTGGTTTCCGAGAATTTGGTACCTCAGAACAACCCATTTTCTCATGTGGTGAAGTATCATCCCTGTCTAGTGGTGATTGAACTAAGTCACTTGTTCCTGTCTCATTTGGTTGTTCATTATCTACCTGATCCCCCCATGTGGAAAAAACTCCAAATCTATTACTTAAAGGGAGTGGGGATAAAGGCATATTCCCACTTTGCAGTGCTTCCTTTGAAACCTCTTTAACCTGAGATGAAGCCTCAATCTCATTTGGGATTCCTAATATCTCCTTTCCATTTTTGTCACCAATCAAAGCCTGAATTGTCCCTCTACGTACTGGGGAGCTCTGTGGAGTAGTAAAAGGAGTTTCCTCATCTCCTCTCTGAGTCTCTGGCTGAGGAATATCCAAAACGGTCTCTCTGGGGGACAATAAGGTTACAAAGAAGAGGTCTTGCCTAGGTGGCGAGGGATTTCCTGTTCTCCCTTCTGAAACATCTCTCCTTCCTCCTCCCCCTCCTCTACCTCTTCCCCTCTTTCTCCCTGCTGAAAATGTTTCTGGGGGACTAAAAGGTTTCCTCGCCTGGGACAAAAAAAACTCATTGTCAGAAACCTCATCCATATTATGTTCTGCCCAGGGACATTCTGCAAAGAAATGGTCAGTATCACCACATAAGTTACATGTTGGGGGAGCCTTATAGCCAGCGGCTGAATGGCCCAACACCTCGCAATTAAAACATTTAATTTGGTCACAATCACTACTTAAATGAGTTAAAGAACCACATTTAAAACAGCTCTTAGGTTGTCCTGCATAAAACAAAATCCCTCTGTCCCTCCCCATAAAGAAGGAACTCAGCAGGTGCTGTATGCCAGATTCATTCTGAGATAGCTGCACCCTAATAGTCCACCCCCCTGTCCAAAATCCATTATTGTCCATGATGGGTTTAGGATGATCAAAAACAGTACATCTCTTCTCCAACCAGAATAGAATATTGCTGATATTAACACCTTCATTTTGAAAAAGAAGGGTAACAGTTTTAATAGTAGGGTTCATAATAGGTATTGCCAAGAAATCCTTCCATATGTCTGTCTCTTTTAATTCATAATACAAGCACCAAAACTTATCCAAGGCTGTCATTGTGCAGAAACTGACATCGTAAATTTTGTCTCCCTGGGCGTTTATGAAAGCATACACTTCAGCAGGGGAAAACCCCAAAGAATCAATAATAAGGAATTTGCCTACCCACAGTCTATCAGGTACTATCGGAGCAAGACCTTTGTACCTTAAGCGAACCAAATATCTTCTTTTGGCTGCCTCAGCTGGCTTCCGGAAAAGACAAGCATATGTTTGTTTCCCCTGGTTCTCCCCCAAAACCCTTTCTGTCCCCTGATCCTTTCTTGTATCACTTTGACTGACTGGTTTATCCAAATTCGCCCTCATTTGAGCTATAGTCTCTTTCCTGTTTAGTTTAGCAGAACCCTGTAACAGTGTACTACTCACCGGGGAGATTAATTCCACCATTTTCTCTGAGTTCCATCCTGTATCAACCACAGTATTGGCGTCTGACGCAGTATCTAGTCCAGCAGCCTCTCTTGCGCTACGCGCAGAATCAGTGATCAAAACTGGGGACTTAGCCTGAAATGGTGCTGTAGAAATTTCTGCAGGAATATCTATCACAGCCCGGAATAGGAATCACTGCGTCGGGAACCCAAATATCATTTTGAAGAGTCCAGCCTGCTCCACGAAGTGCTCCTCCCGGAGTCCATTCAGTGGAGGAGCCGCTAAAAGTCACATCCTCTTCAGTATCTTGCTGTGAGTCTACCATCTCATCATGCAGTCCAGAGGATCCAGGGGTGTCAGCAAGAGATAAATTTAAAGGAAATCGTTTCTGTCCTTCTTGAATTGGACTAACTGAAGATCTTTTCCGTTTTGTTCGTTCTTCAACAAGTTTCATTTTCTGGAGTCTAAAATCATTTTCTGCAGCTAGTAACATTTCAGTTAAATGTTTTTTTCTTATCTGCTAATTTTTCCTGAAGCAATTGTTCTTCATCTACCTCAGATTCATCCTCTATTTGTTCAGAAGGTTCTTCCTCTGCCCCTTGCAATTGTTGTACTTCTTCTCCTTGATCCATATCCATGTTACCATCAAACACTGGATCTGAATCCTCTAACAAACAACCTTCCTCCACTGCGACTTAACCTGGACTGGAGTCCTCCATCCCTTCCTGCAGTGCAACAGCGCCCTCTGCAGTCAAAGAGTAGGGGACTTTCCCCAGTGTCCTGTCCAAATTTCCCTCATTCACTAAAAATACCACCAACAGCTTAATCTGGTTCCAGGTCAGTTGGCATTCATCTGTATCCCCCTCCCCGGGTCGTGCCTGAAAATAGGCAGGATTTGTCTAGTGCACTTACCCGGTCAACAAAAACTTAAAAAAAAAAAAATAAATAATAATATTTTCCAGGTGCCACCCGGGGGAAGGGAGAGAGGAATTAGGCATGCAGGCAAATACAATCATCAGAAGGGCAGTAGTGGTAAAACTATTGCAGAATTCAATTGGCAACAATTCAGAGCAGCAGATATACAACGCATACAAAAAAACTAAGAGGCACACACTAAAACTTGTAGGTACAAAACTGTACAGATCAGGTTGGGTGAAATTGTGCCCACTCAGGAAAGGGGACTGAGGGCAGGAGTCAGAAGATCTCCATAAGTAGGAGCCCAAGGACAGATGGAGTGAGGAGGCTATGGTGGGAAAGGGAATTAAGGAATCAGGAAGGGGGGTGACAGGTGCAAGGAAGGGGAGGAGAAAGCCTTAGTATGTGTTTTAGACAGTGGAGAAAGGGGGTGAAAGACAAAAAGGATAGAGAAGCAGGTAGGAGAAGGTAGCTTGGCTGGTACATGAGCTGGGGTGAGGTATAGAGAAGGTGCAAGGGTCCTTAGAACATAGAGAGTAGGAGGCGGGCAGGAAGGGGAGAGGAGAGGAGAGAAGTTAGGGAGGAGGGAAGAGAGACAAACCAGTACTTGGCAGTGAAGGTGGTGTAGTGGTACTGGCACAAATAACCTTCCTCCCAGCCTGATTCAGCACCTATTTTCTCATCAGTCCAACACCACCTCACCTTACCAATCATGCCCCACTGCTGCCCCAGCATTCCTATGCAAGGAGCCCAGTGGTCCACTGAATTAAAGGGCTATTGTCCTGGATTCACTGGGGCTGTGGGCAACACATGCCAAACTAACGGTTTAACAATTACATGTTGCCCTTTTGACTAGTGCTTTACTGAGGTGCTTTTTGAAGGCCAGGGAGGTATCCAAGGATCAAAGCTTTTTGGGGAGGGAGTTCCAAAACTTAGGAGCTGCAGCTGAGCATGATCTCTGCCCCATGACAGTAGCTAGCTTAGGACACTCTAGAAAGTGACTGGCAGACGACCTCAGTAGACGAGTGTTTATTCTGATGGATTGTAGTTCAGTTAGTGGTGATTTGGGTCCTTCATGTGTGGCTTTGAAAACTAGGGATCCAAATAGCTGATCCCTGTGGGCTTGAGGGGAGATCCACCCAATTAATTTATATAAGGAGCTGTGGTGAATGTAGTGGGGGGGGGGCTTGTGAAACAAACCTATATATATTGTTACAAGCTATATTCAATCTGTTGATAAGTTGGGGGAAGGTACTGGAGAAGATGGGAGAGCAGTAGTCTAGAATGGGAAGCAGGGTACCCCTTCCTATTGCTAACCTCGCTTCAGGTGTTAGTACATGTTTCAGTCTATAGTAGACCCCTAGTCTTTGATTCACCTTCTTGATTGCTTGTCCTTTGTGGGTAGCAAATGTTAGAGAGGGATCAAGAGTTACCCCCAGGTACTTGAAATCTGCTACCTGTTCAGTCAAGGAACTGTTGAGAGTATGTGGATGGTAAGACTTGGTTTAGCCTCCTGAGCCTACTTTGAGAACCAAATATCGTGTTTTTTATTCTTTTAGAATTTATAATCAATCTGTGTTGTGAGAACCACTTAAATGCTGTTGAGAAGTCTTTGGTTAGAGTCAGGTTCAGATCTGAGGGGGAATTATCGCTGCTCAATATGATTAAGTCATCAGCATACATGAGTCTGCGAGATCCCAATGGTTCAAGGAGCATAGGGTTGACAAAGATTGAATAAAGTAAAGGTTCAAGTATTGACCACTGGAGAACACCAGTTCTTACATTATGATCCAGATACTGCCCTCTTACTTGGAGCATTTGAGTACAGTCTGAGAGGTAACTTTTATCCAGTGTGAGGTATTTGGTGAAAATCCAAGGAATCCAGTACCTGAAGTAAGATGTCGTGATCCGCCATGTCAAAAGCCTTTAACAGATCCATGACTATACTGCAGCACCAGTGAGTTTTTCTTTGTCTGCCTTCTAAGGACATAATCTGTAAGCTGGACAATGGTTGTGGTTGTGCTAAAGCCTTTCCTAAATCCATGTTGGTCCTTGGATAGTAGGTTATATGTTATGAGATGTTCTGATATTTAATGAAATACCACTTTCTCAAGAATCTTACTCAGATGTGGCAATATTGAAACTGGCCTGTGGTTCTCAGGTATGATAAGGTCACCGGATTTATAGATAACCACGCGGGCCTCTTTCCAGAGCATAGGAACAGTAGATGTAGATAGAGATAGCGGTAGGGTAACAATAAATAAAAGAGGTTTAGCAATACAGTCAGATACTAGTTTCAGGAACCTAGGGCAGAGCCCATCACAACCTGCACTACCTGAGCGAGGTAGAGTGTGCAGGAGTCGACTAATTCCAAGAGGCGTTGTGGTTCTGAAATAGAAAGGTGGATGGTTATATTTCAGACCCTGATATTTAGAATGACTAACGTGGGAGGCTAGAGGAAGCTGGGATTGGAGAGATTCCAGATTTGTGAATTTATCGTTGAATATGTCTGCCACAGTTTTATGGTTAATTTGTAGACCTGAGTCATCAATCAGGTTTATAGTTCCTAGTTCATGGTGGGGTTTCAAAGCCGAGTTCACAGACAACCCAAAATTATGGGAGTCACCTAGATTCTTTATTTGTTCAGCCTTAAAATATGAGGCCTTGAAATATTTTGACTCAAGTTTGCATTGATTACTAAGTTCCCTATATTTGACCAAGTTTACCTTAGTAGGGTAAATCTTATATTCACTCCATGACCTACAATATTTCTTAGTCTCATCTTGACCACCAAATCCCTTGGGATCCATTTTGTACTCCCACCCCGATGCACCTTGTGATGAGGGGAAAGTGTTTATCTTGGATTGATGAAAGAGCAGCAATTAGGAAACTCAGTGCAGCATCCACACTGGTAAGAGATCATAGCCTAGACCAACGTACTCCCCTTAGGTCAGCTTTGAGAGCCAATAAGTTTACTTTTGCAAAATTTCTGAAAGAGATGACTTTGGGTGGAGGATGATTCTTCCAGCTAGACCAGTTGCAATAAAAGGGGGAATGGTCACTAATGGAATCCGGCAGCACCCCTGTTGAAATGATCATGTCCTTTCTGTTTGTCAGTAACCAGTCTAGGAGTGAGTGGTTAAAGGATTTAGCATTAAAACGAGTGTGTGATTGGATCATCTGAGTTAGATTTATTTGTTTGAGGAGCTCTGCACAAACCCCCTGCTTGTCATCCAACCAGTTTAGGTTGAAATCACCAACAATAACTAGGTCCCTAGCAAGAGTCTAGTTAGCAATAACACTAATAATGCATTTGAGCCCATTGATGCCTCCAGTGGGGGGTTGTAGATACAGCCCATGTAGAATTTCTTTGCTGACCCCGCAATGATCTCAATGAATATCCATTCGGGAGTAGAACCCAACTCTCTACTAGAATCTATAACTGACCCTACCAGGTGGTCTTTTATATAAATCAGCACACTGCCTCCTTTTTTATTCCCTAGTCTATCAATTCTGAACAGGGAGTAGCCTTCTATGTGACACAGTGTATCAGGACAGGATGGTTTCAGCCATGTTTCAGATATACCCAGAACGTGAATTCAAGTCACAAGGGGTTAGCCTGAGGTGAAAGGTTTGAACTTCCAATGGATTGCACACCTCTCACAAGATGAGAGGGTTTGCACCTTCAGCAAAGAACCTCATATCTAGTGGAGGTTGGGTATCAAGAGAGTCAGGAAGCCTAGAAGGGCATGAGTACTGCAAGACACACTGCATCATTGCATGTCAGTGTCCCAAGGCCAGAAGATTCCAGAGGAAACAACCCTTTCCAGGTAGGATGAAGGACCCTCCCCATAGGCTTGATACCACTGACTAGACATCTGCTTGGATACTGCTTTGGAGGGGCAAGACAAGTGTTTCTAACCCCATCATAAGGGGTAGGTCATGGGGGAAGAGGGGTGCATCCTGGAGATGGGAAAGTGACTAGGCGGGGAAAGCCATCCAGATGGGGTGGCAAGAAGCAAGGAGGGAAAAACACAATAAAACTTTTTAAAAAATTAACAAAGGTTACCACAGCTCAGCATGGGCTCAGGAAAGGGCATGACAAGAGAACAGCCTTGGTCAAGCTCACAAATGACATCAGCATGACTATGAATAATGGCATATTGACAGGAGCTGTATTTTTTGACAGACTAAAGGCTTTGATTTATTTGTCCACTATCTGCTCTGCAACAAGTTCACTGGGATTGGTGTCTCCCCCACTCCCTGACTTAGATTTCCAGGACAGGAAGTAGCAGGTCAAAACTTGTAGTGTTGTCTCTGATCTAACTTGCATTACTCTTGCTGCCCTCTAGGGATCTATTCTTGGTTCACTGCTGTTCATCTTCTTTATTAGTACCCTGCCTTGCCTTAGTGCACACGTCAGTTCTCTACTATATGCAGACAATCTAGTTATGTTTAGCAGTGCTCAATGTTTGCTGAACCTACAGCATCAGCTCATCCTTGATTTTGGCAGGGTCGGCCATGGCTTCATCTGAACAAGCTAGTGTTGAATTACACAAAAATGAAGGCGACATTACTGTGCTTTAAGCCCAAATTTCACACAGGGTGTCCCCAGTCTTTCTATCTCCTGCCAAGATAGCTCCTTCCTAGGGATGGTTGACTAGTTCTTGTATCTGGTGGTCACATAAGACCCATCCCTTAACTTTGCAGCCATATCGCACTATGTGTTAAACTGTCAACTACAAACCTGGACTAGCCTACAGGGTCAGGCAGAACTCGACATGCAAGGACTTCCTCACCTTTGTGCAGGGTCGGTACATTAATGTCCATGCTTATCTATGGAAGCCTAGCCTATTTCAAGCTCAACTCAGCAAAATCAACTTTTCCAAGTCAGATGTGGCTTATAACAACATCTGCAGCTTTGTCTTAGCAACAAACTGACTGAACTTCCACCGTCTCATTGACAGTGGTCTGGGCTGGATATCCCCCATTCATTCATTCTGGAAAATGCCTCATGAATCAGATGCTTCACTTTTCAACTCCTGCCTCTCTATTGGATATGCAATATAGTCCCTCTTCCTGTTTCTCCCATCTGAGATCCAGTGACTCTTGTTCAGATGCCTAAATACTCTGCCAAAACTGATCTGCAGCCTTTCCTTCTTATGCCTCACAATACTGGAATTCATTACCTTTAAATATCCAGTGTTTAACTGACTACCAGCATTTCAGATCTGCTCATAAAAAATACCTGCTCTAAATGATCGCTTGCTCCTGTTCCGAGTTATCATGCCCTGTAAACCAGCTGATTGTTCTACAGTGTATTTGCTCTGCTGTCAGCTTAGGTGTGTTATTTGATTTGCACTGCATTCTTGACTATGTTTCTGCTTTGCACTGCATTTTTGGTTACTGATGTGCCTTACTGCTATCTACATCTCTGAATGCAACACCCCTAATTGCCCTGTTATTCATCAGTTATTATATGTACCTTCTTGTATCTCTCCCGGGTTGTGCCTGTAAATAGATATCCATATGCCTAGTGTGTTCACCCAATTACCAAAAACTAAATAAATAATCACTACATTTAAACCAACTAATTATGTCTAGGGTAATTAAAGTAGAGTATGCCCCATCTTCTCCCCCATGCTATTCACAGTGTATATGCTGCCCCTGAGAGAGATCGACATTACAGTGTGGTGTTTCACTGCTATACAGATGATACCCAGCTGTATGTCATTTTCACCCATGACACATGACACGGTAGAAGTACAAAATGCATATCTGGCTGAGTTCCAGGACTGGATGACCTCTAACTGGCTGAAGCTCAACCTGGACAAGACAGAGGTGCTGGTGATAGAGCCTGGTCATTGGCACAGCGCAGTGACTGCTGGAGGAGGGCAGCTTGATGCTGGGCTCCACCCCACTTGCAGCATTTGTTAAGGTGAAAAATCTGGGTATGACCATAGATTGACACTTGAAGCTCAGGTGTCATCTGTTGTCTGGAGTGTTTTTTATCGCCTGAGGAATATCATCTGGATTAAAGCCTTAATCTCGCCAGATGACCTGCCCTCACTGGTGCATGATTTTGTAATGTCCATAGTTGACTACTGTAATGCTCTTTACCTCGGGGTTAGTTGAGGGGTTCTGCATTGACTGCAGCTAGTGCAGAATGTAGTGGCCAGGTTGCTGATGGCCTTCCAAGGTCCTGTCCTATGACCCCAGTCCTGTGTGACCTGCACTGCTTGCCAGTGAAGCGAAGAATTACCTTCAAGGTGGGTTTGCTCACCTATACAGCCCTATATAGACTGGGTCCTGGCTACCCACGTAACTTCCTGACTCCTCACCACTCTCGGTGCTCTCTCCGCTCCTCAAAGGAGGGCCTTCTTGCAATTCCCAGGGCTAGGCCGAAAACATTGGGAGACAGCTCATTTGTGGTAGCAGCAGCTGCGCTGTGGAATTCACTTCCAAGATCCTTGAGGAAGGCCCCCTCATTGAAGGCTTTTAAGCGGGGCCTGAAGATACATTTATTTAAAAAGCCTTTTGGGACTTAGTGGTTCCTTTCAGTTTAGTTCCCTAGTGGCTGTATTACATCCCAGTTTAGTTCCCTAGTGGCTGTATTACATCCCAGTTTAGTTCCCTAGTAGCTGTATTACACTGTTTTAATCCACTGTTTTATTTATGTGCTTTCTATATGCTATTGTTGAGTATTGTATTGTTACTGTCTGTACCCTGGACAGCCCCCTGAGCCTCAGGGATAGGGCATTTGTGAAGTAAACTTTTGTTACATACTTACTATCTCATTCCAGCGCTGTAAGGTGATAATTTCATTTTCATTTTATTTGTGACCAATGAGCATTAGCCCATTTACTATGTGGCCCTAAGGGCGCATAAAAAGAAACATTTACAAACACGACTAAAAAGTATCATATAATTATAATAAACTTAAATAAATACAAATATTTCAAACATAAATGTGCAAATGAAAAAGCCTTGGCAAATAAGATGTAGTCAAGTGCAGAATACCAAGGTTTATATTTAAACTCATTTGTTTAAACAAAAACACACCTTTTTAACATACTCAGGGCCAGATATTCAAAACTTTGCACAGGGCTAAATTAGCACTGCCCGGTGGGCAAACTTAGCCGGGAGCACAGAGCAAGCTATACTGAAATGGAAATAGCCCGGTGCTAATCCTGCTGAATATAGCAGTCTAAGGAAGCCGGGCAAACTGGTCTGGGAGTGCAGGGCAAAAATAGCCCAGGAATAAGACAGCACTGAATAAAGCAACCAGGAAGTGCAACCCACAACAACATCACAGTGCACAGCAACGTGAGGGCAGGTACAGACGAACTACATGGCCAATGTGTGTGCCAGCAAATGCATGGACTCAGTACAGCTGCAGGAGCAGCAGATGTGAAAGAACAGTGGTCAAAACTGTATATTATTCCCCATACTGTTAGCACCGTGCTAACACATTAGCGCGGCATTAGCGCTGAGCTAAGCAGTTAGCCCAGTGCAAACACATTTGCCCGGAGCTAAAATGTGCCATATTCAAAAGTGCCATGCAAATGAGCCTACTTAGGTAGTCCCTGGGCAAACAACTGGATTAGTATCTCATTGTAACCTGATTTACATGCAGTTTGCCCAGCGTTACTGCAGGGTCCCACAGAGCCACCTGTAGGTCAGTCTGGAAGTACAGGGGCTGACCAGGTCCAACCGCAGCTCCACCTGTAGGTCAGTCTGGCAGTGCACGATGATAGCTGCAGGCTACATGTAATCAGTACAGCATTGCATAGCATAATGTACCCTAGGGGACAAGACAGAATAGGCACAGGTGGTGGCGGTGCTGCATGCAACTGTCACAATGTAGGGCATGTTACAGTGCACAGCAGACACTATAGTAGCAAGGGGGCCAGTAGTGTGAGGGATACAGCACTGCCTATGGTGTGTAGGGCAGTGATGATGACTGCACTGTACATAGTGACAGGCCCAATCTGCAGGTGTTTACTGACAGTGGACATTACTGTTGCACAGTTGTGTGACCCACAGATGCTGTACCTGTGGCATGGGATGCTCACAGTGACATGTACATTTCTGGCTTTGTGTGCTGTGGCAGTTGTACAGCTGTGCGGTATGTGGCCAAGGGGGCATACATTATCCGACAGGCACACTAGTGTTGGGGTATTCCCAATACTGGCCCATGTGCACTGCATGATGTGTCCCAGCCTTGTGGCCACACCTGGTCTGTGGCACAGCCTGGCCACCCATACGCTCTCCCCTCAACATCCTCCATGCCCACAGTGCTGCATGTATGTGCTGGCATCTGTTCGTGTCCACAGATGTGTGGTCCACAGGTGTGTGCTGTATGGCCACACTGCCATGCTGTCCACTGGTGGCAGGGTCAGCACTTACTGCCTGGCATGGCTGGGACTGGTGGCAGATGATGGCATCATTGTGATGCCATCGGTTAGCAGCATGCTTCCTCTATGTTTGGCTTTATCTATGTGTCATATTTCTTTGTTAGGGTCACGCTAAACCCGCGCAAACACTGCGCAAAGCCAAAGTGTCACTCAAAGCTGATTGCCCAGGGTTAAGACAAGCTTTTCCTGGGCAGTAATTTGCACCGTACTAAGTGTCATGCTAAGTCACGCAAAACCACTTAGCATGGCGCTAGTCGCTGAATATAGCATTGCACCTGTATTCATGTCAGTTTGCCCCTTGCATACATTATAGTTTTGCCCAGCGTTAATGCAGTTTGCCTGTGCTATTTGGCCTTTTGAATATAGCAGACCTGCGCTAATCCCGCGCTAAACCTGTGCAAATGGTTTTTGCCCAGTGCAAAGTTTTGAATATCTGGCCCTAATATGGTTTTTTTCAGCTAAAGAGGTCTGAAGGCTCATTCATATGGCGTGTTCTGCACCACTGTGAGTGGTGTAGAGTTTTACAGCATTGTCACCTCGGTCATGTGAATGCAATCTGCATCGCAGTGTCTGCATGCCTTCCATTTCACCATGATCCCTCTTTTCTTGGGATCATTTAGAGGTGTGGTGGTGTTGGTGTTTTGCGCTGGCGTGTGAACAGCTGGCACCACTCACAATGGTGCCAGATTATTTCCCCTACTGCACTTCAGTGGTTTCTTTTTAAATCAAAACAGATATTTATAAACTTATTTGAAAATTAAAACGTAAATGTTTTTTCAAAACAAAACAAAACATGGGATTCACAGAGAATATAACGGACATCTGACACTGAGGGCATTGGAGTTGAGCTACCCCATCAGATGGAAGAACAATATGAAGGGACTTCCAAAATAACTTGTTTGCTAGATTGTCCAGAATTGGAGACTTTACTATCACATTATGCCAAAGTAGAATGTGATAATAATGTGGAGGAAGTTACCATAATTGAAAGGACAGGTAATTTCAAACATAAATCCACTTATACTCCACAAGTACAAACCCCTGCTGTATTAACATTTGAGAAGTTGGTGTTAAATGACATCAACAAACTAGAAAAAAGTGTTAATTTCAGTAAAAACTAGATTTTATCAGATACAGAAGTCCAGGCCCTTGAGGAGCTTCAAAAAATGATGGGGGATGTAAATAAGGAATCTGATAAAAGGGGGAAATATAGTATTGATGAGTGAAGATTTCTATGCTAGTAAGGTCATGGAATTACTGGATGACATGGACACCTACTGTAGGAATTACTGAGAGGGGACCCCACATCTAAATACTTACTTTTGTTCCACTCACTGATAGATGAAGCCTATGTCAATGGTATGTTAGTAGGTGATGAGGTAACCTATATAAAACCACATGTTCCCATTATTCTGACATTTTATGGGAGTCCAAAAGCATATAAGAATGAGGAAAATCCACTTCTTCACCTGATATTGTCAGGAATTGATTCCATAACCTGCAACTTGGGGAAGTATTTTGATCATTTTTAAAACAATATGTGATAGGAATGAAGTCTCACATAAGAGATACTATGCACCTCCTTCAAAAAATGAACAACTTTACTTGGAAAAACACGTACAAACGGGCCACCATTGATGTTGTTAGCTTCTAAACTTCAATACAGCATACAGTAGGCTTGAAAGCAGTACAATATTACCCATCAAAACCCGTTATGGGGGACCCAGTGCCTAAGGAATTCTTACTAAAAGCATTAGAATTTGGATTGGTGCACAATTATTTTTTGTTCAATAAACAATTCTATAGACAGACCTGTGGCACAGCTATGAGTGCCTCTATGGCACCATCATACACCAGCTTAGCAATGGGTAAGTATGAAGAAGATTTCATCTGGAACAAAAAGTCCAACACATTCGTTGATAAGGTGGTGTGGTGGCACCGCTTTATTGACAACATAGTCTGCATATGGGATGGAAGCAGAGAAGAAGTTGAATTACTCATGTCCACATCAACAATTCTACAGAAAGTTTCAGGTTTACTAGTCAGTTTGAGGAAAAAAGCATAATATTTTTGGATGTTGAACTAAAAATATGTCCTGAGCGTGTAGTTGAAACAGCTGGCTTCAGGAAGCCAACTGCAACAAATACAATTGTCCATGCTACTAGTACTCACCCCAATCATTTTCTGGAATCTATCCTGTATGGACAGCTAATAAGAATTTGAAGAAACTGTTCACATAATGATGGATTTGAGGCACAAGCGAAAGACATGATCCAAAGATTTAGGGAACGTGAGTACAAGGAAGAAACACTCACTACATCTTTCAACAAAGTAAAAGCAATGGATAGAAACACGATGTTAAGACCAAAACTGAGAAACACCAGGGCAAACAAGTACATTGCATTCTCTACAAAACTTAATGACATTTCAGGTAGAGTAGGCAATATTATCTATAAATATTGGCATGTGCTTAAAACTGACACAATATTAATGAGTGAGATAGGAGAACATCCTAGGTTTACCTTCAAAAAGGCAAAAAACTTGAAGGACATATTAACAAAAAATCACTTTAAATCAGATAGAGGATTGAGAGCACAGACTTGGTTACCCCCCAAAACCGAGTGGGTTCTTTAAATGCGGACATTGTAGCGTATGCAAATATGCCCAAGAAGGCAATGTTTATGTACGTCATAACAATCAAAGAATAATTGCCATTAAGGACTTGATCTCATGCAGCACTATGTTTGCTGTTTGTATTATGTGGTACACGTGCAACAAACATCATGTTGGAAGAACTGTGAGACCCGTAAAGACCCAGATTCAGGAACATATCAGGGCAATTATTAATCAGAGTGACAGGAGTCCACTGGGTACACATTTTGCAGAGGTTCACAACTCTGATTCATCTTGTATCAAATTCATTGGCCTTAGAAACAGTGCCACTCCTTGAGAGAGGGGGCGACAAACTAATAGCTTAAATCAAGAAGAAACTATGCTGTAGATGGATTGTATCTTTAGATACTGTACAACCCTTTGGACTAAATGAAGATGTGGACTTTACCCCATACATTAAAAATCCCTGAGTGGGAGATCACGTGATGTGCATGTCCAACTAGCAGCACCACGCATCTGCTCCTGCCCAGAAATCAGCCTTTTCGGTGGAAAGACTACCAAATAAGTGTACTTCTTCTTTATTTACCGATCGTTTCAGCCCTCGGATCGGTCTCAGCAAGATTAGAAGAAAAGCCCCCCCGAAAGCAAAAGTCTTGCAGTGGCTTACCACAGGTCGGACATCAAGGCCTATTGCCACGATGGAAGCAGAAATGCGCCAGGTGCCCACGTCTCATACTCCCCCACAATCACCTGAGAAGGGGCCGAAAAGACCAAAAGGCCATACCGGAGCATCTTGTAAAATACCGGCTACACCAGCTACAACGTCTGCCTCTCTGCCTCTCACTGAAAAAAATTTTATAGAAGAGCTGCATCCCTTCAAGTTAGCATTGCAGGAAATCACAGCAGAATTTAAAAGTATTCGAGGGGAATTGGCAGATACCAACTGGGCAACCGCGGACACTACTGCTCGAGTCTCTTCACTAGAGGGATGTAAATCTAAAACAGATCCTGAGATCACTACATTAAGGCAACGGCTTCACAAAATGGAAGGGAAACTAGAGGATTAGGAAGGCCAAAGTCAAAGAAATAATATTATCATCTTCGGCCTTCCTGAAGAAACAGGGGGCTCGGCACCTATACTTTTTTTACAAAAGATGCTCACTAAGATAGCAGGACCCTCTCCTAACAATACCATTTACATCATAGAGAGGACACACCGCTCATTGAAACCAAAACCTGCCTCTGACAAACCACCTCGACTGTTAATAATAAAATTCCTGAATTACTTGGACAAAACTCATGTTTTGGGGAAGGTCAGAGATCTGCAACAAGTGCTTTGGGAAGGTCAACAACTTAGTTTTGCACAGGATTTGCCTGCTACAGTCCGACAACGTAGGACGGAATATCACCCTCCAGTTTCCAAGCTCTTAGCTGCAGGCATTAAATATAAAGTTCAGTATCTATCGCGATTTGCTGTGTCTGTCTCTGGGTCCTGGCATAATTTCGATACAGCACAACAAGCCCTGTCAGCAGTGCAATCGCTACTTCCAGATCTCTTTCCTCCTCGCTGAGGATTACTGGAGTAAAAGGGAGATTAATGGAAGGAGATATTTTCCTTCGGCTTGAATGTGCAAATTTCACTATTGGGCTAAATAGTGATGTTATACTACGGCCACTAGAGGGCAGCACAACATCACGTTAACAACATCATGGCCTTTGTTTCACTGAGAAGAACTAAGAATAATACTCAGGTCTGCACTTGCGGTGTAATGAAGAGACCCATTGTTTAATTTCTAACTGAGGATACTGAAGATGTAAATAGTTACGCCGGGGGGGGGGACCGGCTCATTCTTGTCAGGGGCTTACAACAACAAAGTATCATTTAATTCTGAGAGGATATATTATTAATAGGTATTGATAGAGAGATTGTTGATGTTCTTTCTGTTTGGTTTTTCTTCATTAAACCTGTCTTTCGGCTGTTTAATGGAGCGGGAGCCCAATGGCAGTTGTTAGTGGGTTGCAGAGCATCATGTGCTATAAAAGAGGGTGGGGGAGTTGCTGCAGCTAATACATGTGCATATTTTTTGATCTCAAGTTTTGTTATGCTCATCTCCATTTGGCCAATTTCAAGCATTGGCAGAGCATTATTGCAGCCGAAGGAAGGCCTCTATGATTCTACTGTGGCTAAAGGGGGAAGGGATATAATGAGGGGTAAAGGGTTAGGTTGGGGGAAATATTGGGATTTCTATCTTTTTGAACTTGTTTATTGGTGGGGTTTTTGTTTTGGGATGGGATGTCCTTATATGGGGAGGGATAAGGGTACACACACTTTTGTTTAGGTGGTTTAAATTGTGGAGAATATGTTATAATTGTGTCAAATTTTTTTTAATAGAACCATATATTGGTTGGATCTATATGGCAATGTACAAAATATGTTCTTGGAATGTGAGGGGTGCCCAATCTCCAGCAAAGAGAACAAAAATACTTTTACATCTGCAAAAACTAGAAGTAGACATAGCGCTTCTTCAAGAGACTCACTTGCCATTCTCCCAGACACTTCTTTTTAGAAGAACCTGGGTGGACCAAGTTTTTAGAACAGCACCAAACTCCCGCAGTGGTGGAGTAGCTATTCTTATAGCCCGTAGACTATCTTTTCGTCTGCTTGATACAATAGTAGACTCACAATATAGGTTTATTATTATTAAAGCCATAATTGGTCACTCTGAAATGGTACTCGGCTCAATCTACGGCCCAACAACAGATGATCCTGCATTTTTTACTTGACTTATGCAACATTTGGTATCATGGTCAAATTATTCTTTGCTGCTTGGAGGTAATTGGAACCTGTCTTTTTGCAATATTTTAGATCGGTCCGGTGCTAACACTTCTCTGTCTCCCAGGCGCAATTAGCCATCCGAGAATTGATGGACACTCTCGGTCTAATTGATCCTTGAGGCCCTTTTCCCTCTAGGAGAGAATACTCCTTTCGCTCAATTCCCCATAATACTTTTTCCAGGATAGATTATTTTTGGGTGGATATTGGGCATCTTTCCTCAGTTGCATCTTGTTTGTATCTTGCCAAGGTCATCTCAGATCACCATCCCACTTTGCAACACTGGGGTCCAGGCCCTAATGCAGTTTGAAATAAAGTATGGTGGTTTAACCACCAATTGTTGAAATCTAGAAAACTTCAATCCCACCTCCAAAACTTCCTCTTAACCTTTACTAACAATAACGTACCTTCCATGCCTAAACTAGATATTCTTTGGGGGGCATTAAAGTGTACTCTTAGAGGTGAGATAATTAGATTAGCGACCATAGGAAAGAAAATAACCGCACAGGTAACATCTCACCTTCTCCAAGAGATACGATCTGTGGAGCTATCACTTCCCCCCTCCCCTACCCAAACCACCCTTACTAATTTGGAAATTCTTAGAGATTGTTATAATTCTCTATTGACAGATAAAGCTGAATATCTTCTTCAAAAATCTAAGGTTCGGTACTTTGACCAGGGAGATAAGGCAGGCAAACTTCTTGCCCTTCATCTAAGGGCCCAAACTGTGGACAGAATAATACCTTCCATTTATAATGCAGCTGGTCTCATAGTTACCTCCCCTCAGGATATTCTCCTTCATTTTCAGCAGTAGTATTCCGATCTGTACTCCCAGCCCGGTACTCCATTTAATTCTTTAGAAGTGGAACACTTTCTACAAAATGTAACACTTCCTTTTTTAGACAATCAGCAAGTGGAATATCTAAAGGCTCCTTTACTGGTGTCAGAAATGTGCTCTGCTATTGATGCATTACCACTGAATAAAACTCCGGGACCAGATGGATGTACTGCAGAATTTTATAAAGCATATAAAAGACAATTAGCCCCTATTCTTCTAGACACTTATAATTACATCTACAAACATGGTGTTTCAGACTACTCCCTTACAAAAACCACAATGGTAGTTCTTCTTAAACCGGGGAAAGATCCTCTTTTTGTCACTAATTACCATCCTATCTCTCTAATAAATGTTGATCTTAAAATACTAGCAAAGATTCTAACTAACAGACTGGCAAAAGTATGGCAATGCCTAATAAGCCCGGAGCAGGTGGGATTTGTGACTGATAGGCACTCCTCGGATCATATGCAGAAGCTTAGCCACCATATTTTTGCATCTAGGGACTCCTCGGTACCTGTCGCCCTGGTGTCCCTGGATGCAGAAAAGGTTTTTGATCGGGTGTCATGGGACTATCTGTTCTATCTCATGCCTAAGTATCGTATTCCCCAACAGTTCATTCAATGGGTAAAGGTTTTGTACACCCTACCAACGGCTCACGGTCTCTGCAATGGTATGCTCTCTAATACCATAGCCTTGAACCAGGGCACCAGACAGGGTTGCCCCCCTCCCCCTTTTTATTTAATCTTTATATAGAACCACTCATTCATTATATTAATATTTCCCCTTCAATTCAAGGTATTTCTGTTGGACCCCATCAGTACAAGCTGTCAGTCTATGCAGATGACATACTACTTCACATTTCATACCCCTCTACTTCAATAAAATCTGCTTTATCTATTATTGAACAATCTGGAAAATTCTCTAATTATAAGCTTAATATAACCAAAACGGAGGTGATGCCTTTAAATCAATACACTTTTTCCTCGGAAGTGATGCAGTTAGGTCTAAAATGGGTTAACAATAATATGAAATATTTGGGGATATATCTTTCCACTGATAATTCACAAATGAAGCAATATAATCTAGACAAAATCTTATCCCAAATTAGTAAGGATCTTAATCGTTGGGTTACACTTCCTCTATCTTCGTGGGGAAAGATTAATGTAATAAAAATGAATGTTCTTCCCCGGTTATTATATCCCCTTTATATGACTTATCTGTTTCTCCCTAAATCCTGGTTCCTCCAGGTGAATCGCATAATAGCTAATTTTATTTGGGGAAAAAGAAACCCGAGAAGAGTGATTGTAAAACTCCAGTGTAGCAAAGTTAATGGTGGTCTGCAGCTACTGGATTTTCTTCTTTATTATTACGCAATCACATGTTCGGTACTATTACGAAAGACTTAAGAGATGTTGGTTGAGGTCTATCACATCTATGTCCCGCAATGGCTTCAAATCGAAAGTACACTATGCTCTTCCCATGAAATAGATATAGGTACTCTCATTTATGCAGCACCTAGGAATATTCCTAGAGCTTTACATTGTACGCCCATAGGGCCCACTCTCAGGGTCTTTACTAGGATAAATGCCAAATTTCATTTATCTTTACAGAAAGATACTTCACAGCCAATTCTTAGAAATCCCAACTTTAAGATTGGTGGTAAGCCTCTAAATAAAAAATTCTGGCCTTTCTATTCCAAAATTAAAGTGATCGATCTACTAAGCGATCAATGTTTGTTGACATTCCAAGAGGTAAGAAATAAATACCAAGTACCTGCTGATTATGTTTTTAAATATCTTCAGTTGTCCCACATGCTTCACTCACATTTTGGGTTGAGGTCCTGGAACCAATATCTATCTGGACCTCTGTTACAAACTATCTCATCACACCCTACATTGCAATTCATATCCTACTTTTATCATCTCCTGAGAGAACATCTGGAGCTACAAAATTGCCATCCACAGTATGTGTGGGACCAAATATTGCCTATTTCTGCTTCCGAGGAGAGGCCCTGGGCTAGTATTTGGCAACATTTATACCAGGATGTGAGATGGGATAGATATCATTTATTACAATTTTTTGTCATCCATGATTTATACTATACCCAGGTTAAATTACATAAAATGGGCTACTGCTCAAATTTATGCTTCAGATGTGAGGCGTTGCCCGGTAATTTATTGCATATACTATGGGAATGTAACAAGGTAGCACCCTTTTGGGCAACTATCAAAGATAACTTAGATCCCCTGTTGGGCCTTTCTGATGAATTTACACCCAAAATTTATATTTGGGGTAATTATGGATCAGTACTACTGAGGAAGCAATGTAAACATATGGCTATGATATCCTTGTGCGCAAAAAAAATTATTTTACAACACTGGCTCAACCAAACAATACCCTCCAGAGCTGAATGGATCAAAGAAGTTATCTTTGCCTTACAGGCCGAAAATAATTATAGCTCAGATGTCAGATAGACTTCATTACTATAATGAAGTGTGGGCCCCTCTGCATACCTTACTAACAGTCTAACTATTTTAATGTATTAGTTGTCTCTGATAATTTGGGCATTTGATTAAGGATGTGTAATTCTCCTCATTATTTCAAAGTGTTGATGTGTCCCGGGGGGGAAGGGTGGGGGGTATTAGGGCTGAAGGTGGGGGGATGGGTGGAGGGAAGGAAGGAGGGTAGAATAGGTACAATAGTACCTAATGTATTAATCTCTCTTTTCTATTTCTTCTCTTTTTTTTTAGTACTTCAATACTCCGTATAGAAAATACTTTTAAATTATAGATCGTAGAAACCTGATGGAGAATCCTAACATAATAGATGTATGCAACTCCTGTATTTTTTCCTTTTTTCTCCTTTTCCTTTGCAACTGTAACCACATTGAATGTTCCTTGTGGCTGCAAAAAATATAACTCAATAAAGTTTATTTAACTGCAAAAAAAAAAACCCCTGCGTTCTCTACCATGGAGTTAGCACAATTAATTTCTTGTATGTATATTTTTCTGTGAAAATCCTTTAACCTGTGTCGTGTCAATATATGTCAGTTTGTCTCTGTATTAGAATGTTTTGAAGCATTATGCTTTGTTTTGTTTTTTCAGGTCTTGCAGTTCGCAGGCATGAAATCTCTCTCTCTGGCTTAACCTGGGACTTTTCTGTTTTGGAAAAAAATGATTTGACTTTCCCAGGCACCAGCCTGGTTAAAAAGTCACATAGTTATTAAACTATTATCCTGTGACCTTTATTTCCTAATGTTGCTTTCATTACTTTGTTTCAACTTTCATCATCCTTATTAAGTTATGTACCTGGAAACCTGGTTTCCTTTTTCTTCCTCCTTCCCCCAGACCTTTCCCTTTACCTTTTGACCTCCCTCTTCTTACTTCTCTCTCATCTTTTTTTCTACCCTCCTCTTACCAGGATTGGTTCCATTACATTGTTACTATTGAATTTTTATATTGTTCAATTTTACCTTTGTTTTAGTATGACTCACTGAAATTATTGGTATTGTATGTACATATCACTTTAAGAGTACACCTATACAGGTAAGTGATTGTGGTTGTTGGACACACCCCTGATAAAGGCCTAATTGTTGGGCCAAAGTACTTGGGACCCTCTCTTCCAGCAGAAATGTGTGTTGTGCATTGAAAAAGAAATACCTGCCTTGTAAGTCATACGTTTTGGGCTTTTTATTGGCCTAGAGTGCTTTACAACTTTGTTCTCTGTGGATTGTTTGGGATTTGCATCCCTGTTCTAGCACCCTGGATCAGACCCTTGTCACACCTTCTTTTTTGTGGAGGACCACTCACAATGGTGCCAGATTATTTCCCCTACTGCATTTCAGTAGAATTCCCACCCTACTGGAAGACTATTCACAATGCAGAAATCTATTCTGCTACACCTAAAAGCCCTGTTGCATGAAGGCTCATTGGGAGTGTTTCACAAACTGCAGGTTCATTGTTGGGGATAGGATAGGAGTGATGAATTTACATGCTATGTAATCAAGGTATAAAGGACTGTTCTAGGGATAGTGCCAGCACACCATGAGGCTACAAGGAGACACCATAGCAGCATCGGGAGGGGATTCTGATTCATGGAACAGATACTGAAAAGGCAGGCAATTCGTGAAAGTAATCTAAGCAGCATCTCTGTGGTGCAGTAGCAGGGGAGCTCTCAATGTTTTGTGTAACTGCTGAAAAACTCAGCAGCATCAGAAACTAGTCAGCTGGCAGGGAGACGGTATAAACACTTGAAAGGGAAGTGTCTTTAGGATGACTGATTGTGGAGCGATTGTGTAAACCATAAGGGCTGCATTTTGTTTCCTTCTGGAAAGGGGCTTGTTGGGGCTACATAGAGTTTTTTTTCTGTACTGCAAAGGCAGGGGTTTGTCTTGATGGGCTTTGAAGGGGTGCCAGTGGATTGTATGGGTGGTGGCAAACAAACATACTAACTAAGCTGTTCTCTGATGAGTAATAGTTGCTGCATAGGCTTTTGATTGTTGTTTTCTTGTTTTATCTACACACAGCAAGGAAGGCTTTCTCCCACTTGCTCTCTCTCCAGGTCAGACTACGAGGGTCACGTGGCTGGGGAAGGACCAACCGGGACCAAGCAGTAAGTCTTGCCCAATTCAGCAAGTGCAGTGCAGACCAGGAACTCCTGCCTGAAGAATGTCCCAAGGCGAGGTTAAAAGGAAGTATTCCTAATGTATTCCACTTATGTTCATGTCACAGAACATGAGCAGAACAGAATAGGAGTGCAACAGGTGTAAGAATGGCATCTTAGGCATTGGCAGACATCCACAGACAATAGCAGGCACGCAAACAAATCTGCCTGTCCAGTCAGGTAAGGTAGAATACCTGTATACTTGTTGCTACCTGTGTTAAGGAGTACAGGAACACTAAGCACCTATTAAGGAGGGTACTGATAGAACACCCTATTGAGGGTTAAGGTAAACAGAGACAAAAAGGTAACTAAAAAACTATCTTGGGTAAGGATGAAAAGGGAGTGGCAGAGAAGAAACTTAAAACAAAACCTTTAGAGGGTAAAAGTAAGCAGAGGGAGACTTAAAAAACATATCTAGGGTAAGTATAAAAAGGGAAGAACAAAGAGGTAATGTAAAAAACCTTATCTAGGGTCAGGTGACAAAAAGGTAGGCTAAATAAAAATGAAACAGCAGTAAAGTCCTATTAAAAGTGTAAGGGGGGAAGTTAATTGGTGCTGCCCCATCTGTGTGCACCCTTCTGAGCTGAAGCAGGAGGTCACTAGATGCCAGGCTGAGCTGGCTAGGATTCAGGGGCCTCTGCCCCCACCCATGAGCCACCAAGTCCACCACCATTACTTACCTCAGAAGGTGCCAAGAAGGGAGTCAGTGGGACTATGGTGGGCTTCAGGAGGGTGTGGTGGGAGAAGGGAACACATTCCTCAGCCAGTGCCACTACACAACTCTGTCACTGCTCTGGCAGGATGGGACTGCTGAGATGAGACGCCTGGGGTAGTGGCAAGGGAGGATGTGGGGGTCCTCCAGTGGGAAGCCCCAAGGTGGGAAACAGAGGTCCACAGCAGAAGAGGATGCAACTCCTGATTGGGCTGGCTTAATCATTAGGGGGGTAGTTTGGAAAACAGCATGGGAGGGAAGGAGAAACGTGAGATGCCTACCTCCTTGGGCCAGAGGGATGGGGAGTGGATCCTTAGGATAACTAGGGTGGTGGGGCAGGAGGAGAGCTGGATGCCATTGTCCATCTTGGGGCAAACAGTCTGGCAAGGGACACAGCAGCAGTGGTACAGGATAGGTTTAGGGAGCTGGGAAGGGGCCTCAAGCAGGTAGAACACATGGTGACCTTCATTGATGTGCTACCTGTGTACAGCCAATGGGAGGCTAGGGAACACTGCACCACAGTCTTCAAAGACTGGTTGAAGGCGTGGTGCAGGGAGGAATTTGGCTACATCAGGGACTGGGGTCCTACTTGGAGAGATAAAGGCCTGTACAAGGGTGATGGCCTCCATTCGTCCATCCAGGAGTGGAACTGCAGTCCTGGGTGGAAGATTTAAATGCTACTTCAGTGGGCATTTAAAGTAGCCAAGGGGGGGGCAGAAAAATGAGGGAGACAGTCAATACCCCCTTAGAAAATTGAACAGCAGAGTGGAAAAATCCAAGGACAATAATTCTCCAGGGGTAGAGGGGAGTAGTGACAAGGGGGAATGGAGGGGAGGCTCAGGAGGTGGCTCTAAAGCTGAGAGAAAAATTAGGGAAGTTGGACACAGGGAGGATAAAAAGGGGAAGGATAGTAGTAGGGAAAAGGGAAGGATGGAGGCAAGTCTAAGAATTTAAAAAAATAAACAATGAAATAAAATTTTAATTTCAGGGAGCTGACAATAATTCATTACACCAACTAGAAAGACTAGCACTAACCTTATGCAAAAATCTTACTGACTGGTTTCTAGGACAGGAGGCTCTTCAAGGTTGATGGATTTCAACTAGAAAAAGAAGGGGCCTGCATACTTGAGCAGAAGTTGATATCTTCATAAGTGAATGTCTACATAGGGGCTGGAGGTTCTTTGGGTTGGCTTAAAGACAAGGTCCAGTGCCTTTATCCATGTTGGGGGTAGTGTACAGACCACCAACATAGGGAGGAATTGGACACAGTTTGGGGAGAGGTCATTGGCAGAATAGTAGTGATTCTGGGGGACTGTAATCTGCAAGATGTAGACTGGAGGATTCTGGCCACAGCTACAACTAGGAGCGAGGCCACCAGAGATTCCTTGCAAGGGGCATTTCGTAGGCAGCTGGTTACAACAGAGGTGGAGCACTGCTGGATCTGGTACTTATGAACAGGGACAGCATTGCAGACACTAAAGCTGGTAGCCCCTTGGGTACAAGCTATCATCGTGCAATGTGGTTTGTCATACGGATTGGACAGGAGAAAAAACACGCTAGGATAAGTATCCTGGATTACAGGAGAGCAGATCTTAAAGAAATGGAAGACTTCTTTAGGAAATACCTTGAAGGGGAAGATAGCTGAGAGGGGAACTACAATGGAAAAGGATAAAGGAGGGAATAACTAAGGTAACGGTAAGCTGTTTAAAGGAAGTAAGCAAGGGTAACAGGTGAAAGAGACTACTGTGGTTCTCAAAGGAGGTGGCTAATGTAGTAAGGGAGAAAAAAACAGCTTTCAGGAAGTATGAGAAGACCCAAATGGAGGTCTCTATCAAGTATCTTACAGGGAGGAACAGGGTGCAAGAATACACTATTTTTAAGTGAAAAAGATGCTCCAGGACTAGAGGGCATGGGATGAAGTTGGAGGGAGGACGATTCAGAGGAAATGTGAGGAAGAATTTCTTCACAGAACGGGTGGTGGACAAGTGGAACACCCTGCCTGAGGAAGTGGTGGGGGCTGAAACAATCACGGGATTTAAGAATGTGTGGGATAGACATAAAGGAATTCTGGAGGTCAGGGGTAAGGGGCAACAGAGTTCTAGGAAAACATAAACTGAAGCTACAAATTCAAATGGGCAGACTAGGTGGGCCATAGACCCTTATCTGCCAACACTGTCTGTTTATCTATGTATCTAGATAGGGAGGTCTATCTAGATAAACAAAGAGAGACAAGAAGGAGAGTAAGGACAGCAAAGGCTCACACTGATGAGATCACCCAGGAGATCAAAAAAGGGAATAAGACTTTCTTCAGGTATGTGAAAGAAAAGAGGAAGGCAGGGGTGGTATAGTGAGGATGGAAGACAGTGAGAGTCTGCAAGGATTGGAAGCCCTAAAGGAAAACAAGGCAGTGGGACCAGACGGCATCCACCCAAGGGTACTAAAGAAACTCAGCACTGTGCTAGCCACCCCTCTGGCAACACTATTCAGCACATCATTGCAGATGGGGGTGGTTCCAGAGGGCTGAAGGAGGGCTGATG
Organism: Neoceratodus forsteri; assembly: GCA_016271365.2. NCBI lineage: Eukaryota > Metazoa > Chordata > Ceratodontiformes > Ceratodontidae > Neoceratodus > Neoceratodus forsteri. The sequence goes on along the minus strand of CM057459.1, from coordinate 91,366,482 downwards.
TGGTCCCTCTGTACAAGAGTGGCAGCAGAGAGTAGGCTAGCAATTACAGACCAGTCAGTATCACATCAGTGGTGGGGAAACTATTGGAATCCCTGCTGAAGGAAAGATTGATGGAGTACCTTGAGGCATATGAGCTGCAGAACCTCCTGCGGCATGGTTTCATGGGAGGAGGTTCATGTCAAACAAAGTTCATAGATTTCTTTCACTGGCTAGGGCAACTGGGGAGGTGTATTAGGGGAGGGCAGAGGTTGTGGCCTCTCTGGACTTCAGTAAGACCTTTGACACTGTACCACACAGGAGGCTGATAAAGAAACTTAGAAACCTGTGAGTGGGGGAGAAGGTGGTGAGCTGGGTAACTAACTGGTTAAAAGATAGGAGGCAGAGGTTGGCAGTAAACAGCAGTCACTCAGGGGATGAGAGAGTGACCCGTGAAGTACCACAGGGATCAGTAATAGGTCCTGTCCACTTCAATGTCTTCATAGGTGACATTGCTGAGGAACTAGAGGGGAAGGTGTGTCTCTTTGTGGATGACAAAAATATCTGGACGCACAGAGGGGCGGAGAGAAAGCAAAGGAATCTGGGGAAACTAGAGGAGTGGTCTAGGGAGTGGCAGCTGAGTTTCAATGCCAAAAACTGCAAAGTCATGCACCTGGGGCAAGGAAACCTGGGGACTATGTGTAAGATGGAGGAAAAACTTCTAGTTACCAAGCAAAGAGAGGGACCGTAGGGTAGTCATATCAATGATTTCAAGGTGGCAGGGCAGTGCAACATGGCAGGAGGTAAAGCTAGCCAGATGATGGGATGGGGGGGGGGATTTCTAGCAGGAGAAGGAAAGTTGCATTGACTCTGTATTGCTCACTTGTGAGACCCCACCTGGAGTACTCCGTTCAGTTCTGGAAGCCGTACCTCTGCAAGGACATCAACAGGGTGGAGGCGTTCCATAGAAGGGCTATCAAAATGATGCAGGGGTTGCATGAGAAACCAGATGAGGAGAGGTTGCAAGAGCTCAACACGTACTCCCTGGAGGAGAGAAGAGTGAGAAGGGACATGACAGAGACCTATAAGTACATCACAGTGATAAACAAGGTGCAGGAAGGGAATCTCTTTAACAGGGGGAGGAGCACCAGAACACAGGGGTGTACTGTGAAGCTGGAGGGGCAGAGTTTAAGTGAGATGTAAAGAAATACTTCTTCACACAAAGGGTGGTGGATACCTGGAATAGCCTGCCAGAAGAGGTGGTGGGGAAGACAGTGGGGAGCTTCAAACACACATGGGACTGGCACATGAGTATAATAAGCAGAGGTAAAGGAGGAGGGAGGTACACCTGTAACCAAATAGGGTCATGGGTGTAGTAATAGGCAGGGTAAATAGGGCAGACTAGATGAGCATACTGGTCTTTTTTTTGCTGTCACATTGTATGTTTCTAAAAGGAATTAGTCATGCATTCCACACCTGTGGACCAGCAAACCAAGCAGAGTTTCTTCCATACAAGGTCCAAATGCAAGGAAGGCACATTGAAAAAGCACTTGAAGACTGCAACCCAGGTCTGGAAACACACACATCTAAACAGTTTAAGATGTAAAAAGGGCAATGATCCTTAATACAGTTGGCTGTGAATTGTAGAAGATGTAATTTCCTTCTATTGTGAAGGATGTCAGTTTAATTGTCTATACATTGAACAATGGTGAGTGGAATATGAACAACAGAAAACTGACCTGCCAGTTTTATTTTATAGCATGTCTAGAGTCTTTGTGGTATGGATGGATTGAATGATAAAACAATCTTTGTAGTCCAGAATGGGCAACATTTAGGCCTGAATAACATTTAAAGGGAACAGGAATTGATTACTTATGTGAAGCTGTTTGAAATGTCTCTATTTTCATAAATTATATTCATACCGCTAAAGTATTCCTATTTAACATGTCTGCATAAAAGCTGAAGCTGTCAGTTGTGTTTATATTGTTTCTTTGTGGACAATATTCTGTGCAGTTCCTTTCATGGAACCAAGAATTTGGAGGTTTGACTAGGTCACTTCATGGTTTCAGAACCATGGGAACTGTACTGATAAGTTCATGCTCATATTTCCGAACCATGAAGTGACATAGTCACAACTCCAAATTCTTGGTTCCATGAAAGGAACTGCACAGAATGTTGTCCATACAAAGAAAGTAATACAAAACACAACTGACAGCTTCAGCTTTTATTCAGACACAGTTAAAGAGGGGTCCTTTAGAGGTATTAATATAATTTATGAAAATAGAGACATTTCAAACAGCTGCACATAAGTAATCAATTCCTGTCCCCTTTGACATGGCCTTTTGACAGAATTTTATGGTTTCTAAACAGAGAACAAATCATTGGATTCAATTTATACATGCAGAGTTAATGTGTTCACACCAAGAAAGATTACTATCAAGCAGCAGGCCTAAATATTTATAGGACCTGACCTGCTCAAAGGTGACTCCCTTAAAAGTAAAGATGATATGAGCTGGGTCAGTCCCCATTGAACTCATTGGTCCAAAATGTATACATGTAGGGTCTTCTTCAACATTTAGCACTACTTTGTTATCCAATAAATAATTCTGAGTCATTAAAAAAACTATGATGGAATCATTAGCATGTAACTAATACTGTATGTTAAATGCAAGAACTTATCAGCTTGACTCAGCCCGAAAATTATTAACATAAATGGTAAAAGAAGAGAGTCCAGGACTGAACCCCGGAGTACTGCTTTAGGAACAGTATTGAACTCTATAGAATAAGTAGTTTTTTAAACCACAACAATGTATCCACAGAACATCCCAAAAAACTAAGTCTATCAATCAAATGATGATTGTCCACAGCATCAAAGATCTTTGAAAGGTCAGTAAATACAGCAGCAGTCTTCTGTTCATTATTTCCAGCCAGCGTAATATCACTACAAACATGAAACACTGCAGAGGCTGTGCTGTGATCTTCTAAAAGCCTGGCTGACAGCTATCCTAAATATCAAATTTACTTAGATGTCCACTGAGTTACTTATTAGGCAGAAATTTCAAAGCCTTTGATACCATGGACAACACAGAAATGGGTCAACAGTTAAGTTCGCCCAAAGAACTGGATTTGTGAATAGGAACAAATCGCCTTAATGATCTTGCATCCAGAAGGAGTATTACCTAATACCCACTGACAGACTCAAAAATGTAAGTGGATGGAAAATTTGGAAGACTGCGTACTTTAAAAAATAATTTCTAGGCCAGCCCAGTGGCGAGGAGGGCTGAGGCATTGGCACCTTATCTCCTATCATACCGGTGACCCACGTTTGGAAATGGATACAGATCGTTCAGGGGTTGGCCGGGGAGGGAGAACTGAGCATCCCCACTGATGGCTCTTCTCCTTCCAGGAGGTGGGTAGTGTGACCTGCTGCTTGCCTGCCACTTGGAAGTGTCCAGGTGGTAGCACAGCTTAGGCACACAGTACACAACCAATCAAAGGAGTTTGAGGACGTCTCCACGGAGGTGGAGCTCATCACTATGCCATTGCACATAGTGTGGTGTAGGGGAACAGAAAATGTGAAAGAGGTTGGTGTGTGCTATATGAAGCCCTGACCACATATCTCCATTCCACACTGTCACCCGGTCTTCAGCCCAAATCTGGATGCTGGGTCTCAGGTGGGGAGAACAGCCTTCCCCTTCCTGGCTTTGCCACAGTGGGCAAACCATGGGGGATCTGGGACTCAAGGCATGGGAGAGAAGAATGCCAGATAAGAGGAGGTGGGAACAGGCTGAGAGCCCAACCATGCTGACCAGCAGGTAAAAAGCTTTGTGGAAAATATTTTTATTTTTAATATAGTACCATCTATCTTGTCCCAATTATTCATGAATGCCCTGGAGCCATCATTAAGTCACCTTGTCCCTTTGAAGGAACCATAGGGGACTGTCATTTTTCCTGCAACTCAAATGTTAAATGTTGATGTCATTTTTAAGTCTGGATGAGTACCACCAGTGAGTACTAGACCACATCATTGTTAACAGCAGTCTAAATCCATAACTTACTTAAACATGAAACAACCCTGCTTGTTAAATATGTTGCTACTGATATTTGTTTTTTGCCAAGACCAGCCTAGAATGTGAATACTTGTAAACAAAAACTAAAATGCACAACTGTTATCAAAGGGACTATCACAAGTTTTAGTTCTCTGAATATCATTTGTTGTGTCCCAGGCTGGAAATCTGAAAACATGGTTGGTGTATATATATATATATATATATATATATATATATATATATATATATATATATATATATATATATATACATATAGGATGTGTCTTGTGGTTTTTGAAGTAATGTCAAGAAACCCTGAGGAAACCAGTAAAAACCAAAGGGCCAGCTATTCAAAGGGCACAGAAGCTGTCATAGATGCATTTTCAAAGGTGCATGAATTGTTACGACAGTTTCTATGATTTGCGGCAACTTGCACCATAAAAGTGATGCATCACTTTTTTAGTGCAAGTAGCACCATATTTGCACAAATCACTGCAACTGAACACAAAAGTTAGACTACTTTGGAGATTGTCTAACAATGAGGACCAGGTTTGGGAACTGCAGCTAGAACATGTTGTAGATCGCCAGGTCCTTTGAAAATCTAGTACAAACAGCTCAACATAGGTCTGTTCTTAGGTTAGTTAAGGCACTATAGACACAGTAGCATGGGTGTTAGAAGGTCTGGCATGTTAATGAGGGGTTCACTGGTGTAAGTGGAAAATGACATAGAGGTCTCAGTACCTGTTCTCCTCTGGTTCGGAATGGTCCTCTTGCTGCGATCATTTCATAGAGAGTTACCCCCAAAGTAAAATAGTCCACCGAGTAATCATATTCTTCACCTTTCAATAACTCTGGAGCCATAAAACCTATGGTTATTCAAAAAGAGATAAAACAGATCACTATGGCAGTTAGCACATGAGCATGCAATGTTAAGAAGATTGTCTGGTTTCCAGCATTAAATTCACAGTGGGCAAAAACAGACCTCTATTCAACAAAATTCCTCCAATATTTGAATTTCAGGACCTTCCATTTTCTATTACTGAAGATATTTCGTTAAAAACTGGAGCTTTCTCCCTTAGAGTGTATATGTTCACATTGCTTATTCCTGCTGTGAAGTCATAATCCTTTGCTTGTGACACTGTAACCTCCTCCCAATTGGGGACTTACCTTTCAGCTCCCACCCAATGCGCTGCTGCTGACTTCCCCTGAGCTGTGCTTTACCCTCAGTCCCTCCCAGACTGCAGCCACAGGACCGAGGGCTGAACAGGACGACTTCTGCAGCTTCTTTTCAGTGCAGAAAGTACCTCTCTCACCATAGCCAGAGCTGCAGAAAGTACTTCTTTCACCCTAGGCAGAGCAGCAGAAAGTACCTCTCTCACCATAGCCAGAGCTGCAGAAAATATCTCTCACCATAGCCAGAGCTGCACTTAGTTATTTGCTCTCTTGGCAACCATGACTGTGGCAGAGGGTCCAGAGAGACACAGACCCCTGTTATCACCTCTCTTTGGCACAAGCAGCAGATGTTAGTGGCCAAGGCCATATGAGACATTGCTCCCCAAACTCCAAAGATTTCTATCAGGGTTAGCGAGCATAATGAAGGAGCCAGTGACATTTCTGGTAGCTCTCCAAGTTGCACAGTCAAACTGACGCACCCTAAAACCAGTCTTCCTAGGGAACATCACTTCAGGAGCACCCAACTATGCTCCTGGAAACATAAAATTTGTCAGCAAAAAAAAAAAGGACCATTTGGCCCACCCAGTCTGCCCAGATGTTCTCTGCCTAATCTGTCTCACAGACCTTAACTGGTCTCTGGTGACCCTCCCTCCTCCCAGCCTGTTTTCTAATACACCCCTATGTCTATCTCATGCATGCTTGAAGCCCCTCCTCCCAACTGTTTTTGCCTCCATCACATCTGCTGGCAGTCTGTTTCAGGTGTTGGTTCTACCACCCCTTCAGTGAAGAAATATTTGCTCTCATCTCTCTTAAACTTCCCAACTCCAGCTTCATTGCATGCCCCTTTGTTTGGGTGCTCCTTCTCATTTGAAAGAAATGTCCTTCCTGCACTCTGTTCACCCCCGTGAAGTACTTGTAGGCCTCTATCATGTCACCTCTCACTCTCCTGTTTTCCAGGTCGTACGTGTTTAGCTCCTTCAGTCTCTCCTCATATGGCTTCTTGAACAACCCCAGCACCCTACTCTAGACTGCCACCACCCTGTCTATGTCTTTTCTGAGATGCAGCCTCCAAAACTCGACAACCTGCTCCAGGTGGGATACAATTTGCAGCTGCACTGGGTGGGAATCAAGCCCAGGCCAACTTCCTGGAAGCAGCTATACTAATATATCACCACCGCTCTTCCACTACCTGACCCCCAGTCCCACCAGACAGCAGCAGGGACTGGCAAGTACCGATCAAGCCTGCTGGAAAGTGCACCAACTGATGTGGAAGTTTATTAAAAATAAACAAAGAACTTCATAGGAGGCACCATTTTTATTGTGTCTCTGGCCCCAGGACTGCATGATAAGAGGACAGCAGAAGCGGCTCAGGAGAAACAGCCAATCCTGAGCTCAATTTTGCATGGCAGAAAGCTACAAGATGGATCAGGTTTCAGTGGACTTTCTGTGCATGCTTTCCCTGTGAAACTGATATCCACTGAGAGGGTTTAGCAAAAGTGACGATGTATGATGGATCAGCCAATTAGAAGTGATAACCAAATGTGTGCAGTTGGAGAAACATGAGAGCTGAAGCTCAGATTTGCTTTGGAGAGATAAGGAGTCAGACATGTAAGTGATTCAGTCTAAAACCATTTGGTTGACAACTGCCTGTTTAAAATTTCTGCACAGAGATTTTTTGTTTAAAAATTGAACTGCATTGGCCAACCTGGTGGCCCAGTGGCACATTGCACTTGTGTACCGGTGATCTGAGTTCAGGAGTCAACTTGAAATGCCATGCGGGGAGTCGGGTCTGGCCACAGCAGCTGCCATCTGGCAGTGCATTGTAGTCAGGGAGGGTTGGTGCTGCATGACCGCTGTGGCAGCAACCCCTGTGGTGGGTCAGGGGAGCTTGATCCCACCACAGGAACGTTGCTGCATGCATCCAAGGCCCAGATGCTGATGCACATTAAGGGAGGAGGGAAGCAAGGAGAAGAACAGGGGGAAAAAACATGGCACCGTCTCTATGATGGCCTAGGTTTCCCAGCTCCCCTGGGTCCTAGAGCCTGGCAGCACTAGATCTTAGCTCACTTAGTGAGCTGCCTTTGGGGGAGGATGGCCCACCCTCTGGGGCCTTGCCATTGGGGAATAAGCATGGGGGAATGCTGGCTGGGTGGTGGAGTCCCAGGGTGATCCGGGTACCAAAAGGGCCTGATCATGGTACATCCCTGGAACCTAAGTAGATACCTGGCAGGGCATGGTCAGGGGAGAACATATATCTTAAAATTTAACTGCACTAAAGTGCCTTTGCAGGACTTTGCTGCACTGGAGCAACAGTTGCTTTGTTTAAGCTTCAGTATATCTGAAATATGCGCACTGCCTTGGAGTGATTCCAAAAATGAGAGAGTGGTAAACCACTGTTTTTCCTGTTGCTGTCAAGACTTGTCCTGACAGAGGATCTATCCATCAAAGGCCTTGAGTGACTGTTTGCCTTTTGGGGTCAGTGAAGGCAAGTCTTTGTGTGGTGAGGATGTGCTGGGTATCAAAGATATCAGAGACCAGCACAGTCCACACTCCTCACTACCCAGAATTGAGTGCATTAGGTACATTGCACCTTTAGCACAGCCTGCATCTGTATATACCAGAGGAAGAGATCACAATGGAGCCAGCTTATTGCAGGTACTGTGAAAGGTTGTGAGTACAGATTCAGTACTTCAGTAAGGGCATAGCAAGTTCAAACCTGGCTACAGTAATTCACTGAGCTTTAATCAATTTTTGTATTCATTTTTCTTCAATTTTGTAGGAGTACTACTGGTGCATGGCCAACATCAGACTCAATTACAGTACAGTGCTAGTGCACCCACCCTTCATAAAGTGCTGCTCAAAAAAAGCCTGCAAATCATTTTAAGTTAGTACATTTTCTTACTCACTTGTTCTCTGTTCTCCTCATTCCATCATTTTAAAAGAGGATTTTTGGTCTTGTCATTGGGCTGAGCCATTCACCTGATTGTATTGTTTATTTTTTTTGTCTTGAATTTCTCTCATTCCTTTCCCCATCCAGAGCTTCTTCCTGTCCCCCAGTAAATACCCTTTGGTTTTTGAATTGCATTTACTGCATACCAATTATTGGGTTTTGTTTCTTTGCATGTTTCTATGGGAACTTCCACCACTACAGACACAAGACCTGATTTTTTTCAGAAACTGTGGCTTGAACATCATCAGCAAGGAGATCAGTCCCATCATTCATGTCTTGTGTGTTGCTGTACAATGCAGGTAACATGCCATGGTAAATTGTACAGTGATGCAAAAGGTGAGTCAGACAGGTGCCCTTTGTTGACTTTAATGTTCATTTCATATTTGGGGTCGGACATCTTGGTAAATCAATTTTTATTTATTTTCACAAACCAGCCACACAATCCTTTTCCTTTTTTGTATTTATTTGCAATTTTTATAACCACTTGAACTCTGATCTTGCTCAACGTTTCACCTGGCTGGGCTTCTTCAGGGGCTTATGATCTGTAGTAAATATATAATATGTAATTAGTAATTCCATTCTTGTATATACATTTATTCTAAACAGACTTCTTTTTATGGCAACTTATCTTTCTGTCCATTGCATTCCTCATTTAGTTGTGTGTCTTTATATTATCAGACTATCAATTTATATACAAAGTTTTAAATATACAAGGCAAACAGTCCATGAAAGATCAATGCATAACACATCCTATTTTTCTTTTTTGTAACATTATCTGTTCTGTATAATTCATCATACAATTTCACTTTCATTATATCACATTTTATACTAAATTTACCTCTGGTTCTGTGTCATGTACAGACTTTAGGCATACTTTCACTGTCAGAAGTTTTGTCTTTCTTTTTACTTGACATCATGTTTGTTTTAGTTTCTAAGACACACACACATATATATATATATATATATATTTGAGCCAAAAAACTCCATTTAATACATCAGTTAGGGTTGTTCCACAGCAACAAAAGTGAGGAAATTCGTGTTAGGGTTGAAAACCCCTTGGACCAGCCCACCCCAACTGGCATTGGGGTGTGCATTGGGTCATCGCCTAACTCTCACCTCATCACATGTAAAGCAGCAGAAGTATAGAGAATGGGGTGAGAGTTAGACCAAACACTCAATGCACACCCCAATGCCAGTTGGGGGTTGGCTGGGGGGTCCAAGGGGGGTTTTCAACCCTAACACTGAATTTCCTCACTTTTGTCGCTGTGGAACAACCCTAACTGATGCATTAAATGGAGTTTTTTGCCTCTAATTTCCCTTATTTATGACAATGATAACGAGAAATAGTGAATGTAATGCAGCGGCGGGAGCGTGGGGCCCTCCGGGCCCCATGCTCCGGCCACGCTTTGGGCCCCACACTCCCACCACATGATGTCTTGTGACATATTAACAGGAACAGCAATGCAAACAGAAACGCTAACAGTGGCACACATGGTAATGCAAGCGCGAATGAGGACAGAAAGGGTAACGCACACAGTGGCGTAAACAGGAATGGTCCGCCACATGATGTCTTGTCACATAGTAACATGGTGACCGCAAACAGAAATGTCAATGGGCATGGTGACGCAAAGTGAAACAGAAAGAGAAACAGTACTGTAGACACAAATGACAAAAAATAACAGAAACACAAGTGCAAATGAAAACGCAAATGATAACGCACATGGTGGCATAGACGTGAACGGTAAGTGAAACGGGTACGGAACCGCAAGCGGAAAGGGCAACGGGAACAGTGATGTAAGCACACAGGCTGGTTTTCCCCAAAAGCTGCATAGAGAAAGACAGTGAGTACAAAGAATGTATGCATAATAATGGGTCTCGGAGCAGAAAATGAGGAGTTGGAATACTAAATAGCTTATATCTCAGGAACCGTACGATGTAGAAAAACAATTTAAAAGTCATATGATTTATGACTTTCCTGGCTAGATTTATGCTTAGCCCCATTAGGAGGCTAAGCATTTTTTGACAAAAGTCCAGATTCTGTACCGCTTCCGAGATACGGGCCCTGAAAGACGCGATTAACGCCATAATGTATCCTATGGGAAAAAAGAGAAGTTCGGAGTGCCATAACTTTGGCTCCCTGTAATATTTTTTCACCAAACCACTAAAAGGCACATCTATGGGATGTTGACTGTCTTCCTTCCAAATTTCAGCCCAAAAGATCGAGCCGTTATATTGCAGCAGGGCGCCAAAGGATTGCTGCAATGCGTCGGATGCTGTAATGTTATCCTATGGGAAAACGTGTCAACTTTGGAGTGCAGTAACTTTGCCATCATGTAATATTTTTTCAACACAACACTGAAAGGCACATCTATGAGATGTCGACTGCGTTCCTTCCAAATTTCAGGCCAAAGCACCAAACCGTTCTTTTGCAGCAGGGTGCCAAAGGATTGCTGTCATTTTCCCACAGCCTAGAAAAGTACTGTCACAATTTGTGAAAGCTTTCGCAAACATTTGTGACACTTTCATGAGTGCGACAGTACTTTGCAAAAGTACTTTTTCCAGAAATTTGAAAAACATATTTCTGGGGTGTTTTACCCCAAAATAAAGACATGGCTAGCATCCTCAGGGCCCGGCTAGGTGAATACAAAAATAATTAGGTTGCTAGAGGGTCCCAATTTTAAATGCCAAGCATTGTTCTGATCACTAACTGAAAACAAAATGGCAGATTTGTGACAGTAAAAGGGCCATTTGCGACAGTAAAAAATGCATTTGCGACACTGTCGAACTTTTTGTTAACTTGTCCCATTGACTTATAATGGGAAATTGTTTTTTGAATAACTTTTGAACCGTTTAATATTTTTTTCATGAAATCTTAAAAAGGCACATCGGGGACCCCAGCCACACGTTTTCTGAAGATTTCGGACCAGTTACACAAACCGTGCGACCTGTAGGCGCGACCGTAGAATTCCAGAAAAAGCATAAACGCACGCTCAGATCATGCTTAATAACGCCGCAGTCGTGTATCCAACTGGTATGAAACTTGGCATATCCCAAGGCATATGGGTCCTGATCGTGTATTCCAAATTTCAGGCAAATCTGTCAAACAGTTGCAAAGTTATTAAGGTGCAAAATTTGGGGTTTAACATGTAAATGGTTCCACAACCCTAACTATGGTAGCACTATCATGCTACCATTATATATATATATATATATATATATATATATATATGGGATATGCAGCGGTTCAGTGTGTGATAATGCATTTATCTTGTACAGCTTCCAGTGACCTCAAGTGACCTCACGAGTGCCGAAGGCACGAGTGAGAGTTACGAGAGGTCACTGGAAACTGTACAAGATAAATGCATTATCATACACTGAACCGCTGCATATTCCATTTATGCAACAAATTTAGATGTTATGTGAACATTTTGATTTTGGTAGGTATAAATAGTTTGTCAAAAAAGGGAAAAGAAAATTGAATTTTATGCTGCTTTTGCTAATTATAAAAAAAATGGTATCTATAAATGAAACACCACTCATTTTGTAGATATTTTTGTGATGAACATTTTCCGTGCTCACAGTACCATGCTATCATTTTTTGTTCTAAAGTTATTCATATTTGTTTGTCAAAAAAGTGAACAAAAATTACATTTTCTTCTGTTTTTTTGCTAATCATATACAATATGCAAGGTTTATATAAATGAAACATTATTCATTTTGTAGATAATGTTGTGTTGAATAATTTTCGTGCTCACAGTACCATGTTATCTTTTTTGGTTTTTTAAGTCATTCACATTTAAATATGGTTAGTACTGCTTCTGAGGCCGAACATTCTAAATGAATTCTGAAGAGAATTGTGTAGATAAATGAGCTACTATGGTTATAAATAAATTTATTACCATAGTAGCGAAGATAAAGAGAATAATGGATAGCTTACTGTGTATTACAAGGGAATAATTCCATCGAGAGGTTCTGGGGACGTAGAAACCTTGAGAGCGAAGCTCGAGAGGTTCTCATGTCTCCAGAACCTCGAGATGGAATTATTCCCTTGTAACGCACAGTAAGCTATATGTTATTTTTCTTAATATATGGATGTGATTTTTATTTATTTGTTTCTTATTTTGCGACTGGCAGTTGGCCGTTTCAGTGAAGGACTCTCGGTCCTGGCCAACCGCCGAGCTATCTTGCTGCTGCTCTCACCCCACCCCGCCCGCCTTCATCTCGCCGTATGAGAAGAACTGGTAGGCAGTCCTACCTTTTCCTTTTCTTGAGGCTCCGCTCTGCATTCCCTTTTTTGTGTGAGGAAGAAAAAATGCAGAAGAAATGTGCAGAGCAATGCGGTCTTGCTAAAGCGGAAGGCGAGCCACCATGTTTTAAAATTGTTCTGCCTGCCCACACATCAAAAGCGGCCAATCAGGAGGCACGCTTAGGACGACGCGGGGGGCAGAAGGCATCTTTGTGGGTGCTTGCACTGTTTGGTAGTTGTGATAATACTATCATTCAGGAGTGGAGCGATAGTATTATTACATTCGAACGATGGTATTATCACTGTCTAACAGTGGTATTACCATTGAGGGATCGATATTATTACCAGAGTTTTTTGTAATACTTTTGAATAGTATTAAATTCAAGATCCATATATTAAAAAGATTTTATTCTACAGTTTTTATTCTGACCCCTGTTGCATAAATATATATATTCAAAGCTTTCATTTAGCTATATTGCAGCATCACATTCATCATGCCTATTTTTTAAGGTTTAATTCATACTCTAGTTGTTCCTGCTTGTTTAGTCAGCCAAGTGTTATTTGTCTTCACCTATGTTTGCACAGTTTTACTAATATACTTGCCTCCTGCTGTTAAGTTCACAGTTTATCCATCTATCCTTGCTGTATTATATATAACTATTATGTTTCTTTCACACTTTTACTTGCTTTACCCATTTTTGAGTTAATTAAAATTACTTTTTCCTCATTCCGTGTTCATTTCACAGTAACTTTCTTACTTTTATACAAATGTTTCAGTGCTTTCTATTTATAATGTGTGTTTTTAACCACAGGTTCGTTCTGTGAAGCATACCTAATTTCAGTCCGTTTTGTTGAGAAAAACATCAATGGTGGCTGACTGCTTCAGTCAGAACCCACTGGAGCTGTGAATTACAAATGTTTATTAGTACCAGCTCTTTCACAGTAATTTCATATTGCTCACTATGTTACTATCACTTTTTAATCTTGTTTTATACATTCATCCCTACAAGAGGGTTCTTGTAGCTCAGACGCCTTAAGTTACTAGTTTTGTATTGTTGCAAGTGCACTTGCTGTAAAAGTAAAGCACAGGATATTAAGGCCTCTGTTGCTAGTGCACTTTAACACTGCAATGTGCATACACTTTTCTTGAATTACTTAACTTTGATTATTTAGTATTGCTTACCTTCATGTGCTTTCTCATTTCATTTCTCTGGGCTTTCAGAGTATACTATGCTTATAGGGGCACTGTCAGCTTTTCCCCTCAGTTATCGTTTATTTTATAGTAGTGGCTCTCTAGGCACATACCTGTGTAAATGCTTTTGCACGTATGCGAATAGCGGTACATTCTCGCATACGTGTGGGATCTGTCCTCCAGTGCACCATTATGATGCGCGGGATTTCGCAACAGATTCCAGTACTATTTTGTGGCTGAACGAAAGTGCTTGTTTTTTGTTGCAAATACCAGGAGCACCTTAAAATAACTTGATGCACTGGATTATGTGGTTGTTGGATGGGGATGTTAAAATGAATGTCGACAGCGCTCTGGTAGATGCGCTTTCTCAGCGCGTTCTCACCACCAATCTACTTCCAGTGGGCAGGGAATTTTAATGCGGGATGGATGGAATTGAAAAGGATACTAAGTTATAGAAAACAGGTACACGGATTGTGTTTTCTTTTATGCAGAGGCATTCTACAAAAGCATTTACACAGGTATGTGCCTAGAGAGCCACTACTATAAAATAAACAATAACTGAGGGGAAATGCTGACAGTGCCCCTTTAATACTGATTATTTTCTGGTTTTAAAGCCAAAGATAGAGAGCTGATCTAACAGACAAATAACTACTGTCTGCCAAATCTTTGACTGACAGCTGCCTCCTTGGCAATCCATTAGTGGCTGCTAACAGCCAGAAATCACGTGGTATGATGAATTAGTGGAGGCTACTATAGGTCATCATGGCAGATGGCAATACTAAATAATCAAAATTAAGTAGTCCAAGAAAAGTGTATGCACATTGCAGTGTTAAAGTGAGCTAGCAACAGATGTTTTAATATCCTGTGCTTTACTTTTACAGCAAGAACACTTGCAACAATACAAAACTAATAACTTAAGGCTTATAAGCTACAAGAACCCTTATGCAGGGTTGAATGTATAAAACAAGGTAAAAACAATGATAGTGACATAGAGAGCAATACAAAGGTACTGTGAAAGAGCTGGTAATAATAAACATTTGTAATTCACAGCTCCAGTGGGTTCTGACTGAAGCAATCAGCCACCATTATTGTTTTTCTCAACACAACGGACTGAAATTAGGTATGCTTCACAGAATAAACATGTGGTTAAAAACACACATCATAAATAGAAAACATTGAAACATTTGTATAAAAGTAAGAAAGTTACTATGAAATGAACATGAAATGAGGAAAAAGTAATTTTAATGAACTCAAAAATGGGTAAAGCAAGTAAAAGTGTAAATGAAATGTAATGACTATATATAATACAGTAAGGCTAGATGGATATACTGTGAACTTAACAGCAGGAGGCAAGTTTATTAGCAAAACTGTGCAAACATAGGTGAAGAGAAATAACACTTGGCTGGCTAAGCAAGCAGGAACAACTAGAACATGAATTAAACCTTAAAAACAGGCATAATGAAGAATGTGATGCTGCAATATAGCTAAATGAAAGTTTTGAATAAATTTATATATATATATATATATATATATATATATATATATATATGGTATACGGTAGTGCTACCATAGTTAGGAATTGAGGAGCCCTTTAAGGTTAAAGGGTCAAACTTTGCACCTTAATAACTTTGGCACTGTTTAACGGATTTGCCTGAAATTTGGAATGCATTATCAAGAATCATACATCTTGGGATCTGTCAAGTTTCGTACTGGTTGCTTATACGGCTGCAGAGTTATTAAGCATGATCTGCATGCACATTTGCACTATTTGGTGAATTCTTTGCCGTTGCCTACAGGTCGCATGTTTTGCACCAGTGGTACAAAATCTTCAGGGAACATGCAGCCAGAGTGCCCGATGTGCCTTTCAAAGATTTTGTGAAAAATATTAAATGGTTCAAAAGTTATTCAAAAAACAAGTTCCCATTATAAGTCAAAGAGAAAAGTTAACAAAAAGTTTGAAAGTATCACAAATGCAGTTTTTACTTTCGCAAATGGCCCTTTTACTTTCGCAAATCCCATTTTGTTTTCAGTTGGTGATCAGAAAATGCTTGGCATTTAAATTTGGGACCCTCTAGCAACTTAATTCTTTTTGTATTCACCTAGTCGGACCCTGAGGATGCTAGGCATGTCTCTATTTTGGGGTAAAACACCCCAGAAATATGTTTTTCAAATTTCTGGAAAAAGTACTTTCGCAAAATACTTTTGCACCTGCGACACTGTCGAATGAATTTGCAAAAGCTTTCACAAAGTTCGACAGTACTTTTCCAGGCTATGGCAAAATGACAGCAATTCTTTGCCACCATGATGCAAAAGAACGGTTTGGTCTTTCAGGCTGAAATTTAGAGAGAACGCAGTTAACATCTCACAGATGTGCCTTTCACTGTTTTGGTGAAAGAATATTACAGGGCAGCAAAGTTACAGCACTCCAAAGTTGAAACTTTTTCCCATAGGATAATATTACAGCATCCGCCGCATTACTGGAATCCTTTGCCATCCTGCTGCAAAAAAATGGTTTGGTCTTTTGGGCAGAAATTTGGAGGGAAGAAAGCCAACATTCCACTGATGTGCCTTTTGGTGGTTTGGTGAAAAAATATTACAGGGCAGCACAGTGATGGCACTCCGAATTCGACGTTTTTTCCCATTGGATAACATTACGGTGTCTGTCACGCCTTTCGGGGCCCGTATCTCAGAAACGGTGCAAGATACGGACTTTTCTTCACAAAAATGCTTAGCCCCCCCCAAACAGGGGCTAAGTACAAAACTAGCCAGGAAAGTCATAATTCACATGAAATTTACATTTTTTTCTACATCATATGGTTCCTGAGATATAAGCAATTTAATATTCCAAGTCCTCATTTTCTGCTCCAAGGCTCATTGTTATGTATACATTCTTTGTTTTCACTTTGTTTTCCAATGCAGCTTTTTGGGAAAAGAAGGCTGTGCCCTTTCATTACTGTGCCAGCTAGCATTTCCAGTTACGTTTCCGTTACTGTTTGCGGCACCGTTACCGTCTACGCCACCGTGTGCATTACGGTTTGTGTTTCAACTTGCGCTTGCATTTGCTTTTCTGTGTCATTTGGTGTTATTGTTGCTGTTACCATTACCTGTTTCATTTGCAATTGCGGTACCATGCACATGCATTACGGTTTGCATTTCCATACGCGCTTGTGTTTCTGTTTCGTTTCTGTTTCCTTTGGTGTTATTTTTGCTGTTACTGTTACCATTTGCATTTACAATTGCAGTACCATGACCATGCGCGTAATGGTTTGCGTTTCTGTACTCGCTTGCATTTGCGTTTCTCTTTCCTTTGGCGTTATTGTTGCTGTTACCATTACCATTTGCGTTAACAATTGCGGTATTGTGCCCGTGCACTTTCGGTTTGCGTTTCTGTTTGTGCTTCTGTTCCCATTTCTGTTTCTCTTTCCTTTGGCATTATTCTTCATGTTAACTTTATCATTTGCATTTACATTTGCGGTACCATGCCTTTGCATGTTATGGTTTGCGTTTACGTGTGCACTTGCGTTCGCATTTCCGTTTCTGTTCCCTTTCACATTCTTTTTGTTGTGACACTTAACATTTCCATTTAAAATACCACTGCCATCACTGTTCATGTTACCACTTGCATTTTCATATGCACTTCAATGTCTGTTTGCGTCACTGTTCGCTTCGGCATCACTTTGCGCTTGCGTTTTCATTAACGGTTCCTTTACCATTTATGTTTGCATTACCATGTGCACCACTGTTTGCACTTCCATTTGCATTGCTTTTCCTGTTCCTATGTCACAAGACATCATGTGGTGGGAGCGCGGGACCTGGCGGCCGCATTATGTTCACTATTTCTCATCATCATTCTCAAAAAGAAGGGAAATTAGAGGCAGAAAATCAGTTTAATGCATTAGTAAGGGTTGTTCCACAGTGACAAAAGTGAGGAAATTTGGTGTTAGGGTTGAAAGCCCCCCTTGGACCCCCCAGCCCAGCCCCCAACCGGCATTGGGGTTGTCGGTCCTAACTCTCACCCCATTCTCCTACACCTCTGCTTCTTCACACATGTGATGGGGTGAGAGTTAGTCAATGACCCCAACGTGCACCCCAATGTTGGTTGGGGGTGGGCTGGGGTCCAAGGGGCTTCAACCCTAATACCAATTTTCACTTTTGTCGCCTGGAACAACCCTAACTGATGCATTAAATGGAGTTTTTGCCTCTAATATATATATATATATATATATATTAGAGGCAAAAACTCATTTAATGCATCAGTTAGGGTTGTTCACGCATAAAGGGAGGAATGGATGTTAGGGTTGAAACCCTGTTTGCACCCTCCAGCCCACTCAACTGGAATCAGGTGCATTAGAGTTATCGGCCATAACTGTCACCCCATCACATGTGGAAAGAAGCTGAGAATAGGAGAATGGGGTGACAGTTAGGACCGATGACCCCAATGCACTTGATTCCAGTTGGGGATGGGCTGGAGGAGGCAAAGGGGTTTAACCCTAACATCGAATTTCCTCACTTTTGTTCTGTTGTGAACAACCCTAACTGATGCATTAAACTGAGTTTTTTGCCTCTAATTTCCCTTCTTTTTGAGAATAATAATGAGAAATAGTGAATGTAATATGGCGACGGGAGCACAGGGCCCACAAACAGAAGGAGAAACAGTACTGTAGACAGAAATGTTAAAAACAATGCAAACGCAACCACAAATGAAAACGCAAAGGGTTTCGCACATGGTGGCATAAATGTGAATGGTAAGTGAAACGGGTACGGAACCGCAAGCGGAAATGGTAATGGTAACAGTAACGTAAGCGCACAGGCTGGTTTTCCCCAAAAGTTGTATAGAGAAAGACAGTGAGTACAAAGAATGTATGCAAAATAATGAGTCTCGGAACACAAAAATGAGGACTTGGAATAGTAAATTGCTTATATCTCAGTAACCGTATGACATAGAAAAATTTTTTTAAAGTTATATGAATGATCACTTTCCTGGCTAGTGTTGTACTTGTACTCAAGGTTTTTTCAATGAAAAGTCTGTATCTCGCACCGTTTTCAAGATACGGGCCCTGAAAGGTGTGGCAAACGCCGTAATGTTATCCTATGGGAAAAAAACAGAAGTTCGGAATGCCATAACTTTGCCTCCCTGTAATATTTTTTCACCAAACCACTGAAAGGCACATCTGTGGGATGTTGGCTGTGTTCCCTACAAATTTCAGCCCAAAAGACTAAACCGTTATTTTGCAGCAGGGCACCAAACGATTGCTGCAATGCGTCATACGCCGTAATGTTATCCTATGGGAAAAAGCATCAATTTTGGAGTACCGTAACTTTGCCACTGTGTAATATTTTTTCAATGAAACACTGAAAGGCACATCAGTGAGATGTCGGCTGTGTTCCCTCTAAATTTCAGCCCAAAACTCCAAACCGTTCCTTTGCAGTGGGATGCCAAAGAATTACTGTTATTTTGGGCATAGTGTCGCAAAGTAGTGTCGTGATTTGCGAAAGCTTTCGCAAAAATTTGCGACACTTTCGTGAGTGTGACACTACTTTGCAAAAGTACTTTTTCCAGAAATCTGAAAAACATATTTCTGGGGTGTTTTACCCCAAAATAAAGACGTGGCTAGCATCCTCAGGGCCCAACTAGGTGAATACAAAAATAATTAGGTTGCTAGAGGGTCTCAATTTTAAATGCCAAGCATTTTTCTGATCACTAACTAAAAACAAAATGGCAGATTTGCAACAGTAAAAGGGCCATTTGCGACAGTAAAAAGTGCATTTGCGACACTGTCGAACTTTTTGTTACCTTTTCCCATTGACTTATAATGGGAAATTGTTTTTTGAATAACCTTTGAACCGTTTAATTTCTTTTTCATGAAATCTTCAAAAGGCACATTGGGGACCCTGGCCACATGTTCCCTGAAGATTTCAGGCCGGTCACGCAAACCGTGCGACCTGTAGGCACGACCGTAGAATTCCAGAAAAAGTGTAAACGCATGCGCAGATCATGCTTAATAACTCCACAGCTGTGTATCTGACTGGTACGAAACTTGGCAGATCCCAAGATGAATGGGTTTTGATTGTGTATTCCAAATTTCAGGCAAATCCATCAAACGGTTGCAAAGTTATTAAGGTGCAAAATTTTGGGTTTAACATGTAAATGGTTCCTCAACCCTAAACATAGTGGAACTACTGTGCCACTATAATATATGTGTGTGTATATATATATATATATATATATATATATATATACACATATGTCTTAGAAACTTAAACAAATGTGATATGAAGTAAAAAGAAAGAAAAAACTTCTGACAGTGAAGTTATCCCTAAAGTCTGTACATAACACAGAACCAGAGGTAAATATAGTATAAAATGTGATATAATGAAAGAGAAATTATATGATAAATTACACAGAACAGATAATTACAAAAAAGAAAAATAGGATGTGTTACGCATTGATCTTTCATGGACTGTTTGCTTTGCATATTTAAAACTGTGTATATAAATTGATAGTCTGATAATATAAAGGCGCACAACTGAAGGAGGAATGCAATGGACAGACAGATAAGTTGCCATAAAAAGAAGTTTATTTAAAATAAATGTATATACAAGAATGGAATTACTAACTACATGTTATATATTTACCATAGATCATAAGCCCCTGAAGAAGCCCAGCCGGGTGAAACGTTGGGCAAGATCAGGGTTCAAGTGGTTATAAAAAATACAAATAAATACACAAAAAGGAAAAGGATTGTGTGACTGGTTTATGAAAATAAATGAAAATTGTACAGTGAGACAGATCTTACCACATGCCCTGGGTGCATTGTGAGCCATCAATCATCCAGGCAGGGCAGTAAGATTTGACTTACTGTACACCTTGGAGTAAATTACAGCATTCATGAAATGCAGATGTTACCCAATCAGCATTGTGCAGTATGACCTCCAAATAAAACTAAATATAGCTTTTTTTTTATTTTTCTTGGTTGTGAAATGTTCTACCTTTTTGTTATGAAACATGCTAGTAAAAATGAAAAACTATGCTAACCCACAACGTGCAGCCTAGCTACAATAAACAACATGCCATAAGAAATCAGTCACATATCAGCCATCTACATGTTATATGCTTCACATGAAAACTGTTTAGTTTTGAGATGCTTTTTATGAAGCCAAATAAATAGTGGTTTGACACATATGTCATGTACGTCTTGTGCCACAACTCAGTTTAATTTGCATTATTTATATATTATCTTCTGATGCTTTCAAAGGAAAAGTCTATGAAAGCAAGGAAGAGTAGGTACTGCTGTAGGGGAGAGTGAAATCTTTACAACATGACTAAGGGCATAAGATGAATGGAAATTAGATGTGAGGTGTGGGGGGTGTGAGGTAGCAAGATGTCCGCAGTACTGCTTCGTTCCCCTGCCACACTGTGTTTGCTGTTCGTCTGCTGATCACTAAAAGGTTTTAGTTAAACTTTTATGAATGAAACTTATGTTATTTAAACTTATTGGGCTGGATATTCAAAAGGGTTGCACCATACGCAATAGGGTTGTGCCTGCCAAGTCTGAAATTGCGCCATTGTGCCATATTCAGCAGGAGGCAGTTGCACCACCTAAGTCAAGCTGAGCAACAGTGCAATGCTAATGAAGGCATGCTGAACCGGAGGGGGAGGAACCATGCATAAACTGTACAGCCCGATATTCAGCGGGCTGTGCAGAGTTGTGCAGGCGCAACCTCAACCTGCGCCTGCACAACTTTGAGCAAAAAAAAAAAGGAGTACGCCGAGGGCCACCCACAGATGAGCTGCCACATTGCAGGGTGTAACACAGCAGCTGCCACCTGTGGGTGGCCTCGACATACCCCCCTGTGTCCCCCCTGCAGCCCAATCAAGGGCTGACAGTAACCCCTCCGACTGGGTCTGACCGGGCATCAGTGACAACACCCCACTCCCCCTACTAGCCCGATTGTGGCCATAAGTTTAAAACCTCCCACCCCTGACCAGCCCGATCGTGGGCATCAGTGACAAAAAACCCACCCCACTAGCCCGATCGTGGGCATAAGTTTAAAACCTCCACCCCTGACCAGCCCGATCGTGGGCATCAGTGACAAACACCCCTCCCCCACTAGCCTGATCGCGGATATAAGTTTAAAACCTCCCACCCCTTACCAGCCCGGACATCAGGCATCAGTGACAAAACCCCACCCCCACTCAGCCCGATCGCAGGCAGAACAGATTTCAACGCCCCAAGAACATATTCCTGGTGGTCTAGTGGACCGTGAAGCCCGATCGTGGGCATTAGAGTCCACCACCCCAAGGTCACACACCCTGGTGATCTAGTGGCCCCCACCCCACCCACCCATGGAGCCCCACCACCCGCCTCCATCAGCCGGCGGGCGGCATCCCACCCACCTGCCACCCCACCACCCACCGATTGACTGAGCTCGGTAGGGGCTGCACATCCATTGGTTCAGAACAAGAGCCAATGGGCATGCAGCCCATACCATACAAGGCAGTCCAGATATGTGAATGAATTCATTGTGTAAGTTGTGCCCATTATAGGCAGTGGTCAGCATAACGCGATGGGAAAAAAAAAACATAGCTCGGCTTGCATTTTAGTTCGTATTAATCCCCACAACTCCTCAAAATGTGAAAGCAGTGTAAATAATAAAATGCAGCTCAGTACTGTACTCTAATCTGTGCTTTGCTTGCTATGTAGATAGTTTGCACTGCAGTATCTGTACCGTCTTATCAGTATCAGCGTATAGCAAATAAAAACTTGGCTTGTGTTTTTAATTCACATTAACCACTGCATAAATCAGTGTAAATAATATGTAGTGCAGTACTCTACTCAATGCTTTAGTTGTTGGGCAGGTTACCAGCTGTAACTTTAGTTTACACTACCATCTTCTTGCTCCTGAGCATGTGCATGTAATTAGCTACTATTTTTTTCAGAATAACTTTGTCTTCTTGCTCTGGAGTATGCTGGCTTTCCACTGGTATTTTCTCATTGTGGCAGGATTCTTCAGAAGCAAACAGCTGCAGGTACACTAATCGCCATTAATTATGTGATAATTGTTATCTGTGGAGCTGAGCTGCCACACTTGACAGCTGTGAACAGTACACTTAATAGCCCACTTAATAGCCCTGACAGCATGTCAAATTGCCCACAATACATGGTGGGCAACAGTCGGTAAAAGTGGCAGTGATTTGCATTGCAGTCAGTGCAGATGGCAAATGGCAAGTGGATTTTGCCAGATGTATGCGATTGCCCACATTAGCCATGGGTAATATAAGTGGAGCTGACTGTACATGTTTCTGTGACTTAAAGTGACTTAGAGTGTATTGTATAGTTTTTAGGCACCAACAAACATAAGCTTGTAAGTGCCTCTTGCGGTCATTTGTTTTCTTGTCTGTATTCAGTAAACTTTAAGATTACATTCAGTCTGAGAGATTCAGCTGGGTGATGTCATTGATGATGTCACTGATAGGGCTTTTAGGTCTTGGTGTAGTGGTTCAGACTTACACATGCCAGGGTTTGATCCCCAGTGTGGGACATTCTTTGTTTCTCAACAAACTGTATGCAGTATGAGATAAATTGCTAGATGTCATTGTTGATGTCAGTGACAGAGCTTCAGCAAGGTTTAAAGCAGTCTTTCAGAACATGGAACCGTTACTTTGTTATAGTCAGCTTAATTAGTTCAAGCTAAGACTTACAGGCTTGTCTAGGTTTGAATACAACTTGGTGGAAGCATTATTTCAAGTTGGCAAAAAGTTCATTACTAAACTCGTCTGTAGCTGTGTTTGGGGAAGGGGTCTGCACTCAATGCAGGATGCACTTTCACACTGAATTGATCTCTTTTCTAGAAACCTAGGTCACTATGTAGAACGATAGCACAGTGGCAGAGCACCAAGACAGTAGTTAAAGGGGGCCTCAGTTTGAGCCACAGTGTGGAACATGGAACATTTTTTTTTCTTTCACACTACGATGTATGTAGTATGACAGAAATGGTTAGTTGCCGTTCTTGATATCAGTTACAGAGTTTCAGCAAGGTTTGAAGCAGAAATTTAGAACATTGAGCTACTACTTTGTTGCAGTCAACCTAATTGGTTCCAGATGAACATTTGAGGTTTGTCAAGGTTTAAATGCAACTTAGTGTGAAGCATTTCAAATGTTCAATATTAATCTCTGCTGCAGCTGTGTATGGAGTGGAGGTCTGCATTCAATGCAAGATATGTTTTCTCATAGCATGTTTCTGTTGTCCAGAGGCCTTCTGTTTCACCATGTGGAACAATAAATAGCACAGTGGCAGAGCACAAGTAGTAGTTGAAGGGGGTGGGGTTCGAGTCCCAGTGTGGAATATTCTTTCTTGCTACAATTCATGTAGTATGAGATAAATTGTTAGATGTCATTGCTGATGTCAGTGATAGAGTTTCAGCAAAGTTTGAAGTAGACTTTGGAACATTAAATTGTTACATTTTTAGAAGTCAATTAGTTCCAGCTAAGACTTTAAAGCTTGTCTAGATTTCAGTGCAACTTGGTGAGAAGCATTACTTCAACTTGGCAAAAGGTTCATTACTAAACTCCACTGTAGCTGTGTATGGGGGGAGGAGGTCTACTTTCAACGCAGTATGTGCTTTCTCATAGCATGGGTCTCTTGACTAGAAACCTTGGGACCATGTGGAATGATAGCGCAGTGGCAGAGCACCAAGACCATAGATAAAGAAGGCCTTGGTTTGATCTCAAGTGTGGAACTTTTTTCTTTCTCACTACATAGTATGAGAGAAGTTGTTAGATGTCATTGCTGATGTCTGTGGCAGCATTTCAGCAAGATTTAAAGCAGTCATTTAGAACATTGAACTGTTACTTTGTTGCAGTTAACTTAATTTGTTCCAGCTGAGATGTTGCTGCTTGTCTGGGTTTCAGTGCAACTTGGTGGGTAGTATTACTTCAAGCTGGCAAAAGATTCATTACTAAACTCCATTGCAGCTGTGCAAGGTGGAATTTGCACTCAATATTAATGGACTTCTTATAGCATGGGCTTCTTGTCTAGAAACCTTCCATTTCACCATATGGAAAGGTAGCACAGTGGCAAAGCACCAAAACAGTAGTTAAAGACGTTGGGGTTTGATCCCCAGTGTGGAACTTTTTTTTTATTTCTCACAGCAATTTATGTAGTATGAGAGAAATTGTTAGATGCCATTACTGATATCAGTGACAGGCATTCAGCAATGTTTGAAGCAGACTTTCAGAACATTGAACTGTTACTTTTTTGTTGCACTCAGCTTAATTAGTTCTGGCTGAGACTATGAGGCTTGTCTAGGTCTGAATACAGCTTGGTGGGAAGCATTGCTTCAAGCTGGCAAAGAGTTCATTACTAAACTCTGCAGCAGCTGTGTATGGGGGCCTGCACTCATTGCAGTATGTGCTTTCTCACAGCACAGGTATCTTTTCTAGAAACCCTCTGCCTCACGAAGTGGAACAATAATGCAGTGACAGAGCAGCAAAATGGTAATTGAATGGAGCTTGGGTTTGATTCCCACTGCAAAACTTTCTTCTTTCTCATTTCAATTTATGTAATATGAGAGAAAATGTTAGATGTCATTGCTGACGTCAATGATAGACTTTCAGCAAGGTTTGAAGCAGGCTTTCAGAACACTGAAATGTTACTTCTTTGTTGCAGTCAACTTTATTTCTGGCTGAGACTTTGAGGTTTGCCTAGGTTTAAATACAACTGGGTGGGAAGCATTACTTTAAGCTGGCTAACAGTGCATTACTAAACTCCACTACAGCTGTGTATGGAGGGTCTGCACTCAATGCAAGATGTGCATTCTCATAGCATGTACCTCTTGGCTAGAGGCCTTCTGTCTCACCATGCGGAACAGTAGCACAATGTCAGACCACCAGGACAATAGTTGGGAGGGGATCTGTGTACAGTTCCAAGTTTTCATTTTCATTTAATTTTTTATATTTTATGCTTGTAGGCATGATGAGCATATCTGCCCATTTTCACGTGCGACAAGTTAACACAAAGTATTGTACATCACACATATAAATAAAGAATAGAAGATACATAGACATAAATTACAATAAATACAAAATAACTGACCATACAAATGACTAACCATACAAAATCTATGTTGTAAAACAGGTTCTTTTGTTACAAACATCAAACCATTTTTGTATTTTTTTTAAAGTATGTGCCATAGAACAGTTAATAATATTGATGGTAAGAGCATTAAAAAGGAAGGGAGCGGACTGTGTTGGGGGGGCGCTGATGAGCAGCTAAGAAGTAAGATGCATTCTCCTCGAGCTCCGCACCTCAGAGACCTAAATATATCATTTTTTCATAAAACTAAGATAAATAGAATCGGATTCTGCTGCATAATTGCCCGGAGCCGCATAATGATGGATGACTAATGACTACCTTTCTAATGCAACAGGGAAGCCCATTAGAAATGCTGGGAAAAACCTGAAGAAACATCCAGCTGGGCCCACACCAGAGTTTACAGGCCCAATATCCTTCTTGGTGGCAGAATTGGCTGTACTGGGGCGAGAGGTGACAATGCAAGTGCTGGCGGCTTTGATTCCCCACTTTGAAAAGCTGGAGAATCAAATTGAAGCAAAGTTGCAAGAAATAGCAAGAGAACCACAGCACATGGTGAAAGGTTAATGGAGGTGGAGGAGTGTACAGCTAGGGTTGAGGATTTGGTACAGCCTCTACTGGAGAAAATCATTGCTTTAGAGAAGGAGCTGAAGGATATGAGAGAAGTCTTAGACTATCAGGAAAATTATTTCAGGTGCACCAATCTGCGCTTACGAGGGCTCCGTGAAGGGAAAGAGGGTCCAGACATAATGAAATTCTGTGATGAAAAATTGCCAAAAATCTAGAAACTGCAACCTAAAGGGGGAAAGCATAAGACTGAAAGGGCGCACAGAGCAGTACTGCCAAAGCCAGGTCCGGGCCAACCCCCGAGAAGTATTGTTATTCAGTACCATAATTTCCAAGACAGAGAAACAGTGATAAAAGCCTTTAAAGTAAACCAGCCTGTTGAAATTGATGGAGTGAGAATCCATGTCACACAAGATGACTCAAACAGATTACTTAAGAAAAGGCGGGTGTTTGCAACTGCGATGGCTCAGCTAAGAGAGATGCAAGTGGAGCACTACATGATCTACCCTGTGATCCTTAAAATAAAACACAAAGGTGCAGTGTACTAGTTTTGGGAGATGGAGAAGGCAAACACCTTCATAAAGGAACTCAAGAAGAAAGTGGGCTGAAGAGAGTGGCGACATGGTGGGAGAAGTGAGAAGGACTTGAGACACTGACTATCCTTTCTGGTTGGGGGTAGATCCCCCATTATAAGTTGTGTTGTTCATGTTTAGTCTTGTAAATCTTTGAACTCAGGAGGCCTACGGCTAAATCGGTGGATAATGGGGGCTGAATGAGATTGTTTTTTGGAAGAATACGTGCTGACGTTTTGAAAATGCAGAGGAGAATGCTCGCAGACACAGAAGAAAGCACCGGAAGAGCACCCGTGGAGAAGGTAGGCCGGGAGGAGTAGCTGATGGACTGGGCCTAGCGTGTGTGGTTGTTTGAAATCACGTAGCCTACTCCCCTGGCCTCTGACCGGGCCGACTGTTGAAAGGAAGCCTCATAACTGAACAAGACTGTGCATGGGGTTATGGTGCTTGATTGTGGAGGGGAGAGGGGATGGATATGACTGAGGGCAGAAAGCAATGGGACTCAGAATGGACTGATGGGAGCTGAACCGAAGCGGTTCCGGTTCTATATCATATATATGTCATGTTATTTTGTTATGAATCAGATGGACCAGTATTGGTCACAGATGTAGTGGTCTCTGGGGGGGTGAGGGGAGGTAGCTGCTCAAATAGCAGAATTTAGGAGGTGCTGTCACGATGGCAGAAGAAAGCGATGATGGACGATAGCTGAAATGCTGGAAAGAGGAGTGCTGGGAGGAAAGGGAATGGTTTGGGATGTCTGGGAGTAAGAGTAGTATGGGAAAGAGGGGTGTAAAAAGGGGGTATATAGTAGTATTGGGGGAAGGGTTAAGAACAATCGAGATTCACATTCAGGTGATAAGGGTAAAAGGGCATGTACGGATAATAAGGCTGCTGATATGGCTGCTGGGACGATGAAGCCTAGACTTGGGCAAAATATGGGGAGAGTTGGAGGGAGATTAACAGGAATGCTGAATGTGGGAAGTATTTGGAGGGATAGAGGACAAGGGATAATGGAAAGAGATAATGGTGGGAGGTGATTTGGTGGTGCAATCCTGGAATGTTTATGGTCTCTCCTCCCTGGTTAAAAGGAGTGCAGTGCTAACAGTGTTAAGGAGAGCACAAGTGCAGGTGGCTCTTCTGCAGGAAACACACCTGACACCGGTGGAGCATGTAAAACTTAAAAGGGGGTTGGGTGGGTGTGTGCTACGCAGCCTCTTTCAGCCCACATAAACAGGGAGTGGCAGTTCTGGTGCATAAAAATTTGCCATTACAGATCACAAAAGTCCTTGCAGATCCAAGGGAAGGTAGATATGTGTTTGTTGCAGGGGTTCTCTATGGCATGAAAGTCACGTTTGAGAGTGTGTACACAACAACTAATTTAGACCAGGGGTTCTACAATAACATACTGTCCATATTGATGAGAGAACAATTTAAGAACGTGATTATGGGAGGGGACTTCAACTGCACGCCTGATGCTGCCCTTGATCACTCAGAGGGGAAGGGATGCAGAGATCCTTGTATTAGGAAATGGAGGGAAGGGTTGGCAGAATTGAATTTAGTGGCTGCCTGGAGGATGGCGTACCCTCAAGATAGAGAATGTACTTTTTATTCAAACCCACACAAAACGTGGTCAAGGATTGATCATGTATATGTAACGCTGGACTGGTATGAGAAACTCAGGAAGGTAGCACATGGTCCCATACAAATCTCAGACCACACAGGAGTGGTGGCGTCCTTTCGATCTCCAAGTGAGAGGGGGGTGAAACGCAGACATGGAGATTCCCTACTTATATGCTAGGCTCACAGGAGTTTCAGGATTATGTGAAGGAGCAATTTAAATTTTATATGGATGTAAATGCACCGACTGACACTTCTAAACAAATGTTATGGGACGCGGGCAAGGCATACATGAGGGGAGCAATTATAGGGTACATGGCGAAATATAAAAAAACTAGATTGGAAAGACAGAAAGCCCTTTAACAGAAGTTGAGAATATTGGAGGGGAGGGTAGCAAGGGGGGAGGGAGGTGAACAGGCGAGACAGGAGTTGGTAACAACCAGACAGACGCTTAATACCTTACTGATGGATGAGGCTCGGAAAAAATTATCCTACCTGAAACATAAAATATATGAGTGGGGGAACAAGACAGGGCCTTTGCTAGGAAATCTTGTAAAGGGTAGAAAAAATGCGGTGCACATCCTTGGCATCAAAGAAAAAAGGGCAGACGGTTACTAAGTATGTGGAGATAAGGGATACATTTAAGAAATACTATGAGGATCTATACAGAGCAAGTGGAGAGGGAAGTGAAAAAGAAATGCATGACTTTCTGGCTAAGTATAAATTGCCCCAAGTAACAAAGCACCAACAGGAGCTGTTAGATAAGGAGATTACCAGAGAGGAAATTACTCGGGCCATCAACACAATGAAGCCAGGAAAGGCATGTGGCCCAGATGGCCTACCCACAGAATATTATAGATTGCTGAGAGAGATGGTAAAGGAGGTTATGTGGGAAGTATTTAGGGAGGGAAGAGAGAATGGCTGCACCAGATACAAGTGGCTGTGCCTTGGTGTGTGTGATTCCTAAACCAAATAAGGACCTAATGGAATGCTCATCATATAGACCAATATCCCTGTTAAACTGTGATGCTAAGGTGTTTGCTAAAATTTTGGCTAGTAGATTGGAGGGTATCCTCCCAGAGTTGATCCATCCGGATCAAACCGGATTTATAAAAGGTAGGCATTCTTATCATAATATTAGGAAGGTCCTTAATATATTGGAACAAGCAAAGAAATCGGGGGGGGGGGCAGCTGTACTGTCAATGGACACCGAAAAAGCATTCGACAGGATTGAGTGTCCATATCTGTTTACAATCTTGGAATGCTTTGGTTTAGGAGAAAGTTTCACTAAAATGGTAAGAGCATTGTATCGGGCACCCAAGGCTGCAGTACTGGTTAATGGGAACGTAACTGAACAATTTACACTCCACAGGGGGACAAGGAAGGGATGCCCTCTCTCCCCTCGGCTATTTGCAATGGCAGTAGAGCCAGTGGCTATAGCCATCAGAGAGGACCTAAGAATACAAGGGATAAAAGGGAAAAGTGGAAGACAGCATAAAATTACACTGTATGCTGATGACATGATGTTATATGTGATGAGCCTTTCACAGTCTATGCCTGCCTTGCTGGAAATCATAGGTCAATTTGCTACATTCTTGGGATATAAATTGAACCTGGGAAAGTCTGAAATTATGTTTCTGGGAGAAGAGAAGGGGGATGCGGGTGGTACATGGGGTTTGAAGAGGATAGGTACGCATCTTACTTGTTTGAGGATCAAGATAGGTAGGGACTTGAGATCACTTTATAGGCTGAATTATACCCCACTATTGAAATTGGTAAGAGAAGACCTGGGCAGATGGAGAAACCTGCCCATATCATGGATAGGATGTATTAATTTACTTAAGATGAACATTCTTCCCAGAGTCTTATATCCATTACAGATGTTGCCAATACGATTGACAGGGAGAGGTATAAAAGCATTTGAAAAGGATTGTTCCAGGTTTATATGGCAAGGAAGAAGCCCAGGGCTAGTTTAAATAAGCTGAAAGCTGACCAATCTCAAGGAGGGCTGAACTACCCAGACATGAAGTTATATTTTTGGGTGGCACAATTGAGGTTTATTAAAGACTGGGTGTACAGGACAAAAGAGGCCAGTTGGATGGACCTGGAGGAGGAGGGATATGGGGTTTGAATCTCTTCTTTGTTAGTAGAAGCAGGTAGAAGGGGGTTGTGGGATAAGTGGGACTCGAGTATCTTAGTGAAGGGGTAATAGATAGCTGGGATCAAATTAAGAAGGCGATAGGGCATCAAAAGGGGGAATCTTTTATTTTACCATTAGTTGGGAACCCATTTTTTATCCTGGGGGTAGGAGATCCAGTATTTCAGAGTTGGGAAGGGGGGTAATATGCCTTAATGATATAAGGAAAAAGGGAGTGATCCGCCCATCCAACAAACTTAGGGAAGAACTGGGCTTACCGGCCCATCATTTGTTTACATATTTCCAGGCGAGGAAATACGTTCAGGGTATTGAGAAGCATAGAGTCCCTGGTGCCCGGATTCATGTTGTGGAGGAATTGCTGCAGCAAGTTAAACAGAATCCTGTAGGTATTATAAGGAAGGCTACATCACTCCTGCGCCTCCAGTGGCCAGATATGACAATTAAAACTAAACACCTGTGGGAAAGAGATTTGGGAGGTATACTGTCTGACGAGCAATGGACTTTAATGAAAGGGACGCACCAGGGACTATTACTTTGTAATAAATATAAGGAGGCCACATATAAATTTGTGCACAGGCTGTATACTCCACCAGTTGCAGTGAACAGGTATAACCCAACAATATTGGCTATTTGTCAGAGATGTGGGTCAGCCTTGGGTACCTACCTACACTCATTTTGGACGTGCCCGATACTCCAAGCCTTTTGGGGTAAAGTGGCGAAAGAGTTGACAAACATGAAGGGGCAGCAGGTTAGAGTGGAACCACTTATAATGTTGTTTGGTGTGGATGACACACACCAGGATGAGTGGGAGATGCTAGAGAGATGGGTGAGAATACTCTTGGTATTGGCAAAGCAATATATTTTTAATACATGGGTTTCTGGGGATAAACCTACAATTAGGCAGTGGAGGAATCTTGCATGGGATGCACTGCAACCAGAAAGTTTGACATATAAGGCTAGGGGGGTGAGAAAATCAGTTTGTGAACATGTGGGCACCCTACTTGCATACTATGCACTCCTTGGAACAAGAGGCGTTAAGGTGAGGATATAATAAACTACGGAGAATAAAAATAGGGAGGTTAATAGTAAAATATTAAAAAGCAGTAAAAGAGAACCCATGGAGTGATAGATGAGCTTCTCTATTAGGAGAAGTTGGCTCCAAGGGGTAATATAAGCAAAAAAGAAAAGAGGGTCACTATCAGAGTATGGTATCAGAGACTATAGTGAAAGGTATGGATATTCATAGTGGATGAAGTGAATTCTCGATTAATTGGGGGAGGGGGAAGGGGAGGGTGATACGGGGGAGGTGTGGGAGGGGAGGAAAGGGGCCTTTTCTTTTTTTTTCTCTCTCTCTCTCTCTCTCTCTCTCTGCTCTTTTTATCCTTGGGGGTACTTTTGTGTCCTGCTTTTCCTTTGTTTGTTTCTCCTCTTTTATTCTTTATTATGATGTAACATCTTAAGATCAAATTATGGAGACATGTACCTATTCTGAGAATGATGTATAAGGTCTATCAGAACAGCACTTAAATTAATTGGTGGAAATTAATGGATGTAATGAATGAGGCCTGTAAGATATGTATAAGAATACTAGGTGTCTGCTGAGATGTAAACTATTGTTTTGCTGTAGTATGAAAAAGATAAACTAATAAAAAGATTATGCAAAAAAAAAGGAAGGGAGCGTTATATAATAACGTTATGAACATTTTTTCTTCCTCACCTCAATTTATGTTGCTAGCATGCATCTTTTGCCAAGAAACTTTCTATCTCACCATGTGGAATGATAGCACAGTGGCAGAGCACCAGGAGAGCAGTTGGGAGAGAACATGGACTTGTTTTCCAGTCTGGAACATTTTTTTTTTCTTTCTCACTACACTGTGTGTTGCTAGCATGCATGTCTCTCTTGAAACCCTTTGTCTCACCATCTGGAATGATAACACTGTGGACAAGCACAGAGGCAGTAGTTGGGAGAAGGCCTGGATCTGATTCCCAGTGTGGAACATTTTTCTCTTTCTCACTACATATTATGTTGTTAGCATGCATCTCTCTCTAGAAACCTCCTGTCACCATGTGGCATGATAGCACAGTGGTGGAGCACCAGGGCAGTAGTTGAGAGGGAGTCTGGGTTGGATTCGTAGTTGTGAACAGTTTTTCTTTCTCACTACAATTTATGTTTATTAGCATGCATCTGTTGTATGAGAGAAAATCTTAGATGCCATTGCTGATATCAGTGATATAGCTTTCAGAGCTTCGAGTAGGTTTTCAGCCCATGAAACAGTTAGTGACCCAGGAACAAAGAACATGGAAAATGTAACTGTCCCACTCCTTCAAGATTAGTCAATCACAAGAGAGAGAGAGAGAGAGTAGTGGAGACTCAATCACAGTTCATAAGACCCTTTTTTATTTAAACAAAAAATCATGCAGACTCAGGAGGCCCTAGTGAAAGAACTGATCAGGTTAAAAGTTCAGAGTCTGTGCATTCTGTGGTGTATGCTTGCTTATTTTGCAAGGTGTATCTGTGTGCTTGGATGCATGTGTGTGTCTGTATTGGGCAGCATCTGTGTGTACATTGTTTACCATGTATATGTGCCTTTCACTACATAGAAATGACACATTCATACCCTGGCACTGCTCAGTGCTGTTGGTACTTTGAATACAGGCTGTAGTGGTTTTGTTGTTTTTTGTTGTGTTGTTGTGATTAACTCAAATTAAATTGCAGCTTCTAAACTGGTTACAGGTTCTGAGTGTGCTGGTTTCTAAGTGAAGGTTTTCTTTTTTACAAACAATATAGTGACCACCAAATATAGCAGGCAAAATGCTAAAACACCAATTAGGCTGCTATAAGAGGTGGGGACTGTATCGTGCAGTGATGCAACAAAAATAATAGTAAAGGGTTAAGAACAGGTGCCCAATTAGTGACATGAGCAGGACCAGTGAGTGCACAGTACAACACTGACAGCAAGTATATATATATATATATATATATATATATATATATGTACTATATATACAGTATATATGTATTATATATATATATATATATATAGAACACATGTTCACATTATCATGGTTGCATATGATAACATCAGAAGAGTGGTCCATCTTTGCAGAAGTCGATGAATGAAGCCTCACACAGTTTACAACCTTGCAAACTGTGTGAGAGGGCCTTCGCACCATGCAATTCTGCTTAAAGTTGGACCAGCATAACATTCTGTGGTGATTTGCATATGCAGCCCATGATGCTTTGCATTGTGGGGCATGTGTGATTTTGTATTTTCTTGAAACTTGGCTTCCCAGCCAAATGCCCTTTGGGTAACCCTTGCCTCAGTGTTTAGCATAGAGGTTCTTTTGTCTTTTATATATATATATATATATATATAGATAGATAGATAGATAGATAATATATATATATATATATATATATACACACACACACACACACAACATGTGTTTGGGTATAAATGCACTGATAAAAACTAGTATCCCAGTCAGGCAGTGGAGATATCACTGATATCTCTATGTTCCTATACATCATGGTGATATCTCTATGTTCCTGTACGTCATTGAAAAGAAAGTAAAAGTGCAGTATTTCACTCTCTTTTAGACAGCCTTCTCTCTGTAATGCCTACTTCATCACCCAACCCCCTCAAACACACACACCTCCAACATTATCTGGTTAATCCTGCCATTATTTGTAGAGAAATCAAATAATTTAAAAAAGTGCCTGGTTGATCCTGCCACTGTGTTACTGAGAAACCCCTATATGATTTTCACTCCCCCCCCGAAATGTAGTGTGACCGAGCGTTGTCTAGAGTAACAGATGACTGGTAGCAGATCATTAAAATAACTCAGTCTGATTTAAGAAATCCTAGTTTTTTGCTCAGTGCAACAATATTTACTTGAAAAAAGGGACCGACTCTAGCGGGAGCACAATGAACGAGTCGTCGATTTCAGAACAAGAAAATGAAGCGTAAGCCTGTGTTGCTATATCAACATACACTCACGCTTCCTTCTCCTGTTCTGAATCACATGACTCGCTCACTGTGCTCTCGCTACAGTCGATCCCTTTTATCAAGTAAAGAATGTTGCACTGAGCAACAAACTAGGATTTCCTAAATCAGACTAAGTTATTTTAACAATCTGCTAACAGTCATCTGGTACGCTAGACAGCACTCGGTCACGTACATTTCGGGGGGAAAGTAAAAGTCATACAGGGGTTTCTTGGTAACACAGTTGGCAGGATCAACCAGGTAACTTTTTGAATTATTATATTTATTAAAAATAATGGCAGGATTAAACAGATAACTCTGTTTACAAAACTATAAATGGACAAGATCAACCAGATAATTTGTTTAATAAAATATACAATCTGTTATGTTGCTACAAAATATTTTTTTGTGAGGGAAGGGGGTTCTTTGGGGTATTATGTTGCATAAAGTCCAAAACACACATTGTATAAACAGAACATGACATGGCCTGACTGAAGATATCATATTTATCTTCACTCGAGGCCAATGACATCAGGATATCTCACTCGTGGCTTCACCACTCGTGAGACACCATGATATCATTGGCCTCTCATGAAGACAAATATGATATCTTCAGTCAGGCCATGTCATATCCCATAGATATATATATATATATATATATACACACACACATGGATGCATGATGGGCATGAGTGTGATATGGAAAATATTTTCACTTCTCTAGAGTGACCTCTGGATATTCACAAGTGGCGAAGCCATGAGTGAGGATCCAGAGGTCACTGTGCAGGAGTGAAAATATTTTCCATATCACATGAGTGCACATCATGTATCCTATTTATACAGTAGGGCCCCCTATTGTTAAGAGTGAATTGTGCAAAAGTAACCTTTTGCACTGAATAGCATGGGTTTTGCATGATTGGATAATACATGTTGCACAATGGTATTCAATCCCACTATTATTTCACACTAATGGAAATTTTAGCATGAGCCATGTACTAAATGTCATTTATTATCACTGTGCTGACATCATCAGCATTTATCTCACTCCAGTAAGAATAACACATTTAACGCACTCATATATCACTCACCCCATTGTATAAATATATATATATATATATATATATATATATATATATATACAGACTATATATATACAGACTATATATATATATATATATATATCACTGAAGTCCAGTGATCCAGATCAGTTATCATGATCATCATCTTTATCTTCAAACATCAATAAAGAAAACATAAATCCTGTTGTGTGGTTCAGGTGGGTTGGGTTTTGCCTCTCTTTATTCTCATCATTGGGTTCCCTTTCCTGCCATTGCTTCTGGAATCTATAGGTGAATCTGTCTAGACTGACCTTAAGGAAAGGTAAGGCACTGAACATTTTCAGAATCCAGTCTTGATCAGCTTTCAAAGAACATCTTTCCAGGAATACTAAATATGTGCTCATCATACCCCCTGGTGGGTGGACAGTTTAAAAGTGTAATGGCAAAAGAAGCAAGTGAAGGCCAGATATTTTTTCTCCCTCCAGTACTTAAGGGGATCAGTAATGAAGCAAATGAATTGTTCTCCAAAAAAGGTATCCACTATTTTGGACAAAGCCAGGGAAGCTGATTGTTCTACAATATGTGCATGACAAGGAATGATGATAGTTTCTCAGTCAGTCATCTTCCTTCAAAGTGGTTGAGCTCATTCAGGGTCTCCTGTTGTCTTTCTAGAGGATGTGGGATTGGGCGCAGCAGATGTATGAGTAAATGGGGCAAGCCCTACATAATACATAGTATATGTGCTGCCGAAGCAATAATGAAAAGTACATTATTATCATGACTTGGACTCAAC
This sequence comes from Neoceratodus forsteri, assembly GCA_016271365.2. Taxonomy (NCBI): domain Eukaryota; kingdom Metazoa; phylum Chordata; order Ceratodontiformes; family Ceratodontidae; genus Neoceratodus; species Neoceratodus forsteri. The sequence continues at coordinate 91,330,052 of CM057459.1, read as the reverse complement.
AAAGAATCTGCATTTGTATGTACTGCTGTGATTACCATGTCTTTCAAAGTGTTCATGTTAGTCTGTGTCTGTAGGAAGCAGCTGTTGCAACTTGAAATGAGGGTGCAGAAAAGTGGCAAGGAAAGAATTCTGGTCCATGGTCATATTGTCTGTCACCGCAAATTTTAGAATTACTGTCTGAATTTGTCAGTGAGGGATATACTTATTGTGTTACATTTTGCATCAGGTGTTTTTCCCAGCCTCACAAGTTATTTGTTCAATATATCAGTCATTCGAATAAAATGGCCAAGGATGGCAGTCTGCTGCTAATTTGCACCATGATGTCTTCAAAGAGTCCAGAGTAATGCAAATGCTTTCCTTACGCTCCACTTGAATGCAGTGCCACCCCATCTGCAACACCGTGCTCCATAGCATATTCATGGACTATCTTTCATGAGCCAGAACTCTTTTACTCATATAGTAGGTTGAGTTCCACCATGTAGGCACATCTTACTTTAACTGCTACATTGGCAAGTTGGTATTTTCTCTGCAGATCCAATAATCACATACTGTGCCTTGTTAGCTGCCCCCACTAAAGGCATTGTGCTGTAGTCACTAGAAAAGAAACATCTGATAAGTAGAATTAATGAATTACTAATATGATAAAAGCCACTATCTTTTAAAGCACAGATGCTGTTGATATCACTGACAGAATCCAAAAATTTGCAGGGTTCACAGTTTTGTCACACAGCTCTTCTACATTGTCGGTTGCAGTAGGATGCTTTCCAAACATGCAGGAAAAAAAACAGAGTGAACAATTTTTGGCCCCCTCCCTTAATTCAGATTACTGCCAGATTTGGTGATGACAATGCTTGAAGATGAGGATGAAAGTGATGACTACAAATGACATCCAGTGTGATGCACATGTAATCAGTGGTTTGACAGCTTGTCCTCATACCAGTAGTCAGGGTTAGTGTGCCATCCTTGCTCTCCTAAAGAACCACTTGTACTTGGTTTGGCACAGCTTCATACATCTTGGGCACAATTGCCATACTAGCAAAGCATCTACAGCTTGGGATCTTATATCATGGCATTTCAAAAAGTCGCCGAACCCATTATTTCCCACAGACAGAATCCTGCAGGTCAGAGGCAGTATAGCATTGAGGTTTAGGGCACTAAGCTACAAACCTGGAGACCTGGATTTTAATCACATAATCCCCACTTGAATATTGTGTGATCCTGAGTATATCACTTAACTTCCTTGTGCTCCCAGATCACACCTGGAAACAAGCTTTGGCTTAGTGTGCCTTTCCTGGTTAAACAATTTCCCCTTTCTCTTTCCCCTTCCTTGGTATTGAATTCAGCAACGAATTAACTTGTAACATGAACGGTTGTGATAAACTGTACATTTTGCTTCCGAATATCTGAGTAATGGTCTGCTCTTTGATACATTTAAGGAGATAGAAACCACATAATGGTGGTGATGTAATTGTCCCTGCTTCTGAAAAGAACTTTGCTGCAATAGTGACAGGGAGCTAGATGTATGCTTGCTCTTCTTCTAACTCCTATCTGCATTCTCATCAATATGATTCATCTGCAGATGAGCACTTGAATGAATTTTATATCAATGCTCCATTAGAGATGAATGACTAAATTTCTCCTTCCTTTTAACCATGCTAATTTTCATTTGACAAAGTGTACAAACAGCTAAGCATTCACCTGTGGGGAAAATGTGGAAGTTTGTTTCATACTGTTGAGGTAGAATGCTTAGTGTACATACCAGAAGCTGTAGCATTTCCAGTGAGGAATAATGTTTGGATACAGGGGCAGCCAGCTGAGCCTGACTATCAACATCAGTACTAGCGCTAGGCATTTTCCTTGCACTGTGCATCTCCCTCTCCCCATTTCCTCTGTTAGCAGGGGAGGGTAGCACCAATGTTTTTTTAGGTGCGTTACTCTTTTTCTCAGGTTCTTAGATTTTTTTTTGTCATTGTTTATGAACAGTAAGGTACCCACCCAGGTAACATCCATTACTCCATCTCAGCTATCATAGACTCCTTCACTACTGATGACTGTTAATGGTCTAAGGTTTAGAAGCTCCTCCACTTCATTGTCACAGTCAGGCTATTCTAAAGCACTGCTCTTGTTCGATGTTGGTGGTGATGACTAAGGAGCTCAATGTACATACATACATACATAAGCTGTGCATGCTGTGGAGTGCCACATGCAGAGTTTCCAGACACAGACAGTGCTTTTTCTTTAACCATTGCCTTGGTTTTCTTTGTTCTGGGTACTAATGTTTGGGGTCCTTTTTATGTTTGTTTACACCTGCATGTGCAAAGCAAACATGCTGTGGCTACTCATGAGAGTAAAGGCTGCAAAGATGTGTCAGTGCAACATCCAATGCAGTTCATGATGCAGGAGGCTCATTACTGATGGCCCAATGGGGAGTAGGCTGACAGTGATGGTGTTCAGCTTGACTGATGGGTGGAAACTTTATGTAGTTGAAAGGAGGCAGCCACATCTATCAGAGTGTGGCTGCCTCCTTTCATCTACAAGATGCCACCCAGCAGGCAGCTGAGTGCCATCTTGCTCAGCCTGCTCATTGCCCCACCATTCCATGTGATTATTTGAAAGACAGTATTTATAGTGCTTACAAGCATGAGGACAGGACTCTGAGATAGCAACTGAGGGAGCAATTCTGTTTTAGGAGTTCCTGATGATGGCAAAACCAATGCTACACTTGCTACAGTCAGTGTATTTACATGTTGTACAGTACATCTGTATCCTATGTATTACCTAGTATCTGAGTTAGTTATGGTGCCTGTAAACAAGTATGTCAGCTGCTAACTGAAAGAACTTGGTAACAGAGTTATCTGGTAACAAGGGCTGGATAACAGCCCAGTTAGTGGGCTTCTTCACCCTGCCAGTCATCTTCACTGACAATGCTGCCCTCATGTAAACATGGTGCTGCTATTAACCGTGTGTCCCTTCAGTTGCCAGATAACGGGTTGCCTGGTAAGTTGGTTGGTCCATCATGTAAACATAGTGAATGCTCCCTCACTGGACAATGCATGCTACTATATATAGGAAAAACTCATTATTACCAGTCTCAATCACGTCAAAGTTTATTGGATGTCAAATTGCGAGCAAGAGCACTCTTTTACAATTGTGTCCAGTGTACAAGTTAGAGACGGTGCAGAGAGATAAAAATTACATACAGTAACAACACATCATATGCTCACAATTAATAAGCATTTATTACAGGTAAGTGCTCAGAGGAAGAGAAAGAGCAACCGTAGCAGTCACAGAGGCTATGTAGTAACTTTTTTAAACAGGCCTTGAATTGGCTGGGTGGTAAAATGTTAGATAACTGCAAGGACTTTCTAATGAACTACCAGGTGGATGGGACTATAGCTGCAAGAGTATGTTCCCCAGCCTTTGTGTGAACTCTGGACTGATTAAAATTAGGTAGGGAGGAGGATCTCAGGTTGTAGGAGTTGGGAGATCTGGTATTTAATTTGTTTAGTACATAGGAGGGGATGGAGTTTGTGATGAGTTTACATACAAATATATACCAGTGTGCTAGTCAATGGGAGGCTAGGGAGGCCCAGTCCACTACATTATATAGAAGGCAGTGATGGGTGGATCAAGACATCCCAGTGATGAATCTTAGGGCACTATGGTAAAGGGGTTCCAGAGTTGCCAGGAGGGTCTCTGAGGTGGATCTGTAAATAAAGTCACCGTAGTCCAGCTTGGACAGGAATAATGAGTTGACCAGATTCTTTCTGACTGGGAGGCTTAAGTAAGCCTTGTTTCTGTATAAGAAGGCTAGTAGTTGTTTTAACATGACAGACAGAGTGAATATGTACTCTAAATGAAGGGTGTTCATCTAGGTGGATTCTGAGGTATTTGTAGGTGTCTACTCTAGAGATGGCCTTCCCCTGGATGCAGTTAAGGAAAAATGGGTGGGGTCAGGAGTTTTCCTGCAGAGCATCATCCATTGTATTTTTTAGTGGTAAGTAATTGCCTTAACTCTAATAATACCTTCTCAATTTTCAGAAAATCACCTTGGATGGTGCTCAGCGCAGAGGAGGCATCTTTATCATGAGTATATAGGATAGTGTCATCAGCATAAAAGAATAGTTTTGTGTCAAGTGAGCAGCGTTGTGGGATCTCATTAACCTCATAGATTAGAAACAAGAGGGGCCCAAGGACTGACCTCTGGGGAACCCCTTTGTTCATAGTGGCCAAGTCAGAGCAGTGCTCCCCTGCCCTGATGCAGTGTTGCCTGGATCCCAGGTAGGCTGAGAACCAAACAATGAGTCAATACCCAGGCCGGAGGATTTGAGACAGTTTAGGAGGATGTTCTGATTGACAGTGTTAAAAGCTTTTGATAGATCTAGGAAGATTGCCAGGGAAACTAGCCCTCCATCAAAGGCACTAAACAAGTCATCAGTTACTCTGGATACCACATAAGTAGTATTGCGACCTTTTCTGAAACCTGGCTGGTACTCAGTAAGTACATTGTATTTTGAGAAGTAGGAGGTTAGTTGTTTGTGCACCAGAGTCTCTAAGATGTTTACTATGGGTGAGAGTAGGGATAGAGGCTTGTAACATCCAGGTTCAGGGAGGTCAACCTCTTTGAAGATTGGGAGTACAAAGGCAGTTTTCCAATCACTGGGTTACTGAGATGTTGTTAGGGATAGACTGAACAGGTGCATCGGGTGTTTAGCCAGGAAGGGTGGGCACGTTTATAGAAGATGGCTTCAATACCATCATAGACTGCTCCCTGTTTTGCATCCAGTTTGGTGAGTTCCCGCTGGATGTCATTCTCTGATGGATCTAAAGGCAAACAGGGGCTGCTGTGGGATACCAGAGAAGTTAGTGTTCAGTTGGGTGGGTGGGCGGAGGTCAAGGTTCTCCCTTTGAAAGGCAAGTCCAGCTTCTACGAAGAAAGTATTGAAAGCAGCAGCCTGGTCCTTGGAGCTGTGCAGTATGATGTTCTTGAAGTGTGACTTGAAGTCTTGACTGTGGGTAAGGTGGATTTGGTGACTTTACCTAGAAGGTTTTTTATGCCAGTCCAGACTTTCTTTGAGTTGTTAATGTATTTTAGAAAACATTCATTGAAATAGCTAAGTTTAGCTTTGCAGACTTCCGTGGTGCATCTGCTTCTATGGTATTTATAGGCCATGATATTGTTTGGGTTTTTGGAGGCCTGTGAGAGCATCCATAGGCAGTCCTTTTCTTTTAGGAAGCTTTTGGAATTTGGAATCTGCCCTGCAGCTCTCAATGTTTGCAAGCAAGCAGCAGTTCCATCTCTGGTGTTTCTCTTCCCTTCCTGTACTTTTAACTGATGGGTCACCAACCATTCAATTGTTCTTTATGATAAATCCATGATCATGTTTATTTCACTTTTTCAAATAATTAAAGATATAGAGCAACAGCGAGAAGGTGGGTGTGGAGATCTGATTAGCCATCAGAAGCAATTTCTGGTCCTCAGCTCACTGACTATTCATTCATTTTCTCTCTCTCTCTCTCGCGTTCATCAGGTAACTCTTTTTTTTTATTTATTTTTATAGGGTAAGTTATTTCAACAAAGAAATACATAGGAGGTCTGATCAGCGTAGAACCCACATCAATGCTAATGCAGAAGCCTGAAGTCACAGCTTCCCTTTTTTAGCCTCATATTTCATGTGTTAGAACACTGATTTTCAGTTATTACTACCCTTGCCCACTTTAGTTAAATGCCTACTTACAGAAAATGTGTTTTACTCAACTTGTTAACAAATGGTTAACTCATGCGTACACAAGTTTACCAGACGTTTGGCACCAGTTTTTGGCTGCAAATATACTGGAGCAGCAGGCGGTGGAATTGTGCTGCCAATAAGGTTGAGTCATATCTAATTCAGTTTTTAATAGCAAAAACATATTGAATATAGGTATCAGTCAGATGGGGGACCATAGATGCCATCAAAATGCATACATGAGGCAACAGGCACCCTGGTCCCACAGATAAAAGAAATTAACAGAAACCTGACAGTGTCAGCTTGAGCTTCAGTCTGCTGCTCTTTACTGAGAGTTCCTACAGATCATTCTCAGTTTTGAGCATGGAATGAAAGGGGGTTGTGCAGCTTGTAATGACCTTTTGCACCTAGGGGGTCAGCAGGTGAGGTGCAGCACCAGTCACCTCAGAGTTGAAAGTGCTGGGTCCAGAAGCAGCTCAGATCCCCTCCCCCCGGCTCATTGCTGTACCAGTACTTTAATTTCATTTTGGGGTTCTGTGTATATGACAGGCTCACTGGCAGTAACAAATGTGGCAGATGAGAGCCAATAGCTGCTAATAGGCTGCTGTGCCCTTGGAGCTCCTCCACTTGCAGGGCAGCCCTTTGTGACAATTGATCAGCCCCCCTTTCTAGTCTCATCAGGCACAAGTGTCCTGGTCTTCATTAGTGCCAGCTCTGAAGGTAAGTGCATGGGTGAGAGTAAAGAATATAATGAAATTAAAATCATGCTATTACCTGACATGTATATTTGTAACTATATATTTGTAACTAATTTCAATATATCATTTTCTGCAAGTACATTGGACAGAAGAGTAATTTAAAGCAGCAGTGCAACGAAATTGGGCAAACATTTTGACCCAACCTTTTTTCACTGTAAAAGATTCCAGGCATCTTCCAGTTTAATTCAGTTGCATAATTTTCTAATTTCACCAAACTTTGAGTATTTTATAAATGTTTTAATTGAATTTTTTCTCAAGAAAAAAGATGGCTGACACATTTGCATATACATGCACTTTAAACTCATATTGGAAATCAAGAGCACATCACACTTGCTAAAGATTTCTTAAGCAGATTTGTATGCTGCAACTTGTTCTAGTTTCACACAATATCAGCTATAGATACCAAGAGCTGGTATGCATTTTAGTTAAAAAGTGTCTAATCTGACTTGATGATGCATGATATATCACCCCTCCTGGGATGCTGCAGCACTTCTCAGCTCTCCTTTTTGATTCAATTGTCATGGGCAGTCAAAGTGCCATCCTGAGCTATACCTGTCTGTCCCTTGCATGTCAAGAACCAGCAAAGTAAATTTCCTGAAAACAGTATCTTACCAGTGGAAAAAGCCCCCTTCCCTCTCCTCTCCTCTCCTCTCCTCTACCCTTTCTCGGGTTTTGCTTTGCCTTCATTTTCTCTTTGGCACAAGGTGGCATGAGGGGCTGGAGTGGCATTAGACACCAGCTACTGCTTGCCATTTAAAGAATTGACAATGCCAACCTGAATTACAATTGAAGCCACATATTAATTCAATGTCAGCCAACAGAATAAAGTACTGCAGCCATTTTGGCTTTGACCAGAGCACATCTTTCTATAATGGTAGTAGCACTAATCTTTTAAAATTGCCTACTGTTAGTGCCAGCACCAGTACTGCTTTCTGCTGCCACACTATCTCACTCCCTTCCCCACAGAGTTCACTTGTTGGTGTGCTCACACCATAGAAACACACAGTCATGGGGCCACAAGATCACTAGAAAAATCTGAGGCTTTGCCTTTCATGTGGAGCACAGCCTACATTAACACTGGGGAGAAGAATATGCATGAGTGGGCATTAGCTACTAGCAACAAGTATGCACAGATTTTAAAAAGTACTTTAGTCCCAATGATATTGAAAAAATGAAACATGTTTTCTATCATAAAACAAAACTGTTCATTTAATTATTTTGCTTTGTGGGTGTGCTTGTCTCTTCTTACTCCCCTGCTTATCCTCACCATCCTCATAACCACCACATTTGCCCTCCTGATCCTAAGCTCACCGCCCTGCCCCTTGTTAATATTCCTTGAATCCCACCCCCCCGACAGGATTTTTGTTGTTTCTTTCCGGCTCGTCACTGAACTTTAACTCCCTAATAGAACTGCACTTTGGCTTTTTTTCACATTTTTGCAGGTTCGTGTACCATGGATCTGCTGCTGCCTCTTTATATTCTTCCAGGTCTCTCCTCTTCTCAGCTTCTCTGCTCATGCTCCTCCTCTCTCTTGGGCTCCTCAAAGCACTAGGTTGCCATCATCAACTTGACAGCCCCTCTCCAGCATGGGCATTCTGCCTATTGGCTGTTTTCCCTTCCACATGGGGCTGGTAGTTTTCCATACAGGCCATGATAGTATGATGGAAAATTACTGACTGGTGCAATTTTTGTAAGAATATGGCATAACCCCTTACAAATCAACCAGCCCAGAGACAAAGGAAGAGAAAGCTGGAGGGTCCGAAAGAAACATACAGTAGGTGGCAAGATGAGCAGATAGGTGGGGGTTTGGGTAATGTAATTTTGTGGGCGGGCTGAGTAGATGATGGGGTATGTGTACCTGACCTAACAGGTGGGATTTTTATTATTACCCCTAAAGTGGGACTAGCCTTCCTGGGCCCCACCACTACAGTTTAGATCACGTAAGCCACTACCCCAATTAAGCCAGGGGGCACAATTTACTGTTTTGGGAATTCAGGGAGAGTTTCAACAGCTTTAAACAAGGCAGATATGCTCATTGTTGGATTAAAGAGTTGATTTATTAACTGATTTATTTATCTAAACCTTTTTACCAGGAAGGCACACTGGGTCATATTTAACTCATTTCCAGATTAGTCCTTGGGATGGGGCAGCAGTGGAAAGTAACACAGAACAAAAGTATGTGTTTATATACAGGATACAACAAGTTCCACTTTTTATAGTATATAATACTTACATGCAGGATTCTACCCTACATTGCACCACTAACACAGCAAGCCAGCCAGGAGTATTGTATATACAATATGTGGCAAAACAGGGTTTAAGGAGGAGGAGGAGGGGGCATCACCTACCAGAGTTTGCAGAGGCACTTGTGCAACATGTGATGCTGCAGCAGGCTTTTGAATTATCACCTAGAGGTACATTCTCTAAGCTTGGAACAAAGGGTTGAGGGACAGGAGTCTGCAGGAGAAGGCTGTTTGGCCTGCAGTTCTGGTATGTCTCAAGGACTGGAAGCACCTGATCTCTGGAGCTGTGAGGAGTATCCTAGTGCTCTACTGGGGATAGGAGGGTGGAAAATTGCCAGGGAGCTTCTACACCCATTTTTTTTTTCAGTTTGTAATTTTTATTGATTATAAAGATACACACAACCACACAACTTACAATGCACACAGATAAGAGTAGAAAGGGATTACAGAGCAAATTGAGTCAAAGGTCTGCATAAAAGGAAAGGAATCACAAATTCAAACATAGCATTAGGCAAACCTGGCAATGAGGAGGGGGATCACCCCCTGAGCAACAAATGACAGTGAATGAAAATAAAATATTTTCTAGCTATTGCTCAGTGCCCTATCATGGGGCACGGGGCGGCTCAAAACATCTAAGTGACTATACAACCAAGACCGGGTAGCTATACAATATGAATATATACTCCTGATACAAACATATGTACATCAGGTTATGTGGAAGCACTATAGATGGTGCACGGGCATTCCAGGAGGACACAAAGTGGATGCCTGCAAAGTGTACATCTGAATCTCACCTGATTCCTGTTCTCAGTTTTAAGTAGGCAAGGAAGGGAGCCCAGCAGGCAGAGTGTGCAGTCAGCATATTGGTTATAACATGTGACATGCGATTCAGGGAGGCCAGTAGTACAAGTGCATTATGAAGCTCAGTGATAGTAGGGATGTCTGTGGACCTCCGTTGGCATAAGATCAGATGTTTGGCTGATATGCCTAGCAGAGCAAGCAAGCATAGTTGTTGGGGTTTTAAACAAGTTCTTTAAGGCGGAAGACCTAATATCCAGACCAAAGGATCTAGAGGTATGGTGCAACCTAGCACTTGGGTAGCAAGCTGGCCTACTTGTGACCAAAAGGGGACTATCATGGGGCAGTACCATAGAATGCAAAGCAAATCCCCTGGCTGAGTCATGCATCTCCAGCAGAGATTATTGTCCAGAAGCTTCGCTTTATGAAGATCGTCTGGCGTTCTGTGCCAGTGATGCAATATTTTGTTTTGGATTAGTCTGCTATGCATATCTGGATAGCTCACATGTGCTCACTTCCAGCAGAGGGTCCAACAAGCATCATCTAGTTTTAAGTTTAGAGCTGTTTCCCACTTCCGCTTAGACTCCTCGGACTACGAGGAGGTGCTGTCTCATATACTAGCATAGATGGAGCTGGCCTGGCCCTTAGAAAGTTGGAGCCATTCAGATAACTTCTGAGAGCCATCTGCCTCAGGTGGGTGATGTTTAAGGTACCAACTCAGGGAACTACGCAATTGGAGCTGCCTCCAAAAGTCTTCTTTCCCCAAACTCTTCATACTGGCGAGGTTCTGAAAGGACTGAATCCTGCGCCCTGTCATGTCCAAGACATCTGACAATAATTTAATGCCTTTAAGCTCTAGCTGGGGCCAGCAAATGGTCAGGTTGTCTACCAGAATGTGTGTGTTATAAAATAAAGGGGTAAAATGGAGAGGCCTAGGATTATCTTTGAACCAAGCATGTACCTTATTCCAGAGCTGAACTGCTGGGGCTATCGTAAAATGGGTCCACATAGCTTTAGGGATATGGTGGTCAGCCTGCTGTTTGCGCAGTCTATAAGCTAGGAGTTTGCTAGCTTTTCCCCCTCCATCCCAGTACTGATGACGTAGCCTAAGTATGGTGAGCTCTGCCTTCTGGGAGAGTAGGTCATTAAACTCTACGCAAGTTTTAAGCAACACTCTGCTCATTGAAGAGCTGGGCTGTATATTAGGGGTCTGCTTAGCTTGTGTCTCTAATATTTTAAGCTGTGATTCTAGGGACTACAAAAGATGCTCCCACTGTTTCTGGCATTTACAGGCATACACCATTATTGGCCCATGGACAGTGGCTTTAAGGGCTTCCCAGGTAGTACCTAGGGAGGTATCCTGAGGGGGAATTTCTGCTAAAAAGAGAGCGGTCTTGGAGGATATCCACTGCACAAAATCTGGGTCCTTAAGGAGTAGAAGGTCCAGTTTCCAAAAGGTGGATTTGGGAGGAGTTACACCTCAGAGGACATGCAGATGGGCCGGAGCATGATCAAGTATAACCTGAGGTGTAATTACTGAGTCAACTGTATTCTGGCAAATATCTGCAGAAATAAGCCAGAAGTCCAGATGACTGTGCATTCCATTTACTGAAGATGAATAGGAGTAATCCCTCATTCTTAGGTGCAGGGTTCTCCAACTATCTACGAGTCCCAATTCAGACATCATCTGTTGCAAAGCCAGACGGGCCCTAGGGTGCTGAGTGGAGGCTGAGTTGCTACGATCCAGCTGGGGTACCAAGGCTAGATTGAAATCTGCCCCCAGAATAGTTGGAATAGGGGTGGGGGTGAGAGCACTAAGCTCCTGGGCCAGATCATGAAAAAAGGTGGGGGAATCCTCATTTGGAGCATACACGCATCCAAGAATCAAGGGGCACTCAGGGGTATGCATTAGAACGAGCACTCATCTGCTGTGGGGGTCATTCCTAACCTGGATAGGGGACCAGGTGAGGGATTTATGAAGGAGTATAGCCACCCCTCTCTTCCTGGAGAGGGGAGGAGGAGAAAACCTGCCCAACCCAGTCCTTTGCAAGTCTATCATAGTCTTGCCTAGTTAATTTGGTTTCCTGGAGAAAGGCAACCATGGTCCTCAGCCACTGAAGATGAGATAACACCTGTTTACACTTTACCTGGGGTCTTCAGGCCCCGTAAGTTCCAGGTGTAACAATGGAGTTCACCCATTGTCATGCACAGCACACTGGGAGTCTAAGGATGCACCAGAAGTGCACAGGGCCAGTGCTGAGGTAACAGTTGCTCTTGTCCACAGGAAAGTTCCGCCGAGCCCCTGCAAACCAGAATAGGTATGCCACATAAAGTCTTGCACAATAGTATAGAGAGGCAAATCCCGGTCACATATCACAGCATTAACAGGACACGGGCAAATGGCCCAGCTTACAAAGTAACTATTTACAAACAATTCCAAAAACAATAGTGAACTTGTATGCGGAAGGAAATAGCTTTGCCAGCAGGTAAGCTGCCAAGGTTGTCGGTGTCCTTCTTGTGGGTGGATATTAAGAAAAGACAGGACAAACAGAGCATCCAAAACATTGATGTATCACTATCACAGGATGCCCTGTCTCCCTGTAGGAATAAGAGCTGTGTTGGGGGGGGGGGGGGATGAGGATATAGGGCAAACCTGCATCCTGTGAGCCTGCTCCTAGGAAGCCACTCTCAAGCTTGGTAGAGGAGCCGTATGCCTCAGGTCTCCAATGGGATACAGTCGGAAAGGACCTTTATCTGATAAGAGAGAGAGAGAGAGAGTCACATTGCAAGGGCTGGAACCACCTGAAAGTTGTCATCTCCCATGCTGAACATCCCTAGCCCTTGATATGTGTACCGGCCAGAGGTCTACAAGCAGGGTGGCAGGAACACTGAGCCACCCTGAGGGGGGGTTAGTCCCTGTGTGGGAGGGCAGCCCTAGTCTTCAACAAAGGAAATCCACTGAGTGCTAAGTGTGGCCAATTGGATTAGGTAACTTCATGCCCCCACACCAGAGGGGAGAAAACCCCCCACCCCACCAAGTTATCTGGACAGCAAACAGAGAAAAGAAAAAAAGTATTCTATCTGACTAAAGTGATAAGAATAGCAACATACAGTATCAGTAAGCAGAGAAAGTCCACAGTGACCGCAATAAATTGTCCCAGCATCTCTGTAGTGATACCTTTATATTTCTTGTAGCCGCGAGTGACAATGACCCCGAGGCCTCAGCTAACCATGTTTTAGAATGCCACAGCCCCCCGCAGGAGAGTAAAACCTGCAAGAGACCCGAAAATTGGTATCCGAGGGGGCCTCTCAAAAGTCAACAGTTACTTAACCCCTGTCCCTTAGCCCATCAGAGTGGGTAAAAAGAAATTAAGCCATAAACACAAAAGTCTTATTCCTGTCAGCAGGTCAGGTTGGCACAGCCTTCTCGAATGAGGTGTCTGACCGTGTAGAGGATTCACAGTGCTGATCCTGGCAGTGCAGGGAACTAGGAGCTTCCGGTGAAAGCCTGTTTATGGAAGGTTGTTGTGGCTCCATTGCTGCAACCGCTGCCCAGGATTTATGCTCCTTCTGGGGTGAGGAAACAGACTGCTGAGCATGTTCTTGTGGGGCAGTGTCCATCAGAGTGTTCAAAGGAGCATATTTGTTGGGGGAATAGAACTGGGTTAGGGAGTCTCCTTGGCGCTCTGGACTGGTGTCCATTTGCTGCCTCTCAATTGGGTGCTGCATTCTCTCATGACACTGTGCGGCCTGTCACTTCTTAGATCTGGGAGGGAGTGAGGCCACAAAATGGTGAACGGGTGGTCTCGCCGTCTGAGTGGGAGAGACTGGTGGATCTGACATGCATGTGGGCCATCAGCTCTGCTGAACAGTCCAGAGTCATGGAAATTGTGTGCTGCCTTCTCTCATGACACTGTGTGGCCTGTCACTTCTTAGATCTGGGAGGGAATGAGGCCTCAAAATGGTGAACGGGTGGTCTCGCCGTCTGAGTGGGAGAGACCGAGGGATCTGACATGCCATGCATGTAGCTCGGTGGGCCATCAGCTCTGCTGAACAGTCCAGAGTCCTGGAAATCTTTACTCCTTCTGAAGATAATCCATAAGGCTTTCAGGGGAAGAGAAGAAGGTAGGGGATCCATTTATGCTAACTCTTATTGTCAGTGGGGACCAGAGAGAAAAGGGGACTTGGTACGCATGTAAGACACTGCGACAAACTGAGTAAGCTTTCCACTGATCAGAGAGTTCCTTCGAGTAGTCCTGGAAGACTTGTATCCGCACTCCATTCCAGGAAAGAGACCCTTTACTTCTGGCTGCACTGGCGAGTAACTCCTTTGGGAGGAAGTCTAGAAATCGGGCCAGAATCGGCCATGGGCACTCTCCGGGTTTGGTTAGCGGCGCAAGCAAGCGGTGAGTCCGTTCAATGTGTAGGCTAGTGGCAGGTGGAAGGCCGAGGTTCTGGGGCAATGCAGACTGTAGAAAACTGATGACATCACGCTGCTCCACTCCTTCAGGAAAGCCGATAAACTGCAAATCGTTGCGGCAGCTGCGATTTTCTAGATCATGTACCTTGTCCTGGAGTAGACGTATGAGCTGTGCGTGTTCTCTGTTCACTGCAGTTAAGTCCTGGAGGGCTGAGCCATGGGCTTTAAGCTGCCTTTCTGTGTGGAACAATCGAGTTTCAATTGTTTGCAAAGTCTGTGTATTACTGTTCAAGGTAAGAGTCATTTGTGCCATCTGGCCCAACAGTTGATTAAACATTTGCTCTGTTTTTGTAGATTCTGCAGCTGTTGAGATGGAGAACACCATTCTGCAGGCCCCAGAACCAGAAGGGTCTCCAAGTTGAAGCTATACAGCCCTAATATTTATTTATTTATTAAATTTTGTTAACTGGGTAAGCCCACTGGGCCCCGAAGGTCCCTTTTTCAGAGGCGACCCAGAGTTAGTTACATATAGTTTGCACATACAGGCAGGTAATACAGTGTAGGACATATCATACAGGATTACAATGACAGTATACAGTTTTTGTGGAAGAGGTTGGTAGGGTACATCACATTTAAGGAATACAACAGTGGCGGCAGATAGAATTGGGGCACTAGACGCATTAAGTACACACAAGAAATACAGTGTAGGATAGGGTACAGGGTTATAAAAACAGTATACAGTTTCCCTAGAGGAGAGCAGTTTTGTACAACATATTGACACAATTCAACAGTGGCTACATTTTTTTATTTTATTTTTATTTTTGTGTGTGTGGCCAGACTGCAGAGGTGAGGTAAGTTAGCCATCAGTAAAGGAGCAGGGACTAAGGTTAAGGAGGTGAGTGCACAGTCCCTTCTGAAATGTGGCTAGTGAGGGTGCTTCCTGAAGGTGGCCAGGGAGATTATTCCAGGATGTGGGGGCTAGGTGGGCAAAGGATTTACTGCCAGCTACAGAGCAGGCCTTGGGGATTTGCAGTAGTTTTTTGCCCGATGAATGGAGTGGTCTACTGGTCCTCTTTGGGGCAAGTAGCCCAATTAGCCCTGCAGGAGGTTGGGCATCGAGGAGATGGTATGTTCAGCTTAGTAGGGGGTACTGAAGCCTGTTGTTCAGGGAGGGCCAGTTAAGTGTGGCGAGGGCTTCACAGTGGTGGGTCCTCGGGTGAGATTTCATGGGAAAGTGTGTGATTTTGTGGTGCAAAGTTTGTAGTCTGCAGTGGTCAAGTTTTGCAATGCTGAGTAGGATGGGACAGCGTAGGTTAAGGTTAGGAGAAGGATAGTCTGTGCAATTGCCAATCTCATCTCCAGTATCATATTATCGCTTAGGCAATAGAGGAGGCCCAGTTTTTGGTGAATGTTTTTTGTTTCCAGATCCACGTGCGGCTTCAGCGTAAGCCCCTGATCTAGTGTGAGGCCTAGGTATTTGAAGGATTGTACCACCTCAATTTTGGAACCAGATACAGTAGCAAGTGGGAGAAGATGGGCCCAGGAGAAATGAAGAAAATAAGGACTTCTAGGAGTAGCAAGTCCCTCTTCAGATTTCTGGGATTAAAAGTAGGTGAAAAAGATCCCCTCATGCCGGATGATAAAGGATGCTGTCCCACAGGCAGGGAGCTCAGCACTAAAGCTGCCATTTCAGTCCAAGGTTAGGCCACGCCCCCTTCTACACCCATTATTTATACAGGAAGGTCATTGCATGGGAAATGCATCATAAATTCAAAGTTAGTATTAAATCTGATATCCTGGAATGACAGGAGGTGTGGAATGACTGACGGTGCAAAACAATTGAAAGTCCTGGTGCAGCTGGAGGTATGGAGCTGAAATTGTGTACACTACACAACAGGAGTAGATAGTTATAGAAACAAAATTGCTGCTTACTATTTGGGCAGTTTCTTGTGTTTTGTTTTGCTACTTGAGAAACAGCAATTGGTCAGTGACTGCCACTTTAGGATGTCAGGGGTCCACAGGCAGGCACATCAAGCACCCAGAAGCCAGAGTAAGGGACGAGCTTTAGGCAAAGCTCACCAATCCCAGACCAGCTGGCGAGGATAAAAGAAGTATAAATAAGCTACAAATGTGCAGTTTTTTGGCACAACTGGAGGTGCAGAGCTGAAATAGCACACGCTATATAACCAGAGCAGCCGGTTATTGAAATAAAAAAGCTACTTACTAGTTGGGCAGTTTCTTGTGTTTTGTTTTGCTACAGGAAATGCAGCAATTGGCCACAGGTGACCATTTTATGAGGTTGGGGTCAGCAGGAAGGCATACTGAGCACGTGGAAGCTGGAATGGGGGGCGCTTTAGGCAAAGCCCACCAGTCCCAAGCCATCAGGGAAGGAGAAAAGGTGCATAAAAAAAGCTCCAAATGAGCAATTATTTGGCCCAACTGGAGGTGTGGAGCTGTATTGTGCACACTTCACAACCACTACACAACCAGAGCAGACAGTGAAACAAAAAAAAGCTACTTACTGCTTAGACTGTTTGTTGTGCTTCGTTTTGCTACAGAAGATGCAGTGATTTGCCAGAGGTGGCTATTTTAGGAGGTTGGCAGTAAGCAGAAAAGCTTTTGAACATCAGGAAGCCAAAACAAGGGGCACAAAGCCTGCCAATCACAGACCAGTAGTGGAGGAGATAAGGAGCGTAAAAATAAGCCTCCTGAAGCATCACCCATTGCATGAGTACCCCAGAGCAGGAGTGTGGCATCTGCCTATGGGACATCAGCCAGTGTATCCACAGTTCTGCTGGGGATTCTGCACTAAAGGACAGGAATAAGGTTAGTAAAAGGCAAAACACGGTAAGTTGGCCACAGTCTTTGTAGGGTAGAGTGTTAAAGAGAGCAACTGAATGGGATTCAGATGGGTAGAAGTTAGTGCATGGCAGGGTGTATTACATTGTTGCAAGGAGGTATTAGATACCGAAAGAGTGGAAAAAAACAGGCAGTTTGGAGTATATGATCAGAAAGGAGATACTCAGCTGTGGGGACTACGAGGCACTCATCTCACAGGTTACCCTATGGGGAGGAGAAACTGCTCTATATGTAGGAGATTTATGGAACCGTAAGCTCCAGGAAGAGATATCCCTGCTGTGCTACCAGTTGAGCTGGTACCCACAGGCACACCCCACACTCCCACTCCCCCAGAGGCCCATTGGCTCAGGGTCTGGAGGGTGGTTGGGAGGGAGGGGGTGGCAGGGGAAGTCACAAGAAAGTCATTCAAGTTCACCACATTTCATCTGCAAAATCACTTTGCACCACTGTGTGAGGCACTGGTACCTGATTCCTCTTTGACAAAGCTCAGAGCTGGTAGGGAAGGGTGAACAAGATGAATTTGTGGCACCCTGTGGAGAGAACAGGAAGATTGCAACAAGGAGAATCTTTGTAGTAGGAGATTCTATGCTTGAAGGGTGGAGAATGTGGTACAGTAGTAGTAGGAGGAAGGGGACACGGTGGCCATATGCCTTCCAGGTGCATGAGAAATCTGGGATGGATAGGATAGGGTAGAGAGGACAGTAGAGGGAAGTGAGGGGGAGCTTGGGCTGCTGGTATACCTGGGTACTGATGATTGAGTAAACCAGCATATTGAGAGAAAAAAAGCACAACTTTCATAGGTTAGTAAACAGATTGAAGGCACACCCATGAAAGCTGGCCCAGTGGTATGGAGGTCTGAGGCACTGAGCACCTGATCTCCTGACAGACCACTGACCCTGGTTCGGGAACAGCCACAGGTTACTTGGGGTCAGTCCCAAGGACAGCTCTCCTCTCTCAGGAAGGTGAAGTACATGCATCCCGCTAGCCCGTGGCCACCTGGAGGATCTGGGTGGCAGTACAGCAGGATTCCAGGGAAGGAGTCCCACCTGCTTGAGTCTGAGGGCATCTCTGCACAGGTGGAGCTTGCACAATGCATCCTTGCATATACCATGGGCCCAAGAGGAAAAATGAAGGAAAAACTCCGACTGTGGCAGGATGAATGCCCCATCCCCCATAGGCCACACACCAGCAACTGGGCTGTCCAGATCCATTGGTGAGGATGGACAAAATAGGTAAGTCCCAGGGAAGCTGGATGGTAGGGCTGGGGGACGGGTCTGAAATTGGGCAGGTTGGAAGAACAGAGTCAGAAAGTAATGGAAAAAAAAAGTAGTGCCCACAATGTGTTAAATGTTCAGTACTATTTTCAAAGCAGGAAAGAGACCTTGGGGTTATAATATCTGATGAACTCAAGGTGGCCTGGCAGTGTGACAAGGCAGTAGGCAGGGCCAGCAGAATGCTTGGGTGCATAGGGAGAGGACTCACCAGCAGAAGAAGAGAGGGGGGGTGTTGCCATTGTATTGCTCATTGGTGAGACCCCACCTGGAGTACTGTGTCCAGTTCTAGAGACAGCATCTCAAAAGGACATAGACAGGAAAGAAGCTGTCCAGAGGAGAGCAAATAAAATTGCACTGGGTTGCATCAGAAACCCTACAAGGAGAGGCTGAGGGATCCCAATATGTATACCCTAGAAGGGAGAGACATGAGCCGGCCTGGTGATGTAGAGGGTTGAGGCACTGGATGCCACACCACACATCATGCTGGTGACTCATGTTCAGAGGTGAAAGTGAGCCACCAGAGACTGGCAGGGGGGAGGACTGAGAAAGAATTGTAGTGGCTGCTGAGCTGCTCTCATCTCCTGGATTGTGGAGGCTAGTCACCTTGCTCTTGACTGACACCCAGTGGAGGCTAGATGCCAGGTCAAGGAAGATCCAGTGAACTGATGAACGTTGGTTGGAAGGAGCACGTATCTTCTGAGAGCTCACATGCACCTCCACATACGTGTGTGTGCTCACTTGTGCCACCACTGCTCTGGGAGGGAAGGGAGAAAACCAACAAAAATCCATGTCTCCTCATGGCCATATGTGATGGCCCCTTGACTCTTGGACCCTGCTCCTTCCAGATTCCCATTGGCTAAGATGGTGGGGGGAGAGGCTGATGGGGTTGAGGTTGAAGGGGCTCAACGACAGCAGTAGGTGGCCACAGGGGAGCAAACAGCTAAATAAAAAAAAGGGGGGGAGACAGGTTAGAGACCTATAAATACCTCACGGGGTTGTACATGGTACAGGAGGGGAGTATTTTTGAGAAGACATAGTGCAGGTAGTCAAGCGGGCATGCAAAGAAACTGTAAGGGGAATTTTAGGAGGGATGTGAGGAAGTACTTCTTTACTGAAAGAGTGGTGAACACCTGGAATTGTATACCACCAGAAGTGGTGAGAAAGAAAACAGTGGTGGGCTTCAAGCATGCATGGGATAGGCACGAAGGAATCTTAGTAGGAAAGAAAGGAAGGGAAGAAGTAGCCAGAGATCAGGTAGGTTCTGTGGTGAAGGCAAGGACAAACTGGGTAGACTGGGTGGGTCAAGTAGTCCTTATCTGCCATATTTCTACTCAGCTTCCCTGGCCTTTCCTAAGATCGTCCCTGTGTGGAGAAGGGAGTGTGTCAGAAGGAGGGGTACCATTCTGTGAGAGACTGGGGGGGCTTCTGGAACAGGAGGCTCTTCAAGGGTGATAGCCTTCATGGGCCTGGTACTTGGGAAAAAGTTGATGTCTATGTAGGTGAATATTTAAACTGAGAAGGGGAGACCAAAATTGGAGGAACCACTGGAAATGGAGAGCAAAAGGTGAATCTAGTCTCTGTCTCCCCCTCTCAGTTTAAATAAGAGAGGGAGGGAGATGGAGGCTGGAGAAACCACTGAGAACAGAGAGCAAAATGAGAATCTAGCTTTGACTCCTCTAGAAACAGAGGCTAGGAACAGTGGGAATGGAAGTAGCAAAGCAGGGATCCATAATATGTCAAGAAAGGGTGCTGGTGGAGCTCACAAAGCCAGCAGAGAGCAGGAAAACCAGGAAGTTGAGGAAAGGAAAGGGAAAAGTGATAGGAGTAGACAAGAAAGAATAGGGTATGGGCGCCAGGTGGAAGGCAGTCTGCCAAAATACCAGGAATCTAGGAAACAAAATTAGTGATCTCCAAGCAGTGGTGGTGTATGTGGGTTTAGACCTTGTAGCCATTAAAGAAACCTGGCCATTAGGAATAATGACTGTAACCAGGCAGTATTGGGGTATACCAGGTAAAGGAGAGACGGGGTAAATAAAAAGGAGGTGGGGGGTAGCCCTCTATGTCAAGAAAGGCATACAGGCGGTAGAGTATGAGTCCATCTAGGGGACAGAATCACTATGGGTACAGCTCACAACAGTATTGGGAAATAAATTGCATGTGGGGGTGGTCTACAAATTGCCATGATAGGAAGGCAAGAAGGGTAGGGAACTAGGGCCAGAAATTTAGAAGGTGGCTGCAAAGGGGACGGTGGTGGTGGTGGGGGGATCGCAGTCTACCAAACACAGACTATGACATTCCAGCAGCTAAGAGCACCAGACATCAGGCCTACTTGATACATTGCAGGACTGCCTGCTAGTGCAGCTGGTCAGGACCCACAAGACAGGCTACCATTCTGACATGGTGGCCATCAACTCGGAAATAATAGGTGAATTGCAGGTTGGGGAACTACTGTGGTCCCACAACCATAACACCATTTGGTTTGAACTGGCCCTGAGTACCAGTATAGGCTCATCAAAAGATGTGGTTCTGGGTTTTAGATGAGCAGACTTTGACCAGATGAGGGAATTAGTCATGGGTAAATTGGCTGAAGTGGAGAAAATCAGGAGGATGGAGGAGAGGTGGGGAGAAGTTAAAAGGGCCATTCTTGAAGCAACTAAATCATGCTTGAGGATGGTTCCCAAGGGTATCTTGCACAAGAGATATCTCTGTATCTCTAACAAGGTCAGGGAGGCAGTGAAGGACAAAACAAGGGCCTTCATTTGCTACAAGGAAAAACAGGGGGATGAGGAATGGAGCAAATATCAGGTAAAGATGAGGAAGGCAAATAAGGCAGTCAGAGATGTCAAAGGAGACACATAGCCGCATGTTGAGTAAGGGGTCAAGAGAGGGGAAAAACAGTTTTTCAGATACATCAGGGAGAAAAGGAAAAAAGACAGAGAATAGTAGAGCTGACTGGGGGACAGGATAATAAAGGAGGATAAGCAAAAGGCAGCTGTTCTGAATGACTACTTCTGCTCAGCATTCAAAGTAGAGAATAGTGTGCCTCTGCCAGAAAGTGGCATATAGGCTGCTACAAGGAGGCTCCCAGAAATAGGAAGGTGCTATCTGTCTTACCTCCACTGTGGGTAGTGAAAAAGGATCTAGTGGACTTCCTGGAGAGAAATAAACTACAGTAAGGAGCACAAGTTCATGGAAGGGAGGTATTGTCAGGTCAACCTGATAGCATTCTTCTTACTGGGTAACAAGTGTAGCCTTGGGGAGCTTCAGCTTCCTCATAGGACTGCTAGGCCTGAAAGAAGTTCTTCAGTATGCCCTGCAAGAGCTCTGACTCAGATGGCCACTGACTGAGCGTTCTGGGGATGGAGCCAGCTGCCTAGAAAGGAAAAGCCCTGAGGAGTTGAGTCAGTTTGAGCAGGGGGAAAGAAGCTGCAGCATGTTCCCTATATGAGCTGATGGTTCCAGATGATAATGCCTCACCAGACTCCATGGGAAGCATGGTAACAGTCACCAAAACCAGTTCCCTCCACCCCTTGAATAAATCCCCATCAGCCATGTGGGACCGGCATGGTGGAGGGTGGAGCAGGCAAGGCCTGTGAAGCCATGGACCCTCAGTGTTTTTTTGCCCACTCTGTAACCCATTTAAACTGGAACTGGTAAAATCCAATACCTCCAAGGAGGGGAAGATGGGTAGGGGCAGGCTAAGATTAGTGCGCAGATCCATGGTCACCACTGCATAATGGGTCTGTGGGGACGAGTGCTCATTCCCCATGGCAGGCATCTGAAGATCAAATGCCCAAGGGCCCCCATGCTGTCTGGGGCCCTAGCCCTTACACCTGCCTGAAGAGTAGAGGATCTGATGTCCTGCTAAACAAGTGATGCCTCTGTATGTATAAAGTCCCACTAAGTAATCAGCTGTGAGAGAGCCTGTCCCGGGTTGTGAGAGAACCCTATAAGGGTTGTGAAAGAGCCCTAAATTTGGCTGCAAAGCATGGAAGTAATTGTAGAATATATGTACTTGTGATTCTAGGTTGCCTGCAAAAATGAACTTGGAAGTTATTGGGAGATTTTCCACTTGAACGTGGACTTTTCCCTCCAGGGAAAGTGCATCTCAAATAAAACTGAACTTTAAGATCCAGAAATCCACTGTACAGTGATTTGTATCTATTTACCCATAGTATGATCATGAGCTTCACTTTATTAAATCTAATTTTTTTTGTTTGTTTGTTTGTTTTTTTATCGGGAGAGACACACTAAGCTGAAAGCTTGTTTACAGGTGTGACCTGGGAGCATAAGGAAGCAAGTGGGGGCTGTGGGATTCAAAACCAGCTGTCCCAGTTTGCAGCTCAGAGCCTTAAACCATCCTGGTTGGACTTTAGCCATATTCTGGACAATCAGTTATTGTCTCAAAACATGGCTAGTATTAATACACTTTTATAGCAGGTTACTAGGTAATAATTGTATCTTTCAAAAGAATGAAAAAATTAGGTTGTCAGTGGCTCAGTAGGCTACATGTTTGCCTCTGGGGCTGGAAGATCAGACAGTCATGGGTTCTAGTCCCACACCTGTAACTTAGGATAATGTCCAGTACTGACAGTGTAGTGTAGCACTAGGTGACAGTGTAGTGCAGTACTAGGTGGGTGCTGCACTGTTTAGATGCCACCCTTTGAATGAGATGTTAAACTGTGATCCCTTCTACCAATCTCTCTAGTAGTTGTCCTGGTGGAAGTTAAAAATCCCATGACACTTGTAAGAGTTAGGGATTTTTCCAAGGATCCTGGACAACATTACCCTTGTCATCAAAAAAGATCCATGTAACCCACCTCCTGTGGATGCACTTGGAAATGAGCTGTTACAATTCAGTCTGCCTTTCCTAGTCAAAAATTACAAATAAATAAAATTCTCTCAATCCTTTGGTGTATTACAACTACCACAAATCATTTACCAGAGAACTGCTCGTGTTTTTGATGCTGTAACTCTGAAAGGTTTGTGCTTTCCAGAGTAAATACATGAATAACTTGTGACTGGTTCCAATGCTGATACTGTGCAGACTTCAATTATTGGCAAATATGTGGCTAAACTCAGGGACAGCGAACTAGTTAAGATTTAGAGTCTACCCCCCCCCACCCCAGCCCCGGATGGCTCAGATCATCACAGTCAAATTCTTGTACATACAGACCAGAATCTGATCCACAGCACAGTACCCACCCATCCCTAGCCAACATTTGTGAAGTGGATTTGCACTGAGAATTTGCTGATTCAAACCTCTTTCGACCCAGTGGACCATTAGTTTTGCAAAGGCATTTGCTGTATGCTCGTTGTTCAAACTGGTCTCTTTAAATATTTGTAATTTGATTTAGACTACAGAAAGAAATAAGTGCCCTAACTTGGATTTATTTTTTTCTCACTTCTAACTTTTATTTTAAATATATATGCACACTGCATCCTTTGTAATTACAAATGTCTTTAAATACTTTGTAATATTTTTAAAGACTTTTATAGTCTATGTAGCTGTAATATTCATTTCAGACTATAAAACTAATGCACCCTGACTTACTGCTAGTCAAACTCATTTACCTGGAGTTCCTGCATACCCCTTTGTCATTGTTTGATTTTCCTTCAATTCAGTAGCAAGCCCAAGGTCAGAAATACGCACATTGCCTGTACAACAAACAAGACATTCAGTTATACTTTCGGAACATGTAACTAGCAAGTCATCCAGCCTCTTTTTTTTTTTCAGCAATACCACTAGCTTGTACTTTTGAACAACATCAAGTTATTTTAAAAACATTTGAATAGCTTCTGTTTACACACTACTTAACAAAGACTGGGTGCACCTCAGTGTTCTCACAGTTCCTGTTGTAAGCAGGCATCCACTGGTTGAGAAACACTTTTAGCCCAATAAAGATACAAAACAAAGAGTAGACTGCAAAGAGTAGGACCCACAAATATTTTGATAAAAGTGAAATAGTTTTTCATGAATTTAGTCTCTGTTAAATTAAGTAGTAGTAGTAATTTTTTTTAATTTATTTGATGCGTCTTTTGAACAGCTCAATGCCCATGTACAATCACAAAAGTTTAAACAGAAAAATTACGGGGGTAGGGCACACAACAGATGAAAGACAGTATACAAAATCGCAAATGTTTTCAGAGGCATAAAAAATAATGTGCCAAAGTGCCAGTAGTACTGATAGAAAAAGATAACAGCAACTTAATGAAGGAAGCTGCCACTAACAGGAATTTCTTAATTTTTTTTCTTAAACAGGATAACAGATGTGGATAGACAGATGTGACTCAGGAGTGACTTTCACAGGACAGGAACAGAGACTGCAAAAGCATGGTCACCAGCAGATCTTAAATGCAATTGAAGCCCTCTAAAGTCCCTGTCCCATGGACATCATCATCCTCCCTGTTGGTAGGGGGTCAGTAGCTAGTGGGAATGTGTGGGACTTAGCAGAAACGTTAATGTTATGTCAACAAGGACTCATAAATTCCAACTTAAGGGAGAGACTTATAAAACAAAAAGGAGAGGAGCTTGGTACAATCAGCGTATAGTCTCAGTATGGAATGGCCTCCCAGAATCTGTGGTGCTTAGTACTAGTATGGAGCATTTTAAAAAGTCCCTGGATGATTATTTCAGAGTAGTCCACACTAGATACTACCACTGATATGTGGCGTCTATTTTGGCTTCGGCCGACAGATTCATATCCTTCTATAAATCTATGAATCTATAGATGTAGTGTGGGCCCAGATTGCTCAGGGCTTTGCTGGTAAGTGAAAGAACCTAATGGTCAATCCGCCACCTTACAGGTAGCCAGCTCAGAGTACGGAACAATGGAATAATATGATCCGACCTCTGAACTGAGGTCAGAAGTCTCACTGCCACATATTGGACAACGTGCAGGTAATGAATCTGACTGACACCAGTCAAGCCTTTAAAGAGTGCAGTACAGTAGTCCATCCATGAGTACACAAAAGCCTGCAGTGGGGTAGTCAGGTCAGCAGGATCAAGCAAGAGGCATAGTCTGGGAGCGTTGTGTCAGTAGTAAAAGAAGTTCTTACAAAGCTCACAAGGAGCTACACAGACCAATATCTGAGACTCAGTTAACAATTATTCCCAGACTGTGGACTTCTCTTGTTGCCTAAAGTTGGACTCCATCCTATGCTGGCAGCTTGAGGCAACACCATAGTGTCAATAACTGGTGATCTCATCCCACTAGGAGCAGCTCATCCAAATCCTGATCTTGTCCAGACATTGATCTAGTATCAGCACCAAACATTGTGATTAGTCAAAAAAGAAAGCTATGGTTGGCTATCATTTGTACAACAGTGAAACTCCATGTTATAAATCCCTAATGCTTTCCCCGGTGGTAGCATATATACTGCAGACAGAATAGGGGATAGGAGACACCATTGAGGGACATCACAGTCCATGGCAACTGGCCCCAATCAGCAGTCACCAACTACAACCAAGTGTACATTTTATGTGAGGAATGACTGGAACCTGACAGTCCCTCTTATCCCTCAAGTGTGACAACTAACTTCCCAAGCCATGACCAACAGTATCACTGCCAAAGACATGTCAAGGAAAATAAGGGTTAATCCTCAATACCTCTTAAAATATAAATCATTGCAAATCCAGACCAGTGCCATCTCTGTGCTATGTCTATGATAAGAAACAAGACTGGAATGGCTCAAAGACCTTATTAATCTCCAGGTGCTCTACTGCGTGCACCACTACCACTTTTTCCACAACCTTGGCCAGAAACGGTAAGTTGCAAAAGGGCTGATACCTAGGCTCTTGTGTGTTCAGAGAGTTGTTTGCACAAATGTCTTTTTAACTTTTTATATTTACATACCCAAATGAGGGTACAGGACTTGGAGAGAAAAGCACAGGATACCTAGCTGGACACATGCAGTGTTGTTAGGTGTTCTCCCTGAACTTTATGTACATTTGCTTCTGCTGCTTCTACTGTAGTTTGAGGGGACTTTAGCACACACACTCTGATGCACTTAGACAATGATAATATTCACTGTTTGAGAGATTTAAAGCACAAAAAATACTGTTTTAGTTCACAATCGAACCAGAAGTGTATGTGACATCACTTTCAGTCTTACGTGAATAAAGCTGGTGCCTTAGTGAGCGGAGGCAAGTGCTGGGTGGAGGCAATGCTGGCAGAGGCAAGCAGCATCTGCCAGCATCAGATGAGGAAGAAAGGGAAGGAGGCCAGACATTTGGGATAAAATATAAACAAACAACATGCTAGTAAGTGCTACTTACCTTGTCTAAGGAAATGAAGAACAACACTACTTAGACAAACCCATTTTAGCAAAAGGTTACACCTATTACAAAAAAAAGCAGGACCAGCTCAGAACAGAAAAATAGGTGATCATACCAATGATTCCTGAGACATAGTTTGCTCTTATTGAAAACAGTAGTAATAGAAGGGAATGGCAAAACAGGGAAATGTGGAGAATATCCTAGCCCTATTAGTACAGGAGGAATCTGTAATAAATGTACACAATGCGGAACGTGCTCCCCAAAAATAACACCCAAATATAGTACAAAACACATTTGTCAAAAATGTGCATTAATACAAACACTTCAGAATAACAACGAGAGGCTAAAAAAGGAAGTGCAGGAAATGAAAGAAATAGTCAATATTCAAGAATTTGTAAATTCTATAGATAGTGAAACTGGGATTATGGAAGGAAGAAAAGGTAAAAGAATGAGGTGTACCTATAGTCCTACTGAAAGGGGGCAAACACCAAAACAATAAGAGAACATATGGAAAAGGCCAGGAAACAGGTAACAATAAGAAGGAAATTAAAACATAGGGAAACACATGGGTGGTAAATGAAATAGAAACTTCCAATAGATTCAACCCATTACAGGACTTAGAAGAAACTGATATAGAAGTAGAAAGAGAGCAAGGTGAGAAAACGATATCTGGGGACTCTATCCTCAAGTATTGTGATTCACATGTCTATAAAGTTGACAGAGAGAATGCAACATTACTTTGTTACCTGTGGGCCTGAATTCAGGACATTGAAGATAACATAAATAAGTCAAAAATCCCTAACAAATCTTCCATTATTCTCCATGTGGGCACAAATGATATTGGGAAAGAGCATGAAAAAGACATCTGCTAAACTTAGTGACACTGGGTGACAAAATGGCAAAAAATGGCCACAAGCTAGCAATCTCAAGTATCCTCCCTGTTCCTAGAGCCCGTAGAGACAAAAAATAGTACAATTAACAGAATTAACTCAAGATTAATTAATTGGTGTAGTGAGAAAGGTCTCAGCTTTATTGATAATTGGGATACATTTCATAACAAAAAAGAAATGTACTGCAAAGACGGGTTACACTTACAGTAGGTACCAAAATTCTTGCTAACAGTTTCAAACAATTTCTACATCCCATTCATTTAAACTGAATGGGGGGGGGGACTGTCACAAGGATGATGCAAAAACAGAGAAAGCAAACATAATGCCACTTAGTTATAAAACGAATACAGTAAGATCACACAAAATAAGGGCCATGTCGATTAACCCAAGAAGCATGAACAATAAGGTTGATTAATTCACTGCATGTATAAATACTAACCCCACAGAAATAATAGAAATATCAGAAACTTGGTGGACAGATGATGATGAGCAATGAGGTATAAGCATAGAAGGATACCAACTCTACAAGAATAGTAGGAATATATAAGAGGGGGAGGGGTTGCAATTTATACAAAAAATACAATTAAGGCAGTTCATATCTCATACAAAATTAAGACAGATTACTCTAATGAAACAATCTGGATTAAAATAATTGGAGGATTAACAGAACCAGTTATAGTAGGAATAATCTACCATCTGCCAAGTTGTCTAGTGGAAACCACAAAAGGAATACTTGAAGAAATAACTAAAGCTGCAGAATTGGGAAACCTTGTACTTACGGGGTACCTAAACCTCAAATCACATAGACTGGGATACTAACATACCCTCTACAGCAACTAACAGACAATTTCTTGAAATATGTCAGACAAATAGCCTGAAGCAGTAGGCAAAACACCCAACTAGAGATAAAAATATACTAGATGTAGTGCTTTGTTCTGAAACTATTAAAATTAAGGCGGGCACATTAGGGTCCCTGTTGGGAAACAGTGACCATGGAATTGTATGATTTAATATAATGTATGAATTTATGCCACAGAACAGTAGCACCAAAATATATTTATATAATGAAACAAATATTAAGTTATTGAATGAAATGTTAAAAACCATTACTTGGGATACATTAATGAAAAATAAAGCAGCAGAAGAGATGTAGGAAACTTTTAAAGAAATCATTCGTAATATAGTTAATGAAACGATTCCAAAAATAAAGAAAAATAAAAACAACAAAAAACACCCTAAATAGATGAGCAAAAATATCAAAAAACTCATTAAGAAAAAAAAACTATATACAATGTATTGCCAACTAGGAAGTAGCACCTCTTATGAAAAGTTAAAAAAAGCACAAAAGGAATGTAAACAAAAAATAAGACAAGCAAAACAGAAAATGGAACATACATTGGCAAATAAAGCAAAAAAAAAGACAACTACAAATAGTTTTATTCTTATATAAACTCCTTTATAAAGTCACAAAGCAATATGGGGCCAATAACACACAACAATACAACTATAAAGGATAACAAAGGAATGGCAGAACTTTCCAATTCCTATTTCTGTAAAGTTTACTCCAAAAATAATAGAATATCCTCGAGGACAAATGAAGAAAAGGGAAATACAGAAATTACATTTGAAGAAATACGTGCCAAAATAAAACATTTAAAAACTCAAACTTCCCCAGGTCCAGATAAAATTTCTGCGAAAATGTTAGAGCTAATGTCTGATTATATAACAACACCACTTAGATACCTGTTTGAAGAATCACTAAATACAGGGAAGATACCTTTAGACCGGAAACTGGCTTATGCCGTGCCGATCTTGAAAAAGAAAATCCTGAAGAGGTACAGAATTATAGACCAATAAGCTTAACCAGTGTGGTTTGCAAAATATTAGAAAGTACTATTAAGAATAGACTTTCAAATATAGTAGATAAATGTGACAACTAGCAACATGGCTTCAAGAAGGGTAGAAGTTGTACTACAAACCTTCTGTGCTTTTATGAAAAAAATTAGCGGCTCATTGGATAAAAATATACTGAGTGACATTATATATCTGGATTATGCATCTCATTGGGTAATGATTGAAAAATTAGAAAGTGCCAAGGTTGATACCTTAATTATTGATTGCGTTAGAGAGTAGCTCAGCAATAGGAAGCAGAGAGTTGATGGTACATGGTCACCTCTCGGAGGAGGGGGAGGTCACTAGCGGGGTCCCACAGGGCTCGGTTTTGGGACCAGTCTTGTTTCAAATATTTATTGCTGATTTATCAGACAATTTGACCTGCTGGGTATCAAAATACACAGATGATACCAAAATTGGTGGACAAGTTAAAAACAGCATCAGACGCCAAAACAATACAATATCATTTAAACAAAATCTCAGAATGGACAAAAAAATGGGGTATGATATGAAATGAAAGTAAATGCAAAATAATGTATTTAGGTAGAGGAAACACCTTGTACACATATACTCTAAATGGGGCTCTGTTAGAAACCTCTACATGTGAAAAAGATCTTGGTACAATAATGACAATTTTTGCACTGTAAAACAAACATCCGATGCAATATTAAAAGCTAACAGAATATTTTGGTCAATTAGAAAAACATATAATATCCAGAGACAGTAAAATCTTGATCCACCTATACAAAGCCTATGTACGCCCACAACTTGAGTACTCATCTCAGTTATGGAATCCCTATAGAAAAGATAAGCATGTTAAAATGGAAAGAACATAAAGAAGATACACAAAAATGATGAAGAGGCAAGATACTGTAGAAGGGAATATGAGGAAAGACTGAGGTCATTAAATTTAATGCCCTTAGAGACAAGACAAACAAGAAGCAATATTCTCTTCATGTATGATATAATGTAGGACCCAGAACTATTAACTGAACTAGACTTTGAGTTTAAATCAGGAGAAATAGAAACCAGAGGGCACTCGTTGTAAATAAAGGGAACAAGATTCGGAAGTAATAAGAGGAAGTATTTTTTCACCTCCAGAACTGTAAATGTATGGAATACTCTGACTACAGAGAAACATAGAAACATAGAAACATAGAATTTGATGGCAGATAAAGACCGCTTGGCCCACCTAGTCTGCCTATTTTCCTACCTAACAGATAAGCTGCAGTTCCTAGCTAACCAACAGCTCACTTCCTCCTACCCCCACTAGGACTGCCTTATGTCTGTCCCATGCATTCTTGAATTCCCCCACTGTACCTGACTCCATGACCTCCTCAGGGAGGCTGTTCCATGCATCCACAACCCTGTCCATGAAAAAATACTTCCTCACATTACCTCTGAGCCATCCCCCCCTCTATCTTCAAATTGTGCCCCCTTGTTCTTGCACATCTCTTTTTCTGAAAGATGCTACCCTCTTGGACTTTGTTGATTCTCTTGAGGTACTTGAAAGTTTCTATCATGTCCCTCTCTCCCTTCTTTCCTCAAGGGTATACATATTAAACTCAGTTAGTCTTTCTTCATATGTCTTCTGGTGCAGACCCTGCACCATTTGGTTCCCTCCTCTTGACAGCCTCCACTCTGTCTATGTTTTCAGGAGATGGGGTCTCCAGAACTGCACACAGTACTCAGATGGGTCTCACCAACTGTCTGTACAGAGGGATAAGAACTTCCTGTTTTCTAC
Organism: Neoceratodus forsteri; assembly: GCA_016271365.2. NCBI lineage: Eukaryota > Metazoa > Chordata > Ceratodontiformes > Ceratodontidae > Neoceratodus > Neoceratodus forsteri. The sequence goes on along the minus strand of CM057459.1, from coordinate 91,299,169 downwards.
TATTGATGCCTCTCCTATGCATCCCAGTATCCCCCAGCCTTCCTTACTGCCTTCTCACATTGCTTGCCCACCTTTAGCTCATCTGATATAATTACCCCCAAGTCCCTTTCCAATTTTACTGTTGTCAGTATCTCACCCCCCATTGTGTACTCTTCCCCTGGCTTTTTGTTTCCCAGGTGCATTACCTTGCACTTCTTTGCATTGAATCTGAGCTGCCATACATTTGAACATTCCTCCAACCTTGCCAAGTCCCTTCTCATCCTTTCCGCTCCATCTTGTATATCAACCCTGTTGCAGATCTTTATGTCATCTGCAAAGAGACACACTTTTCCTTCCAGTTCCTCTGCAATGTCACTTATAAAGGCATTAAAAAGGACCGGTCCCAATACTGAACCCTGCAGTACCCCGCTAGTAACCCTCCTTTCTTCACTGTGGACTCTGTTTACTACTAGCCTTTGTATCCTGTTGTCTAGCCAATTTTTTATCCAGGCTACCACCTTGGGACCCACTCCAAGGCTGGCTAACTTGAGTATTAATCTTTTTGTGTGGGACTGTATCAAATGCCTTGCTAAAATCTAGGTAAGCCATGTCCACAGCCCCTCCCTGGTCTACTACTTTGGTCACCCAGTCAAAGAAATCTATTAGATTCATCTGACATGACCTTCCCATCTTGAATCCATGCTGCCTTGGGTCCTGTGCCCCACTGACCTCTAGGTACTCAACAGTTCTTTCCTTCAGAAGTGATTCCATCATTTTCCCTACCACTGAGGTCAAACTAATTGGTCTGTAGTTTCTGGCCTCTGTCCTGCTCCCACTTTTTGTGAAGAGGAATCACATCTGCCCTCCTCCAGTCCTCAGGTACCACCCCATCCTCCCATGATTTGTTAAAGAGAGTAGTCAGCGGTGTCACTAGTTCTACCCTTAGCTCTTTTAGAATTCTTGGGTGAATCCCATCAGGCCCCATTGCTTTGTTCACCTTCAATTTTATTAGTTCTTTCAGAACCCTTTCTTCTGTAAATGGACTGGTATCGACCCTCATCTTCAAAGTGTTTCTCTTGTTTGGTTTAGGTACCTCCCCCTCCTCTGCCTTTGTGAATACTGAGCAGAAATATTTGTTCAGTATCCCTGCTTTTTCACTGTCAACCACTGTCCACATTCCCTCCCCTTTATTAAGCCTCAGTATCCCTCCTTTGGTCTTTCTTCACTCCCTAATGTACCTTTAAAAGGTCTTATCCCCCTTCTTAACAGAGTTGGCTATCCTTTCCTCAGTTTGGGCCTTTGCTATTCTGACTGCCTTCCCTGCCTCTTTCTGCTTTAACTGATAAAGTTCTCTGTCCTGCTCCTTCTGTGTTTCCTTATATTTCCTGAATGCTATCCTTTTCTCCTTAACCTTCCCTGCCACCTCTTTTGAGAACCATAGTGTTTTTTTCCTTCATTGCATTTTGTTGATTTGCTTTACACAAAGGCTTGTTGCCTCTGTGATGGCTGTTTTGATTACTCCCCATTGTTCCTCCACCCCTCCTTCTTGCCTGTTTGCTAGTGCTTTTCTGAGGCACTCTCTCATTTTCCCAAAGTCAGCCCTCCTAAAGTCCAATACTCTTGCTTTTGTATGGCTTGATTGTATGGCTATGTTTATTGTGAACCACACTGTTTGGTGGTTGCTTGTTCCTAGATGGCTACCCACTTCTAAATCTGAGATTCTTTCTCTGTCCCCATTTGATAGTACCAGGTCTAAGATTGCTCCCTCCCGAGTGGGTTCCAATACTAGCTGTCTGAGGCATGCCCCTTATAGGGCATCAAGAATGACCCTGCTCTTGGATGTGCATGTAGCAAAGGTGCTCCAGTTAACATCTGGCATATTCAGGTCCTCCATCAACAATATCTCCCCTTTTTCTGCCATTCTAAGGATGCCTTCTATCATTTCTTTGTCCATTCTCTCCCCTGAGATGGGGTCTGTATACAACCCCCATGCGGATTGTGGTGCCATTTCCTGTCTCCAGGGTGACCCAGAGTGCCTCATCTGCTCCCTGTTTACTCTTTAGTTCTGTTGCTTTGATCCCTCCCTTTACATAGAGAGCTACTTCTCCTCCTCTTTTACTCTCCCTGTCACTCCTGTAAATTGTGTATCCTGGTATGTTGACATCCCAGTCATGGTTCTCTGTGTACCATGTTTCTGTGACTGCCACAATATCCAGGCAACCCTCTTCCATCAAGGCCACTAGTTCAGGGAGCTTGTTACACAGACTACGGGCATTGGTACTTATCACCCTCCACTTTTTGATGGCCTTATCCCTTTTAGCCCCATCCCTGTCCTTACTGCCTTTGCTTTTTTTTTACATTTACCTCTGTCCTGCTCCCTAATGACTTCTTGACCTTAGTGTTTACCTCACTAATTACCATATTTTGTGGGGGGGCTGGGATTTCCCTGCTCCTTTTCAGTGCCTCCCCCCCTTGGCTAGTTTAAATGCTTGCCAATGAAGCATTTAAACCTTTCACCTAGGATTGTGGTTCCCCCCCAGACAGATGCAGACCATCGCGCCAGTATAGGCCTGCATCCCTCCAGGTGGCTCCCCAGTCCCCAGTGAAGCCAAAATCCTGAGCTCCACACCAGTTTTTCAACCATTCATTGAATTCCCTGGTGAGGAGTACCCTAGCATCACCCTTGCCATAGACAGGCAGCACCTCTGAGAAGGTTACAGTATGCTCTACTTGTCTAAGGTCCCTCCCCAACTCTACAAACTCCTCTTGCACTGCTCTGATCCCATTCCTAGCCAGGTCATTTGTCCCTAGGTGGACAATGACATCCAGCTCCCTCCCTCATGCAGATGCTTCCACGATCCTGAGGATTCGCGTCCTGTCCCTCCAAGCCATGGTGCCAGACAGGCACCTTACCCCCCTCTCCCCTTCCTTCCCCACTTCTACCCCCTAATGATTGAATCCCCCACCAGGAGTTGTTTCCTTCCCCTGTGGGGTCCCATGCCACCCTCCTGTGGGTCTCCTTTGTGATGGGTCCCAGCATCCTCCTTGGTCTCCACTGCAGGTGCCTCCATAGAGGAACCACTATCCACCAGAAGAGTGTATGAATTGTGGAGAGGTACAGCTGGAGGGATGCAACTCTGTTCCACCACCCTGTCCCTCCCTGAGCCCACCCTGGTCCAGCCTCTCCTCTTTCTTGGCGACCTCTGAGGTAGTAGCATTGGCCCTGGTGGTCCCTGGGTGGGGGAGGAGGTTTCACAAATCCTAGCCAGGTCAGCCTGGAGACAGGCAACCTCCTCCCTCAGACCAGAGAGGTGCTTGCAAATAGGGCAGCATCGCAGCCTCCAGAATGTCTCCCAGAACACTGCCGCCACACAGCCATTGCACTGCACCACTCCTATCATGTCTTATTTTGTGTCCCCTCTCCTGTTTATCTTATTTGCTTACTCTCTCCTCTCCTTACTACTCTCACCCTTCCTGTTCTGGGACAGCAACTTCCTATATTCTTCAGTAGCCTCCTTCTTCCTTGCTCAGTGTCAGACCACCAGCAGCTGGGGGGGAGAGCAAGCTACTTTTTTCCTTTAGGGTTGACAAAACTAATGTTTCTCTATGATGCTTCCCTTCCTACTGCCAAACAGGAAGTTCCTGTTGTCAGTCAAATCCAGTGACTATAAAAGTAGAACTGGTTTAGGGTGGGTGGGTGGAGGGGTGGGATGGAGGGCAATTAGAAAGAAAAAAGGCTAGCAACAGGAAGTTGTAATTGGAGTCACTTGCTTTTATATGGTCTAAGCCACACCCCAATTAAGCTCTTTCTCTCTCTTCCTACTGATTTAGTAAAGTAAGTTGATACAGTACCCTTCACAGCACAGAACACACACTGACTTTCTTTTTTTAACCCTAAATAAGACTCCTTCTACTTCTAACAAAGTATCTGTCTGCTTAATCTCAACAGACACTGATTTCTGCTGAAAAAGAACTGTTAAATTAGTAAGAAAATTGTACCTTCTTTCGGTTAGCTGCTTTCTGTTTTATAGGCTAGCAACAGGAAGTTGTAATTGGAGTCACCTGCTTTTATATGGTCTAAGTCACACCCCCAATTAAGCTCTCTCTCTCTCTCCTCCTACTGATTTAGCAAAGTAAGTTGATACAGTACCCTTCACAGCACAGAACATACACTGACTTTCTTTTTTTAACCCTAAATAAGACCCCTTCTACTTCTAATAAAGTATCTGTCTGCTTAATCTCAACAGACACTGATTTCTGCTGAAAAAGAACTGTTAAATTAGTAAGAAAATTGTACCTTCTTTCAGTTAGCTGCTTTCTGTTTTTATAGGCTAGCAACAGGAAGTTGTAATTGGAGTCACCTGCTTTTATGTCGTCTAAGCCACACCCCCAATTAAGCTCTCTCTCTCTTTCTCTCTCCTCCTACTGATTTAGCAAAGTAAGTTGATACAGTACCCTTCACAGCATAGAACACACAGAGGTGGTGATAAGCAGAACAAAAAAACAAATTTAATTCAAAATTAGACAAGTTTATTCAAACTGGATCTGCTTAAAGATATTACTTATGAATATAGTATAGAAGCATAAATGGGCTAAACGCCTTTAAGCTCCTCACATTCCATAGTATGTATGAACCATAGTTTGTAGCTTGAAGGTCATCAGGATCTAATGACGGCTTCTTTATAGCAAAGGTCTGACTACCCCCCTCTTTCAGCAATGCAGGAAGACAGCCCTGATGATCCCTGCAAATGTGTTACTTTAACAAGTAACAGCTTATCAAACTGTTGGCATGGCAGTGTCATAACACAGTGGTATCTTGCGTATGGTAAGGTATGTAAAAGTCTGTTTGAAACCTACAACATGTATGAGCATGTGATTACTCAGTAGTATATATAGCACACTGCAATGTAGCATGAAGTGCTGGGCCTGATGACTGAATGCTGTAAAGTGAATCACTCATTTTGATAAAGGCATGACGTATCAAAAGAGAAAATGAAATGGATTCACCAGAACAAACACTTCTGAAATAAACAGAATGAAACAGCCCAGATAAAGAAGAACCCTAGTTAGCCTACCAGTCAAATTTTAGTACAAGCTGAGCTTCAAACGTTGGTTCATATTCTGATTTAGTTCCATCTTTGCTCTTTTTTCAGTAAACTCAGGGGGCTATTTCTGTTTTGCACACTCATGGAAAGGACCATTTCCGAATGGTGCAATGCAGTTTGCATCCTTTCTAATCTTTCACATTGTTGTTACTGTGTTTCCGTGTTGTGCTGCAGACCTATGTGGATGAAAGGAACAAACTCAAGCCGGTCTATTGGTGAAGGCATAGCACTACTGCTAGCAAAGCCAGTGACCTGGGTTCAGAAACAAGCTCAGGTCACTGAGAGTCAGTGAAGAAAAGGAGGATTCAGTGTCCCCAGGATGGCTGTCCTTCTTTGGGGTGGGTGGGCATCTGTGTCCCATACCACATTCACTGTCTAGCAGAACCTATGTAGTATCATAGACAGGACCAGTACAATATGGCACTGGTGCCTCCAGACACTAACACGTTGCATGCCTCAGCATGCACATGATGTTCGCCACTGTACACCAGTTTTCTTAGGGGTGAAATGCTGGAGGAAAAACAACCCTGGTCCAACAGAGGAAATGTGCCCTTCCCCCCCCCCCATGCAGGGTCTCACACTACTGACCTGGCACCCCACCCACTTCTTTATTTTCCTGGGCAATTGGTGGCCAAGTAAGCCCAAGAAAAGGTAGGTGATAGGGCTGAGTGGGTGCCATCCAGAGGTGAGTAGACCAGAGGGCCTGGACAATAAACACCTGGATTAAAAAAATAAAAAGGAGAGAGACATACGCTGCATCATGCAGTTCTAAAACGGTAAGGAGAGAGACATACGCTGCATCATGCAGTTCTAAAACGGTAAGGAGAGAGACATACGCTGCATCATGCAACTCTAAAACAGTAAGGAGAGAGACATACACTGCAACATGCAGTTCTAAAACAGTAAGGAGAGAGACATACGCTGCATCATGCAGCTCTAAAACGGTAAGGAGAGAGACATAAGCTGCATCATGCAGTTCTAAAACGGTAAGGAGAGAGACATACGCTGCATCATGCAGTTCTAAAACGGTAAGAAGAGAGACATACGCTCCATCATGCAGCTCTAAAACGGTAAGGAGAGAGACATACGCTGCATCATGCAGTTCTAAAACAGTAAGGAGAGAGGCATACACTGCATCATGCAGTTCGAAAACAGTACTTACCAGCAGTGTGCAAAGCACAAATGGGGTGCTCAAATTCTGAATCATGAAATTGGATTTATTTGATGGTGACCCAATTTGGGGAATTAGGATTTTCGCAATTGCAGTCCTAATTTCTAAATTAATGACTAGAACATGTTTTACACAGGAATTTAGCATTTTGGATTTATAGATTAGGATTCCAAATCCGGTTCTGATTCCGAGGATCTTTTTGAAATTGTAATGGGAACTGGATTCAGAAATCCTGAAACTACTAAACAGTCCTTTTAGAATGGAATCAGCCAATTCTGAGCCTCCTAATCACAAATACCCACTCAGTTTGCAAAAACAGCAAGTAAAGACTGAACCATTATAGAAGGGGAACCAGTAGTGGAAAGGCAGCTTCTACATGAAATAGACATTTTATAGGTTCCACGTAGTCCTCCTTCAACAGTACAGGGAAACCCACTTTTTGTATTCTGTTTATACACCCCAGGCCTCCCTCAACTTGACCCTACCAGCCTCCGAAATCTGACACCCTCTTGCCTCTGCTGCAACCCCCATGTCTTGCCCTCATGGTGAGCCCTTCCAGGCAGGGAGGAACCCCTTATGAGACCAAGATCCAACTCTGGCAGAGGTGGGAGACAGTGTCCAAGGATGATGGCCATCATCCAGAGGTCAGGAGTACCCCCCCCCAACACTGACATGCTAGCACAGCTGATCTCAAGCAGGTTCGTACAATTACATGCCATTGATGTTTTGGCCGGTGTCTGTCCCATGTGTCTGTGAGCATCTATGACTGTGCTGCTCACTGGGCTACCAGGGGACAGTACTGCACTGAGCCTGTCCACCACCCTCCCCAGAGGCAGGGAGCATTAATGGGGTCCATACAGGAGCCTCCTGCTGGACAGCACTTATGATTTGGACTCAGAATGAGAGTCTGGGCTGCCAGACATTCACAACTAAGGTTGATGGAAGTGTCCACTCTTCTGACTCTCATTTCTTCTTCATCCCCTGATGCAAACCTCTACTAAGCAATCTGTTTTCACTGTCCACCTCCTGAACCTCTGGAACAGCCTGCCCCTACCTATTCGCCTTTCCTCCTATCTCTCACTCTCAAACTGCTGTTTAGGTTGCATTTCTTTTCCTTCCTGTGCCTACAATCATCCACCATCCTGTCCTCAACCTATCCTTGTCCTATCACATAATTCCTCCTTCTTTTAAGCTTCCAGCTCCCTTCACTCCTCCATAACTCTACTAACTCCTTTCTGACCTCTCCATTTTTTCTGTTTCCTGTCTTCACCCTCCCTACTCCCCAAATCTGAGCAAATTTGCCTGTTCCTACCCGAAGACAAAACCATCAGTCGACTGTCGTGTGATGTCACTGCACCCTACGTAAGCTGCATTTTGCACTTTTGTGTATTTACCCAGTTATGTATTTGTAATTAGGAAAGGCACACTAAGCTGTGAAAGTTCATTTCCAGGTATGTCCTGGGTGGTGGATGATATGGACCTGTTTTATTGATGGGAAATGTTGGCTATGACAACGGGGAAACTCTCTTCTTCAGTAAGTCCCATGGTGTCTTTAACTTCCACCTAGAGAGTGACCAGAGACAGGCAGAAGGTTTAACATCTCACCTGAAGTATGGCACCTGAGCTGTGCACCACCCCCCTCATGCTAAGCTACAGTGTAATTTATGGGTATAACTTAAGTAGCTGGTGTGGGGTCAGAACACACGACATTCTGACCTTCCCACCCCAGAGGCAAGCATGTTGCCTACTGAGCAACTGACACTAAATATTAAATTCATTAATATATACTTCAAATGAACTGTTTTTTGGCATGACTGGAGGTGCGGTATATACTGTGAGGGATAAGATCTGCTCTGTTCAACCCAGAGCTTGTTCTCCTTTAAGGTTCTTGGGTGTTCAATCTGCCAGTCTTGAAATGTGGTTGAGTCTTTAGGCAATATCGTCACGCCAGAGTGGAAGGCGATAATCACCATCTCTTGGTTGATGGTCTGTGTCTCCATCATCACACTGGCAACCCACACTGGCACTTGTTCCTGTTTTATTCTACTCATTAACCAAGCTATGAGGAAGTCAGCACTTTCTTTTTGCTGGAGTTCCACAAGCCAGTCTCTGTCTTCAGCCTTACCTCCTCTGAGCTGGCAAATGACAAGCACTTCACTTCTTGGTGAAGCAGTTACATAGCTGCTAGCCACGATCTCACAGATCTCTGTCCCGTCACTGTTGGACATCAGGAGAAACTTCCTCCCCAATACAGTACAGGCACCTTCGGCAAACTTCAATGTTGTTCTGTATTGCCACAACCAGTCAACCCCAACAGAGCAGTTTGGGTTGCGTCTTCGGCCACTAAGAATTCACAAACTTATCACAACTCCTTCAGTTTGAGCACTGTTTGTCACACTCTCAACACTTTGAGGGCAGTTCCATTCACTGTGTGTACTGTTCCTTTGTATGGCTGTAAGTTTTGTAAAGATCTTTTAGTCACTCCTTCCCACACCCAGGCATTCACAATGGACACCTGTGCACCGAATTCAACCAAAAACTTGCAGGGGACACCTTCTATTTCCCCAAGAAGATAGTAGACTAATCCCAATGTAGTGTAGATCAGAATTTGCAGAGGGGTATCTCTTTGTCCTTTGTCAGGCATATGGTCCTCAACACATGATCCATACGACTCCAGGTCCACTGAACCTCTCCCATGGGAACACTGTTTTCATACAAACATATGAAGAAGCAAGCAGAAGAAGGCCATTTGGTCTATCAGGTCTGCTCATATTGCAGGGTCCACAGCTTCAGCTACTATCCCTGCTTTCCCTCCCCACTCCTCCCATCCTCCCTACCCATGATCCTTACCTTCCCCTTTCCCAGCATCTCTGAAAGCTGCCCACTATCTTCAATGAGATGACCTCTTCCGGCAGCGCATTCCAAGTGTCTATCACACTGTCTGTGAAGAAGTGCTTCTTGACCTTCCTCCTAAACCTCCCACCCTCCAGCTTAAGACTGTGCCCCCTCATGTTAAGGTTGCCTCTCAGCTTAAAGAGACTCTCCTTAGCAACCTTATTTATCCCTTTCAAGTACTTGAAGGTCCCAATTATGTCCCCGCTCTGTCTCCTGTCTTCCATGGAGTACATGTTCAGCACCCTCAACCTCTCCTCGTATGCCTTACCCTGCTGACCTGCTATCATCTTTGTATCCTCTGGATCTTCTCCAGCAGGTGAATGTCCTTTTTGAGGTGTGGGCACCAGTACTGAACTCCATACTATAGATGCGGCCTTACCAGTGACCTCATAGTGACCTCGTAGTGGTCCAGGCCTACACACCTCCATCATGCTCGATCATCCAGCCTTCTAGTCTGAAAATCCACCAGCCTAGGATGTGGGGTTCCCTAAGGTTTATTTTGCCCAATCAGTATCTCTGATTCTAGAGTCCTAGTGGTCTCAAGATTCACTTTCAATTTTTTGAGTTCTGTGTGCAGAGTCACAAGAGCCCCCAACCATTTCCTTTCATAACTCTGTGATAGCTCCAGTCAGTTCTTTAAGATTTACAGTCTCTGGGCTGGCCCAATGGCATGGTGGTAGAGCTACAGCCCACTATGTCTGCGACCCGGGTTCAGAAATGGACTCGGGTTGCTGGAGGTCAGCCAGGGGGAAAGGATTGAGCATCTGTTTGAGTGCTCTCCTCTCCTGGGGGGGGGGAGGCTTGTCAGCCCCACTGTCAACTGCCAGCAGGTGGAGACTTGGTTGCAGTGCAGGCTGGGGTGTCATGTATGGGGAGGGGCCGCAGTTTGACATAGTGCTTGTGTGCCTCTACATGGCACGTGCTACTACCTGTCCCCAGTGGGAATGGGTGGGAACAGAACAAGAAAAAGGCAGTGTCAGCTTATGAAGCTCCATGCATGTCTTCCCAATCAGTGCCATCACTCAGGAGTCGCCAGCCACCATCTGCATCATGTACTGGGGAGGATGGCCCTCCCTCTCCTAGCCTCACCACGGAGGGGGCAAGCTGTAGGGGTCCTGCAGTCACGTACATTCCTGGGGGATGTGGCAATCAGTCAGGGGGAGCAGAGATAGGGCAGATAAGCCTCCTTGCATGCCACAAGGCAAAAAGATATATGGAAAAATAGAATTATAGTCTGTGGGGCAACCTCATAGGCCTGAACCTGGAGACCTGGAGTCTCAGGAAAATCCAGACTTCACACGACCTCCAATTCAGTGTCATACTGCATTGCTTGCTTTATCCCCGAGGGTTTCTATAGGTACCACTAGAAACAGGGCTTCCTACTCTCCATGTAAGCAGTGAAATTGTCTCAGGCCACCACATCTTGGATAGCCGAGCCAGCATCTGGAAAGGCCTTGCCTACCAGGTGCCACAGGGCTCTTTTCCGAAGTCTTGAGCAGAGTACCCCTTTTGTCTCCTTCTATTGAAAAAGACAGTTCTTTCTCAATCAGCACAATTGGCAGGCTCAAGGGACAGCTTCATGGCCACTAACAGAGCACTATAATTTTGTTTAATGTCAGACTCCAGTCCTCAATACACTTCTCAGGCTTCTCCCCTGAAACAAAAGTCCCATAAATTTCTGCTTAGCTGCTGCAACCCATTCATTCATTTCAGGCGTGGGCTCAAATTGCTCCAACCAGTAAGTCCACTCAGTTCTCTGTTAAAGGAATCAGGCATGAAGGCAGGTTGTCTCACACCTCCCCTTGACTGGGGTAACTGTGATCTAGCTGCTTCCCCTGGTTGGGACATGTCTAACTCTAGTTGCAACACACAATAGCAACATTTCACACAATAACAGTTTCTCTTTTACCCAGCACACTTGCTTGCAGTGAGACCTGTCTCTGCCACCAGTTTGTGACAGACCCCATGGTGATGTGGGCCCAGGTCATGCATGTGGGGCTGCCTCACCTTTGTAGACCAGTGCAGTCTGGTAAATTGTGGTTCAGAGGCAAGTGCTGAATACACGCCAGTCAACTTAGCCACAAGGGATTTGGCTCTTGTTGGGCTCGGTAAGGAAATCATTAACTTTTCTATCATAGAGGGAGTGAACAACTAGCCCAAGTTTAACAGAATAACACGGCTTTTGTAACAACAGACCAAATGAAAGAAAAAGGTTAGTGCAAATGTCAAATTTAATCATGGCCCTTTTAGGTGCCCTCCAAGGCGGGCCAGATCTACCGCTCTCCACCTGATACCATGTTTTAAACAGACCCAAATGGGAGCTCCCTTACCTGAGTCCCTGAGTACTGCAAGTGGAAAACTGCTGCAATCATGTGGCTGCTGCCATGGCTTTGCTGCCATTGGTGCACTTTAAACAATGTCCCCCAAACCCCATAGGCCATGCAGTTGCTTAAATGGCATAAAACCTTTTGAAACAGAGTATTCATGATCCAGATTGTGAAACATGGTGAAACAATGGCCATTTTTCCTTGAATCAATGCCACACTGAGGCAAACTCATGGTTTCCAGACTCGGATGGCTCCTCCTGATGCAGCAGACCACTAGATCTCTGCTCCCCCAGGGCATCTATGATGCAGGCAGGCTTCCTCTCTCTGCTCCATGTTGAAGCAGTTACCTTGGGCACTGACTGCAGGCTCTTCCAACCTCCTTCCATTCATTCTGGACTGCTGAAGCCCCAGTTTTACCCTCACACATCCTGGCTTCCAAAACCCTAGGTTAAGAGCAGTCCGGCACCATGCTGTAGCTTCTGCTAGAAGACTTGGATCAGTAGCACTGTTTAAAGTTTACTTACTGCTTTTGAAGCCTGGGATGACACAGCTGATGCCCACTCCCAGCACAGCAGACCATTCTACCACAAGATCGCCATCAGATCTGCCCACCTCCAGTACAGACCTGCTTTTAGAGGCCCTGCTAATAGTCCTGCATTCATTCATGCCTGAGGCTGTCACTCCAAGAATTCAACAGCCCACAAGACAGAAGAAGGGTGCCAGAATCTGGGGGCCCTTCCTTTTCCCTGGAGCTCCCCAGAGTCCCCTCCCTTGTAATATTTCCAAGCGTAGATGCAGGCCCACCCAAGCGGGTCCATTACAATGCTTCCTTTTTATTCCACAGAAGCTAATTGTGTATTACATATAGTGACATACAGTTTAACAACTGAAGGCTAAGGGCTGTTCATCTTTTGAGTGAGACATTAAACCAAGGTCCCTTCTGCTCATCTCTGGTCACTGTCAAGGCAGAAGTAAAAGATCCCATGTCACTTCTCAATGAGCAGTAGTGGAGATTCCTTGGTGCTGTGGCCAACATTCCCCCTGTCAATAAAACAGATCCAATCCACACACAACTCCCCCCCCCCCCGATGAACCTGGAAACAAGATGTCATAGCTTAGAGTGCCTTTTACTGGTCAAAAATTAAAAATAAATAAATAAAATATTTTTGGGGATTTGGTGTATTTATCTGCCTAATTTGCTTCATTTGTCTGCTCCTCTGAGCTTGTGCAGTGTAGTCGAATCTTGTCACCTGTGCTCTGGTACAAAGAATATTTATTGAATAGGTCTCAGGCTGTAGGCATAGGTCCTGCTACCTCATCAATTAGACCTATGCTTTTAGGTGTCCTTCAGGGGTCCATTTTGGGCCCCTTGCTGTTCTCATTGGCCCAGATATTCATACTGCCCCAGGCTGTGGCACAAACTTGGGCGCAGCTCAACTTGGCTGCGCAGGGGTGTGGCCTGGGCGCTATTCAAAGGGGCTGCGCCATGGCCCAGCAGCTTTGAATGTCGCACCTAGCCACCCACTGTGCATGGCGCAGTGGCACTGCGCCAGCGCAAGTGGCCAGAGTGGAGCATGAAGATCGCGCGCTAAGTGCCATTCATGCCATATCTACAGCACTCATGAGTATTCAAAGGTGACATGCACATGGGGCCATAGTTTATGCAAGGCGCACATGGGGCCATTTGCATGTCATTATGGCCCCATTTGCATTCCATTAGCATGCAGGTGCGCCGATCTCCAACGACTTGCTCCTGGCGCCCTGCCAGGCAGCAGCCATCGGGGACTGATGCCCCCTGCAGCCCGATCACGGGCATTTGTTAAAAAATGAAGTCCCCGTCCAATATCACTGGTGGTCCAGTGGACCGCTATGTGCCTGATCGCGGGCATCCGTTATAATAAACCCCCCATCCAATATCCCTGGTGGTCCAGTGGACTGAATGCTGCCCGATCGCGGGCATCTGTTTAAATGACCCCCCCGTCCAATATCCCTGGTGGTCCAGTGGACCGAATGCTGCCCAATTGCGGGCATCTGTTTCTCAGAAAATGTCCTATTACCCTGGTGGTCTAGGGTACCCACCTCCCCACCCGCCCACTGAGTCCCACCGCCCGCTCCCCCGTCAACTGGGCGGCACACAACCGCCTGTCGCCCGCCGCCCGCTAACTGACACCTTGGTAGGGCTGCATGCCCATTGGTTCACAGCATAAGCCAATGGGTGTGTAGCCCTAACATAATATTCCAGATATGTGAATGAATCATTCACATATCTGGAATGTGTAGATTGGAGCTGACGCCCATTGGCTCACGCCAGAACCAATGGGCGGCAGCCCTACCGAGGTGTCAGTCGGCAGGTGGCGGGCGGCAGGCGGGTGGGGTGCAGCCACCTGCCAGCTGACCGGGGAGCGGATGGTGGGACTCCAGTGGGCGGGTGGGGAGGGGGTACCCTAGACCACCAGGGTAATACTGATGTTGTCTCAGAAACAGATGCCCACGATAGCAGCATTCGTCCACTGGACCACCAGGGATATAGGACGGGACTTTTTTAAACATATGCCCACGATCGGGCATGGGGGCGCCACCAGGTGCAGTTGATTATGGCTACTCACAGGTGGCAGCTGCCATGTTGCGCCTCGCAATGCGGCAGCTCACCTTGGGGGCCATCAGTTGTCCTTTTTTTTGGCTTAACTTTGTGCTGGCACAGTAGGGTTAGAGATGAGTGCTCTGCACATCCCGGCTGAATATCGGGCTGTGCAGGTTATGCATGGGAACGCTCCATCTGTGCCTGCATACATTACTGATCGCATCTGGTGCATCAGAATTTGTCCGGCACACTTTTCCCTTTTGAATATTGTGCTGGGGCGCATCAGTGGGTTGCGCATGCGCAACCCTTTTGAATATCTGGGCTATTGTTTGTAAATTCTCTTCCATCGATTCTTAAGGTTTGCAGATGTCTGCTTTATGCGGACGACTTGATAATTTTCTCCCATTCTTATGTCAACTCTCACCTTGACTCTACATTAAAATCTGATTTCAATGATGTCTGTACTTGGTTTGTTAAAAACCACGTGGTCCTCAACATTAACAAGACAAAAGTAATGTTGTTTGGTACTCCCTATATGGTGAGGGAGGATCCTTCTTTGCTCATTTACAACATTGGGGGGATTGTTGTTGAACTTGTTAATGAGTTTAGATATGTGGGAGTTCTTTTAGACCCAGGTTTAACTTTCTCTCTGAAGGTAAAAGCTATATGTAAAAACATCAATCAAAAATTGGGTATATTATTCAGAATGAAGCAATATTTTTCAGAAGATATTAGAACGTCTTATCACTTTGGGTATTCTTTTGCGTCAGCTTGATTATGTTGCCAGCCTTTATTATAGGCTTTCTGTTGGAGAGCTAAAAATGCTTTCAGTGACCTATAATAATGTTTGAGGTTTGTCTTGAATTGCCCTTATCGATTTCATCACTGCTTAATGTATTCCAAACTTGGTTGGTTATCGTTAAACAACAGAATAGCATTTTATTTTGGTTGTCAAGTCTTCAAATCAATTTTTTTAAACACCAAATATCCGTATTCTGATCTGGTTAAATTAAGGCCATGCATTTGCAACTTGCATTCTTACTTCTTCTCACACTAACATGGGAGCCAAGTCTTTCTCTGTGGCAGCCCCCCAATTTTGGAATGCATTGCCTCTTGATGTTTGCTTGTCCACCTCTTTGATACATGTTATGCATAACTTAAAGACTTATTTGAACTCAACCAAATTCTGTACCTGTTTTGTATAACTTGTTATTTGTTTTGTGATTGTTACTTGTTTGTTTTTTGTTGGGTTGGATCTGAAAATGGGCTAGTCTCAGTATCCTCACCCGGTTAACAAATAAATAATGGAATGAAAATGAAATTTTACCTTTGTGTTTTAGACTGTATTGTTTGATGTTTTGTTCTGTTTCCTATGTAACCCTTCCCCTGATTCACATCTGGAAATGAGTGTAAGCTCAGTGTGCCCATTGCAGTCACCAATTTGTAAACAAACAGTAAAGTTTGAGTAAGATGGTACACTGAAAGATAACGGATTTCAAAGAACTGGCACACTACAAAATGCAGTCAAAGTGCAGAACATTTTAGTTATTAAGTTAAGACATACACTAAAGAAAGGAAATGTTGTTGTTTTGTTGTATCACCTTGTATCAAGCACCGCCCTCTCCCCAGTGGCCAGACTGGAGTGGCATGCTCTTCAAGGGCAGAAGCATACCTCTCGACTGTCTCTGATTATAAGGGGCATCCCTCATTTTACCCCTGAGAACTGCTTTGTTCCTCATCTATCCCTCACTGAAAAGGTGCCTTGCACACAGCGAATGTGCTGTAAATTCAGACTTTAAAGTAGAAATTCATAATATTCCATGATGCTAAATCAAAAATAAACATGGTACAAGTAAACACAATCACTCATGCAGTGTTCCAAATGCGTATTCTCATGTCTGAGGATGTTATTTTGAAGGTAAGTGTCCCTCATTGTCCTTCATTTTATATGTCCGCATCCCTCTTTTCAGTTGTAAAAGGTTAAGAGGTATGTGCAGAAGTGGTTGTGTAAGTCACCTCTCCAAGATCAGGAACTAGAAACGGTGGTGTGGACTTCATAAGTTTTTTTTTTTATTTGATCTTTCACAAGATACTTTTGTATCCAGAGCACACCTTCTCCTTTACATAACCCCAGCCCAACCAACCAACTAACTCACTCCTTTCCCTTTAATAGCTTTGTCTCAGGTGGTAAGGGCAGTCCCTGATACAGAGGGTAAGAATCATGAGGGACAAGACAAAGTCAGATATTGAAAAGCCCTTTCATACAACTCACTGCTTTTTTCTTTCTGCCCCCCCCAACCATGATAGTAACGTAATAATTTGAGGCAGTAAGGATGATAGCTCCATCAGCCCCCGATTTCATAAGCAGGGATGAAGAAGAACACTGTACAGGCATGTATTAATTTAAAGGTGTTCTTACACAACCATCTACTACCCCTGAATATCAGTCAGTCAATTTTATTTTAAACTAGACAGTATGTGAGCAAAAAGGCCCATTTTCACAAATGTCCAGTTGTACATGAAATTACAAGAATACAGTAGAAACAATTTACAGTATACATAGTACATACAAGTTGTGGTAACATCTTATACACAGGAACTAACTAACGGGCATGAGAGAATGAAAGTGCACAGCACAATAAAAATCTACAGGACATCTTTTACAAAAGCATTTGGAGTCATTTGCATAAAAAGGATAACCAAAATAAAGAGGGGGAAAACAGGAGGAGGGGGTGCTGGGACATGGGGAGGGGTGGAGGGAGGTTGAGGGGAACTTAGATGGGGGAGAAACAGGGTGGAATGGGTGTAAGGAGAAAGAGTTAGATTCCCCTGGTAGTAGCAAAACAAGTGCATGTGAGTTTTGCTTGGAGGTGGTTCTTGAGGGACCTTTGAAAGGCAAATATAGTGCTGCAGGCTGGGTAGTCGGGTGGGAGCAGGTTATAATGTTTTGTGCCCTTATAAGCAATGGAATTTTGTGCAAGCATGGTGTGGAAAATGGGTTGCTGAAAACATTGCTAAAGGCTCCTCTGGTTTGGCGGGCAGGAGCAGATTTGAGGACCAGAGATGTCACGCTCAGTGGTAGTTTATTCAGGTGAATTTTAAGGAGAAAAGAAAGAATTCTGAGGGTGAAATGCCCCTCAAGAGGGAGCCAGTCCAATGCTTTGTAAAAGGTGCAGTGGTGTGTTCCCCTGGGAAGTCCAGTGACAAAGCAGATGCTATTATTGTAGCTAGATCTAAGTTTATAGAAGAGTTGAGAATTGGCGGGGGGAGTGTAAATGATGGATCCATATTCCAAAAGTGGTAAGAGAATGAAGCTAGCTAGACAGGGTCTAGATTAGGGGATTAAGAACTCCCAGATCCTGTAGAGAAGCTCCAGCCTCATGTGAACCTTATTTATAATGTTTGAGATGTGAAGGTTGAAAGACAGGTGGGGACAGAGCAGAAGACCAAGGTATTTAAATTCAGAGACTTGCTCTATTTAATTTTCATGGTTATCCGAGAGGGTTAGTTTAGGGTTGTGGATTTTCCTGGGCCCAGAGAAAACCATGTATTTCTGTTTTTTAGAGTTTAGGACCATGCCTTTATTGATGAACCATAAATGCAGATTCTGGAAGTCAGATTGTAAGCTGGTGAGCATCTCATCTGGGTTTCTGTTACTGCAGTACAGCGCAGCATCATCCACGTAGAGGACCATTTTGGTGTTGCTACAGAATTCTGGGAGCTTATTGATGAAGATGGTGAAAAGGACAAGGCCCTGGACAGAGCCATGGGGAACCCCGTATTTCATAGGGCATTCCAAGGAGAGCAGCCCATCTATATTGGTCATCAGTGTTCTGTGAGATAGATGATTCTTGACCCATTTGACAGTGTTATTAGAGAAACAGAGGTTGGATAGGGTGTTCAGGAGCAAATTGTGGTCAACAAGGTCGAAAGCCTTAGTCAGGTCCACAAAAACCTAGCCCATGTACAGGCCGTTGTCTATGGTTCCATAGATATCACTGGTGAACCTAACTAGGGGAGTCTCAGTGCTGTGAGCTGCTCTGAGACCATGTTGGGCATCTGTGAGGATGTTATAGCTGTTGAGAAAGGAGGTGACTTGGGAATGAGCTACTTTTTCCAATATCTTGGAGAGGGGGGCAAGAAGAGAAATTGGCCTGTAGTTTCCTACCTCGTTCTTAGAGCCTGACTTAAACAGAGGTTTGACTATGGCCAAGTATCCTGTGATTGCCTTGTCCAGGCTTCCCTTGAAAGCTTTATTGTCTTTATATCCACTGTTTCCACTGATATTCTGTTCTATAGGGTCACCACCCTCTGGGAGTAGAGGTGCCACCTAATGTTACCCATTAATTTACCACCTCTGAACTTCAGGGCATGTCCCTGCATCCTGCTGCAGTATGCCAGATCAAAAAACTCCATCTGTTTTATCTTGCTGATACCCTCAAGAATGCAGAAGGCTGAGACAATTTTCCCCCTTGCACTACAATTGATTCTGGGCTGCCACTCCTTAAAGTCATACCACTGGCCACAAGCACTAACATAGAACATGACAGTTGCTCATGAGTTACCTGCCAGGGAAAGATCAAACAGAGGGTAAACTCAACCCTCCCACTTGGCACTGAAACTAATTATCTTTACAATGATACCAAAGCAACATCAGCTGGAGGAGGAGGGAATCCCAAGATTGACACTGAACCACAGTCTCTTGCGTTAAACTTTCATGTGCAGCTACCAGGCCAGCCCATAAGGATGTGCTTCAGTGGGATGAAGTTCTAAACAGATGATACGTTCATACCAGTTAAGACTGTATGCTTCATTATAGTAAGCACTGCATATTTATCAACCCAGAGAAAATATATGAGTGTAAAATCCTGAGAATAGGTTTAACAGTATCAAGACTTTGGTGCTGGATTACATGGCAACACTAAATGTCATTTAGACTTACTTTGGTGATGAATGTGAAGTTTTCAGCCTCTCGTTTTCGCTGACCTATACCAATACTGGTACATAAGCCTTACCTTGACAGTGTCATGTTTGTGAGTCTAAGGTAATCACATTTGTATCTAGCCCTGTCAAGCTGGGGCCCGATGTTCAATACAGTCTATACCTGGTGCAAAATTAGTACCTTCTGCCCACTTTGTTGAGTTCAGTCCCCAAACTTCTATGATTAGTAGTGCCACCAGAATAGCAGGGGTGATCACTACCACTGCAAGAGTGGCAGACATCACTAATCCAGATGTAAGTAGACACTATTGGGGAGAGTGTCCGCTATCATCCTAGTGACTGGGTGTATCAGCGGTGCTATGTTGTGCTGGATGTAGTGCACCATTTGCATGGTTTAACACTACATAGCACCACCTGTGTGATGTTAGACCTCCTCTCCCAGCCCACAGTGTCCTTTCAGGTGTCTAGTAGTCACCCTCCCATTCCCCCCAATTCCATCATTTTGCTAGTTTCTGGTGTTTTGTGGTCTCCATCACTACCCAAGTCACTTATTTCACAAGTACCAAGTGTTTTGCCTCCCACTCCCCATTCCAGCTGTTTCACTAGTTCCCCTGACCCTAACTTAGCCACTGCTGTTCCCTCTTAGGATGTCCCTGCACACACCGCCCCCCCCCCCAGTGTCCATGGTCCCTCTTCTCCATCCACCTATCTGCCCACTTGTTGAGCTTCCTGGTTCACAACCACTATTGTATGCAATCCCCCCCCACCCAGGATGCAACTGGAAATTAGCTGTCGAAGCTCAGTGGTCCTTTCCTGATCCAACAAATTACAAACCAATAACTAAACATTTCTTGAAGGGATCACAAATATTTTGCAGAGCTCCTGAAAGCATATGTAACAGAAATGGCACAGGCACTGATCACAGACGTACTATGAACCTTTCATTCTGTTGTGGCAAGCAGCTGCATGCTGCTGTCTGTATTTGTGCAGAATCTGTCACATGTTACAAAACGCACTCTCAGAGACATGTGATATGATGCTGACCTTCTCTTGTCAGCCACATTACTGTTCCTGAGACTCTGTTTCATCTGGCGAGGAAAGGTTTACTTTTTGTTAAGGTCAGACCTTGAACAGATTACTTACTGTACCTTGCATAATTAGGATGTGATCTTATCCAGTTTCATGGTTAAACTAATTTAATTATTAAGAGCTATAATATGAAGCTTTTAGAAATGGTCAGATGGACCATTAAGCAATTCTAAAAAGACATGATCAAATTAGGTTTCCATGCACTACACTCAGATATCGCTGCAATACCTTTTCAGATATTCTGAACAGATGACTTTGATCAGAAAATGATGCGGAGACTTCAGAAGGATATATCAGAGACAAATGTAAATCAATAACTAATTTTTTGCAAAGGAGGATCCCTGACATACAAGATACCATGTCAGTTACCCACAGAGAGAGACACGCACACACTATATTTCAACCAAACAACCTTGTCACAGTTTTCAAAACTTACATTTGTTTGTGATAAACAAGCAGCTGAACAATATTATTTTACTCTGACATTCTGCAGCAGGGGAGCTTCATTCAGGTGTAGCACTCAGTTCACAGATTGTTCCAGGGGGCATGAATAGGAGTCAAGCAGCAGTTACACTGCCAAGGTGAACACAATAATACAAGGTCACCGGTAACAAGTTGTCACTGTGTTGAGTAACAGTTACATTACAAGGGTGCTCAAGGTTGTTACATAATAGGTGGCGTGGCAAAATAAATAACAGGAGAGAGCAGGTAATCTAAAGGTTAAATGCCCAGAGGTTATTCTGGCTAAACACACTCCATTATCTCCAATGTGCACAGCAATGTAAAACTTATGTTGTAATGCTTCAGCAGACCTGGCAAACTGTTCAACAGCTGACAAATTTGGCATTTACGGTGCACATTTTTGTCAGCCTGTCAGAGCAGTAGCATAGCTGCCACTCATGACCCTGGCTACCTGGGTTCAGCAACGAACCCAGAGTCATCAGAGTACCTGCTAAGGAAAGAAGATTGAGTGCCCCAGCGGCCACTTTCTTCCTCCTGGGAGGGGGGTTGTGCATCCTGCTGCATTACTGCCACCTGGGTGACCACAGGTGGTAGTGCAGTTTGCGTGCCTGTGAGGTGCATGGGGCAAGTGCATGCATTGGAGTATCATGTTTACCAACACCTGAAAAATCATGAGTGCTCTCAGTGGCTGGTTGAAAAAGTGGGAGGGAAAATGGTGCCAATTGAGCAGATGAAGCTCCCAAAATCACATCAGGTTCCTTCCTCCCTACTTCCAGGATGACTCCAGGAGGACAGCCACCATAGGCAGCTGGATAGGAGGGTTCACTGCCATGAGCAGTAGTCAGGATGCCACCCCATAGGGCAACACAGCAGTGTGTTGTGCATGCCCTGGGGTCCCAGAGGATCAGGACCAGTAAGCGCTCCGAAGGTCAGGTAGATGATGCTGGCAGCAGCTGAAGGAGGCTCCAGCTGGAGAATCACAGGAGATAAGAGGGTGTCAATGCTGAATGTTTGCTTGCTTGTATTTGCTGTGTAAGTGTTTGACACTGATAGTGCAAAGTGATAATCAACAAATTAATAACACAAGTTATAATAGTGAAATTGTTATGATTGTGAATGAAGAGGTTCACACATAATGCAGTTGTTTTCTTAGATTGTAACTTTGAATTTTCAAAATACTATGTGTTTTTTTTCTTTTGCCCCAGCATAAGAACTTGACAGGTGTGACATGTGACCCACAACATTGTTTTGTGGGACGTCCACAAAACAGCTTTTGGAGGGGGATTGGATAATGACATCTGCAATGTTCATTCAATGGGGTGAAAAACATGAGTATGTTGCAAATGTGGGTTAAAAAGTAAAAATATTGCTAAGTAATAACTGGGGGACTTTTTTTTATAGGAGAAGCAGGTTATAATTCGCCATTATAACCTGTGGGTTATAATGGCGAACACGTGCCAGATTCTCCAGAGTCCCACTCGTGCTGATTCAGTCACAGCACTTCCACAATTCCTTGTTACAATGGCAGCTGCAGAAAGTTTCCCACAATGGCACTATGATCCCAAACATTTTCAGAAAAAAACAAACTCTCTAAACTTTACCAAAACCGGGTAGTTCAGGATGTTACACAGACAAAACTTCTCCTCTGCTCCAACCCCGCTCGCACTTGGTCAGCCGTGCTCACAAAATTAACACTCAGTCCCAGGATTTCCTGGAGTTGAAGACAACAAACCATCAGGAAAAAAACTGAAACAGAAAAACAAAGCTCCCAGGTCTTTTACTGGTAAATTTTCAAAGTTCTTTTTTTCAACTATGGCCCTAGTTGTCACGGAGATATTCAAATGAGCCAGATACTTAGCACTCTGCATCTCATTTGTATATTGCCGTGGCAACGACCACCAGCACTTAAGAACAAAATCAAAATATTAACTAAAACACTTACCAGGAAAGTTTCCCCCCAGGATAACAGTTATTGATTATATTCTGTTCTGTAAACTGTTCTACTACAACAAAAAAACGGACACAAGAAAAAAACAACAATAATTTTATTAACTCTGGTTGGAAAGAAAACGTCCCCCAGCAAGTACATAAAATAACACATGGGGAGAGTGTACAACTCGAATTTAATGCCCACCCTCAGTGTGGGATGCTTTGGTAAACCCCTGGGGCTTCGCCCTCAGGGTTTATATAGCATCCCACACTGTGGGTGGGCATTAAATTCTCATTATGCACTCTCCTCCATGTATTATTCAACATGTTATGAGTAAACATTGAAAAATATCAATATTTGTTCATAAATTTGTTTTTGTTTTTCAATTTTGACTTCAAATGTTCAGCATGGTCTTTCTATTATACCACCTTATGAATATGACCGGCCTATTTTATTAAATCCTGTCCAAAATGAAAATGGCCACTTGGATCATGAACGGACTGAAGGGGCAGTAACAACAAGTGGTGGGGGGAACTATCAATCCTTAGGTCGGTGACAAGTGGGGTGCTGCAGGGCACTGTGCTGGGGCTGGTATTGTTTGGGCTGTTCATATCGGATATCTGTCATGGAGTTAGGAGGAGGATCAGTCTGTTCACAGATGATACCAAGATGGGAGTGGTAGTGGATGATGTTGAGGGGGTGGATTGAGCTACAGGGGGACCTAACCAAGCTGGAGGAGTGGTCAGTGAAGTGACATCTGGGCTTCAATGCGAGGAAGTGTAAAGTTACACATTTTGGGGCAAAGAACCTGAGGAGGAAGTACTGGTTGAGTGTGGTGTGACTGGGGGTCACCAAAGAATAGAAGGAGCTGGGGCAGATGATAACTGAGAACATGAACAACTCTGCCCAGTGCAGAAAGGCTGCAGCCATAGTTAACAAGATGCTGGGGTGTATTGCAAAGGGAATCTCTTCCAGACATAAGGATGTGATCCTGCCCCTCTACAGATCTTTAGTCAGGCAGCACTTGGAGTACTGCATGCAGTACTGATAGCCATATCTGAAGAAGGATAGCAGGCTGCTTGAGGGGGTGCAGCATAGGGCAACAAAAATGTTACAGGAGATGGAAGGCAAGCCCAACAAGGACAGACTGAGACATCTGAGTTTGTACACCCTGGAGGAGAGGAGGGAGCAGGGTGATATGACTGAAACATTCAAGTATCTGAAGGGATTCAACAAAATGGGCACAGATGGGCTATTTAGGCTAAGGAAGGGAAGGGACACAAGAGGACACCGGCTAAGATTGGAGAGGGGCAGATTTAGGAGAGAGATGAAGAGGCATTATTTCATGAAAAGGGTGGTGTCAAAATGGAATGCCCTACCAGAGGAAGTGGTATCATGTAGGATGGTGGGCACTTTCAAAAGGACATGGGACAGGGCATGGGGGTGTCTGGGTAAGTAGTAATGAGAAATTGCCGGATGGGAGCGAGGGGAAGGGGGTGGGGCAGCTATGATTTAGGGGCACTAGCTGCACACTCAGGCAGACTTGATAGACCATAGGGCCTATTTCTGCTGGCAGATTCGTATGTATGTATGTATGTATGTATGTAAAATGTCATTTTGTGGCACAAGTGTGAAAATATGTTTTGGGAAGAATTTGAAAAATTGCACATCATGATGTGGGGTGCAGAAATCGTTTATGCTGAAAATATGGTGTCACAATCTGGTAAAATACCAAAGCTAGGAGCAAACATTGAAGAATTAAAACATTTCTTTATAACTTTGTTTTTGAGATTTGGACCCCAAATTTTCAGCATAGACTTATTATGACCCGCCTTATGATCAAGACAATTGACATTTTTAAATCATGTCTGAAAGGTGATTTTGGGGAGTGACTGCAAAAACATGTTTTTGAGGGGATTTGAAATACTACATCTGACTTGTACATGATGTGGGTTAAAAAAGGCTATCTTGAAAATGTGGGCACAAAGTCTAGAAAAATGGTACAGTTATGAGAAAACATTGAAAAATTTAAACTTTGCTGCATAACTGTTTTTTTTTTTAAGATTTTGACCCCAGATTTCTAACAGCATCTTTTTTATTACCCCACCTTATGTTCGAGACAAGTGGATATTTTTAAATTCCATCTGAAGGGGGATTTCTCAGGTAACTGCAAAAACATGTTTTGAAGGGGATTTAAAAAATTACACCTGCCTTGTTCATGAGGTGGGGTAAAAAAAGGATATGTTGAAAATTTGGGGCCAAAGTCTGGAAAAAATAGTAAAGTTATGAGGAAACATTGAAGAATTTCAATGTTGCTTCATAACTTTGTTGTTTGAGATTTTGACCCAACATTTTCGACATTGTCTTCTTCTTGCCCTACCGTATGATCAAGACAGTTGAATGTTTTAAATTCCATCCAAAACATGATTTTGGAAACTGTCTGCAAAAACACATTTTGGTGAGGATTTGACAAATTTCACCTCCCTGGTTCATGGGGTGGGGTTCGAAAAGGCCATGTTGAAAATGTGGGGTAAAAATATTAAGAAGTAACAAAGTTATGAATAAAAGTTCAAAATGCATTAAAAAGCCATTAACTGAATTTACCTTGTTTTCAGTAACTTCCTGGTGGATCACAAATGAGACAGGACATTCAAGAAGGAGCTGTGCTGGACCAGATAGGTAAGTATGGAGTGGGGGTTTGTGGGGTGGTGGGTGCAGAGATAGGGGTTAATGTGGATTGGTGAGATGTGGGGGGCAGAAGTCATCACTGGATCATCTTCTTTCACAGACTTATGGACGGGGCATGGGGGAAGGATCATGAGGTAGGTGGAATACTTGCCAGTGGGAGAGTATTTTACTTTCATGGATGGTGCACAGGGAAGAATTGGAAGGTGGGCAGTATATTTGGTAGTGGGAAGATATTTTATTTTCAAGGATGAGGCACGGTGAAGGATCGGCAGGTAGGTGGGATACTTGACAGTAGGAGGGTATTTTATTTTCACTGATGGGGCACAGGGAAGGAACAAGAGATGGACGGGATGATTGGTAGTGAGAGGGTATTTTATTTTCAAGGAAGCAGCACAATGAAGGATCGGGAGGTGGTCGGGTTACTTGGCTGTCAGAGGGTATGTTATTTTCACAGATGGGGCACAGTGAAGGATCTGGAGGTGGGCCAGATACTTGGCAATAGGAGGGTATTTTATTTTCAAGGTTGGGGCAGAAGGAAGGATCGGAAGGTGGGTGAGGTACTTGGCTGTCAGAGGGTATGTTATTTTCACAGATGTGGTACAGTGAAGGATCTGGAGGTGAGCAGGATACTTGGCAGTGGAAGGATATTTTATTTTGATGGATGGGGCATGGGAAAGGATCGTGAGGTGTGCAGGATACTTGCAGTAGGAAGGTATTTTATTTTTATGGATGGGGCACTAGGGAAGGAGTAAGAGGAGGGTGGGATACTTGGCAGTGGGAGGTTTTTTTCTACAGATGGGGCACAGGAAGGATCAGGAGGTGGGCAGGATACTTGGAATTGAGAAGGAGTTGTTGTTGCATGTCTCCTCTCTGCATGGGGAGGAGCTTGGAGCTGATTGTGATTCCACTCAGCTGCTTCCTAGGTGGTGTCATGCAGATAAAAGGATCGAGCTGCTCTATGATAGGATCAGCTCACTTCTTTCAACTATACAAAGTCTCCACCCTGCAAGCAGAGAACACTGTCATGATCAGCTTCACTAATCATTAGACTGTCACAGTCGAGCCCCCTGCTGCCTCTGCTGCATTGGACCAAACAGTGGCACACCTCTGAAACCCACCATTGTAATAATATGTTTGCTTTGTGCATGAAAAGAAAACATAAAAAGGTGCACATTATATTAAAACCTAGAAGTGCTGTTCAGCAGATCTTTCCATGAAACACAAATAACACTCAGTGGCCACTCAGGCTAAAAGCAGATGCCCTAAGGATCCACTTTTTATTTGCTGTGAGATTTTCAGCAGTCTTGAAAGTGGTAGTCACTGGAAAATTTTCAAGACTTTGCTGCAGCTCTAAATCCAAGACTGTTTACCTAACAAGGAGTTCAACTGTAAGCCTTGCCTGAGATTTAGTGGGGCAGCAGGAGACTTTTGCCACACCCCACAATGAGTGCTACTTAAACACTCATTCTCATCCTTTGGATGCTCGTTTCTGCTGCCTCTTCTACCCACTCTCCAAGTACTTCCCTTACTTTGCCATGCAGCTGCAGCCCTGGGTGTCCCCTGTCACTTTGTTTCACGGTGCTGGGCCTTTGTCAGCCTTTCCTAGAGTGGTGGTTTCTAATGACTTGGATTCACTGTCCACACTAAGGGAGTGTCCATTGAGCTCAGGAACCGGATATCTTTAAACTCGATTCACTGCCCACACTTAGGGAGAGTCCATTGAGCTCGGTGACCGGATACCTTTAAGCTCGATTCACTGTCCACACTGAGGGAGTGTCCATTGAGCTCGGTGACCGGATACCTTTAAGCTCGATTCACTGTCCACACTGAGGGAGTGTCCATTGAGCTCGCTGACCGGATACCTATAAGCTCGATTCACTGTCCACACTTAGGGAGTGTCCATTGAGCTCACTGACCGGGTGTCTTTAAGCTCGATTCACTGTCCACACTAAGGGAGTGTCCATTGAGCTCGCTGACCGGGTGTCTTTAAGCTCGATTCACTGTCACACTTAGGAGTGTCCATTGAGCTCAGCTGACCGGGTGTCTTTAATCTCATCTACTGTCCCACGGAGGGAGTGTCCATTGAGCTCGCTGACCGGGTGTCTTTAATCTCGATTCACTGTCCCCACGGAGGGAGTGTCCATTGAGCTCACTGACCGGGTGTCTTTAATCTCGATTCACTGTCCCCACGGAGGGAGTGTCCATTGAGCTCGCTGACCGGGTGTCTTTAATCTCGATTCACTGTCCCCACGGAGGGAGTGTCCATTGAGCTCGCTGACCGGGTGTCTTTAATCTCGATTCACTGTCCCCACGGAGGGAGTGTCCATTGAGCTCACTGACCGGGTGTCTTTAATCTCGATTCACTGTCCCCACGGAGGGAGTGTCCATTGAGCTCACTGACCGGGTGTCTTTAATCTCGATTCACTGTCCCCACGGAGGGAGTGTCCATTGGGCTCGCTGACCGGGTGTCTTTAATCTCGATTCACTGTCCCCACGGAGGGAGTGTCCATTGAGCTCGCTGACCGGGTGTCTTTAATCTCGGTTCACTGTCCCCACGGAGGGAGTGTCCATTGAGCTCGCTGACCGGGTGTCTTTAATCTCGGTTCACTGCCCCCACGGAGGGAGTGTCCATTGAGCTCGCTGACCGGGTGTCTTTAATCTCGGTTCCACTGCCCCCGCGGAGGTATTGAGCTCGCTGGACCGGGTGTCTTTAATCTCGGTTCACTGCCCCCACGGAGGAGTGTCCATTGAGCCGCTGACCGGTGTCTTTAATCTCGTTCACTGCCCCCACGGAGGAGTGTCCATTGAGCTCGCTGACGGGTGTCTTTAATCTCGGTTCCTGCCCCCACGAGGCGTGTCCATTAATTTCATGGCGGTGTCTTTAATCTGTTCACTGCCCCCACGGAGGGCGTGTCCATTGAGCTCGCTGACCGGGTGTCTTTAATCTCGGTTCACTGCCCCCACGGAGGGCGTGTCCATTGAGCTCGCTGACCGGGTGTCTTTAATCTCGGTTCACTGCCCCCACGGAGGGCGTGCCCTGTGAGCTCAGTGACCGGGTATCCTTAAGCCCGGTTCACTGTGCACACTGAGGGAGTGCCCGTTGAGCTCAGTGACCGGGTATCCTTAAGCCCTCACTGTGCACACTGAGGGAGTGCCCGTTGAGCCCAGTGGACCGGTATCCTGGAAGCCCGGCTCACTGTCCACACTTAGAGTGCCGTTGAGCTCAGTGACGGGTATCCTGAAGCCCATTCACTGTCCACGCAGGAGTGCCGTTGAGCTCAGTGACCGGGTATCCTGAAGCCCGGTTCACTGTCCACGCAGAAGTGCCGTTGAGCTCAGTGAGCCGGGTATCCTGAAGCCCGGTTCACTGTCACACTAAAGTGCCCGTTGAGCTCAGTGACCGGGTATCCTGAAGCCCGGTTCACTGTCCACACTAAGGGAGTGCCCGTTGAGCTCAGTGACCGGATATCCTGAAGCCTGATTCACTGTCCACACTCAGGGAGTGCCCGTTGAGCTCAGTGACCGGATATCCTGAAGCCCGATTCACTGTCCACACTCAGGGAGTGCCCGTTGAGCTCAGTAACCGGATATCCTGAAGCCCGATTCACTGTCCACACTCAGGGAGTGTCCATTGAGCTCAGTAACCAGATATCTTTAAACTTGTTTCCTCTGGCTCCACCCTGTCTGATGTCAGATCTTTTTTTCTCCTGGAAGGGACCGATCCCCTCCTTGACAGGTCCTGCAGCATGTGAGGATTCTCAGTTTTCAAAGCACTGTTCTTGGCAAAAGTTTCAGTGCAAAAAAGTAGATGTCTGCCATGGACCCGCACAGAAAGTGCCTTTACTGCCTGGGGGTGAACCACAAAATTGATGGGTGTCCTTGCTGCCAGGCAATGCATCCTCATCCCTGGAAGTATGGAAGGTGCACTTCCTCTTAGGTAGGCCTCACGAACATCGACACTCCTTGGCGATTGCCAAATCATTAGTCCAGGTTGTGGCCATGGTGGAGGAGACAGTGGCTGGGGGCTCCTTATCAGCCTTGGCTCTAGTCCCTGTGGGGAACAGCCATGAGGATTCCCTTTCTCCTAGCTGTTGACAAGAGCCCTCCCTACCACAAAAAACAGAAGAAGCACCACCACCGCCATCAGTCATGGGAGAGGGTAAGAGGGCACATTACTGTTCTTCTTGATCACTTGATTCCCCTGACTGTTCAACCTTGGTTGAGTTTCTCAATGATGCAGTCAACACTGACTTTGGTTAAGGAACCAGTCAAAATTTTCCTCAAGCCAGTCAGAGGCTGACAAGGCTTCATCAGTCTCCAAGACCCTGGTTCTTTCTGTGTTCTCCCCAGCTGGCACGGGGCTTCTGCCGGTATGCCCAGTTGGGCCAACCCCAGTCACACCAGTTTTAGTAGTGCCTCCACTGGAGGTTCCTCCACAGGTGTCCATGAGGCCCCCTGTTGTAGTGTTGCTGCTGAAGCATGTAGTCTGCACAGCACTGCTAGTGAACACCTGTCAAACCCAAGGGAACTGAGAGGATTGACGGTCAAGATACCATTTACGGTCTCAGTCTTGCTCCCACTCTCTTCGACACCACCCTCGATACCCATCAAGTACTTCATCCTCACTGCAGAATTGTTGTCAATGTCTATTTTGATGGAATGAGAACTTCCTGTGGCAGCAATAGGCTTCTGCTGGCCATGGGTGGGGTCAAAATTATGTCATGGTTGATGGTATTTGTCAGAACTAACAAACACCATCAGTTGTGACAAAAACTGCAGGAACAATAGTAACAGTGGAAGGACTCACTGGAACAAGCACAGATGCTTATTTTAGACTTTCTGAAATAGTGTTAGGATAGCTACTCCCTGCAGCACCACTGGGATCAATGCACTGCCGAGTGCGAGCAAATCCTCATTACCTGGGGTAGGGCCTTGCTCCCTACTCCTTTGGCTCCTGCTTGGGTATCACTGCTGTAAGGGCCTTAACCGGAGGATCTGCCACTGGCAATCCTTCCACCTCAGTGGATCATGTAGGATCCCCCAGAGACACAGGAGTGGTCCCCCACTATGCACTCTGGGTCAACGCTCAGGTTGCCTGGGCACCTGTCAGTGGTGATCACCCATGACAGGAAGATGGTCCACATTCCAAAGAAGAGGCCTTGACTGTGGCATTCCCAGTTGTCAAGGCTTTCCTAGGTCTGCTGCTCAGCCTGTGGCAATGTGTGGCATCCTCTCCCGCACCCCCTTGATTCTTGGACTGCAAGTAAGCGATCCTTGGGGTGGGATCTGTCAAGGTTCTCTGAGCATCCCCCAGCTGAGGAGTTCATCTCAGATTCAGCCTTCAAGAAAGCTGAAGGTACAAGAGGAAGCAGGCAAACTGCCAGAAAATGAGTTTAAGAAGCAGGACTTTTATCACCTGTAAATTTTATTCTGCAGCTTCTTTGGGCCTTCAGCATCCAGTTATGCCATGGTGATGGCCTAGTTCAGTTATACTTTATTTAGTCTAATTTCTGACCTTATGCCTCTGCTTCCATCTGCCTGCCTGGCAAAGGTTCAGTCCCTTCATGACCTGGGACAGGCACTGTCTCAGCAATAGATGCAGACAGCTTTGGACATGGGTGATTCCTACACCTGAACCATGGCCACAGCAGTGTCAGTGCAGAGAAGAGCTTGGTTGCAGGTCTCTATGTTCACCCATGAGACCAAGCATAGGCTTGCAGATGTGCCTTTCCTTGACACTGACTACTTTGGCCCTGGGGTGGAGGACCATCTCATGCATACTG
This sequence comes from Neoceratodus forsteri, assembly GCA_016271365.2. NCBI lineage: Eukaryota > Metazoa > Chordata > Ceratodontiformes > Ceratodontidae > Neoceratodus > Neoceratodus forsteri. The sequence continues at coordinate 91,268,218 of CM057459.1, read as the reverse complement.
AGAAGTCTAATGTCACACTGGATTCCGTGGATTCATCTCAGCAGGCTAAGCAGTCCTCTAAGCCAAAAAAGAGTGCCTTTTGTGGCTCCAGCTGTCGGCCTCAGCAGCAGTACCAACAGTACCATCCTCCAGTGATACCAAAGTCCAGTGATCGAGGTCAGAAGAAGAAGAGGTGGTGCATCCAGTGGCCAGCCCTCCAGAACACCCGCCAAGAGCAAAAAGAGCAAGAAGTGAATGGTTACGGGTGCCATTCCCTCTCCTGCACAGTCCCTGATGCAGCTCCCAGTTGTGGGTTGGCTCCTTCAATTCTTTAGCAGTGGTCTGCCATTATGTCAGACAAGTGAGTGCTAGAAGTTGTGGGTTTGGGCCTGTCTCTTGAGTTCAAGACTCTCCCTCCTTACTGACCCCGATCACCAGGGAGTCCATGGTGCCTGAGGACACAATAGCTGCAATGTAGAGCCATAACACTCAGTTCTTGGAGTGCAGTGTCAACAAACCTGTCCCAGATGTTCTGATCTCTCAAGGATACATGTTCAGGTACTTCCTGGTTATGAAGTGGATGGGGAGCTGTCACCCCATCTTGAATCTGCATAATCTGAACAATTCTGATCAGAGGTGGAAGTTCTATATGATCACATTGAACCAGATCATACCACCTCTGGAGTCCAAAGCATGGTTTTGCTCCCTAGACTTCCAAGATGCATTCTTCCACATTCCA